>OZ012736.1:179022269-179622269 GCA_963859935.3 Lathyrus sativus | reverse complement strand
GACGCTCGTCATGGGGCTGTGACGGTCGTCACAGCAGCAAAATCTGCAGAACGCAGAATTTTGCTCTGTGGGCGTGCTCGTGGTGATTTTAAAGCGTAGTATTGCTACGATGATGTAATATAACAGCCAACAATCAATAAATAATGCGAAGACAGAATAATTTGAACAAAAACTAGAATTGAAATAACATAAAATGGAAACAATTGTATGTAGTACATAATGAAATGAACAATGCGAAAATTCCAAATGAGTAAATTAAACTAAACTGGACTAGACTAAACTGAAACTACTGCTACGAGCTAATAACTAATCTTTCCGTGCCTTCAACTCATCAAATTTCCATGAATAGTAGTCGAGTTGGTCGCAGACTAGATCCATGAAGCCTACCAGGTCACCGTGCACGCTTGCGATATCAGCTTTTACATTCGTCAGAGCTTTATCAACGTCGTCCAATCTGAGTAACACGGTATCCATTTTGTTGGTTGTTTCCTCAGGGATAGGCTCAGGATAAGTATTGTAGTATGGAGGAGTCATAGGGTCTACTTCATTTTCAGAGGCGGCGTCCTCAAAGTACATGTAATCGTGTGCCTCAGAAATGTGGTCACTGTCATACATATAGTTCTGGGGTGTTGACTGTGGTGAAGGAGGTCCCATAGGCTCATCCAATTCATAGAGCCAGTTATCCTTGTTGTGGATGCTTGTCATCAGATGATCAGGCAGTGTGAATAGCTGTACTGGTTTTTCGTTAATAAGGTACTCATACGGTCCAGGTCCCATAGTTCCTAAGATGCGCCTGTTAAAGCAGAATTGTATGTTCATGGGTCTGATGGTACCAAAACGAGTGCTGGCGTTTAGATGGAATCTAAGGCCAAGCTCGTGGGCTATCATTGTTACTAGTCCTCCTATAAGAATAGGTGTCTGAGGTTCCAGCGTGAGGCGTTTGAAGGATCTCATCATGAAAGGCACTGCATTTACTGTCCGTCCCTGAGAAGCACAGAACATGATGAATAACTCTTCCTTAGACACTGTGGTAATATTTTCTTCTTTTCCAAACAAGGTGTGAGCTAGTATCTTATGGAAGTATCTAAAGGCTGGGTTATGAATGTCATCATTGTACATTCTGTCTGGTTCAGAGTGATAGTCGCCTGTGATTCTACCCCAGAAGTGCTCGAGTTGCAAATCAATATCGTCATCTTCTGCACTGATGAACACATGCGGTCCGCTAGGGAATCCTAGGAGGTTAGCTAGTGACATCCGGCTATGAGTTTGGTCCATTCCAAACAATCTGAAGGTAATCAACTCTGAGCGGGTTCCAAAGCCATAGTTGGGCGTGTATCTGAAAGAGCTAAGGAATTCATAGGTAAGATCCTTGTAAGTAGCGAAACGTGTTTTCAGAGCAGTGTTCTCCCAACCCAGTTGATTGAACAGGTATTGAATGCTATCTGTGATCCCTAGTTTGTCCATAGTAGCCTTGTCATAATACAGCGTTAAGGCGAATTCTCTTTCGGTCAGTGCTGCAAATCTTGCCTTTTGAGTGAGTCCTTTGAAGTGAACCTTTGTGAAATCGTACTCGGCCATATTCGCAGGTAATTCGGAGGAAACAAAAGAAATGTTTTGAAGGCTTTAAAAATCCTGAAAAGTTTGAAACAGGAAATTGAAGTCAGGATTTTTAGAAACGAAAAGTGGTAGAAACAAAAGGTAAAAGAGGAAAAATAAAATAAGAATAAAAGTACGAAAATGAACGAAAGTAGAAAGTAGTAGTATATTTAGGATTTTTGTTGGATTTTTCAAAGTAGAATTTTAAATAAAAATGAAATGCAATAACGAGGGAAATTTGGGTTGCCTCCCAATAAGCGCTGTTTTTAACGTCTAAAGCTTGACGATAGCTTGGTGAGAAGCTATTCTGGTGTTTGAGCCGGAAGCTCAAGCAATGTTATATTGCTGACTTGAGGACTGTTGTCGTTCTTATTGTAATGTTTTAGACGTTGCCCGTTTACGATAAACGGTGCATTTGTCTTATCGGTAATTTCAACAGCTCCACTCTGGAGTACTTTAGTCACTTCATAGGGTCCAGACCACCTAGATTTTAGTTTTCCTGGGAAGAGTTTTAATCGTGAATTGAAGAGCAATACGATGTCTCCCACACTGAATTGTTTCCTGATTGAACGTTTATCATGCCACCTTTTAGTACGTTCTTTGTAGATACGGGCATTTTCGTAGGCGTCTAATCGAAGTTCTTCCAACTCGTGTAAGTTCAGGATTCGCTTTTCTCCTGCCTCGGTGTAGTTGAAGTTGAGTGTCTTAATGGCCCAGAAGGCCTTGTGCTCTAACTCTACAGGGAGATGGCAGGATTTACCGTAAACTAATTTATAGGGGGTAGTACCTATTGGTGACTTAAACGCGGTCCTATAAGCCCATAAAGCTTCTTGTAGCTTCGATGACCAGTCTTTCCTTGAGGTAGCGACAGTCTTTTCCAAGATCTGTTTTATTTCTCTGTTCGAGACCTCTACTTGTCCGCTAGTTTGCGGATGATAAGGTGTAGCTACTCGGTGCCTGACTCCATATCTAGAGAGAAGTTTATCGAATATTCGTGATATGAAGTGAGATCCTCCGTCACTAATGACGAGTCTGGGTACACCAAATCTAGGAAAGATAGTGTTCTTGAAGATTTTGATTACTACTCGTGCGTCATTTGTTGGAGCAGCTATGGCTTCTATCCATTTAGACACGTAATCGACAGCGACGAGTATGTAGTTATTTCCAAAAGAAGGTGGGAAAGGTCCCATGAAATCTATTCCCCAAACGTCGAAGACTTCTACCTCTAAGATTCCTTTCTGAGGCATTTCATCGCGTCGTGGGATGTTGCCAGTTCGTTGGCATCTATCGCATTTTTGCACAGCGATGTAAACGTCTTTCCAGAGATTAGGCCAGAATAGGCCAGCTTGGAGAATCTTAGCGCACGTCTTGGATGTACTAGCATGACCACCATATGGTGCTGAGTGGCATTGGGAAATAATATTTTCTATTTCTTCCTCTGGGACACAGCGAAGGTATATGTTGTCGGCCCCTCTCTTGAAGAGCAGGGGTTCGTCCCAATAATAGTGTTTCAGATCGTGGAAGAATTTCTTCTTTTGCTGATAAGTAAGATCTGGTGGAAGCACGCCCGCAGCGAGGTAATTAACGATGTCAGCATACCAAGGTAATGTGACTTGGGCATAGACGGCTTCTACGGCTTTTTCGAATTCTGGATCTTCCGAGATTGCATTGGGTGTGTCACTTTCTAATTTGGCTATCAGACGTTCGTACGGGAAATCGTCATTTATCGGTACTGGTTCGTGTCTGATGCCTTCTATTCGAGATAAGTGATCCGCAACAACGTTCTCGGTTCCTTTCTTATCTTTGATTTCTAAGTCAAACTCTTGTAATAACAGGATCCATCTCAATAGTCTTGGTTTGGCATCCTTTTTGCTTATTAGGTACCTTATGGCAGCGTGGTCTGTGTATATTATAATTTTTGCTCCTACTAAGTAAGAACGGAATTTGTCAAGCGCGAATATAACTGCTAGAAGTTCCTTTTCTGTGGTAGCGTAGTTCATTTGGGCAGGATCTAAGGTTCTACTGGCGTAGTAGATGGCATGGAGTTTCTTGTCCTTCCTTTGTCCTAGAACTGCGCCTACAGCGTAATCACTCGCGTCGCACATGATTTCAAACGGTAGTCTCCAATCTGGTGGTTGCATGATTGGTGCGGTGATAAGGGCTGATTTCAATGTTTCGAATGCTTTTAAACAGTCGTCGTCGAAGACGAACTCAACATCTTTCATTAACAGGCCGGTCAGAGGTTTCGTGATTTTCGAGAAATCTTTTATAAATCTTCTGTAGAAACCGGCATGTCCTAGAAAACTCTGTATTTCTCGTATGGATTTTGGAGGTTGGAGATCTTTTATAATCTCTATTTTAGCTTTGTCTACCTCAATCCCTCTATCTGATATGACATGTCCTAGAACTATTCCTTGTCGGACCATAAAATGTCATTTCTCCCAATTTAGGACGAGGTTTACTTTTACGCAACGTTCTAGTACCATTTCTAAGTTTTGTAAGCATCCTTCAAAACTTTGTCCACATACCGAGAAATCGTCCATAAACACTTCCATAATGTCGTCTATGAAATCTGTAAGGATTGCCATCATGCATCTTTGGAAGGTTGCTGGAGCGTTACAGAGTCCGAACGACATTCGGCGGTAAGCAAAAGTACCGTAAGGACAGGTGAATGTAGTCTTTTCTTGGTCATCAGGATGGATGGGAATTTGGAAGAATCCTGAGTAACCATCTAGATAGCAGAAATATGAATGTTTGGCTAATCTTTCCAACATTTGGTCTATGAAGGGTAGCGGGAAGTGATCTTTGCGCGTAGCCTTGTTAAGCTTCCTATAATCAATACACATCCTACTTCCAGTCATGAATCTTTTTGTTATTGATTCGCCTTTTTCGTTTTTAACTACTGTGACTCCTCCTTTCTTTGGTACGACATGAACTGGGCTAACCCATTCACTATCGGAGATCAGATAGATGATTCCTGCATCTAGTAATTTCTTTACTTCATCTCTGACTACAGTGCTCAGGATGGGGTTTAGTCTTCTCTGATGCTCTCGAGAGGTTTTAGAGTCTTCCTCTATTGTAATTTGATGCATACAGATCGAAGGGCTTATACCTTTTAGATCGCTTATGTTATAGCCTAACGCGGTGGGGTACTTCTTTAGGACTTCTAATAACTTTTCGGTTTCTGGTTGTCCTAAGTCGGCGTTGACTATCACTGGTCTTTTTAGTTCATCGTTTAGAAATTCATATCTGAGGTTTTTGGGTAGAGTTTTAAGATCTAAAGATGGGTTCTTCGGACCTGGCATATGGTTTGGTGTCAGTGCTAAGCTTTGGCTTAGGCTGTCGTCTTTATACGGTTTACGCCAATTGTCGTCTTCAGAAATGTCAGGTATTTGAATCTTTATTATTTCTGAATACATGGTCTCTTCATTTTCAAGTTCTCTTATGCATTCGTCAATTTCGTCTACTAAATAGCAGGTATCGTCTATTGCCGGTGCTTGTAGGAACTTGGTGAGAATGAACTCTATCTTTTCTTCTCCTACTTCGAATGTTAGCCTTCCTTTCTTTACGTCTATAATCGCTCCAGCTGTAGCTAGGAATGGTCTTCCTAGGATAATTGGGGTTACAGTATCTTCCTTGATGTCCATGATTATGAAGTTGGTTGGAATGTAGAATTGTCCTATGCGTACTGGAACGTTTTCCAGTATTCCGACTGGGTATTTTACTGATCTGTCAGCTAATTGTACGGACATTTTGGTCGGCCTGAGGTCTCCCATATTCAGCTTTTTGCATATAGATAAGGGCATAACACTGATACTGGCTCCTAAATCGCATAGAGCTTTATCTATTACGAACTTTCCTATGACGCAGGGTATGGAGAAACTACCTGGGTCTTTTAATTTAGGAGGCATGCGGTTCTGAATAATAGCGCTACACTCTGCAGTAAGTGTAACTGTTTCATTATCCTCGATTTTTCTCTTATTCGACAGGATCTCTTTGAGAAATTTGGCGTATGACGGCATTTGAGTTATCGCTTCTGTAAAAGGAATAGTAATATTCAACTGTTTAAGGAGCTCTACAAATTTCTTAAACTGTCCTGAAGTTTTAGAGTTTATTAGTCTTTGCGGATAAGGAATAAGTGGTTTATATGGCGCTGAAGGTGCTTGAGTTTTTTCACTTGCGGTATCCTCCTTCTCGTTGTCCTCCTTCTTCTCTAACTCAGATTCCTTTTCTGCTTGTTCAGTTGGTTTCTGTTGCATGGCTGAGTTTTCGGTCCTCGGATCGATCGGTTCGTCCAATTCTTTTCCACTTCTTAGTATCACAGCATTTGCTTGGCCTTTGGGGTTCTGTTCGGGTTGTCCAGGAAATGTGCCAGCAGGTGCAGCAGCAGATGCTTGCTGTTGAGCCACTTGTGATATCTGAGTTTCTAACATTTTGTTGTGGGTGGCTAAAGCGTCTACTTTTCCTGTCAACTGTTTAATTTGCTCGCTAGTGTGTATGTTTTGATTCAGGAATTCTTTGTTCGTTTGAGCTTGAGTATCTATGAACTTTTCCATCATCATTTCGAGGTTTGATTTCCTAGGTGCATTCTGAGCAGCTGGTTTTTGATATCCTTGCGGAGCATTAGGCATTTGCAATGCATTTTCGCTCTTGTAAGAAAAGTTTGGATGATTTCGCCAACCTGGGTTGTATGTATTTGCGTAGGGATTTCCTTGAGCATAATTTACCTGGTCTGGCGGGATTCCGGCTAGCAATGGGCATTCGGGTGCATTATGAGTGGTGCTTCCGCATAACTCGCAATTTGGAGTTACTGCAGCGACAGTTGCAGTGGGGTTAACGGTCAGACTATCGATCTTTTGTGCTAGAGCATCTACTTTAGCATTGAACTTTTCAAGGCTGCTGATTTCGTACATCCCACCTTTCGCTGAGGTTTTCTCATTTGGAGTGCGTTCACCTCCCCATTGGCAATGGTTTTGTGACATGTTTTCTATCAATTGATAGGCTTCATCGTATGGCTTATCCATAAGTGCACCGCCCGCGGCAGCGTCTATGGTTAATCTAGTATTGTATAGAAGCCCATTATAGAAAGTATGGATTGTCACCCAGTCTTCTAGACCGTGGTGAGGACATGTTCTCATCATATCTTTGAATCGTTCCCATGCTTCGTAGAGAGATTCAGTATCTTTCTGTCGAAATCCGTTGATTTGAGCTCTAAGCATAGCAGTTTTGCTTGGTGGAAAATATCTCTCTAAGAAGACGTTCTTCAATTGCTCCCACGTCGTAACGGAGTTGGATGGTAACGATTGTAACCATGTCCACGCTCTGTCTCTAAGAGAGAATGGGAAAAGACGAAGTCTTATCGCGTCTGGAGTTACTCCATTTGCTTTCACTGTGTCTGCGTATTGTACAAACTTCGTTAGATGTTCGTTCGGATCCTCAGTTGCGTTTCCTGAGAATTGGTTTTGTTGTACAGCCGACAGCAATGATGGTTTCAGCTCAAAATCATTTCGGGTAATAGCTGGGGCAGCAATGCTACTTCTAGGCTCCATCTGAGATGGTGTAGCGTATGCCTTCAGCGGTTTGTTCGGAGGTCCTTCAGCCATCGTTGGTTCTTCTTCGGATTTGGGAATGGGAGTGAGAGGATCGAGAATGTTATGTTTGAGTTGGTACTCAATGATTCGGCTTCTTAGATGTAAGAAGCGCTCTAGTTCTGCGACTGAAGGTTTCAAGATGTCGCTTTGTGGGCGATCACTTGGCATACAATCGACAACACTAGTAAAGGAAAAATGAAAATTGTTTACCTAGTCTATACGGCGTAACAGAAGGTTACACTATTGACTAAACGGGTCCCCGGCAACGGCGCCAAAAACTTGATCGCGACTTTCTATGTCTAATACAACTAACTGCAAGTGCACAGTCTATCGCGTAGTAATAAAAGATATTGATCCCACAGGGACTCGTAATCAAACTAGTGTTCTCGGGAGTTACTATGTTTAGCTAGGTAGAATATGTTTTAAGGGAATAAGATTGTCACTAAAAGGGGAAACTAAGATTACTATTTAGATTTTAATTAATTGAATCGATACGTAGTAATTGTGTTCTTCAGGGATTTGATAAGTTACTGGTGTATGAAATAGTTTTCACAGTTCATTTAAGCAGAAAATGGAGATTTGAAGACTCTCGTCTCACAATGGTTATTGACGCTAATCATAATCCTAAGGGCCTAACGTACACTTTCGTATTCCGTTCGGGGTTAAAATTACTTTTTGGAAATCTCTAAGTTCTAATTCGTTTTAAAGTGCTTTCGCTGTTATTAAAACAAATGCCTAGTGTTTACTATCTGACCTTACCGCATCTTTCGCTTGTTGGTTCATATCTTAATTAATTTCCCACTTTCGTGGAAAAACTACTTTTAAATAAGTTCTCGCTTTCGCGACGAAGTTTATTCAGTGAATCAATTTTAAACACTTAGACCATAAGTTATTTTTGTGAAAAGAAAGTTTTCAAACAAGAGTTATCAAATCCCATTCGAATTATTACTACATATCGATTACCTAAGTTTAGCTAGACATGGAATTTGGAAAGGCAAAACATAAATAATAATAATAATTAATAAATTGCATTATGATAAAATAGAAGTCGATCAAAATGAAAACTTGTAAATAATGCCAATTGGCCTTTGGGCAGATCCTCCACAGATGTTGGCAGGATTCTGTCTTTAGTTCCAATTCGATCGTACAGTGCAGTAACAGTTACAGAAGAGCGGAAATGGGAATGAGTAGAATGGAAAGGGAAATAAAGGAAAGGGATACAAATAGAACTGGAGAAATGGATACAAATAATAACTGAAAGTAAATTTGCTGGAAAGTAAATTTGGCAGCACTTCGTGGTATGAATGCAGCTCCCTTTTTGAAGTCCCCTGCTTCCCTTTTTATAGAGGTGGAATTCCAACGGTTACCTATGAGGATGATGGACCTTGAGGCAGATAATTTAGGGAGTAGTGGACCATTTAATGGGAATTGGAACTGCTCTTTTGACGTGTATTCTGAGTGGGGCGTTTTTTGCCTGCATGACGGTCGTCACAAGGTGTGACGGTCGTCACCCGTGTAACGGTCGTCATGCATCTGTGACGGTCGTCACATCAGCAAAAACTGTCTGCTGCGCTTTTCATTGTGTTTTCACTCCTTTTTCGTCCATATTTCATCTGGGATTGCTTCTTTTCTTCATGTTGCCTTGTTTAGACGTGATCGTTGAATACTTGCAAAAACATCAGACAAATACATGGAAATAACCCGAAATCGGATCGAAAACGGTTAGCTTTTAGTTGAATTATGCATGAAAATATCTATACGATTTCGTGTTATCATGTGGTTCCCGATATGATGGTCTCTCATGGACCCCTCAGCCATGGCAGTAGCCCCAGTATCCACCATGGTCTTCTTGGGGTTGGACCCCACCTCCTTGGGGTGTACCTCCTTGCCCTTATCCTACATCTCAGTGGACTCGTCCCACCGGTCCTTCAAAGCAACCAGGAATCCTAGGCCAGCATCCCCAGGCTCACACTGCCACAACTTCACCAACTCCCACTGACATTGCCGCTGCTATGCACACTATGTCTCTCACTCCTCCAGATAGCACATGGTACATGGACACTGGAGCTTCATCCCATACAACGGCATCCCAAGGTAATCTCTCGTCTTATTCTAATTTGAGTTCTTTAAATCAGAAACTGATTGTTGGCAGTGGACAAGGCATTCCAATTCAAGGGTCCGGTCACACAAGCCTACCTACATCTCACAAACACAATACCTTAAACCTTAACCATGTTTTACACACACCAAAAATTATTAAAAATTTGATTTCTGTGCGACAACTTACTACTGACAATAATGTCTCTGTTTCATTTGATCCTTTTGGTTTCTCTGTATTTGACTTTCAGACAGGGATTCCTCTCATGAGATGTGATAGTCATGGCGATCTCTACCCCGTTACCTCTCCCTCTCACTTTGCTGGTCTTGCTTCCAGTCTCTGGCACAATCGTCTCGGTCATCCCAGTTCTTCCACTTTGCAGTCTCTTCATAGAAATAAGTTCATTCGTAGTGAAAATTTGAAAGCTAAGACTATTTGCAATTCCTGTGTGTTTGGCAAACATATTAAGTTGCCCTTTGATTCATCCAAAAATGTTACTTTAATGCCTTTTGATATTTTACACAGTGATATCTGAATATCACCAATTTTAAGCTCATCTGGTCATCGGTATTATGTTTTATTTTTGGATGATTATTCTGATTTTCTGTGGTCGTTTTCGATAACTAACAAATCTCAAATTTTTCAAATGTTCACTTTGCTTTCTAATCAAATTCAGACACAATTTTCTCAAACCGTAAAATGTTTTCAATGTGATAATGGGCGCGAATATAATAATACATTATTTCAGAAATATTGTGTTGATAATGGTCTTATTTTCCGTTTCTCTTGCCCCCACACTTCATCTCAAAATGGCAAAGCGGAACGTAAAATACGCACCATTAACAACGTGATTCGCACTCTTCTCGCTCATTCGTCTGTTCCTCCCTCATTTTGGCATCATGCTCTTCAAATGGCTACTTATCTTCTTAATATCCTTCCCCGAAATAATTTGTCAAATCACTCTCCTACTCAACTTCTGTATCATCGTAATCCCTCCTACACACATCTTCGCGTTTTTGGCTGTCTTTGTTATCCTCTACTTCTATCCACCACCATCAACAAACTACAACGACGTTCGACCCTGTGTGTCTTCTTAGGGTATCCCACTAATCACAAAGGCTACAAATGTTTTGATTTGCCGCATAGAAAGATCATCATCTCTCGGCATGTCATATTTGATGAGACATAATTTCCCTTTGCTCACATGCCTTCTCCACCTCCCACCACCTATGATTATTTTACCGATGACCTGCACCCATCTATTGTCCATCAGTGGACCAATCCCACCTTGCAACCTCTTTCCGATGACCTTCCCAGTCCGCTACCCGCTATACCTGACCCTCCATCTATCTCACCCGTCGGATCCCATAATCCCTCTCATGCCTCCACCACCACAACATCCTCTTCCTCCTCTACGGATACACCCAATGCCTCCCCATCATCTATACCATTGGCCCAGCCTGCACCTCCCACTAGGACTATGGCCACCCGTAGCATGCGGGGTATCTACGAACCCAAAAAGCTCTTTAACCTTTCTGTTACCATTGATGATCCGACCATCTCACCCCTTCCCCAAAACCCCAAACTAGCCATATCTGACCCTAATTGGAAAGCCGCAATGCAGTTTGAATTTAATGCTCTTATTAGAAATAATACACGGGATTTGGTTCCACGACCTTGTGATGTTAATATTATTCGTTGTATGTGGATTTTTCGTCATAAAAAGAAATCTAATGGTTGTTTTGAGCGTTACAAAGCTCGTCTTGTAGGTGATGGCAGGTCACAAATTGCAGGTGAGGATTGTGATGAGACATTCAGTCCTGTAGTAAAACCGGCGACCATTTGCATCGTTCTCACAATTGCTATGTCCAAATCTTGGCCCATTCATCAGCTAGATGTCCAGAATGCATTTCTACATGGTGACCTTCATTAGACAGTTTACATGCATCAGCCACTTGGTTTTCGTGATCCTCATCGTCCAGATTATGTGTGCCGCTTGCGAAAATCACTCTATGGTCTGAAGCAAGCGCCTCGTGCCTGGTACCAGCATTTCGCTGACTTTGTATCTACCATTGGATTCCAACATAGCACTTCAGATCACTCCCTTTTCATCTACCGACGTGGCTCTGATTTGGCTTACATCTTGCTCTATGTTGATGACATCATCCTCATCACCTCCTCCCATGATCTTCGAAAATCCATTATGACACTTCTTTCCTCCGAGTTTGCTATGAAAGATTTGGGTCCACTGAGTTACTTTTTGGGCATTGCCGTGACCAGACACGCCAATGGGCTCTTCCTTAGTCAGAGTAACTATGCTGGTGAAATTATTGCCCGACCAGGCATGGCCTCGTGCAAACCTTTTGCTACACCAGTTGACACCAAAAAAAAACTCTGTACATCTGCTGGCACTCCGTACGACGATCCTACCTCATATCGAAGTCTTGCAGGAGCCTTGCAGTATCTCACTTTCACCCGTCCTGACATCTCTTATGTTGTTCAGCAGGTGTGCCTTCACATGCATGCTCCTTTCACCGACCACATGCTTGCGCTCAAACGCGTCCTACGTTATGTTCAGGGCACCCTACATTATGGTTTGCATCTCTATCCACCCCCTATTGAGAAACTTATCTCCTATACTGATGCTGATTGGGGTGGATGTCCTGACACCCGCCGTTCTACCTCCGACTATTGTGTATTTCTGGGTGAAAACCTCATTTCATGGTCTTCTAAGAGACAACCCACACTTTCTCACTCCAGTGCAGAAGCTGAGTATAGGGGTGTTGCTAATGTGGTATCTGAATCTTGTTGGCTTCGCAACCTTCTCTTAGAGCTTCACTTTCCACTCTCTCAGGCTACTTTGGTGTACTGTGATAATGTTAGTGCCATCTACCTATCTGGAAATCCGGTACAACATCAACGCATTAAACATATTGAGATGGACATTCACTTTGTTTGGGAAAAGGTCGCTCGTGGCCAGGCACACATCCTTCATGTTCCCTCCCGTCACCAAATTTCCGACATCTTCACCAAAGGCCTACCTCGTGTTCTTTTTGATGATTTCCGAATCAGTCTAAGCGTCCGTGAACCTCCCGCTTCGACTACGGGGGTGTGATAAAATAGATAATATTCTTGCCATTAAACATAAAATAGATAAAATAATTATTTTTCATTTATATCTGTCATTACTCATAGGTTTGAATAACCTATTATTATTGTATTATATATGCTCTTGATCAGATGAATAAGACACAGACAATTATATTATAATAATATTCTCTCTTACATAAGTGTTTTCTATGCTTGTGTGTGTGTGTGTATATATATATATATATATATATATATATATATATATATATATATATATATATATATATATATATATATATATATATATATATATATATATATATATATATATATATATATATATATATATATATATATATATATATATATATATATATATATATATATATATATATATATATATATATATATATATATATATATATATATATATATATATATATATATATATATATATATATATATATATATATATATATATATATATATATATATATATATATATATATATATATATATATATATATATATATATATATATATATATATATGATTATATGCATCGTTATTATGATAATATTTCTCACCCTTCTGTTGGAATGATGTCCTATCTGACATCGTGTAGGTATCGAGTATAGAGCCGCTCGTAGTTGCGTGGTCGTTGTTGGTGTAGCTATTTAGTGATTTAATCATGTTGGATCGAGTCATACTCTGGTCATGTAACACTGGGATTGCTTGGTTTATATTTTAGAGATACATTATGTACTCTATGATATGTTTTTATATTCATTGGAATATTGTAATGTTGGCCTTGGTGCCTAAGTAATGTTGAAGTATGTGATGAATCTGAATATTCTGATAAGAGAATTATGTTATAAAACGAATCCGCTGCTACATGCAAAGTGAAATTGTGAGAAGCATGATTATTTATTATAAGTGTTAATGAGCATGACAGGTGGTTTTTGATGTTTGAAAGTTATGTGTGACACCCTTTTGTAAATGCATGATTATTTACTCTGATTATTCATATATTTTCCGTGGGGCATAGAAGGGTGTTACATTATTTTCGGATTGATGGGAATGGTATCACGAGATGTCGTGATAGAGTTTATATTCTAGATATTATTAAGTGGAATAAGAGTATTGAGGTAGATGGAGTATCCATCCCGGTGCTATGAAGATGTAACCGGATTTGAGGAGATTATTTTGATGGCCATAGTTGAAGAGAGAAGTGGTTGAGTTTGTATATGCTGGTTAGACTTGTTAGAAGTCAAAGAATAAACGTCAGAAACCGTAGGGTCCGATGCAACCGTTGAATATTCTAGAGTGGAGATCGGATAGTACTCGCATGGATTTTGTGTTGGGTTTTCCGGAAAATTTGAGGGATATGATTTTACTTGGGTGATTTTTGATAGAATGACTAAATTGGCTCTTTTCCTAACAAGGAAGATTAATCATTCTATGTTGAAGCTAGCTGAGATTGTGCAAGAGGCGACTAAAAAGATCAAAAAGGATCCAAGAAAGACGTGTTTTGAGAGTTACGATAGTAACTGGTGTTGGTCGAGCTTGAGGTCTCGGATGCACACCGTGTTTTGTTGATTTGTATCAGAGTGGCGCAGCGGAAGCGTGGGCGAAGTAGCATGTTAGATTGTTTTACCGCTGTCGCTTGTGAGTTTACATGATGTGGTATGTACCTAAGTCGAGGAAGTGCAAGTGCATTCATTCAGATAGATGGTGTACAAGTGAGAAAGGATTTGACTGTTGAGGCATTGCTAGTTCAGGTTGATGAACGAGAAGCAACTTCGAAGTAAAGGGATTTCTTTGGTGGAGGTAGTTTGGGAGAAAGTTGGATTTGGGAGATTAGGATGCGAGAGTCGTATCCAGAGTTGTTTGAATCAAGTAACATTTTCGAGGACGAAAATTCCTAAAGTGGGGGAGGGTTGTAACTGCCCAATTTTCATTAATTATTTATTTATGTTAATTAATTGATTTATTGAAATTATTGGATGATTATTTAAAGGAATTGGTAGATATTTTGAGAGAAGAAATATATTGGAGAGAAATAGAAGGGAAGGATATATAAGTGAAAGTGGAAAGAAAAGGATAGAAACATAAGAGAAAGAGAAGAGTAAGAAAGAGGAAGAGGAGAAAAGAGAAGGAAAAAGAGGGGAAAGCTTGGAAAGCTCAAGAACGACTTCTAGCTTCCGATTAATCAAGGTAAGGGTGTGAAGTCTTATTATTCTATCAATGTGTATAATTATGTATGTGTTTGTTGGATTGGTTTGGATTGTTGGAGAGTTTTTGCTCATTTTCCATTTTAGGGCATAAATGAGTGCAATCGATAGAAACCGATGTTTTCGCGGATGAAACTCGAAATAAATTGCGTAGTTTAGTCGGGTAATGTTTAGCCGTGATTATTGAATTTCGTTTGATTGAATTTGGTTGAATTTGTGAGTTTTGACACTTTTGGACAATTAGAGGTTAAGATTTTGGATGAAAATCGGAAGTCGTAGAATTTGCGTTTTATGATCCTAAATTGTTACTATATGATTGGTAATGATGAGTAGGTATTTAATCGGGAGAAAATAATTAAATCGGTCGGGTTTTTGGGGGGTTTTGGGCACAAACCCGTAGCTTGTTTTTCCAAAATTTTCAGGTGTTAACCGGTTAAAACAATGGGTTAACCGATTAACGGTTCATAAAAATGGCCAAAAACTGAATTTTGGAGCCGTTAACCGGTTAACACAATGCGTTAACCCGTTAACGTTGTAAGTGTGAGAAAATATTATTTTTTCGAAACTTTGAAAATTCATAACTTCTTCACCCTTTATCGGATTTTGTCATTCTTTATATCAAACTGGAGCTAATAATATGTTCTATAACTTGGTGAAAAGAAATATTATTTTTAGCCGAATTTTTGCCGATTTTACCGATTAATCGAGATTAATTAGTTTAAGTAAGTGAGGCTTAAATAATTAGAGTGTTCGGTTGCCGTTTGGCATGATGGTGTGAATGCATATTGATTTCTATGCGATTGTATATGAAGAATGCATGAGAACATAATGTGAATATGTGTGCATTGCTGGATAAATATGGTCTTTTGACAAATATATGCATTGTTTAAATTGATTAAAAATGCATGATGATTTATGATGAGGTTCGTTGCCGTTCGGCATGATATTGTGAATAATACATGAGAACATATTGTGAATATGTGTGCATTGCTTGAAAATGTGGTGGTGGTGTTGAATTGTGAATGCATATTGATTGTATGCAATATTGTGAATAATGCATGAGAACATGTTATGAATATGTGTGCATTGCTTGATAAATGTGATGATGTTGAAAGTATGAATACTTTGATATGATGTGTGAGTGTGCAATCATGTTATAATTCTTATGTGATGAATTATTTGAATATACATGAGATTAAGATGCGATAACGGTCTTAAGTGCATATGATTGTTTTATGAAAATATGTGTATGTGCAAAAATCGTACTCACTAGGGTAGAATGACAAATGTTGTTCCTAGTGAGGTAGAGTGACATGGTCATATACACTAGGGTAGAATGACTAAGATGTCATTCCAAGTGGAATAATCACCGGGGTAGAATAACTGAGATGTTGTTCCTGGTGGGGTGCTCCCTGGGGTAGAATAACTGAGATGTTGTTCCTAGTGGAGTATGCGTGATACAGTCGTACACACTGGGGTAGAATGACTATGATGTTGTTCCTAGTGTCGGTGTTCACTGGGGTAGAATGATTATGATGTCGTTCCTAGTGAAATGATCATCGAGGTAGAATGACCGAGATGTTGTTCCTGGTGGGGTACAATGATGTACCCATAATCCCAAGTAGGGATTGGTGAGAATTGATGAGTTTTATATGAGTCACATGGCATAGATATCATTGTTATATGAATGTATGCTTGTGTGTGAATTTTTGAATTGAGAAATTTGGATATATGCATGCTTAATATGCTTGGTGTTATATATGTGTGTGTGTGTGTGTGTGTGTGTGTGTGTGTGTGTGTGTACTTTATGATGAATTGTGATGAATAAACATAATTGTAAATGTTTATGTGCAATACTGTGAATTGTGAATGTGTAATTGTGAATGTGTAATTGTGAATGATATTGACTGAGGAATTAATGAATAAACATGCTTGTATATGTTTATATGAATTATAGTGAATTAAACATAATGTGTATGTTTATGTGGATTGATTGAAACTATGGATGTGTGCATGATGAATATGCTTGGTGATTATCCATATTTGTTTATATATAAATTATGGTGAGAAATGTGGAATAAGTGTTTTCTATGCTTGTGTGTGTGTGTATATATATATATATATATATATATATATATATATATATATATATATATATATATATATATATATATATATATATATATATATATATATATATATATATATATATATATATATATATATATATATATATATATATATATATATATATATATATATATATATATATATATATATATATATATATATATATATATATATATATATATATATATATATATATATATATATATATACACACACACACACACACACACACACACACAAGCATAGAAAACACTTATTCCACATTTCTCACCATAATTTATATATATGATTATATGCATCGTTATTATGATAATATTTCTCACCCTTCTGCTGGAATGATGTCCTATCTGACATCGTGCAGGTATCGAGAATAGAGCTACTCGTAGTTGCGTGGTCGTTGTTGGTGTAGCTATTTAGTGATTTAATTATGTTGGATCGATGTCGCACCTCGAAAAATCATGGAGACATTTCGGAGAAACGACCCTCGCGCGAAAGGCGCGGAAATACGGTTCGACAGAGTCGCCACCGAACTTTATTTTTCCCGAATGAACGGGAGAGGAAAATATCGAGAAAACCTCTTAAAACGAAAAGGATAGGAACAGGGCTGTCGCAACCAAGTTCCGGGTTCGGGAGTCGGTTACGCGAGGGGAAGATATTAGCACCCCTCACGTTCGTTGTATTCAACGGGAACCTCTTAGGGTATTGTGGAGAGTGTTGTCTAGGTTTACTTATTTTCTTCTCAATGATAAAGGTAGAATTGGTAGGGTAAAAGGTTAAAGACGCTAAGGGAAAAGGGATGGTTGGAAGATAGGGTGCTCGCCAAGGATTGGGGCCCTTGTGCCTACGTATGCTCATTCGGACGAGAATGAGAAATCAGAGCTTTGTAGTTCGACTACGGGAAAGGTTGGGAAGTGGAAGATGGATAGAAGTGTGCTCGCCAAGATCATCGCAATCTTGTTCCTACGTATCTTACATTCAAGAGTGAATGAAGAATCAGAGCGTCCGTAGTTCGTGGTAACAACCACGAAAAGACGAGGTTAACTGAGAGATGGAAGGGAGGTAGCTCGCCAAGATCATCGCAATCTTGTGCCTACGTATCTTACATTCGGACGAGAATGAAGAATCAGAGCAGTCGTAGTTCGTGGTAACAACCACGAAAAGACGATGTTAACTGAGAGATGGAGGGGAGGTAGCTCGCCAAGATCATCGCAATCTTGGGCCTACGTATCTTACATTCGGACGAGAATGAAGTATCAGAGCAGTCGTAGTTCGTGGTAACAACCACGGAAAGATGAGGTTGAATGGGTTGGAAATTTTGAAATCGAAAGAATGAACTAATAACAACTCAAGGGCATGCCTCAAGAGTTACTCATTTGAATATTCAAAGAATGCTAGATTCTAAGAATATCTTTCTTTCGTAAGTTTTAAATAAACATTTGTAGAAAGATTAAATCGAAAACAGAATGTGAGGCAAAACGAGGTTGGCTTAAAAATGTCTCGACGATGTGTCTAGGATTTGATTGAAGATGGAACCAACTTGACGACGTGTCAAAGGTTGGACTGTGAGAAATGATATTGGTCCCTAAGGGTGCCCCCAATATCAAAACCATGAGGAATTGTGAAGTGTGTGCGAAATGTCGATGGTTGCGAATGCATACAAGCACTTGACCTAGGAGAACGTTTGAAAATGATTTGGTTTGAGAAATTCGAAAGGTTGAGTGAATAACAACTCAAGGGCATGCCTCAAGAATTACTCACTCGAAGATTCAAGGAATGCTAGATTCTGAGAACCTCCTTCTTTCGGAGTTTGAATCGAGAAAATGTTGAGAAAATGATTTGGAATCGAATTGAGGGTATGAAAAGGGTTTGTGGTATGAGAAGTGAGAATACGAGATTGAATTTGAGAAGTATAGGAGAAATGACGATTATTTAGTAAATGAGACGCCGACCTCACAACTAATTAATCGGGGTATCATTTGGATGCTAGATCCTAACAACACCTTTTTCAAAAGAGTTTTAAAAAAAAACGAAAAATCGAACAATACATTATTTAAGGTGTACACCTCAATAACAACCGTCCAAAAACCCAAGAAGTGCTAGACTTCAAGAATTTAGTTTGCTTTGATAAAGTACTCGAGGTGAGTCGAGTTTTGAATTTGAATTTTAAGCATGTGCACTAGCAAAGTGGACTAGTTTTCTAAGTGACCAACTAGAAATAATTGATTAAATAGGTGTCACTGTAAGGAAGCCCAGGATTAAGCTTTAAAATGTTGTGTATGGTGATCAAAGGTCGATGGTGAAGCTTTGAAAGCACTCGACTTACATGAGTGAAAAGGGCTCGATAAATCGAGAATTTAATTTTAAAAATGATTTTGAAGCATGAAAGCATAAGAAAATAATTATTACATTTGGAGGGAGAGGGGTACATTGTTATCGAATAGGAATGAAATAGAGCAAATCGAATTTTAGAGTCTTTTGGCCCTAACCCAAACTTTTCCAACAAAGTCAAAATGAATCAAAGTTTATTAAATCATTTAATTATATTAATCCGAATTAATTATTAAAATTATTCGAATGAATCAAATAATTAAATTAATTAAAAATGATTAATAAACTTAAATAATCAATTAATTGGGCTAATTAAATTTAATTATTAAAATTATCCCACTAAACTGAATAATTAATGTTAATTAAAAATAATTAGCGAAATTAATTAATAAAAACACTAAATTGGGCCTCATGGGCCAATGGTTTGCTGTCCGCTATAAATCTTTTGACTTTTTGATGGACGAGAAAAATTTGATGAATCAGTATGTTTGCCATACCCTTCTTTACACTTGGAACATTCAATTGCTGTAGTAGAAAGAGCCATTTCCATCTGCATCTCAAATTCAAGATCCCCCTTTCCTCTTTGATTTATGAGACTTGTCAGTTATATGTGATTCAGGGTCATGATTTCTATGATATACTAATCCAAAATATCATGCACCCACATAATCGTCAAATGCAGTATTAAAAATAAACCGCATGACAACACTCTTGCAATAACACTGTTGACTTAATTACATGTTCGACGACAAATTAATTAAAACCAAATAAGAACAAAACTTAATCAGCATAGACAACGGAATACCCAATTCGTGAGCAGCGGTGAACAAGCATCTTAACACCTATTAAACTTACATTACTCATTATTATCATCCAATTTAATACAAGAAACATATAGAGTATCTAACTGACAAAAATAAACTAAAATGAAACATGCACTGCATCCAACATCACAAACACATACTGCCAGCCGAGATTCAAAAAGGATACGAAAGGGATTCGAGAACCAACCAAAATGAGCTCGAACCGGGGCGATGTAGTCGGATGCGTCGTCAGAAGTTTCACGGTGTTGCAGGATTAGTGTCGCAGTTGCTATGGTGATTCTTTTTAGTGACATGTTGCGACTGACATCGAGTTCTGCTACTTTATTGGATCAGATATGTGACGTCAACGAGCTAAGGATCCGTGGCTACCATTTCACAACGATGTGAACTTCTTGATGTTGCGAAGTTGCTCTGCTGCTATGTGACATCCGACTTCATATTATTATTGGGCAATCAAAATTCGCCGTAACCTGCATAAAAAATCACCAGCTCAAATACAGAAATAGGAAATAAGCTCAATGGAATGAAATTCACAAAAAACTGAACTAATGAGGTAATCTCGAGTTGCTGCTGAGCTTGTTCTGTTGTTGAACCCTAATCGTGATGCATCCAAAGCAAACAATGCACTTTCCTCGTACAAATTCTGAACACTTATTTGTCGTTGCAGGTGCTAAGCCGTAACTGAAACGACAATGAATCGAAACCAAATATTGCAACTGAAACGTTGAAGCTGGGACGATGTTACTTCATAGCAACGCGAACTATTATTGTTGTGGTATTTGAATCGAAGTTCGGCGACACACCAAGAACACGTTCCAATCCAAATCTCATCTTTGAATGCATAACCATACGACAATGTTGACGCAGAGGGGCCAACATCGAACACTGTGTGTTGTGGCCGGTAGAAGCTGGTGTAAAGAGAGAGTTTTTTTTGGTGGCGGCGGAAACAGGGGGAGCTCTTTAGCGGAAGAAAATTTGTTGGGGGGTGAATAAGAAGGTGGGTCGAAGGCTTTGTGAGAGACAAAGACAGAAGGATGAGGGTTGGATTGATGGATGAAGAAGAGGGTTGAGGCGGGTTGAGTGAGGTTGATAAGGGTTGAGGTGTTGGTGATGTTGCTGAGATGGAAGGTAGATGAAGATGATTGTTTTAGGGTTTACTTTGAGTTTCGGCGGCCATTTTTGCTTTTAGAGGAGAGAAACAGAGATGATTCAGTGAAAATGGTGATGAAGAAGAACGGCGAGGGAGAAGATGATAATAGTTTTGTGAGATGGAGAGTGAAAGAGACAGAGGGTGTAGTGGAAAGGTTATGGCAGAATGAAGAAGAAAAAGGGTTTGAGAAGGGAAGGAGATGGGTTTCGGATGAATTTGGTAGGGGTTAGCGGCGATTACGACTCCCGTTTTGATTGGGGGCGGCCGTTTCTAATGAAGAAGAAAGGTGAACAATGCCAAATTCTAGGGTTCTTTGCTTTGGTTGCGAAGAAGATAACACGGGGCGGCGCCGTTTATCTGAAGAAGATATCGGCGAGTGAAGATTAGGGTTGAGGGGGCGCCGCTTAGGGTTTGGATGGAGGGATAATGAACAATGATCTTCCTCCCTTTTACTCTGAATTTCCTTTCTATTTAAATGCAGCCAAATCCAAAACCTAATCTGCCAAACATAACGGGCCACTGACCAACGGGCCACCAATTTGTTTCTCTTTTTTTTAATTTTTCTTTTCTTAATGCACATTAGAGCTATTTACAATATAAACTAAATATAACTTTAATAAACATTAACATAATATAATTAAATAAATATTAACAAATATATAAAAAACAAACTTAAAATTTATAAACGAAAAAGATAATTGCTAACAAAAATTATTAGTAATATTTTTAAAAAAGAAAAAGTTTAAGAAATTAAGAAAAATTAATATTCACAAAAAAGTATTAAGCCACGCGTCACATTTTAATTGATCAAAAAGATAAATTTCTGAAAAATCAACCAATTGTGAGCGGACATATGTCTAAATAACAAGAAAATAAGCGGGCAATGTAAAACATGAAGGAAGAATAAAAAATGAAAATATTTGAAAATGGGTAGGACAAATTTAGGGTATGACAAATGCCCCTATCTAATCGGCTTAAACCTAGGGAAATGAACTGCTGCAGCATTCATTTTCCCGAGGTAGAAGTCAATTAGATATGAAGAAGACCCTGAATTTGTCCGAAAAGAAAAAATATGCTTGGGAATTGAAATACTGAAAAATTTAAACCTCTGAGTAAACTGTAGATAACTGGCAAAAAGGTCTTCGTCACCAAAAGGATGATGGGATGAAACACACATAGCTACTACCACCAAAAGGATGGTAGAGCAAAACAAAATCACACAATCTGACATTAATGACTATGACAGACCCCCACCAAAAGGATGACGGAGCGAAACACAAACAATATCGCACAAACTGACATTAATGACTATGACAGACCCCCCACCAAAAGGATGACAGAGCGAAACACAAACAATATCGCACAATCTGACATTAATGACTATGACAGACCCCCCACCAAAAGGATGACGGAGAAAAACACATACTGGCCAGTACCACCAAAAGGATGATAGGACAAACACTATCGCACAATCTGACACCAATCCAAGTGACAGACCCCCCACCAAAAGGATGACGGAGCGAAACTCACACCAGCCACTACCACCAAAAGGATGATAGGACAAACACTATCGCACAATCTGACACCAATCCAAGTGACAGACCCCCCACCAAAAGGATGACGGAGCAAAACACACACCGACCACTATCACCAAAAGGATGATAGGACAAACACCATCGCACAATCTTACACCAATCCAAGTGACAGACCCCCACCAAAAGGATGACGGAGCGAAACTCACACTGGCCACTACCACCAAAAGGATGATAGGACAAACACCATCGCATAATCTGACACCAATCCAAGTGACAGACCCCCCACCAAAAGGATGACGGAGCGAAACTCACACCGGCCACTACCACCAAAAGGATGATAGGACAAACACTATTGCACAATCTGACACCAATCCAAGTGACAGACCTCCCACCAAAAGGATGACGGAGCGAAACACACACCGGCCACTATCACCAAAAGGATGATAGGACAAACACCATCGCACAATCTGACACCAATCCAAGTGACAGACCCCCCACCAAAAGGATGACGGAGCGAAACTCACACCGGCCACTACCACCAAAAGGATGATAGGACAAACACCATCGCATAATCTGACACCAATCCAAGTGACAGACCCCCCACCAAAAGGATGACGGAGCGAAACTCACACCGGCCACTACCACCAAAAGGATGATAGGACAAACACTATTGCACAATCTGACACCAATCCAAGTGACAGACCCCCACCAAAAGGATGACGGAGCGAAACTCACACCGGCCACTACCACCAAAAGGATGATAGGACAAACACTATCGCACAATCTGACACCAATCTAAGTGACAGACCCCCCACCAAAAGGATGACGAAGCGAAACTCACACCGGCCACTACCACCAAAAGGATGATAGGACAAACACTATCGCACAATCTGACACCAATCCAAGTGACAGACCCCCCACCAAAAGGATGACATAGCGAAACTCACACCGGTCACTACCACTAAAAGGATGATAGGAAAAACACCATCGCACAATCTGACACCAATCCAAGTGACAGACCCCCCACCAAAAGGATGACGGAGCGAAACACACACCGGCCACTACCACCAAAAGGATGATAGGACAAACACTATCGCACAATCTGTCACCAATCCAAGTGACAGACCCCCCACCAAAAGGATGACGGAGCGAAACACACACCAGCCACTACCACCAAAAGGATGATAGGACAAACACTATCGCACACTCTGACACCAATCCAAGTGACAGACCCCTCACCAAAAGGATGACGGAGCAAAACACACACACAGGTTGATATCACCAAAAAGATGATCGAACAACACGAATTTAATGATTACCAACAGCAAAAGGATGCAGGCTAGGCTTAACCGACGAAGTTCGACTATCACCAAAAGGGTGATAGTAAGGCAATTGACCACGGTCACGCTTGCGGGATACAAATCATTGGGGAACACCCAAGAGGAAGATTGGATTGAAATGAATCAACGGGATACGCCCACCGTCTTTCCTGGAGATCACAACTTTGTTGAAATGATTTCATGGTTACGCCCATGAATTCTGAAGAAGATGCCCCTGACTGGGCTGAATTTGTCTTGAAGTTTTGTCTTGGTCAACAAAAGGTTGAACAACTTCGTGAGGAACGCTCACGACTTTGCTGAAGATGTCCCTGCCTGGGTTGAATCTTGCATTGAAAGTCTTAAATTTGCCCAACAAAAGGTTAAACAACTTCGTGGGGAAAGCCCACAGTCCTAAATTATATGCCCATGGCTGGGTTGTATGTTGATTTGAAGATCTGGTTAACCGCGAGGTTGAAATACTTCATGGGAGATACCCATGGTCTTGAAAAAGATTCCCCTGAATGGGCTGAATCTTGCTTTGAATACCTTTGAATTTCGTGGGAGAAACCCACAGTCTTATGGAGGATGCCCCTGACTGGGCTGATGACGGCTTTGGAAATCTTCAAGATTGATCCTGGACCTTGACCTGCATATGCGGATGCTGGATGATCATGATGTTCCATAACGAATGGAAGTACAAATGCAAATGCTAACGCGCGGAGATGCAAAAGCTGGGGAAGTATGATATGATTGGAGTATGCATATGATGCAAGATGCTTATGATAACGAATGCAATACGTATGATGCACATGATACAGATGGGTAACTGGAAATGCAAGCGGAGACTCCAACGTGGTAGTCTTTTGGTAGTTGCCAATGCGGATTGGACTTTGGGTGGTGGGAGGGATTGACTTCCTCGACACGCAGTTTGCTGAAGATGATTGACACAGGCAAAGATACTCCGGGTTTCCCAAGCCTGGGTACTCAGTGGTTGTGAATTTTCTTCAGAGAAGGTTGCAACTCTGCTTGATGGTCGGGATGACCTGGTCTTGCCCCAGTTTGAACTTGTTAATGGCTTGCCCCTGCTCGAGCTCTTGAGTAATTTTACCCCAGCCTGTGAATTTTAAGGTAGTCTTGCTTCGCGTCAGCCATCGAAAGTCAAGTTCCTCCTTGATTGCCCATTGTTGGAATGTCTTTGAATACCTAGTACTGATTTGCAATTAAAATTGTACATCTACAAATGGTAATATTAATGCAAAGTTCGATGCAAGTTTTGAAAAAGTGTTATTTATTTGAGTGTCGTGACATTGAGACGAATGGACTGTTAGCCCAAACGTTGTACTGTTTGATTGGTGTAAAAGATATTGCAAGGATAATGACACCAATGTTGATGATTAGCAATCATGTGAGGAGTCAGGTTACGCAACCTTGCGATAGTATGCTTTCAAAATGAACCTCGCCTCAATTAGGTCTTTCGAGGGTTGTAACATGGTCTGGTTCGCGGTTATGAAACAAAGGATATTAGGCTCAAAGTATGATTTGTACCCACCCCTTCTTCTTAGTGATCTCCAGTCCTACGTTTAGTTAATTCTACACTTGTCCTGACAGTATAAGCTTGATGATTCAAGGTTTGCTCGACGTGGCAGTCACCTTATTTTAATGGATATCAGTGACCCTATTTGAATGGCCACTGAATCTTATTTTGTTTTTGTTGAGGGTTTCGGGGTCCTATTTTGCTTTTGTTTTTGTTGATCCCTAACTTTTGCATGGATTGACTTTGCTTGTCAGATCCATCGGGATTGCCTTGATTTTGCCTAAGTCCCCTATAAGGTGTTTGACTTAGCAGGATTTTTGATTTTTTACTTATTTTTGGGAAGATTGTGACTGCCATGTCATGGGTCTTTGATGAACAGTCGTCTTCTGGATTTTACTTGTTGATTCGAGTGCAGGGTTGAATTGACTGAACACTACCCTGCCCCACGTTGAATGTAAAGGGTTTGAATATCCGAAGGAAACTGCTACTCCTAGGCTCGAAGTGGTTTACTAGGGATTAACTCCTTATATCTCCAGTAATTAGGGAATTGAAGCAATGCCTGTACATCATTGACGAGATTCTATCTGAAAGCATATGGTTTGCAATTATGGGTATCTCATTTTCATCATCCTCCCTCAAATCATGCTAAACAACAGTGGATAGAGTGAAGTGAACAAATGTGTCGGTGTTAAGTGAAAAATGAGTGAATACGACATAACTAATTCAAAACATGCATAGACAATACATTAATGGAACCAGATTCGAATGGCAATTGTTCAAAGCATACATTACTTAAACACACAAAGACAAAATATAAGAAATGCGAAAGATTAAATGGCAGCATGAAGGCCTTCTTCAGAGAATGGACTTGACTGGACTTGATCTGATGTTAGCACTAGTTGGCTGGCGGCATCGGGTTGTTGATGGCACTGAGATACTTCCCATCAAAGGTGAGAGCTTCCTTGTCAACCAGGTCTTGAATTTTGTGCTTGAAAAACCTGCAGTTCTCAATGTTGTGACCTGGAGCGCCCTTATGAAACTCACAATGAGCATTCGCGTTGTAATCAGCAGGAAGGACAGTTGGGGGAGCTAGATCTCTCGGAACGATAGCCTTCTTCTACATCAGTAGAGCAATGATATCTGCATATGTCATTGGAAGACTATCAAATACTCTATCTGGCTTCCAGTTCTGTGTTGATTTTGCTGACGCGGTCGTTAAGCGGTTCGCTGTTCTGATTCCTTTCCAGTTATGGAGAGGGCTTCGAAGATCTGATCCATCTTTCTGTTGAGGGATTCCAGCTCCTTCCTGATAGCAACTTGTTCTTGCTGAATTTGCTCCATCGTTCATCTTGTATTGGCTCTAGTTGCGTACTGGTGTCGAGGAATCAGCTCGATTTACTGGAGAGGAAGGAACGAAGACATGAGATTCTGCCGAGGGATTGAAAATGCAAAATGCACAACATATGAAATGCAATGCAAATGATATGCAAGATGCAATGCAAGATACAAGATCCAGGATCACAGGATCACAATTCAAACAACTCCTGAAGCTGGTAACTATAACAGATAAGTAACCACAATTTCTGATCAAATAAAATCGATAGGTAGACCCTATACGGGAGGATCTAGACACTCTACCCATAAACCCACTCACGAGATGGTTTCTATGTTTGGTTCTCAGGATCACGGACACTAGTCGTATTAGCGTCACGCAACAGGCTAGCTGCATTACAACGATAATGACGATAAGGTCTCTCCTGAGCGGAGTCCTCATGCTAGGCCCACAAGGAGCAAGTCCTCGGAGACTAACACTACACGACCACCATTATTGGAACTGGTGCTAAAAAAGGTTCCCAGAATCATGGACCCTTCATGAATCAAATCGTGCAATAGGCTAACTGTATTACAACAAGATCTACGAATAGGTCTCCTCTGAAGGAGCTTTCATGCTAGGCCCACAAGGAGCAAGTCCTTGGAGACTAACACTACTCGACTACTGAGACAGCCTATGTCCCATTAGTGGAATTCTAATGAAACCTTATAAAAATACAGAAAAATTTGAAATTTTTAAAGGACAATACTTAATTATTTAAAAACATACTGTTTCACATACATATGCTTCAAATATATTTTACAGAGTTTGACACCGTTAAGACTAGCGGCCTTGCCACATAGATAAAACATAAAATAAAAGTACAGAAAGGAAACCAAAAAGAAAGCATACCAAAAGGGACCTCCTAAGTCCAACAAGACTGACACTTATACTGACTGTAGTAGTAGGGATGTGATTAGCGTTTGACAAAACACTAACAGCTCCCAATCTAGATGTTATAGTAACACATCTCCACGTCACTTCATATCCTTTCCTTCTGAGTTGTCGGGAAGTACGCAAGATTCGAGCTCATCGTCTGATCGTCATAAAATAATCCAAAATGCAAAACAAAAATGACACAGGGCTAAGATTCATGTACAAGTTTAAAAGTGGGAATGAATGTGTAAAATAATAATATATATGGAAACCATATTTATACAAACAAGCGTATCTTATACCCACAATTACATATACTTTATTTATTCTAATGCATCCCTGAACTATATGCTGACTCAGGCCACTAAACGCTGTCAATGATATCTATCCCATTTACCAAGATCAGATATCACTAGACCACATGCCACCAACGTACTCCCAATTACCAAGAGCTACGCCACCTAACTTCACATGGAGCCTAGGTGTTATAAGTCGATCGTCCCTGAGAATTCAGGCCAAGAACCTTGTCTTGCCTAGCATGCATAGATAATAATCCCCGTCGGGATTGCAGGCGACTGATCAACCTCGTGCGTCCCATACCGCACGGCGGTGGACTTACACATTCCTTAATGCAAGTCTATATGATCACTCACTCATCTTGTGGCAACTCTTAGCCATAAGTATTAAGTTAATAATGGGGAATTATCGTATCAACTTTTCAAGTTATACTTATTATCTAGATACTTAGGTTGAGTACCAAATCCATCCAATGTCTTGCCATATTTGATCTTTGTCCTTACATAATAAGTTCAGTTTGTATAATGGGTAATTGTATGGTTAACTTCCCAGGTAAGAGAGGTGGACTGTAAACGGCATAGTCGACCAAGTCTTTCCTTAGCCAGAACCCAACCAAATATAACTACTCATTGTATCCAACTTTCCTTATGTTAATGGGGATCAATTACTTAATATCTAGCAATGTTTTTCTCTCATTAACCGATTATTTCCTTAATCTATCAATCACAATCATTCAAGTATAAATAAAATAAACAATTATAAAATTAACCGAATAATGCAAGCACAATACAATACCAAATTGTCAAAGATTATTCCTATGATAATTAATTAAGGCCGGCGTAACCTCGCCTAGTGATTTGTGAAAATCATTATTTGAGAATAGGCTCTCCTTAATTATTTATCGCTAGTAGGGCTTAGGTCACCACTACACACATATATATTAAGTTATTTTACGCTAACCGTCCCAATCGTATACGAAATCTTGCCCCCACCTTTTGTTGAGTGTTGTTGAAAGTCCACAAGTGTTGTCTTCGATCTTTGCCAAGAACCGATTACTTATGAAAATGATTTGGGCAGAACTTTGACGTATAAAACTCCCTTGAAACTTTAGAAGAACTTTTACCACAAAATACTCTAAAGGTTACGAACCGATATCGTGGGAACTTCGATAACTAAAACTAATATTGCTATATGAAGAAATTAGAGAAGGAAAGAAGTAAAGAAGTAAGAAAGATGATTTGTGATTGAATGAATGAAAATGGGGTGGAAGAGACCCCTATTTATACTAGTTGTAAAATATTAAAATAACATAATTTATCATCTTTTGCCCATACCTTCCAACTTTTCAACTCTTGCTAGTAAATATGTCTCTATCAAATATTTACTAATCTTTCATCAATAGTGCTTTAGGTGTTCTAGTATGACTTTGTGAAAATAATTTATGACAAAGGTATGGGAGCTTGATTTCATGACATAATATTATGTAGGATATTAATAGAAAATGAGATATATATTTCTTTTATAAAAAGTAAAATGTTAATAATATTAATAATAATAAAAATAGTAAAAAGGATAGTTATTTGATATTTTTATTGTCTTAAGATTATTTTATTTATTAATTGGTTTATAGAGTAAAATGATAATATTCAAATAAAATAAAATCAATTAATAATAACAAAACAAGAACAACAATAATGATAATAATAATATGAATAATTAATTAACTTAAAGTTAAGGGTTTTAAGTACCAATTTAAATTTCAAAGTTTAGTTTATAAAATGAAACGATGATATTCAAATTGAAGAATAAAAGTAATAAATATAAAAAGTAATTAATTAATAAATTAATTATTATAAGTGTTAGTTTCAACATTTAATTTTTAATAACTAGCATTGTTAAAATCTCAAATCTAACTAGATATATTATTTAGTGTATGGAAAAATTAGGATGTTACATTACCACCCCCCTTAAAAGAAATTTCGTCCTCGAAATTTAGCGTACCTAAAACATATGTGGATACTTCTGACGCATGTCTTCTTCTCTTTCCCAAGTAGAATCACCAGTTACATCATCCCACACGACTCTAACCAATGGTATTTGCTTTCCACGAAGTTCTTTAATACGATGATCTAAGATCTTGACAGGTATAGCCTCATATTCCAAATTATCTCTAAGTTCCACAGTTTCAGGCTCAATGACATGTGAAGGGTCCGGATAATACTTCCTCAGTTGTGATACATGAAATACATCATGAAGATTAGACAAGTTTGGCGGCAAAGCAATGTGATACGCTACAGGTCCAATCCGCCGTAGAATTTGAAAAGGCCCGATAAACCTTGGTGTTAACTTCCTAGTTTTGATTGCTCGTGCAATTCCCGCCCTAGGAGTTACCCTAATGAACACGTGATCTCCTGCCTCGAACTCCAAAGGTCTTCTCCTCTTATCATTATAACTCTTTTGACGGTCCTGTGCTGCCTTCATTTTTTCTCTAATAAGTTTAACCTGATCTGTCGTTTGTTGCACGAATTCTGAACCCAATATTTTATTTTCTCCAACCTCATACCAACATAAAGGTGTACGACACTTTCTTCCGTATAATGCTTCATATGGAGCCATGCCGATACTTGAGTGAAAACTATTGTTGTAAGTAAACTCAATCAATGGTAAGAACTCGTCCCAACTTCCTTTGTGTTCAAGAGCACAAGCTCTCAACAAATCCTCTAACGATTGAATCGTCCTCTCAGACTGGCCATCCGTTTGGGGATGATAAGCTGAACTTAACCTCAGTTTTGTTCCTAACTCTAAATGCAACTGATGCCAAAAATTTGATGTGAATCTGGGATCTCTATCATTGACTATACTTGAAGGTATTCCATGCAATCTAACAATCTCCTTTACATATACCTGAGCTAGTCTCTCTAATTTAAACGTCTGGTTGATGGGAATGAAATGTGCACTCTTTGTCAACCTATCAATGATCACCCAAATTGCATCATGTTGTTTCTGAGTCTTAGGCAAAGCGGTTACAAAATCCATGGCTATTCCGTCCCACTTCCACTCTGGAATATCTAAAGGTTGTAGCAATCCGGCTGGCTTCTGATGTTCAATCTTTGCCTTCTGACATACCAAGCAACTTTGAACATATTCTGCTATATGTCTCTTCATTCCAACCCACCAAAACATTTTCTTCAAGTCTTGATACATCTTTGTGGCTCCTGGATGAAAACTCAACTTACTTTTGTGGCCCTCTTCCAAAATCAACTTTTGAATATCCTGATTTTGAGGTACACACAACCTTTCTTTAAACCTTAGGATTCCATCACTCCTTATGTTAAACTCTCCATTTTGACCATTTCTTATATTTTCCTTTATGCTCACTAGACGGTCATCAAGTTGTTGTTCATCTTTGATCCATTTCAGAAATTCATTAGACACGACAATAGCGCCTATGAATATACTTCCTTCATTGTGATGTACTCCTAAGTTTAAATCCACGAATTTGTCAATCAACTCTTCTTCCTTCAACATCATTGCAGATACATGAAGTTTCTTTCGACTCAAAGCGTCTGCTACAACATTGGCCTTTCCGGGATGATATTGCAACTCAAAATCATAGTCCTTCAAGAATTCCATCCAGCGCCTTTGTCTCATGTTTAAATCTTTCTGATCAAATAAATGCTTCAGGCTTTTGTGATCACTTAACACAGTGAACTTTGATCCATAAAGATAATGCCTCCAAATCTTTAAGGCAAACACAATTGCCGCTAACTCTAGGTCGTGAGTTGGGTAGTTCCTCTCATGCACCTTCAATTGTCTTGATGCATAAGCTATCACTTTCCTTTCTTGCATCAACACACACCCAAGACCTTGATATGACGCATCACAATACACATCAAAATTTCCTAATGGGTCTGGTAAGATGAGTATTGGTGATGAAGTCAATCTTTCCTTTAGCTTCTGAAAACTTTCTTCACACTCTTTAGTCCATTCAAAGTTTTTACCTTTCCTCGTTAACTGAGTCATGGGCAAAGCGATCTTTGAAAATCCTTCAATGAACCTCCGATAATATCCAGCTAGTCCAAGAAAACTTCGAATCTCGCCAACATTCTTTGGACTCTCCCACTTTGTTATTGCTTCGACTTTACTTGGGTCTACTGCAATACCTTCTTTACTAATTACATGACCAAGAAATTGTACCTCCTTCAACCAAAATTCACATTTCGAGAATTTCGCGTACAATTGAAGGTCCTTTAATATCTGTAGCACAATTCTCAAATGTTCTCTGTGCTCTACCTCATTCTTGGAATAAATCAGAATGTCATCAATGAAAACTACAACAAATTGATCTAAGTATGACCTAAAGATCCTATTCATGTAATCCATGAATACTGCTGGAGCATTAGTCAAACCAAATGGCATAACTAAGTACTCATAGTGTCCATAACGGGATCTAAAAGCTGTTTTTGGAATATCATCTTCCTTCACCCTGATCTGATGATATCCAGACTTCAAGTCAATCTTTGAGAATACTGATGCTCCTTTTAACTGATCCATCAAGTCGTCGATTCTAGGCAAAGGATACTTGTTTTTCACAGTGGCTTTATTGAGTTGTCTGTAATCCACACAAAGTCTAGAAGAACCATCCTTCTTCTTCACAAACAAGATTGGAGCTCCCCATGGCGATACACTTGGTCTAATAAATTCTTTCTCTAACATCTCGTCTAATTGTTTCTTTAACTCCGCAAGCTCTGAGGGTGACATTCGATAAGGAGATATAGAAATTGGTCCAGTTCCTGGAACCAAGTCTATAGAAAATTCCACTTCCCTAACCGGTGGTAAACCTGGAACTTCTTCTGGAAAGACTTCCGGGAATTCACAGACTACGGGAAAATTTTCCACACTAGGGGTTTCTCCTACTGACATGGAGAATAGCATCATAAAACTTTGAGTGAGGGTTTCAGCTTTGCTGATTTCTCCACTATCTTCTCCAAATGTAAAAATTTTCTCCTTGCATCTCAAGTTGACATCGTTGGCTGATAACCAATCCATTCCTAAGATGACATCTAGGTCTTGTAGCGGGAGTACCACAAGATCTACTAAGAATCTTCTATTTTCTAAGATTATTGGACAGTCTACACAGACTGAATAAGTTACCATTCTTTCTCCCGAGGGAGTTGTGATAGTCAACTTATAATCGTGATCAACAATTTCGAATCCCAAAAATTCAGCACAAGAGGTAGATATAAAAGAATGTGTAGCTCCTGAATCGAATAAAACTGATACCAACTTATCTCCAATTAAACACATACCTTGAATTAACCCAGCTGACTTTGAGATCTCAGCTCCTCTAATTGTAAATACTCTTCCTGTGGTTGGCTTATTTTGATTCTGAGGTCTCTGACCAACACTTGGGCCTCCATTTCTTGCTCTCCCTATGTTGTTATTGTTTATTAGGCCGCTCCTCTGGCCTGTTGGTTGACTTTGTCCTTGGGGACAATCTTTGAGAAAGTGGCCTTTCTGACCACAGCGAAAACAAGTTCCAATATTTCTATTTGGACAATCTTTGTTAAGATGTGCCCCTCCACAGCTGTAACACTTGAACATTAACCTTCTAGAATCCTGGTTATGATAAGGTGTAGGCCTTTGATATGGCCTACCCCCTCGTTGGATTCTTCCTCCGTGGCCTCGGTTAAAGTGGCCCTTGTGATTGTTGTTTTGGGTTGATCCTCCTGATCCATATTGATTCTTCCTATTGTCAATCCCTTCCAACTCCAGACACCTTTCTACTAGCTCACCAAAGCGCATAATATGCAGAGGTAAAACTGCCCTCTGGATATCATATTTCAATCCATCTTGATACTTTTCACACATCCATTCTTCCCTTGGATGCAAGCGGTAAAACTCAGAATACTTTAGCAAGGATTCAAACTTCCTAGTATATTCTCCCACCGTCATCACACCTTGACGTAGATTCTGAAATTCTCTCTCCTTCTCTTTCCTACATAACTTTGGAAAATACTTCCCCAAAAATTCTTCTTTGAACAAGGTCCAATTGATTTCTCTTCCTTCCTCTTCCAATAATCTATACTTTCCTCTCCACCAAGCTTCAGCATCGCCTGTCAGCATGAATGTTGCATAACCAACCCTTCTATTCTCTCTACAGTGAGTGAAAGAAAATATCTTCTCCATTTCTTGCAACCATTTCTCAGCACCCTCCGGATTAAAGTCACCACCAAACTGTGGTGGTTTTCCTTTCAGAAACGAGTTCAATCCTGTATCCTCATGCACCATTTCCCTTTGTTGTTGCTGAAAGAGTTGATGATCTCGAGTGATTTGCAGGATTTGAGCATTTTGTTGTGTTTGAACTAACACAGCTGCAGCAAGTTCACGAACATCTCGAGTGTCAGCTTGAGAGTTCGTTCCAGTTTGGGAATGATCTTCTCGTCCAATGGGAATGGTAGGTGCTCCTTCAGGAGTAACTTCATCACTCGCATTCCTACGTATACCTCTAGTAGTGCCTCTAGCAGCACTCCTACCACGCCTCGCACCTCTGACGTTCTGAACCATAACTTCCTGAAAAGGAATAGTTATTAGGTTCAATCATTCACAAGACATAAAGAACATAACAATTATGTATATTTATATCCCAATGAATGATTCATCGATAAGGATTTTTATCAAGTCTCCCACAGGCAAGGGATAATTGTGTCTAAAATGTTGAATTAATATCTTAAATATAACTAGAATTCAGGAAAACATAATCAACATTTAATGTATAAACAAAAATGTATCAATTTATTTAATAACAACGATTACAAAAATCGTGACCATGTCTCATTCAAAAACCTCTACTTGTAAACCAAGCTAAGACTAATAGTGGTAAAACTATAATTATCATTATTGCTACGAAATCTTTACCTAATTCTTCATGCTTGATGATACCAATAACAAACAAAATAATGACAAGAAGAGTGATGAATAAAAGAAAGGATTTAGCCATTTGAAAGGTATAGATAAATATTTAGGAATTGATATGAAAATAATGGATGGGTGTGAAGTATTTATAAAGTGAATTTTGTGAAGTGTCCGTTACGTTACCGTTGGGTTTGTGACCGTTGGGGAGGAAAAATAAAGTGTGCTAAATAAGTTTCCTAGACCATTATACTAGAAGGCTCTCAAGATGAAGACTCAATGCACAGAAGAAAAGTTATCATCCAGTTTGGAATCCAACTTGATACAGTCAGTATAATTCTAGACACTTACGGTCCGAGCTGAATCGACCAGCTCTGATACCATTAAATGAGACAGCCTATGTCCCATTAGTGGAATTCTAATGAAACCTTATAAAAATACAGAAAAATTTGAAATTTTTAAAGGACAATACTTAATTATTTAAAAACATACTGTTTCACATACATATGCTTCAAATATATTTTACAGAGTTTGACACCGTTAAGACTAGCGGCCTTGCCACATAGATAAAACATAAAATAAAAGTACAGAAAGGAAACCAAAAAGAAAGCATACCAAAAGGGACCTCCTAAGTCCAACAAGACTGACACTTATACTGACTGTAGTAGTAGGGATGTGATTAGCGTTTGACAAAACACTAACAGCTCCCAATCTAGATGTTATAGTAACACATCTCCACGTCACTTCATATCCTTTCCTTCTGAGTTGTCGGGAAGTACGCAAGATTCGAGCTCATCGTCTGATCGTCATAAAATAATCCAAAATGCAAAACAAAAATGACACAGGGCTAAGATTCATGTACAAGTTTAAAAGTGGGAATGAATGTGTAAAATAATAATATATATGGAAACCATATTTATACAAACAAGCGTATCTTATACCCACAATTACATATACTTTATTTATTCTAATGCATCCCTGAACTATATGCTGACTCAGGCCACTAAACGCTGTCAATGATATCTATCCCATTTACCAAGATCAGATATCACTAGACCACATGCCACCAACGTACTCCCAATTACCAAGAGCTACGCCACCTAACTTCACATGGAGCCTAGGTGTTATAAGTCGATCGTCCCTGAGAATTCAGGCCAAGAACCTTGTCTTGCCTAGCATGCATAGATAATAATCCCCGTCGGGATTGCAGGCGACTGATCAACCTCGTGCGTCCCATACCGCACGGCGGTGGACTTACACATTCCTTAATGCAAGTCTATATGATCACTCACTCATCTTGTGGCAACTCTTAGCCATAAGTATTAAGTTAATAATGGGGAATTATCGTATCAACTTTTCAAGTTATACTTATTATCTAGATACTTAGGTTGAGTACCAAATCCATCCAATGTCTTGCCATATTTGATCTTTGTCCTTACATAATAAGTTCAGTTTGTATAATGGGTAATTGTATGGTTAACTTCCCAGGTAAGAGAGGTGGACTGTAAACGGCATAGTCGACCAAGTCTTTCCTTAGCCAGAACCCAACCAAATATAACTACTCATTGTATCCAACTTTCCTTATGTTAATGGGGATCAATTACTTAATATCTAGCAATGTTTTTCTCTCATTAACCGATTATTTCCTTAATCTATCAATCACAATCATTCAAGTATAAATAAAATAAACAATTATAAAATTAACCGAATAATGCAAGCACAATACAATACCAAATTGTCAAAGATTATTCCTATGATAATTAATTAAGGCCGGCGTAACCTCGCCTAGTGATTTGTGAAAATCATTATTTGAGAATAGGCTCTCCTTAATTATTTATCGCTAGTAGGGCTTAGGTCACCACTACACACATATATATTAAGTTATTTTACGCTAACCGTCCCAATCGTATACGAAATCTTGCCCCCACCTTTTGTTGAGTGTTGTTGAAAGTCCACAAGTGTTGTCTTCGATCTTTGCCAAGAACCGATTACTTATGAAAATGATTTGGGCAGAACTTTGACGTATAAAACTCCCTTGAAACTTTAGAAGAACTTTTACCACAAAATACTCTAAAGGTTACGAACCGATATCGTGGGAACTTCGATAACTAAAACTAATATTGCTATATGAAGAAATTAGAGAAGGAAAGAAGTAAAGAAGTAAGAAAGATGATTTGTGATTGAATGAATGAAAATGGGGTGGAAGAGACCCCTATTTATACTAGTTGTAAAATATTAAAATAACATAATTTATCATCTTTTGCCCATACCTTCCAACTTTTCAACTCTTGCTAGTAAATATGTCTCTATCAAATATTTACTAATCTTTCATCAATAGTGCTTTAGGTGTTCTAGTATGACTTTGTGAAAATAATTTATGACAAAGGTATGGGAGCTTGATTTCATGACATAATATTATGTAGGATATTAATAGAAAATGAGATATATATTTCTTTTATAAAAAGTAAAATGTTAATAATATTAATAATAATAAAAATAGTAAAAAGGATAGTTATTTGATATTTTTATTGTCTTAAGATTATTTTATTTATTAATTGGTTTATAGAGTAAAATGATAATATTCAAATAAAATAAAATCAATTAATAATAACAAAACAAGAACAACAATAATGATAATAATAATATGAATAATTAATTAACTTAAAGTTAAGGGTTTTAAGTACCAATTTAAATTTCAAAGTTTAGTTTATAAAATGAAACGATGATATTCAAATTGAAGAATAAAAGTAATAAATATAAAAAGTAATTAATTAATAAATTAATTATTATAAGTGTTAGTTTCAACATTTAATTTTTAATAACTAGCATTGTTAAAATCTCAAATCTAACTAGATATATTATTTAGTGTATGGAAAAATTAGGATGTTACAACTACCAATTCTAAACTATGTGTTCTCTCTGCTTTTACCAAAGCTCAGGCGTAGAGCTTTAATCATGACGTCATCCCAAGAACCAACAAGCAAACAAGATAACAAGCATAAAATATACAAGCGATAAGAAAACAAATACATAAACGAGAAGAAAAAACAAATAAAAATAAACACTCCTCACAAACCAAAAGATAGGCTCGACCCTCTCTTTGCATGGAGCAGTCCCCAGCTGTCGCACCTCGAAAAATCACAGAGACATTTCGGAGAAACAACCCTCGCGCGAAAGGCGCGGAAATGCGGTTCGACAAAGTCGCCACCGAACTTTATTTTTCCCGAATGAACGGGAGAGGAAAATATCGAGAAAACCTCTTAAAACGAAAAGGATAGGAAAAGGGCTGTCACAACCAAGTTCTGGGTTCGGGAGTCGGTTACGCGAGGGGAAAGTATTAGCACCCCTCATGTCCGTTGTACTCAACGGGAACCTCTTAGGGTATTGTGGAGAGTGTTGTCTAGGTTTACTTATTTTCTTCTCGATGATAAAGGTAGAATTGGTAGGGTAAAAGGTTAAAGACGCTAAGGGAAAAGGGATGGTTGGAAGATAGGGTGCTCGCCAAGGATTGGGGCCCTTGTGCCTACGTATGCTCATTCGGACGAGAATGAGAAATTAGAGCTTCGTAGTTCGACTACGGGAAAGGTTGGGAAGCGGAAGATGGATAGAAGTATGCTCGCCAAGATCATCACAATCTTGTGCCTATGTATCTTACATTCAAGAGTGAATGAAGAATCAGAGCGTCCGTAGTTCGTGGTAACAACCACGAAAAGACGAGGTTAACTGAGAGATGGAGGGGAGGTAGCTCGCCAAGATCATCGTAATCTTGTGCCTACGTATCTTACATTCAGATGAGAATGAAGAATCAGAGCAGTCGTAGTTCGTGGTAACAACCACGAAAAGACGAGGTTAACTGAGAGATGAAGGGGAGGTAGCTCGCCAAGATCATCGCAATCTTGTGCCTACGTATCTTACATTCGGACTAGAATGAAGAATCAGAGCAGTCGTAGTCCGTGGTAACAACCACGAAAAAATGAGGTTGAATGGGTTGGAAGTTTTGAAATCGAAAGAATGAACTAATAACAACTTAAGGGCATGCCTCAAGAGTTACTCATTCGAATATTCAAAGAATTCTAGATTCTAAGAATATCCTTCTTTCGTAAGTTTTAAAAAAACATTTGTAGAAAGATTAAATCGAAAACGGAATGTGAGGCAAAACGAGGTTGGCTTAAAAATGTCTCGACGACGTGTTGAGGATTTGATTGAAGATGGAACCAACTTGACGACGTGTCAAAGGTTGGATTGTGAGAAATGATATTGGTCCCTAAGGGTGCCCCCAATATCGAAACCACGAGGAATTGTGAAGTGTGTGCGAAATGTCGATGGCTGCGAATGCGTACGAGCACTTGACCTAGGAGAACGTTTGAAAATGATTTGGTTTGAGAAAGTATAAAGGTTGAGTGAATAACAACTCAAGGGCATGCCTCGAGAATTACTCACTCGAAGATTCAAGGAATGCTAGATTCCGAGAACCTCCTTCTTTCGGAGTTTGAATCGAGAAAATGTTGAGAAAATGATTTGGAATCGAATCGAGGGTATGAAAAGGGTTTGTGGTATGAGAAGTGAGAATACGAGATTTAATTTGAGAAGTATAGGAGAAATGACGATTATTTAGTAAATGAGACGTCGACCTCACAACTAATTAATCGGGGTATCATTTGGATGCTAGATCCAAACAACACCTTTTTCATTCGGAAAATGTTTGGATGAACAACGGAAATATCACACAGAATGCTAGATTCCTATGATATTTCTTTGTCCAAAAAAGAGTTTAAAAAAAAAACGAAAAATCGAACAATACATTATTTAAGGTGTACACCTCAATAACAATCATCCAAAAACCCAAGAAGTGCTAGACTTCAAGAATTTAGTTTGCTTTGAAAAAGTACTCGAGGTGAGTCGAGTTTTGAATTTGAATTTTAAGCGTGTGCACTAGCAAAGTGGGCTAGTCTTCTAAGTGACCAACTAGAAATAATTGATCAAATAGGTGTCACTGTAAGGAAGCCCAGGATTAAGCTTTAAAATGTTGTGTATGGTGATCAAATATCGATGGCGAAGCTTTGAAAGCACTTGACTTACATGAGTGAAAACGGCTCGATAAATCGAGAATTTAATTTTAAAAATGATTTTGAAGCATTAAAGCATAAGAAAATAATTATTACATTTGGAGGGAGAGGGGTACATTGTTATCGAATAGGAATGAAATAGAGCAAATCGAATTTTAGAGTCTTTTGGCCCTAACCCAAACTTTTCCAACAAAGTCAAAATGAATCAAAGTTTATTAAATCATTTAATTATATTAATCCGAATTAATTATTAAAATTATTCGAATGAATCAAATAATTAAATTAATTAAAAATGATTAATAAAGTTAAATAATCAATTAATTGGGCTAATTAAATTTAATTATCAAAATTATCCCACTAAACTGAATAATTAATGTTAATTAAAAATAATTAGCGAAATTAATTAATAAAACCACTAAAATGGGCCTCATGGGCCAATGGTTTGCTGTCCGCTATAAATCTTTTGACTTTTTAATGGACGAGAAAAATTTGATGAATCAATATGTTTGCCAGACCCTTATTTACTCTTGGAACATTCAATTGCTGTAGTAGAAAGAGCCATTTCCATCTGCATCTCAAATTCAAGATCCCCCTTTCCTCTTTGATTTATGAGACTTGTCAGTTATATGTGATTCAGGGTCATGACTTCTATGATATACTAATCCAAAATTTCATGCACCCACATAATCGTCAAATGCAGTATTAAAAATAAACCGCAAGACAACACTCTTGCAATAACACTGTCGACTTAATTACATGTTCTATGACAAATTAATTAAAACCAAATAAGAACAAAACTTAATCAGCATAGATAACAGAATACCCAATTCGCGAGCGGCGGTGAACAAGCATCTTAACACCTATTAAACTTACATTACTCATTATTATCAACCAATTTAATACAAGAAACGTATAGAGTATCTAACTGACAAAAATAAACTAAAATGAAACATGCACTGCATCCAACATTACAAATACATACTGCCAGCTGAGATTCAAAAAGGATACGAAAGGGATTCGAGAACCAACCAAAACGAGCTCGAACCGGCGCAATGTAGTCGGATGCGTTGTCAGAAGTTTTGCGGTGTTGCCGGATTAGTGCCGCAGTTGCTATGGTGAATCTTGTTAGTGACATGTTGCGACTGACATCGAGTTCTGCTACTTTATTGGATCGGATATGTGACGTCAACGAGCTAAGGATTCGTGGCTACCATTTCACAACAATGTGAACTTCTTGATGTTGCGAAGTTGCTCTGCTGCTATGTGACATCTGACTTCATATTATCATTGGGCAATCAAAATTCGCCGTAACCTGCATAAAAAATCACCAGCCCAAATACAGAAATAGGAAATAAGCTCAATGGAATGAAATCCACAAAAACTGAACTAATGAGGTAATCTCGAGTTGCTGCTGAGCTTGTTCTGTTGTTGAACCCTAACCGTGATGCATCCAAAGCAAAAAATGCACTTTCCTCGTACAAATTCTGAACACTTATTTGTCGTTGCAGGTGCTAAGCCGTAACTGAAACGACAATGAACCGAAACCAAATATTGCAACTGAAACGTTGAAGCTGGGATGATGTTACTTCACATCAACGCGAACTATTGTTGTTGTGGTATTTGAATCGAAGTTCGGCGACGCACCAAGAACACGTTCCAATCCAAATCTCATCTTTGAATGCATAACCATACGACAATGTTGACGCAGAGGGGCCAACATCGGACACTGTGTGTTGTGGCCGGTAGAAGCTGGTGTAAAGAGAGAGTTTTTTTTGGTGGCAGCGGAAACAGGGGGAGCTCGTTAGCGGAAGAAAATTTGTTGGGGGGTGAATAAGAAGGTGGGTCGAAGGCTTTGTGAGAGACAAAGACGGATGGATGAGGGTTGGATTGATGGATGAAGAAGAGGGTTGAGGCGGGTTGAGTGAGGTTGATAAGGGTTAAGGTGTTGGTGATGTTGCTGAGACGGAAGGAAGATGAAGATGATTGTTTTAGGGTTTACTTTGAGTTTCGGCGGCCATTTTTGCTTTTAGAGGAGAGAAACAGAGATGATTCAGTGAAAATGGTGATGAAGAAGAACGATGAGGGAGAAGATGATAATAGTTTTGTGAGATGGAGAGTGAAAGAGACAGAGGGTGTAGTGGAAAGGTTATGGCGGAATGAAGAAGAAAAAGGGTTTTACTCTGAATTTCCTTTCTATTTAAATGCAGCCAAATCCAAAACCTAATCTGCCAAACCTAACGGGCCACTAACCAATGGGCCACCAATTTGTTTTTCTTTTTTTTAATTTTTCTTTTCTTAATGCACATTAGAGCTATTTACAATATAAACTAAATATAACTTTAATAAACATTAACATAATATAATTAAATAAATATTAACAAATATATAAAAAACAAACTTAAAATTTATAAACGAAAAAGATAATTACTAACAAAAATTATTAGTAATATTTTTAAAAAAGAAAAAGTTTAAGAAATTAAAAAATATTAATATTCACAAAAAAGTATTAAGCCACGCGTCACACTTTAATTGATCAAAAAGATAAAGTTCTTAAAAATCAACCAATTGTGAGCGGACACGTGTCTAAATAACAAGAAAATAAGCGGGCAATGTAAAACATGAAGGAAGAATAAAAAATGAAAATATTTGAAAATGGGTAGGACAAATTTAGGGTATGACTGACGAGTCATGCTTTGGTCATGTAACACTGGGATCGCTTGGTTTATATTTCAGAGATACATTATGTACTCTATGATATGTTTTTATATTCATTGGAATATTGTGATGTTGTCCTTGGTGCCTAAGTAATGTTGAAGTATGTGATGAATCTGAATATTCTGTTAAGAGAATTATGTTATAAAATGAATCTGCTGCTACATGCAAAATTAAATTGTGAGAAGCATGATTATTTATTATAAGTGTTAATGAGCATGACAGGTGGTTTTTGATGTTTGAAAGTTATGTTTGACGCCCTTTTGTAAATGCATGATTATTTACTCTGATTATTCATATATTTTCCGTGGGGTTTAGAAGGGTGTTACATTATGGATTTCTAGAAGAAAGGTGAATGATTGTTGAGATCCAAAACAGTCCTAAAAGCGTGAATATGAAGTCAAGGTATGACAATGCTCAAAACCATCCAACAACTAGTCTAACCTATTTCTCAAGACAGTTACCACATCACAAACAGGCTACTGGTATGAGGAGCAAATTGTTAGCAGTAATGAACACCAACTCAACATAATCATGCTATCAGCCCTACACCAAGTGTTCCCAACTCATACATTCACACTTTTACCAAAGCAGCACCTACACACATCCTAATGACAGCAATAAGCTAACTTCTGCATAAGGACCAAATTCTGGCAGCAGTGATATCTCAAGCAGCATTCACGCCAAAACCAAAATCTCAGGAGCATGAATCCAATAGCAAGCAACATGGGCCAATTTGACGTACCAAATCAAGCATCAGGGCTCTAGCCAGTCAAAAACCCCGAACTGTCTCAAACAGGAAGCCAACCACAAAACTGGGCCAAGAACTCCAAGAAACCGACTGATATGGACAAAGGATGCTGTTAAACCAAAGATGGTTGGCTCTCAGCAGAAAGCTGACACAAATAGCCAGTGATACTAATTAGTAACTCATGGCATACACAAAACTTGACAGTTTAACACCTGAACTGGGCAGCAACTTGTCATGAATTCAAACAGCCACACATGGATACAAAATCTCAGGGGTATGATTCCAGTTAGCAAGTAACATGAACTAGCTGTTTTTGCCAATTCACACATCAGGGTTCTAAACAAACAATGCCAAACTTCACACCTTCTGTCAACTTGAAAACTCAAACTGTCCTGATAGCTTCCAACTGCTATCCTATCCAAACCACAACAACTTATGATCTAATCTACCTCGACAAAAACAGATGGCAATTCCAAAATTCAAAAAGATGGAGGACAAGTTTGTTGAGAATATGACCCTAACCAAAAGGCAGATCAGTAGGCATCAGCACCCACCCAATGTATCCACCAAGTCAATATCCTATGCTGTCAAGAATTCTTATGGCAGCCCTAAATGATCTAAACACATAGCCTAAAGTCCAGCCTTAAATGATGGTTACCAATGCAAACACACAACTCTCAATGAGAGGTTCAAGCTCAACATGCTAATACAACAATTTCCAACAACTTGGTTCTCTTAAAAGGTAACAACCTAACCAAAACTAAATCCAATCATGATTGATAGCTGCCCCTAAACAGGTCCTAGTGTAAGGCATAAACCTGACAGTAGTGAGATTGGAAGAGACCAAAGCAGGCCTCTATGTGTCAAAATTCTGCAGCAATGTTCCAACCTCATGAACCAAGTAGTACCCAAAGTTCAAAAACAATGTTGTGCAAGCTTGTACAACAGTTTTCTGCACACCACAAAATGCTAGGCAAAACCAAATTTACACTCCAATCAATGATTCAAGTTAAACATAACAAAGCTCACTACTAAAGCACATAAACTAAAACTCTCTCAAACTGCTTCAAGCCTGCCTCTCAAGACTAGCCAAGATCAGCTCATACCAACCAAATCATAACAGCCTCAACCAACAGAACCTCACTATCAAGCATTGAACCTTAACAACCTCAACTCAAACAAAACCTCACCATCAAGCATTGAACCTTAACAACCTCAACTCAAACAAAACCTCACTATCAAGCATTGAACCTTAACAACCTCAACTCAAACAAAACCTCACTATCAAGCATTGAACCTTAACAACCTCAACTCAAACAAAACCTTCTTAAAGCAAAAAAAAGGCTACTAATGATTAGCAACAACATGAGTTCCACACCACATCTAAACAATATCCAAAACAGAACCAACTTGGGAAAACTGCACAAAGCTGAGGAAACTCACTTATCCTTCATGATAGTAAAACCGGTCACAAGCCACCCATTGCCAAAAAACCAAACCCTAACCAGACAAAGCTCAAAGCCTAAGCTACAACCTATGATGCTAAAATTGAACTCTAACCCAAAACCAAATCAGGAACAAAGCCATCAAACGAAGAATCAAAAGGCTCGCAACATAAGTGTTGGCAGATTTACAAACAAATTCTAGCATCAGCGTTAAACAAGGCTCTAAAAGCAGTCACAAGACAAATTATACAACATCTGTATATTTCCACACATGACCTAGCCAAAACATGAATCAACACATTTGTGACAAAACTAACCAACTCAAAACAGAACCTCACTCATGATTCACAATACATGGACAACATATGTTAAAGGCATATTCATAGTCAAAACAATTAACCAACACCAAAACAAAACTTAGTACATGTTTTAATGCTACTGATGCAATAAATCATGGTTTTGTGATGCTTACCTCTTGCAGCCTCCAAAATAAGCTAGCAGCAAAACTCACAGTTTTGAAGCTCCTAGCCTTTGCAAACAAACAACTTGTTTCAGAACAGCTTGAGAGAGAACAAAACCACCAACTTCTCCCTTTGAAAATAGCTTCCAAGTAGTATTGGGGTGATAAATTTGTGATGAAAGGTTTAAGAAATGGTGAGGAAATAAGTGATTTTCGTGGGATATTGCTTAGAGAAGAGCAAAATGCAAATTTAGGATTTCTTCAAAATGGAGGCTAGGGTTTGGTTCAACTGTTCTTCAGCTTATATAGGATGTGAAAAAGGGGTTTTGAGGAATTTTATTGAGGTGAAAGATCAATGGACAGACTTGCACCAATTCAAAATTCCCTTCATCAATGGTGGGTGATGAGCAAGGACAAAGGCATGCTTGTCTTGGAGGTAGCTCTGTTGGAGCAGGAAAACAAAACAGAAATAGGTTGTAAGCACCAACATAGAGGGCAGCTTGTCCTTTCTTGTTTCGGCTAAAGATTCAAAATGCACACATGAGTGGTACAAACTTGGTTTCTCTTATTTAGGCAAAGTTTGGTGGGAAAAATATCAGTCTATGCGCATGACTTTGGAGCAAGGCTATGATTCTGCATGAATACTTGCAATACCTGCCAAAATGAATCAAAATACATGCCTTGAAAATATGCTCAAACCCCCAACTTGGATCAATGATATCTTGGCACTCAAAAATCCAATTGCTCTAAACTTGAGTTCTTGGTAAAGATGGCATGGAGTAGAACAACCTTCATATTGATGAAAGTTCCATTGGATCATTGGAAGACCATACAATTTGAGGTTGAAAATCATGCCACGAAGTCTGTCCACAAATAACTTAGAAAAATTCTAAGTTATGGATTTTGTCTTATTTTTTCTCAACTTTGCCCATCCATAACTTGAGCTTCTCAAATCCAATGGATGACTTCTTGGACTTTTTGGAAAGCCTGTAACATGCTATACAACTCTAATTTGGGACAAAGTTCCATTGGACATCAATAAAGTGGTGAAAATTGGCTTGCAAAGTGGTGCAAAAATCTGTTCAAACTTAACAGTTTTGAAATCATTGAAAATCCCAACTTTGATTGATCATAACTTGAGCTCCAAATATCATATGACTATGAATTGATACTCAAATGAAAGCTTGAGATACAAGGAACAACTTTGATGTTGGCCAAAAGTTCATTTGAAACCTTTATCATGAATAAAAATGGCCTTGAAGATGGCTGTTCCAAACATAAAACTTTCCAAAAATGGAAAGTTTCTAAAACCCTAATTCCAAAAATGGCAACTTTCAACAACCTCTTGATTTTTCATGATTTCCTTGACTTTTCTTGATCAAATTCCATCCATTGGTCATATTGAAATTAAGGATCATGATCTTGACTTCAAAAAGTCAGGAGTTGACTTTTTCGCTACACAGTTGACTTTTCTCCAAATCTCCCGATTTTCAATCAACTGATCAATTGGAGCTCTTCTGATTAAAATTTATGATCGATATCTCATCCTCAAACATCTTAGGACATGTGGAGGGCCATGGAAATAAGTTTGCTTCAAGAAACAACTTTTATCCTGATTAAAATTGAAACCCTAATTCTAACCCTTTTGGCCTGGGCATTGTGCAGATGAACTGAGTAACCATTCCACTCCTCCACGACCTCTGAGGTATTCAAAAAACTTCTTCCTCATGTTCACACCAGTGATAAGACATTATGGACCCCTTGATAACATTCTGATGGTCTGTACCAGTGCCTTTGCTTGAGCTTGAAACCAATAAAGACTTTCCTCTTGGATGGTACACAAATAAACACTTGATCCCCTGTAAGAACTATGCTATGCAAATGCAAGATGCTAAGATGCAATGAAACATAAGCCAAAGATTAAGAAAAGAGGTTGGTTAAATTTTGGGGTACAACAACTGCCCCTATTCAAGCGACTTGGACCTGAAGGGATGAAAAGCGAACGACTTTCAGACATTCAAGGTAAAAGACGGTTGAATACCAAAGAACCCGGAAATTTGCCAACCGTAGAATGAAACCTCTGACATCACCGTCAGGCGTCTATATCAAGTAGAATATCTGTCTTCGCCGTCAGTCATCAACCAAGTAAACATCTGACCTCGCCGTCAGTCATTAATCAAGTAAACATCTGACCTCGCTGTCAGTCATCAAAATCATCTGACTTCGCCGTCAGTCATCAATCATCTGACTTCGCCGTCATTTCCTAAAATCATATGACTTCGCCGTCAGTCCTCAAAATCATCTGACTTCGTCGTCAGTTCTTAAAATCTTCTGACTTCGCCGTCAGTTCTCAAAATCACCTGACTTCGCCGTCAGTTCTTAAAATTACCTGACTTAGCCGTCAGTTCTCAAAATAATCTTCTGACTTCGCTGTCAGTTTCTCAAAGTCATCTTCTGACTTCGCCGTCAATTCTCTACATAATCTGACTTCACCGTCAATTCTCAACATCGTCTGACTTCGCCGTCATTTCTCAAAAATCATATGACTTCACCGTCAATTTCTCAAAATCATATGACTTCGTCGTCAATTCTTAATAATAATCTGACTTCGCCGTCAACTCTCGACATCGTTTGACTTCGCCGTCAATTCTCAATAATAATCTTCTGACTTCGCCGTCAATTTTCAATAAATACCTAACCTCGTCGTCAGATCTCAAAATAAACTGACTTCGCCGTCAACTCTCAAAATCATCTGACTTCGTCGTCAGCTCCCAAAATAATCTGACTTCGCCGTCAGTTCCCAAAATCATCTGACTTCGCCGTCAGCTCCCAAAATAATATGACTTCACCGTCAGAACTCCACATTAAATCTGTAAAAACATCTGACTTCACCGTCAGAACTCCACATAAAATTGGTAAAAAACCTGACCTCGCCGTCAGTCCTCAAAATCATCTGACTTCGCCGTCAATTCCCTACAAAATCTGACTTCGCCGTTAATTCTCAATAGTAATATGACTTCGTCGTCAGCTCTCAAAAATCATCTGACTTCACCGTCAATTCTCAAAATAATCTGACTTCACCGTCAACTCTCAACATCGTCTGGCTTCGCCGTCAGCTCTCAAAGTAAACGGACTTCGCCGTCAACCCTCAACATCGTCTGACTTCGCCGTCAGAACTCCACATAAAATTGGTAAAACACCTGACCTCGCTGTCAGTCCTCAAAATCATTTGAATTCACCGTCAGGCCTCGACATCCAGTCGGTAAAAGCATCTGCCTCGCTGTCAGGGCTCGACATCAAGTCGGTAAAAGCATCTGACCTCGCCGTCAGGGTGAAGAAATCCATTGGGGAAATATGAACTTGAATAAATAGACTCTGTTAGAGAGAATGATAAGATGAACACATCTGTCAGTGATCTTGTTGGAGGCCTGGATACCACACAGGCTTGAGAAATATACCGATAATTGCTGGAGATACACCTGAAAACAAAGAGGTAACGACCTAGCTCATGTTTCACATGCACATGTTTGAATATGGCGTAATGCTCCATACAAAATGGAAATGCTACGCGTTTGGGAGGATAATATGCACGATGCAAATGCAAAAGAGCCACTTCAGCAAAATAAATGCTGAAGAGAGGAAAAAAACTCCGCTGGGGAAAGACTAGGCACACCTAGTGCAAACAGACTCACACTGGGGAATACAAGCCTTGGATGGCCTCCGAGAAAACTTCTGGGTAAAGCTGCTCTGCTAAGCACAAACCCAATCCGCTAGGAATCAAAATCAAACTCTGGTGAGGAAAACGTCCTAGATGGCCTACCAGAATACAACTCTTCTGAGGAACTAACAACTCGGCTTAAGACTAATAACTCCACTCTACCGGGGGAAACGACCTTGGATGGTCTGCCAGAATATAACATTCTGTGGAACAGACAACTCTGTTGGGAATCAAGGCAGACTGCTGAAGGATGGATTTATTCTATCAGGGATTCCGCTCTGCTGAAGATTTAATCCGCTATCTGTTAGGGATTATGAATAAGATCTATTGGGGAATCATCCCAAGCTCTTTCTGCTGAGGATGGAGATAAACAATCTCAGGGAAGAAAGCTACTCCACTGACTTGGCTGGGGACTAGGTAAGGATGGAAACAACATCGACCTCTGCGTGGGGAAAATGAGAAATAAACTCAACAATAACAACTTCCGCTTAGGGAATAAGTTAATGACCTAGACTTTGAGGGGAAAGGAGCCAGCCATTCAGACTCTGTGGGGAAAATGAAATTCTAAATTCGTTCCACTGCTGGGGATAATCCCACGCCTACTTGTTGGAAATGATCCTACTCTGCTAGAGATATCAATCTCGACCTGGTGAGGATAACCTTGATTGTACGAGGTTCCAACCTGCTGGGGATGTGAACACGCTTAGCTTGCACATTTTCTTCAGATGAGGGACTTCTGGAAAGGTTTCGAGGATGGGTGTCCTGAAAATAACAAACAAGCAGATATGTTTTGTGCAGCAAACGTCATCTTACTTATCACCTGTGACATTATTCAAGCAAAAGCATTGTTCGATTATGGTTGGCAGAGCCCACAAAATTATGTATGCAAAGTTTTATCAAAAACATCAGGCGTCTTTTGCAAACAAAACGGTAAAAGCTGAATCAAAAACAACAGTTTTCTGAATAGTATGTTTTATTGATAAATAGACACATTTACAAAGGATGCAACTCCTGAAATGAGAAAGTTGCATAAGAAAAATACAGAAATGCACAAGAATATACAAAAATATCGGCAATGTGGCACAGACAACCACCATAGAATGACTCAACTATGACTCGCGTGACTTCGACACCTTTTCGATGCTTCGTCTTCTGAAGAGATTGATTTGGACGGATGACTCTCGAGTTTTCCCATAATCCACTATGCTTTGAAGATCTACGCGCGGACCGCAAGCGTTTGCTTTTCAAATCCCTAACTTTTGCCTGAATCGCCCTTGTGGATTTTCGATTCACCAGGATACCCATTTTTGCCAAAGTCTCCCTTTCAAGTTTTCAGCTTTGCGGGTTTACATTTTTTCTTTTTATCCCTAATTTTTTCCCGAACCTATCCTTTTATGGTTCGCCGGGATGCCCCATTATTGCCTGGATTTTCTTTTTCTTTCCAGCGGGTCTATTTTAAGCAAAGTATCTTTTGAATGCGTCTGCGTTCACAGGGGACGTGAAATCTTCACCGTCAATGGTTGAAAGTAGTAAGGCTCCTCCAGAGAAGACTTTCCTCACAACATACAAACCTTTATAATTGGGAGTCCATTTGCCCCTGTGATCGTTCTATGGTGGGAGAATCCGCTTCAACACCAAATCACCTGCCTGAAAGCTTCGAGGACGCATCTTCTTATCATAGGCTTTCTTCATCCTGCTTTGGTACAAACGTCCATACGCAAGAGATGCCAACCTTTTCTCATCCATCAAACTGAGTTGATTTAGCCTGTTCTTCACCCATTCTGCCTCATCCAGTTTGACGTCAGCCAAAACTCTTAAAGAAGGGATCTCGACCTCCAATGGCAGAACAACTTCCATGCCATATACCAACGAGAAAGGAGTTGCCCTAATTGAAGTACGCACCGAGGTACGATATCCATGTAGAGCAAAAGGCAACATCTCATGCCAATCCTTATAGGTCACCACCATCTTCTGCACTATCTTCTTTATGTTTTTGTTGGCCGCTTCCATAACGCATTCATCTTCGGACGATAAGGAGACGAATTGTGATGCTCAATCTTGAAGTTCTGGCACAACTCCTTCATCATCTTGTTATTCAGATTGGAACCATTATCAGTAATGATCCTTTCAGGTATTCCATATCGGCTTATGATGTCCCTTTTGATGAACCGGGCCACAACTTGCTTGGTGACATTGGCATAAGAAGCTGCTTCAACCCATTTGGTGAAATAGTCGATGGCTACTAGGATGAAAAGATGTCCATTGGATGCAGTCGGCTCGATCTTTCCAATCATATCAATGCCCCACATGGAGAAAGGCCACAGGGATGACATGACATTCAAAAGACACGACGACACATGAATCTTGTCGGCATAAATCTGACATTTGTGGCATTTCTTGGTGTACTTGAAGCAATCAGACTCCATAGTTAACCAATAATACCCTTCTCTCAACAGATTTCGAGACATGGCATGCCCTCCTGCATGTGTTCCAAAGGCTCCTTCGTGGACCTCCTCCATAAGCAAATTCGCTTCTTTTTCGTCCACATATCTTAGCAGTACTAAGTCAAAGTTCCTTCGATAGAGTACACCGTCTGGATTCAGATAGAAGTTACCAGATAACCTCCTCAAGGTCTTCTTATCCTGGGCCGATGCCCTAGGCGGATACTCTTGATTCTTGAGAATGTTCTGGATGTCGTAATACCATGGCTTGCCATCAGAAGCTTCTTCTATTGCAAAAACAATTGCCGGCCTATCGAGGCGTGAGATAACGATTCTTGGTGCACCGTTCCAGAAGTTTACTTTGTACATTGAAGATAAAGTAGCCAAGGCATCTGCCATCTGATTTTTTGCTCTCGGCACATGGTGAAACTCTACATGATCGAAGAAAGGTAGCAATCTTCTTGCGTAGTTCATATAAGGGATCAGATTTGGTTGGCACGTTTCCCACTCTCCTTTGATCTGGTTGACCACTAAAGCTGAATCACCGTAGACATCAAGGTTCTTGATTCTCAAATCAATTGCTTCCTCGATACCCATGATACACGCTTCATATTCGGCCTCGTTGTTTGTACAGGGAAATGTCAACCTGGCAGTGAAGGGTATATGCCTCCCATGAGGGGTTATAATGATTGCCCCAATTCCAATGCCGTAGGAGTTAACAGCACCGTCAAAGATCAATTTCCACTGGGAACCCAACTCAGGACCTTCATCCGGCAACGGCTCATCACAATCTTTCATTTTCAAGTACATAATGTCTTCGTCAGGAAAATCAAACTTCATTGGCTGATAGTCGTCAATTGGTTGCTCTGCGAGATACTCTGACAAAACACTCCCTTTAATAGCTTTCTGAGACACATACTGAATGTCGTATTCTGTCAGAACCATCTGCCATCTAGCAATCCTTCCTGACATTGCTTGTTTTTCAAATACGTACTTAATAGGATCCATCTTTGAAATTAACATGGTTGTATGGTTTAGCATATACTGCCTTAGGTGTTTGGCGGCCTAAGCCAGTGCACAACAAGTTTTCTCCAACATTGAGTATCTGGACTCACAGTCTGTGAACTTTTTACTCAAGTAATAAATTGCATGCTCTTTTCTTCCAGTCTCGTCATGTTGACCGAGAACACAACCCATGGAATTCTCAAGAAACGTTAAGTACATTATCAACGGTCTTCCGGCCACTGGGGGCATCAGTATTGGAGGTTCCTGCAGATACTCTTTTATCTTCTCAAATGCCCTCTGGCAATTTTCATTCCAGACGATCGCCTGATCCTTCTTCAATAGTTTAAACATTGGTTCACACGTGGCTATGAGGTGAGATATGAACCTCGCAATGTAGTTCAATCTACCCAGGAAACCACGAACCTCTTTCTCAGTCTTTGGTGCTGGCATTTCTTGAATCGCCTTGATCTTTGCAGGATCAACCTCAATACCTTTCTCGCTGACAATGAAACCCAACAGCTTCCCTGACCGAACACCGAAAGTACACTTGTTTGGATTCAGCCTTAGTTTGAACTTCCTTAATCTTTCAAACAGATTTAGAAGATTCACCAAATTCCCCTCCTCCGTTTGGGACTTTGTGATCATATCATCGACATAAACCTGAATCTCATGATGCATCATGTCGTGAAAAAGGGTCACCATAGCCCGCTGATAAGTTGCCCCTGTGTTCTTCAAACCAAAAGGCATCACTTTATAGCAGAACGTCCCCCAAGGTATAATAAAAGTCGTTTTCTCCATATCCTCTGGTGCCATCTTGATTTGATTGTAGCCCGAAAAACCGTCCATGAAAGAAAACACTGAGTATTGTGCGGTGTTATCAACAAGCACGTCAATATGGGATAGTGGGAAATCATCCTTTGGGCTCGCTCTATTCAGGTCCCTATAGTCAACACACATCCTGACCTTTCCATTTTTCCTTGGGCACGGGCATGATGTTTGCGACCCACGGAGGGTAGTTTGTCATAGCAAGAAATCCAGCATCCAATTGCTTCTGGACTTCTTCTTTGATCATTACTTCCATATCTGGCCTGGTTCTTCTAAGCTTCTATTTGATGGGAGGACATTCTTCTCGAAGAGGCAAGCGATGAACTACAATATCTGTGTCGAGTCCAGGCATGTCTTCGTATGACCAAGCAAAGACATCTTTATACTCTTGGAGCAATTCAACCAATCTTTGCTTGACATTACTTTGCAGCGCGACTCCTATTTTGACTTCCTTCTTATCCTCCTCTGTTCCCAGATTGACGACTTCAACTTCCTCCTGATGAGGCAGGATGACCTTCTCCTCTTGTCTTAACAATCTGGCGAGCTCTTCTGGCAGGTCTTCGTCTTCTCCGATCTCATCTTCTGCTTGAAAGATTGGATTGTCAAAGTCACACCGAGTCATAGACGAGTCTAAGTCGGTGGTATCTGAAATGTGTAACCTGTAATGATGATGATTTTATGCTTAAATGATATGCAAACAAACAAACACAAACCACATTGCCATTTTATTGTTAGAAAATAAAAACAAGAAAAACAAGGATCACAAAATTTTGAATGAAAAGACGCCTTTTTGATTGATAATGATAAAAGATTGTTCGCACACATAATAGATAGGGCCCAACAAATAAAGACCACTATGCCCCAGGCAGAGCATAGGGCGATGCATTAATCAAAACAAAGCAATTACTCTTCATAAGTCACAATGATAACTTCTTCCACGGTCCAATTCTTCAAGCCCTGGCCAGGGATACATGGCTTGATCCACGCATCCATGTCGCAGTCGCTGTCTCCTTCCTCGTCAGATACGACATTGATTCTTTCGAATATCACCCCCACCACTAGTGAACTGAACAGGTCCTTTGTAATACGGAGCATTTTGTGAAGAAGACGCATATGGGTTGTATCCCAATCCAAACTTATCTTGTTTGTTGGGGACGCTTACCACTTATCCCCACCCTTGCGTTGATTTGTATTCCACTACGGCTCGTGCTTCCTTGTATGACGACATGGCAACTTCTGGAGCTTTGACCTCGACTGGCGCCTTTTCCTTGATTTAGACAGTCTCAAAGGCCTGACACAGTGTTTCATGAATTTCACCATCGACCTCCACATATTTGAATGAAGACAGATGGCTCACCATGATGTCTTCCTCTCCACAAACAGTCACAATATTTCCATCCACCATGTACTTCAATTTTTGGTGCAAGGTTGATGTTACAACTCCCGCTGAGTGTATCTAAGGCCGACCCAAAAGGCAGCTATATGTCGGCTGGATATCCATTATGTAGAACACCGTATCCAAAATCTCAGGACCAACCTGAATTGGTAAAGTCAACTCCCCAAAAACGGACCTCCTCGTCCCATCAAATGCTCTGACCACCAAGTTGCTCGGAGTGCATATTATCCCTCGTGTGTCTAGCTTCATGAGGGCCTTCTTGGGTAGCACATATAGTGACGACCCAGTATCTACGAGTACATGTCACAGAATAACACCTCTACATTCCATAGAGATATGCAAATCCAGATTATGATTCCTTCCTTTCGGTGTCAAATCACGATCAGTGAATCCCAACCCGTTACCTGCATTGACGTGGGCCACCACCCCTTCCAACTGATTCACGGATATCTCTTGAGGTACATAAGCATTAATCAAAACCTTGAGCAAAGCATTCCTGTGAGCTTCAGAACATAACAACAACGACAAGATGGAAATCTTTGAAGGAGTCTGTTGTAAGTGATCCACAATTTTGTAGTCACTCTTTCTTATCAAACGCATAAATTCCTCTGCGTCCTTCAGCAAAGCTTCCTTTTCTCTAGTCTGAGAACTCTCTTCAGCTACCACCTTCCCTTTACCTTTGTCGGTCCTTTCTGCATTTACTTCGGGAGGTGCAAACACTCTCCCACTTCGAGTCATTCCTCCAGTTCCTACCAAATTGTCAATCGAGTCCAAGGGCGAATTCTTTAATTCCTGCTTCTGCCCGTTGCAATAGACCTTGGCCCCATAGTTCCAAGGGATCACCTTAGAGCTCTCATAGGGTATAGGTCTTGCCTTTGTGAATATAATAGTTGGCCTCGCTGGAGGCGCAGAAGTTGTAATCGTTTTGTACGGGATGGAGATGGTGGCCACCTCGTCCTTATCTTCAATGACTACCTCTTCAACATTCTTCTCACAGATTCTATCAAATTTCAATAAACTGTCATCCATCATGCGTTGCACATGGTTCTTCAGATTCCGACATCCTTCGGGACAAATCACACAATCTTCACAATCTTTCCCGCAGTCAGGGAACACCCCACCTTCCAATAACTTGCTCTTCACAAAGCTTAACGGCGTCTTCAGATCCTCCACATTGGACACCAAGTTCAGGCCTTCCTCACTGACAATAACATTCACACCACCACCCCTACCATGGTTAGGCATGGGATTTTGATCCACGTTAGGTGCATCATTATTGAAGTTGATAGCCTTATTGTCAACAAGGTCTTGTACCTTGTGTTTGAAGGCTTTGCAGTTGTCGGTGTGGTGGCCGGGGGCGCTAGAGTGGAAGTCACACCTAGCGTTGGCGTCATACCCGGGAGGTGGTGGGCCAGTTAGAGGTGCCATTGTCCTTTTCTGGACCAACTGCAGTTGAATTAAGTGTTGTAATAACTGAGTGTAGGGCATTGGTGGTGTGTCAAAGTGCCTATCCATCATCCTTCTCTGATCTTGGAACTATCTTGGTGCATAATTCTGTTGTTGAGGTCGTTGTTGCTGTTGCTAACGTGGTTGTTGTTGCTGAGGCTGTACCGCCGGGATGGCAATACTAGCTACTTGTGGTGGTTGCTGATAATACGGTCGTTGTTGACGTTGATTCGGATTTCTATTTCGATTGTTGAAGCTGGACACTGCATTTTTCTCATTATCCCTCTTCTTCGCACCAAAGTTCTTCCTTCCACCTCCAGATGAGGTCCCTTCCCATGCTTGTATCTTTCCCATCTTAATACCATTTTCGACCCTCTCGCCGGTAATAATCAAATCCGAAAAACTCCAAGACATGCTACCCACTAACTTCTCATAGTAAATTCCTGGTAATGTGGCCACAAACAGATCAATTAGTTCTCTCTCCACCATGGGAGGTTGAACTCTAGCGGCAAGCTCTCGCCATCTCTGTGCGTATTCCTTAAAACATTGGTTACTCCTCTGTGATAAATTCTAAAGCTGCATTCGGTTCGGTGCCAAGTCACTGTTGTACTGGTAGTGCTTAACGAAAGCCTCTTCCAAAACCCTCCACCTTCTGATATGGACCAGCTCTAGTCCCATATACCATTCTAAAGACGGGCCTGACAGGCAATCCTGAAAGAAGTGCATCAGCACCTTCTCATCATTGGAGTACGCAGACATCTTTCGGAAATAGGAGCGAAGATGCACCCTTGGACATGTTGTTCCTTTGTATTTATCAAAATCTAGAAATTTGAATTTCGGGGGAATCCTTAGTCCCAGAATCAATCCTAGGTTCGACATATCCAGAGCCATAGCATTCTGGTTTTCAAGGCTCCTCATCTTTTTCTCTATTGCCTTGAACCTTCTATCAACGTCAGATTGCAATCCTGCTTCAAGGTCTCCCATGGAGAAGACATCGTCTTGTTCGTCGTGTTCCCATTGGGGACCGTTGTTACCTTGTGCAGCGCCTATCGGGACTGGGATAGGAATTCCAGTATGGTTTCCTCTGCCCGGAGGGATAACCATTGTTGGGATAGCATCTACCCGTGGTGTACTATTTTCCACTAGAGGAGGTACAACAGTGGTTCCACCATGTAGAACCCAATTACCATCAACTCTTGACACCAAAGGTTGTACAAATGTCCTCAACTGTTCTTGGCCGTTGGCTATGTAACACACCACTTCCCAAATTAAATAAAATATAAACATTATAAATAAACATCAGAGTTTTCACAAAAATAGTGGGATATCACATCACCAATAGTTATCAAAAATACTTTATTCATTATTTTCAAAATAATACAGCGGAAATTATTATTCCAACATTCTCGGCCATCCGCCAGATTTACATAAAATCTTTATTATTATAATTCACCAAAATGTGATACGTCACAGGATTTTCAACAAGTTTAACATAAACAAATAAAACACCCATATCCCGTGTTACGTATCAGAGCATCCTAAGACTCGACTTGCACACCGCTATCCAAGCTATCTATGTACCTGGATTATCTGTACTTCCGAGGAAGCACAGACCACAACAACAACAAAGGGGTGAGAAAACATGATCAAAATATATCGGTAATTTAATACATGCAATAAAGGTAGTAAAACACACCAATATTCACCCCATCAACACCAATCACGAACCTACTGCTCAAACATCCATATAACATATAATAATGCAATATGCCACACAACACCATGCATGCGGTACCAACTCATTGGTTCATTCAATCGAACCTTGGACAGATCACTTATGCTCCTGCTGAGATATGATCTATCCCCCACCATTCTCCACGAAGGAGTACGGATGAATCACTTACGCTCCTCCTGAGATATGATTCATCCCACCAAAACACCATGATATGCACAACACCAATGCACAACTATTATATTCAGGCACACAAAGTGCACACGATCCTCCTGATCACATCTCCACACATTATATATATTACACCACCAATAAACACAAGCACACTAAGTGCACAACAATTAAACTCAAGTAAATAATCAATAAATCATTTCAATCGATCCATCGTTTAGTTACTATTTAATTAAACAATGACTCCCCAAAAATATTGGATATAAAAATATTTTGCAAATAACTATATTATTTATACCGTGTTATAGATCTATTCAAGAGCTTTCCAACGCTTCGAACGGGGACTAAATCCGACTTACGCATCAAAAGTTATGGCCAAAATCGTCAAAACAGAAAATTCACCAATATACAGCTTTGAGTCGACGCAAACAGCGCAACATGCAGAAAATTCTGTGTTTTCCACCGTTGGAGGCCTTCCGGACCTCCGATTTCAATTCCGTAAAAAGTCCCGGTTTCAGAATTCGAAATCCTACCATAATATGACAATTATAACAGCCAACAACATATTTTTAAATATCATATCATCATATATCATATAACCATACTTTTCAACACCATGGAATTTAGGGGTTTCTATCCTAAATGTGATCCTACCCATCATACACTATCACACAATCCCCATGATCATACGAAAACCCACCCTTACTGCCCGAAACTATTATCTTTCTCAAATTCAAGCCTATTTCTCCACTTCTATCTCTTGTCCTCTCGGAACCTATTTCATACTCATCGCTATTACTACGAAAATTATACCGGATTTCACCAATCTCATAACAGTAAATACACCACTCTATCAGTATCAACAACAATCATCACACTCTACTCTAATCAATTATTCCTTAAACTATATCTCAGAACCTGTATCATGGTCGTTACCCAAGCCACAAGGGTTACACAAAATCTCACCAATACTCATGGTCATTATCCAAACCACAGAGGTTATACAGGAACTCACCAATATCATAATAATGTACGAATTTCATCACCATCAACAACAACAACAAGATGCATAATGTCATAAATTCGTGTTCATCACTAATATTATAGGAATTACACAGAATCCCACAATCATCATAAAATGTATGCACAAAACTCTTCAATCACAACAACATTCATAAACACAAACATAATATCATATATCAATCATAATCATCAAATTCCTACGGGGTTAAGGAATCCCCTCTATCCAATTTCATGCATTATACCAATCCCAATCAGTTTCTCCCCCCTTACCTGGATAATTGTTCTGATCGGTGACAAATTCCTCTAAGATTGGCCAATTCTGACCTTTCCTCTTCTTCTCCGTTCTTCGCTCATTTCTTCGCTCTTCTCTCAATTTCCTCTTCTCACGTTCTATCTATCGTGACTTCTCAACTTACTTCCTTCCTATCCCTAATAACCCCTTCCACTTCTATTTTCTTTTAATTCTAATCCCAATAATAATAATAAAAATAATATTACTAATAATAATAATAATTATAATAATCATTATAATAATAATAATACACATAACAATATTAATAATATTATTTCACCCATAATAATAATATTAATAATAATAGTAATAATACTCCACCAATAATAATAATAATAATAATAATAATAATCATAATAATATTCTCCCACTAATAGTTATAATAATAGTAATAATATTAATAATAATAATATTCTCCAATATTAATAATATTACTACAATTAATAATAATAATAATAATAATAATAATAATAATAATAATAATAATAATAATAATAATACCACCATATTACTACTATTTATTTTATATTATATTCACACCAATTCACCACCAATAATCCTCCCATATCAGGGACACCCACCAATCATCATCAAACACACCCCCACCAAAGGGCACACCAACATATAATAATTAAAATAGTAATAAAATGACTAAATAATTAAAATGGGTGTTACAACTCTCCCCCACTTTAATTATTTTCGTCCTCGAAAATTACCTGATGGAAATAGTTCCGGATACGCTTCCCGCATCCTTCATTCCAATTCTCAGGTCACACTGCCTTCTGCAACACCCCCTCAAGCAAATTTCACCAAAGCTATCTCCTCCCCTCGGAGTTGTTTCTCGTTCGTCAAACGAACTAGCAATGCCTCCACAATCAAATTATTTTTCACTGGTACATCATCCACCTGATTCAATGTAATTCCTCAACGAAGACACATGAAACACGTCATGCCAATTCACAACGACAGCGGCAAAACGATCTAACATGTTACTCCTCCCATGCCTCCGCTGCGCTACTCTGATACAACCACAGAACCCGGTGCGAACTTCCGAGATTTCGAAGCCCGACTAGCACCAATCACCAACGTGACTCTCAAAACACATATTTCCTTATATCCTCTTGATCTTCTCAGCCATCTCAAGCATAATTCTCGGTTTGAGCACAACACTCCCACTCGACTTATTCCAACACAGAAGAGTCCTACACTCCCTATCTCACCAAGCCATATATAGTGCCATTCCGATACTAGGATGGTAATCGTTATTATAGGTAACTCAATCAACGGTAATTACTCATCCCACGATCCACCTTGATCCTACACCCAAGCTCTCACCAATTCTCTATCGACTAAATAGTCCTCTCTGACTGACCATCAGTTTGTGGATGGTAAGTCGAACTCAACTTCAACTTAGTACCTGAAGCTTCCTGTAAGCCCCTCCAACATCTCAATATAAACCTCAAATTTCAATCTAACACAACATTCGACAGTATCTCATCCAACTTCACTACTTCCTCAATATGTATCTCATATATCCTTAACACGGAATAGTTCATCCACTCACAACAACCCAAATTAAAATTATGTCTTTCCAATTCTTTGGAAATCTCAACACCAAATCCGTGAAAATACTACCTGATTTCCACTCTGGAATATTCAACGGCTGCATCAGACTCAACAGTCTCTGATGTTCACTCTTCGAATTCCAACAATTCTAACCAGTATATTCAACCTCAACCACTCCTCTCCTCATCTATGGTCACCAAAACAATCTACTCAAATTCGGTTACTTCTTCATAGCACCGGGATGGACACTCCATCTACCTCAATGTATTTCTTCACGAGTACTCCTACTCCCCTAAAAAACATCCGATCCACATACCCTATCACAACATATCATGGTACTATTTCCACAAACCCGACAATCCACTCTTCGACTCTGATTTATCAATTTCAACTAATTCACCAACTCAACCCAGATTTCTGACCTCCTCGAATCTCCTCAAGAATACTACTAGTACGGTCTAACATACAAGGCTTAACTCCTTAAGAAGTCTCTTCACAGACCAGACTCGCATCACAAAATTTCCCAACCGGTTCCTGATAACACGAAATCATATAGATATTTTCATGCATAATTCAACTAAAATCTAACCGTTTTCGATCCGATTTCGGGTTATTTCCGTATATTTGTCTGATGTTTTGCAGGTATTCAACGATCACGTCTAAACAAGGCAACATGAAGAAAAGAAGCAATCTCAGATGAAATATGGACCAAAAAGGAGTGAAAATACAATGAAAAGCGCAGCAAGCTGTTTTTGCTGATGTGACGACCGTCACAGCTTCATGACGACCGTCACACGGGTGATGACCGTCACACCTTGTGACGACCGTCATGCAGGCAAAAACGCCCCACTCAAATTACACGTCAAAAGAGCAGTTCCAATTCCCACAGAGTGGACCACTACTCCCTAAATTATCTGCCTCAAGGTCCATCATCCTCAGAGATAACCGTTGGGATTCCACTTCTATAAAAAGGGAAGCAGAGGACTTCAGAAAGGGTGCTGCATTCATACCACGAAGTGCTGCCGAATTTACTTTCCAGAGCAATTACTTTCCAATTTTATTTGTATTCATTTCTCTTTACCTTTCCTTATTCCCATTTCCGCTCTTCTGTAATTTCTATTGTACTGTACGATCAAATTGGCACTAAAGACCAGAATCCTGCCAACATCTATGGAGGATCTGCCCAAAGGCCAATTGGCATATTTACAGGTTTTCATTTTGATCGACTTCTGTCTTATTATAATGCAAATTATTATTTATTATTCTTATTTATATTTTGTTTTTCCCAATTCCATGTCTAGCTAAACTTAGGTAATCGATATGTAGTAATAATTCGAATGGTATTTGATAACACTTGGTTGAAAACTTTCTTTTCACAAAAGTAATCTATGGTCTGAGTGTTTAAAATTGATTCACTGAATAAACTTCGTCGCGAAAGCGAGAACTTATTTAAAAGTAGTTTTGCCACGAAAGTGGGAAATTAATTAAGATACGAACCAACAAGCGAAAGTTGCGGTAAGGTCAGATAGTAAACACTAGGCATTTGTTTTAATAACAGTGAAAGCACTTTAAAACGAATTAGAACTTAGAGATTTCCAAAAATTAATTTTAACCCCGAACGGGATACGAAAGTGTACGTTTGGCCCTTAGGATTATGATTAGCGTCAATAACCATCGTGAGGCGAGAGTTTTCAAATCTCTATTTTCTGCTTAAATAAACTTTGAAAACTATTTCATACACCAGTAATTTATCAAATCCCTAAAGAACACAATTACTACGTATCGATTCAATTAATTATAATCTAAATAGTAATCTTAGTTCCCTTTTTAGTGACAATCTTATTCCCTTAAACATATTCTACCTAGCTAAAAGTAGTAACTCCCGAGAACACTAGTTTGATTACGAGTCCCTGTGGGATCGATATCTATTATTACTACGCGATAGACTGTGCACTTGCAGTTAGTTGTATTAGACATAGAAAGTCGCGATCAAGTTTTTGGCGCCGTTGCCGGGGACCCGTTTAGTCAATAGTGTAACCTTCTGTTACGCCGTATAGACTAGGTTAACAATTTTCATTTTTCCTTTACTAGTTCTGTCGATTGTATGCCAAGAAATCGCCCGCAAAGCGATATCGTAAAACCTTCAGTCGCAGAACTAGAACGCTTCTTACATTTAAGAAGTAGAATCATTGAGTACCAACTCAAACAACTCAAACATAACACTCCCGAACCTCTCACTCCCATTCCCAAATCAGAAAAAGAAGAACCAGAGATGGCTGAAGGACCTCCGAACAAACCGCTGAAGGCATACGCTACACCATCTCAGATGGAGCCTAGAAGTAGCATTGCTGCCCCAGCTATTACCCGAAATGATTTTGAGCTGAAACCGTCATTGCTGTCGGCTGTACAACAAAACCAATTCTCAGGAAACGCAACTGAGGATCCGAACGAACATCTAACGAAGTTTGTACAATACGCAGATACAGTGAAAGCAAATGGAGTAACTCCAGACGCGATAAGACTTCGTCTTTTCCCATTCTCTCTTAGAGACAGAGCGTGGACATGGTTGCAATCGTTACCATCCAACTCCATTACGACGTGGGAGCAATTGAAGAACGTGTTCTTAGCGAGATATTTTCCGCCAAGCAAAACTGCTATGCTTAGAGCTCAAATCAACGGATTTCGACAGAAAGATGCTGAATCTCTTTACGAAGCATGGGAACGATTCAAAGATATGATGAGAACATGTCCTCACCACGGTCTAGAAGACTGGGTGACAATCCATACTTTCTATAATGGGCTTCTATACAATACTAGATTGACAATAGACGCTGCCGCGGGCGGTGCACTTATGGATAAGCCATACGATGAAGCCTATCAATTAATAGAAAACATGTCACAAAACCATTGCCAATGGGAAGGTGAATGCACTCCAACTGAGAAAACCACAGCGAAAGGTGGGATGTACGAAATCAGTAGCCTTGAAAAGTTCAATGCTAAAGTAGATGCTCTAGCACATAAGATTGATAGTCTGACCGTTAACCCCACTGCAACTGTCGCTGCAGTAACTCCAAATTGCGAGTTATGCGGAAGCACCACTCATAATGCACCCGAATGCCCATTGCTAGCCAGAATCCCGCCAGACCAGGTAAATTATGCTCAAGGAAATCCCTACGCAAATACCTACAACCCAGGTTGGCGAAATCATCCAAACTTTTCTTACAAAAGCGAAAATGCATTGCAAATGCCTACTGCTCCGCCAGGATATCAGAAACCAGCTGCTCAGAATGCACCTAGGAAATCAAACCTCGAATTGATGATGGAAAAGTTCATAGCTACTCAAGATCAAACAAACAAAGAGTTCCTAAATCAAAACATACACACTAGCGAGCAAATTAAACAGTTGACAGGAAAAGTAGACGCTTTAGCCACCCACAACAAAATGTTAGAAACTCAGATATCACAAATGGCTCAATAGCAAGCATCTGCTGCCGCACCTGCTGGCACATTTCCTGGACAACCCGAACAGAATCCCAAAGGCCAAGAAAATGCTGTGATACTAAGAAGTGGGAAAGAATTGGACGAACCGATCGATCCGAGGACCGAAAACTCAGCCATGCAACAAAAACCAACTGAACAAGCAGAAAAGGAATATGAGTTAGAGAAGAAGGAGGACAACGAGAAGGAGGATACCGCAAGTGAAAAAACTCAAGCACCTCCAGCGCCATATAAACCACCTATTCCTTATCCGCAAAGACTGATAAACTCTAAAACTTCAGGACAGTTTAAGAAATTTGTAGAGCTCCTTAAACAGTTGAATATTACTATTCCTTTTACAGAAGCAATAACTCAAATGCCGTCATACGCTAAATTTCTCAAAGAGATCCTGTCGAATAAGAGAAAGATCGAGGATAATGAAACAGTTACACTTACTGCAGAGTGTAGCGCTATTATTCAAAACCGCATGCCTCCTAAATTAAAAGACCCAGGTAGTTTCTCCATACCCTGCGTCATAGGAAAGTTCGTAATAGACAAAGCTCTATGCGATTTGGGAGCTAGTATCAGTGTTATGCCCTTATCTATATGCAAAAAGCTGAATATGGGAGACCTCAGGCCAACCAAAATGTCCGTACAATTAGCTGACAGATCAGTAAAATACCCCGTCGAAATACTGGAAAACGTTCCAGTACGCATAGGACAATTCTACATTCCAACCGACTTCATAATCATGGACATCAAGGAGGACACTGTAACCCCAATTATCCTAGGAAGACCATTCCTAGCTACAGCCGGAGCCATTATAGACGTGAAGAAAGGAAGGCTAACATTCGAAGTAGGAGAAGAAAAGATAGAGTTCATTCTCACCAAGTTCTTACAAGCACCAGCAATAGACGATACCTGCTATTTAGTAGACGAAATTGACGAATGCATAAGAGAACTTGAAAATGAAGAGACCACGTATTCAGAAATAATAAAGATTCAAATACCCGACATTTCTGAAGACGATAATTGGCGTAAACCGTATAAAGACGACAGCCTAAGCGAAAGCTTAGCACTGACCCCAAACCATATGCCAGGTCCGAAGAACCCATCTTTAGAACTTAAAACACTACCCAAAAACCTCAGATATGAATTTCTAGACGATGAACTAAAAAGACCAGTGATAGTCAACGCCGACTTAGGACAACCAGAAACCGAAAAGTTATTAGAAGTCCTAAAGAAGTACCCCACCGCGTTAGGCTATAACATAAGCGATTTAAAAGGTATAAGCCCTTCGATCTGTATGCATCGAATTACAATAGAGGAAGACTCTAAAACCTCTCGAGAGCATCAGAGAAGACTGAACCCCATCCTGAGCACTGTAGTCAGAGATGAAGTAAAGAAATTACTAGATGCAGGAATCATCTATCCGATCTCCGATAGTGAATGGGTTAGCCCAGTTCATGTCGTACCAAAGAAAGGAGGAGTCACAGTAGTTAAAAACGAAAAAGGCGAATCAATAACAAAAAGAGTCGTGACTGGAAGTAGGATGTGTATTTATTAAAGGAAGCTTAACAAGGCTACGCGCAAAGATCACTTCCCGCTACCCTTCATAGACCAAATGTTGGAAAGATTAGCCAAACATTCATATTTCTGCTATCTAGATGGTTACTCAGGATTCTTCCAAATTCCCATCCATCCTGATGACCAAGAAAAGACTATATTCACCTGTCCTTACGGTACTTTTGCTTACCGCCGAATGCCGTTCGGACTCTGTAACGCTCCAGCAACCTTCCAAAGATGCATGATGGCAATCTTTGCAGATTTCATAGACGACATTATGGAAGTGTTTATGGACGATTTCTCGGTATGTGGACAAAGTTTCGAAGGATGCTTACAAAACTTAGAAATGGTACTAGAACATTGCGTAAAAGTAAACCTCGTCCTAAATTGGGAGAAATGCCATTTTATGGTCCGACAAGGAATAGTTCTAGGACATGTCATATCAGATAGAGGGATTGAGGTAGACAAAGCTAAAATAGAGATTATAAAAGATCTCCAACCTCCAAAATCCGTACGAGAAATACGGAGTTTTCTAGGACATGCCGGTTTCTACAGAAGATTTATAAAAGATTTCTCGAAAATCACAAAACCTCTGACCGGCCTGTTAATGAAAGATGTTGAGTTCGTCTTCGACGACGACTGTTTAAAAGCATTCGAAACATTGAAATCAGCCCTTATCACCGCACCAATCATGCAACCACCCGATTGGAGACTACCGTTTGAAATCATGTGCGACGCGAGTGATTACGCTGTAGGCGCAGTTCTAGGACAAAGGAAGGACAAGAAACTCCATGCCATCTACTATGCCAGTAGAACCTTAGATCCTGCCCAAATAAACTACGCTACCACAGAAAAGGAACTTCTAGCAGTTATATTTGCGCTTGACAAATTCCGTTCTTACTTAGTAAGAGCAAAAATTATAATATACACAGACCACGCTGCCATAAGGTACCTAATAAGAAAAAAGGATGCCAAACCAAGACTATTGAGATGGATCCTGCTACTACAAGAGTTTGACTTAGAAATCAAAGATAAAAAAGGAACCGAGAACGTTGTTGCGGACCACTTATCCCGAATAGAAGGCATCAAACATGAACCAGTACCGATAAATGACGATTTCCCGTACGAACGTCTGATAGCCAAATTGGAAAGTGACATGCCCAATTCAATCTCGGAAGATCCAGAATTCGAAAAAGCCGTAGAAGCCGTCTATGCCCAAGTCACATTACCTTGGTATGCTGACATCGTTAATTACCTCGCTGCTAGCGTGCTTCCACCAGATCTTACTTATCAGCAAAAGAAGAAATTCTTCCACGATCTGAAACACTATTATTGGGACGAACCCCTACTCTTCAAGAGAGGGGCCGACAACATATATCGTCGCTGTGTCCCAGAGGAAGAAATAGAAAATATTATTTCCCAATGCCACTCAGCACCATATGGTGGTCATGCTAGTACGTCCAAGACGTGCGCTAAGATTCTCCAAGCCGGCCTATTCTGGCCTAATCTCTGGAAAGACGTTCACATCACTGTGCAAAAGTGCGATAGATTCCAACGAACTGGCAACATCTCACGACGCGATGAAATGCCTCAGAAAGGAATCTTAGAGGTAGAAATCTTCGACGTCTGGGGAATAGATTTCATGGGACCTTTCCCACCTTCTTTTGGAAATAACTACATACTAGTCGCTGTCGATTACGTGTCTAAATGGATAGAAGCCATAGCTGCTCCAACAAACGATGCACGAGTAGTAATTAAACTCTTCAAAAACACAATCTTTCCTAGATTCGGTGTACCTAGACTCGTCATTAGTGACGGAGGATCTCACTTCATATCACGAATATTCGATAAACTTCTCTCTAGATATGGAGTCCGGCACCGAGTAGCTACACCCTATCATCCGCAAACTAGCGGACAAGTAGAGGTCTCGAACAGAGAAATAAAACAGATCTTGGAAAAGACTGTCGCTACCTCAAGGAAAGATTGGTCGTCAAAGCTACAAGAAGCTTTATGGGCTTATAGGACCGCATTTAAGACACCAATAGGTACCACCCCCTATAAATTAGTTTACGGTAAATCCTGCCATCTCCCTGTAGAGTTAGAGCATAAGGCCTTTTGGGCCATTAAAACACTCAACTTCAACTACACCGAGGCAGGAGAAAAGCGAATCTTGAACTTACACGAGTTGGAAGAACTTCGATTAGACGCTTACGAAAATGCCCGTATCTACAAAGAACGAACTAAAAAGTGGCATGATAAACGTTCAATCAGGAAACAATTCAGTGTGGGATACATCGTATTACTTTTTAATTCACGATTAAAACTCTTCCCAGGTAAACTAAAATCTAGGTGGTCTGGACCCTATGAAGTGACTAAAGTACTTCAGAGTGGAGCTGTTGAAATTACCGATAAGACGGATGCACCATTTATCGTAAACGGGCAACGTCTAAAACATTACAATAAGAACGACAACAGTCCTCAAGTCAGCAATATAACATTGCTTGAGCTTCCAGCTCAGACACCCGCATAGCTTCTCACCAAGCTATCGTCAGGCTTTAGACGTTAAAAACAGCGCTTATTGGGAGGCAACCCAAATTTCCCTCGTTATTGCATTTCATTTTTCTTTAAAATTCTACTTTGAAAAATCCAACAAAAATTCTAAAATTACTACTACTTTCTACTTTCGTTCATTTTCGTACTTTTATTCTTATTTTATTTTCTCTCTTTTGTCTTTTGTTTCTACCGCTTTTCGTTTCTAAAAATCCTGACTTCAATTTCCTGTTTCAAACTTTTCAGGATTTTTAAAGTCTTCAAAATATTCCTTCTGTTTTCTCCGAATTACCTGCGAATATGGCCGAGTACGACTTCACAAAGGTTCACTTCCGAGGACTCGCTCAAAAGGCAAGATTTGCAGCACTGACCGAAAGAGAATTCGCCTTAACGCTGTATTATGATAAGGCTACTATGGATAAACTAGGGATCACAGATAGCATTCAATACCTGTTCAATCAACTAGGTTGGGAGAACACTGCTCTGAAAACACGTTTCGCTACCTACAAGGATCTTACCTATGAATTCCTTAGTTCTTTCAGATACACACCCAACTATGGTTTTGGAACCCGCTCAGAGTTGATTACCTTCAGATTGTTTGAAATGGACCAAACTCATAGCCGGATGTCACTAGCTAACCTCCTAGGATTCCCTAGCGGACCGCATGTGTTCATCAGTGCAGAAGATGACGATATTGATTTTGAACTCGATCAATTCTGGGGTAGAATCACAGGCGACTATCACCCCGAACCAGCCAGAATGCATAATGATGACATTCATAACCCAGCCTTCAGATACTTCCATAAGATACTAGCTCACACCTTGTTTGGAAAAGAAGAAAATATTACTACAGTGTCTAAGGAGGAGTTATTCATCATGTTCTGTGCTTCTCAGGGACGGACAGTAAATGCAGTGCCTTTCATGATGAGATCTTTCAAACGCCTCACGCTGGAACCACAGACACCTATTCTTATAGGAGGCCTAGTAACAATGATTGCCCACGAGCTTGGCCTTAGATTCCATTTAAATGCCAGCACTCGTTTTGGTACCATCAGACCCATGAACATACAATTCTGCTTTAACAGGCGCATCTTAGGGACTATGGGACCTGGACCGTATGAGTACCTTATTAACGAAAAACCAGTACAGCTATTCACACTGCCTGATCATCTGATGACAAGCATCCACAACAAGGATAACTGACTCTATGAATTGGATGAGCCTATGGGACCTCCTTCACCACAGTCAACACCCCAGAACTATATGTATGACAGTGACCACATCTCTGAGGCACACGACTATATGTACTATGAGGACGCTGCCTCTGAAACTGAAGTAGACCCTACGACTCCTCCGCACTACAATACTTATCCTGAGCCTATCCCTGAGGAGACCACCGACAAAATGGATACCGTGTTACTCAGATTGGACGACGTTGATAAAGCTCTGACTAATGTAAAAGCTGATATCGCAGGCATGCACAGCGAACTGGTAGGCTTCATGGATCTAGTCTGCGACCAAATCGACTACTATTCGCAGAAATTCGATGAGTTGAAGGCACGAAAAGATTAGTTATTAGCTCGTAGCAGTAGTTTCAGTTTAGTCCAGTCTAGTTTAGTTTCATTTAATCATTTGGATTTTTCGCATTGTTCGTTTTCATTATGTACTACATACAATTGTTTCAATTTTATGTTATTTCAATTCTAGTTTTTATTCAACTATTTTGTTTTCGCATTAATTGTTGTTTGTTGGCTGTTATATTACATCACCTATCAATACTAAGCCTTAAAATCACCACGAGTACGCCCTCAGAGCAAAATTCTGCGTTCTGCAGATTTTGCTGCTGTGACGACCGTCACAGCCCCATGACGAGCGTCACGCGGGTGACGACCGTCACACCTATGTGACGACTATCACGCAGCCCAAAACTGCTATTTGATAAAACAGGGTTCGTGTTCTCTTCCACTCCCCCCATTATCACTTTCAAACATCCTAACTCCTACCCCACTACGAATTTTCGTCCTCCCCATATTGAACTATAAACTTCAACTCCAAATTCAACCTCCAAACCACCGTTCTGTCATTTTTCCCTCTCTGCAGAAAAACCCCAAAACCTCAGAAACCTCTCCATCTTCCAACAATGGCAAGGAATGCAGAAACCCCAGATGTCAGCAACATTACCTTTAGTGAAGGCGAGTTAGGCGAAAGACAACGAGCAAACTACATTGCATTTCATCAGAGGTCACTCCAGCCGACTCACTACCCGCACCTTCCATCGCTTACAGAGCTCGGACTCCTTAAAGGTGTAACCTGGATGCTTCAAAGAGCAGGCATCTGGAACCTCTGCACCAACCCACAACCAACGTACGGACAACTCACTCTTGAGTTCTTGAGTTCGTTCACTTACGTCACAAGCAGCGGCGAACTTAACCAGCATTCAGGTGCCGCTTGCTTCCGGATGTTTGGCGTCAACTATCAAATGCACCAAAACCAGATTGCTGGCATCCTACAGCTACCTCGCGGCGATAACGCTCATCGCCGCATCACCGATCAGTTCCAGTACGAAGCTTTCGCGCTGTGGTATCAGTTGACCGACCTCAATGCCGATGGTTGGGACTCCCTGCACGCCACTCATATCCATAACCCAACCATCAGGTACTTTCACAGAGCGTTGAGTAACACTATCTTCGCCAGAGACAGCAACCACAAAGTGAACTCCAAGGAGCTCTTCTTTCTTCATTGCGTCTTCAACAATGAACCTATCAACGCTGCCCCATTTCTGCTGGCTCACATTCAGGCCAATTGCAACCGTGGCTCGAAGCCATTCTACTTTGGCGGGATTGTCACGGCTATTGCACCTGGGCTGAACCTTGGCGACCGCCTCCAGCACCTCCATTCCATCCCCTCGGTGTTCCTTGACACCGACCACTGTAGAGCCTCCCATCTCATCCGCTCCCGAGCTGACGGCAAATACCATCCGGTTGTGCGTGGCAAGACCGTCCGAAGCATCATCCTTCCGTCCCGCACCCGCATCCATCCGGAGGACCGTACCAAATGGTTGTTCGACCTCACTGCCCCTCCTGCTGCCACTGTTCCTACTCAGGATCCCACTCACGGTTCCGACGATGAAATCCAAGCTGAGTTGGACAGGTCCGAGCAGCCAGAGGCATCACAGCCTCCTCCTCCCGTAGGTACATCCTCACGCCGCCACCGTCATCATCCCGTGCCAGACTACACAGAAGAGGACCTCCGTCGCTCCCTAGACCAGCAGGCACAGATACTCACGATGTTGCAGCAGCAGAACCAGCGAGCTGACCAGTTCGAAGCTTGGCACCGGACTCAAATGCAACAACTTCACACCGGCCAAGCTACGATCACTGAGAGCCTAGCGAATCTGACCCTGCAGGTCGAAGGACTCCGAGACACGGTCTACCACACCGGAGCTATGAGCTATGAGGACAGAGTAGCCCTTGCTAGAGCCAGAGGACGCCAGCGCGGACGTGACAGAGGCCGAGATTAGATTTCCATTTTTCCTTCATTGTTTACTATATTTCAGTATTCTGTATTTTCATTTTCAGTTGTATCTCCCTCTCGCATGCTTCAAGAATCAGTGAGGACACTGATCGAGATAGTGTGGGAGCGGAGCCTTATTTCCATTCCACTATATTCTGAACTTCCTTTATTTCCTTTATTTCCATTTCACTGCACTTTGAATTTTAGTAATATCTATTTTTACACTTTCTATTTCTAGCAAATAAAGCTCGTCTATATATTTTTCACGTTACGCAAACAATCCCCACATTATTCAACGTAAACAAAAAAAATTTAGTTCGTTCCTCAAAAGCAAAAGCACCACGAGAATGCACCTGAGTTCAAACCAAGTTTTGAAACTCCGAGGAAACGACAGTTATAACAAAACCAGTATCGTCCAGACACCTTAGATCTCTAGTTTATGCGAGTCGGTTTCACCACCTACGTGTACCAAAGTCTCAAGTGTCTACGCAAACTCAACCCCAAGTAGTTTATACTAGCAGTCAGCACCATCCTAAAAACACTTCTAAGCGAGCGACAGATGCAAATAAGTGTATGATCTCCAAAAAGATGAAAAATCATGAAAAGAGAGCTAAAAAGCCCAAGAATATAAGATACGTCTCCTTCTAAGTTAGGTGCTCCTCACCCGAGCATTTAGCCCAACGGCACGAAAAACTCATTGAAAATCAATGACATAAAATTATGATCAATGAAGAAGATCAAAAACAGAAATGAGATCATATTCACTAACAGGTCGACTTGCCATGAAAGTGTGCGGACAACGGGCTTAATGTGATTGCGCTAGAACAAACAGGGTGAACTTGCCACGAGAACCTTGACACCAAGATACAGTAGCATGACTGAGACCGATTTGCATAAAAAGGAGACCTCCGAAGACTTGTAGTCCAGTGTCGTCATGATACTCGTCTTGTTCTTACCAAGAATCCCGGTTTTTCCAAACTCTGCGAACGAAGAAGTTGCCTCGTGCTTGCCGACTTTTCAATGTTTTACTTGAGGACAAGCAAAGATTCAAGCTTAGGGGAGTTTGATAACACGAAATCATATAGATATTTTCATGCATAATTCAACTAAAATCTAACCGTTTTCGATCCGATTTCGGGTTATTTCCGTATATTTGTCTGATGTTTTGCAGTTATTCAACGATCACGTCTAAACAAGGCAACATGAAGAAAAGAAGCAATCTCAGATGAAATATGGACCAAAAAGGAGTGAAAATACAATGAAAAGCGCAGCAAGCTGTTTTTGCTGATGTGACGACCGTCACAGCTTCATGACGACCGTCACACGGGTGACGACCGTCACACCTTGTGACGACCGTCATGCAGGCAAAAACGCCCCACTCAGATTACACGTCAAAAGAGCAGTTCCAATTCCCACAGAGTGGACCACTACTCCCTAAATTATCTGCCTCAAGGTCCATCATCCTCAGAGATAACCGTTGGGATTCCACTTCTATAAAAAGGGAAGCAGAGGACTTCAGAAAGGGTGCTGCATTCATACCACGAAGTGCTGCCGAATTTACTTTCCAGAGCAATTACTTTCCAGTTTTATTTGTATTCATTTCTCTTTACCTTTCCTTATTCCCATTTCCGCTCTTCTGTAATTTCTATTGTACTGTACGATCAAATTGGCACTAAAGACCAGAATCCTGCCAACATCTGTGGAGGATCTGCCCAAAGGCCAATTGGCATATTTACAGGTTTTCATTTTGATCGACTTCTGTCTTATTATATTGCAAATTATTATTTATTATTCTTATTTATATTTTGTTTTTCCCAATTCCATGTCTAGCTAAACTTAGGTAATCGATATGTAGTAATAATTCGAATGGGATTTGATAACACTTGGTTGAAAACTTTCTTTTTACAATGGTCTGAGTGTTTAAAATTGATTCACTGAATAAACTTCGTCGCGAAAGCGAGAACTTATTTAAAAGTAGTTTTGCCACGAAAGTGGGAAATTAATTAAGATACGAACCAACAAGCGAAAGCTGCGGTAAGGTCAGATAGTAAACACTAGGCATTTGTTTTAATAACAGCGAAAGCACTTTAAAACGAATTAGAACTTAGAGATTTCCAAAAATTAATTTTAACCCCGAACGGGATACGGAAGTGTACGTTTGGCCCTTAGGATTATGATTAACGTCAATAACCATCGTGAGGCGAGAGTTTTCAAATCTCTATTTTCTGCTTAAATAAACTTTGAAAACTATTTCATACACCAGTAATTTATCAAATCCCTGAAGAACACAATTACTACGTATCGATTCAATTAATTATAATCTAAATAGTAATCTTAGTTCCCTTTTTAGTGACAATCTTATTCCCTTAAACATATTCTACCTAGCTAAACATAGTAACTCCCGAGAACACTAGTTTGATTACGAGTCTCTGTGGGATCGATATCTATTATTACTACGCGATAGACTGTGCACTTGTAGTTAGTTGTATTAGACATAGAAAGTCACGATCAGTTCCAACTCTTTTCGCCATTTTCCTCGGTACAAGCAAGGTTTCCAAATCGAAGCATCAGCTACCACGGTATATACCGAAAACATACAGTAAGATAACACATCAAACACACCCGATCACGACGGTAAAAGTTGACCAAATTACACGTTTCGAATATTCTGCTATAATTGGATCATCCACTGATATAAAAACCATTTTTCCCAGAAAGAGCATCTCGTTAGCTCTCCAACGCTTCAAACGGGGGTCAAAACGAACATACGGTTCAAGAGTTATGAATTTTCGAAGTTTTCCAAAAAACCAGAATTTTGCCGAAAAACTGCTACGGGATTTTGCATTCTTGTCCGAAAATTCGACCGATTCAATTCATTTCTTCGAAACAAACACATACTCATACTCACCTAACATATAGCCTCGAATTAGAACCATTAAACATGATTTCTACGACGTTCGATTTCGATTCCGTAAAAAGCTGCGATCTCGGAATTCAGCGTACAACAACAATTTCATACCTAGGAGACCATCCAACACACTTTCAATCTTTAAATATTTTAAAACCCAATTACTCCCAATTTCAACAGCAGATCTTGGAGCCTCCCATTGCGATACAACATCGACCTTTGATACCACAACCACAATAGCTCTACCCAAGCTCACACGACCAAGGAAAACTCACATCCTTCAGCCCGTTGATCCATCAACTCATCAACTCTTGGAAGCGAACGCTTATCCTTGATAGTCACCTTGTTCACTTATCCATAGTTCACCCAAAGCTTCACAAAACCTTCCGTCTGTCTAACCAACAAAATTGGTGCACCTTATGGTAACACACTCAAACAAAAGAACCTCTCTTCCAGCAGGTCTTCAAGTTAACTCTTTAACTTTCTCAATCCCAATGTAAACACACAATATGGAGTCACCCACATTGTACTAGTTCCAAGAACGAAGTCAATGTGTAAGGTTTACTTCACATTCCGATAGTAAATCATTTACCTCCTCAGGAAAACTCCCGGACAATCACAATTAAGTGATAAACCCCAATTTCTAACTTTCCTTAACACTCAAAGTTTCCGTCAAAATACACACCTCAACACCGTCTTACGCCAACTCCTCAAAATAATCCCTTAAGCACTTAGCTTAACTCAAGACAATTCATTGCTCACACCACCTAAGCTTTCAAGACACGTCTATCCCATCCAACACAATCTCGTCTACTATTAACAAGATATTGAGGGTGATCAGTTTCTCAATTTGTCAATAGACAACCGAAAATTATGATGGGGTATAAACCATCTTTACCAAACTATAAGAGCGTAACACACTAAGCCACAACACTGCAACATTCCGGAGAAATACCAACTTCTCCCCCACTGGAATCATTTCACTTCTACCGACAAAGTTTAAACAACAACATGTACCGACAGTATTTTTACACACATGTCGCATACCAGGGAACAACAACACTAGACAACATTGGCCGGACGGACCGACCTGCTCTGATACCAATTATAACACCCCACTTCCCAAATTAAATAAAATATAAACATTATAAATAAACATCAGAGTTTTCACAAAAACAGTGGGATATCACATCACCAATAGTTATCAAAAATACTTTATTCATTATTTTCAAAATAATACAGCGGAAATTATTATTCCGACATTCTCGGCCATCCGCCAGATTTACATAAAATCTTTATTATTATAATTCACCAAAATGTGATACGTCACAGGATTTTCAACAAGTTTAACAAAAACAAATAAAATACCCATATCCCGTGTTACGTATCAGAGCATCCTAAGACTCGACTTGCACACCGCTATCCAAGCTATCTATGTACCTGGATTATCTGTACTTCCGAGGAAGCACAGACCACAACAACAACAAAGGGGTGAGAAAACATGATCAAAATATATCGGTAATTTAATACATGCAATAAAGTTAGTAAAACACACCAATATTCACCCCATCAACACCAATCACGAACCTACTATTCAAACATCCATATAACATATAATAATGCAATATGCCACACAACACCATGCATGCGGTACCGACTCATTGGTTCATTCAATCGAACCTTGGACAGATCACTTACGCTCCTGCTGAGATATGATCTATCCCCCACCATTCTCCACGAAGGAGTACGGATGAATCACTTACGCTCCTCCTGAGATATGATTCATCCCACCAAAACACCATGATATGCACAACACCAATGCACAACTATTATATTCAGGCACACAAAGTGCACACGATCCTCCTGATCACATCACCACACATTATATATATTACACCACCAATAAACACAAGCACACTAAGTGCACAACAATTAAACTCAAGTAAATAATCAATAAATCATTTCAATCGATCCATGGTTTAGTTACTATTTAATTAAACAATGACTCCCCAAAAATATTGGATATAAAAATATTTGGCAAATAACTATATTATTTATACTGTGTTATAGGTCTATTCAAGAGCTTTCCAACGCTTCGAACGGGGACTAAATCCGAATTACGGATCAAAAGTTATGGCCAAAATCGTCAAAACAGAAAATTCACCAATATACAGCTTTGAGTCGACGCAAACAGCGCAACATGCAGAAAATTCTGTGTTTTCCACCGTTGAAGGCCTTCCGGACCTCCGATTTCAATTCCGTAAAAAGCCCCGGTTTCAGAATTCGAAATCCTACCATAATATGACAATTATAACAGCCAACAACATATTTTTAAAGATCATATCATCATATATCATATAACCATACTTTTCAACACCATGGAATTTAGGGGTTTCTATCCTAAATGTGATCCTACCCATCATACACTATCACACAATCCCCATGATCATACGAAAACCCACCCTTACTGCCCGAAACTATTATCTTTCTCAAATTCAAGCCTATTTCTCCACTTCTATCTCTTGTCCTCTCGGAACCTATTTCATACTCATCGCTATTACTACGAAAATTATACCGGATTTCACCAATCTCATACAACAAATACACCACTCTATCAGTATCAGCAAAAATCATCACACTCTACTCTAATCAATTGTTCCTTAAACTATATCTCAGAACCTGTATCACGGTCATTACCCAAGCCACAGGGGTTACACAAAATCTCACCAATACTCATGGTCATTATCCAAACCACAGAGGTTATACAGGAACTCACCAACATCGTAACAATGTACGAATTTCATCACCATCAACAACAACAGCAACAGGCACAATGTCATAAATTCGTGTTCATCACTAATATTACAGGAATTACACAGAATCCCACAATCATCATAAAATGTATGCACAAAATTCTTCAATCACAACAACATTCATAAACACAGACATAATATCATATATCAATCATAATCATCAAATTCCTACGGGGTTAAGGAATCCCCTCTACCCAATTTCATGTATTATACCAATCCCAATCAGTTTCTCCCCCCTTACCTGGATAATTGTTCTGATCGGTGACAAATTCCTCCAAGATTGGCCAATTCTGACCTTTCCTCTTCTTCTCCGTTCTCCGCTCCTTTCTTCGCTCTTCTCTCAATTTCCTCTTCTAACGTTCTATCTATCGTGACTTCTCAACTTACTTCCTTCCTATCCCTAATAACCCCTTCCACTTCTATTTTCTTTTAATTCTAACCCCAATAATAATAATAAAAATAATATTACTAATAATAATAATAATTATAATAATCATTATAATAATCATTATAATAATAATAATAATACACATAGCAATATTAATAATATTATTTCACCCATAATAATAATATTAATAATAATAGTAATAATACTCCACCAATAATATTAATAATAATAATAATAATAATCATAATAATATTCTCCCACTAATAGTTATAATAATAGTAATAATATTAATAATAATAATATTCTCCAATATTAATAATATTACTACAATTAATAATAATAATAATAATAATAATAATAATAATAATAATAATAATAATAATAATAATAATACCACCATATTGCTACTATTTATTTTATATTATATTCACACCAATTCACCACCAATAATCCTCCCATATCAGGGACACCCACCAATCATCATCAAACACACCCCACCAAAGGGCACACCAACATATAATAATTAAAATAGTAATAAAATGACTAAATAATTAAAATGGGTGTTACAACTCTCCCCCACTTTAATTATTTTCGTCCTCGAAAATTACCTGATGGAAATAGTTCCGGATACGCTTCCCGCATCCTTCATTCCAATTCTCAGGTCACACTGCCTTCTGCAGCACCCCCCTCAAGCCACTTTCACCAAAGCTATCTCCTCCCCTCAGAGTTGTTTCTCGTTCGTCAAACGAACTAGCAATGCCTCCACAATCAAATTATTTTTCATAGGTACATCATCCACCTGATTCAATGTAATTCCTCAACGAAGACACATGAAACACGTCATGCCAATTCACAGCGAGAGCGGCAAAACCATCTAACATGTTACTCCTCTCATGCCTCCGCTGCGCTACTCTGATACAACCACAGAACCCGGTGCGAACTTCCGAGATTTCGAAGCCCGACTAGCACCAATCACCAACGTGACTCTCAAAACACATATTTCCTTATATCCTCTTGATCTTCTCAGCCATCTCAAGCATAATTCTCGGTCTGAGCACAACACTCCCACTCGACTTATTCCAACACAGAAGAGTCCTACACTCTCTATCTCACCAAGCCATATATAGTGCCATTCCGACACTAGGATGGTAATCGTTATTATAGGTAACTCAATCAACGGTAATTACTCATCCCACGATCCACCTTGATCCAACACCCAAGCACTCACCAATTCTCTACAGACTCAATAGTCCTCTCTGACTGACCATCAGTTTGCGGATGGTAAGCCGAACTCAACTTCAACTTAGTACCTGAAGCTTCTTGTAAGCCCCTCCAACATCTCAATATAAACCTCAAATTTCAATCTAACACAACATTCGACAGTATCTCATCCAACTTCACTACTTCCTCAATATGTATCTCATATATCCTTAACACGAAATAGTTCATCCACTCACAACAACCCAAATTAAAATTATGTCTTTCCAATTCTTTGGAAATCTCAACACCAAATCCGTGAAAATACTACCTGATTTCCACTCTGGAATATTCAACGGCTGCATCAGACTCAACAGTCTCTGATGTTCACTCTTCGAATTCCAACAATTCTAACCAGTATATTCAACCTCAACCACTCCTCTCCTCATCTATGGTCACCAAAACAATCTACTCAAATTCGGTTACTTCTTCATAGCACCGAGATGGACACTCCATCTAGCTCAATGTATTTCTTCACGAGTACTCCTACTCCCCTCAAAAACATCCGGTCCACATACCCCATCACAACATATCATGGTCCTATTTCCACAAACCCGACAATCCACTCTTCGACTCTGATTTATCAATTTCAACTAATTCACCAACTCAACCCAGATTTCTGACCTCCTCGAATCTCCTCAAGAATACTACTAGTACGGTCTAACATACAAGGCTTAACTCCATAAGAAGTCTCTTCACAGACCAGACTCACATCACAAAATTTCCCAACCGGTTCCAACTCTTTTCGCCATTTTCCTCGGTACAAGAAAGGTTTTCAAATCGAAGTATCAGCTACCACGGTATATACCGAAAACATACAGTAAGATAACACATCAAACGCACCCGATCACGACGGTAAAAGTTGACCAAATTACACGTTTCGAATATTCTGCTATAATTGGATCATCCACTGACATAAAAACCATTTTTCCCGGAAAGAGCATCTCGTTAGCTCTCCAACGCTTCAAACGGGGGTCAAAACGGACATACGATTCAAGAGTTATGAATTTTTGAAGTTTTTCAAAAAACCAGAATTTTTCTGAAAAACTGCTACGGGATTTTGCATTCTTGTCCGAAAATTCGACCGATTCAATTCATTTCTTCGAAACAAACACATACTCATACTCACCTAACATATAGCCTCGAATTAGAACTATTAAACATGATTTCTACGACATCCAATTTCGATTCCGTAAAAAGCTGCGATCTCGGAATTCAGCGTACAACAACAATTTCATACCTAGGAGACCATCCAACACACTTTCAATCTTTAAATATTTTAAAACCCAATTACTCCCAATTTCAACAGCAGATCTTGGAGCCTCCCATTGCGATACAACTTCGACCTTTGATACCACAACCACAATAGCTCTACCCAAGCTCACACGACCAAGGAAAACTCACATCCTTCAGCCCGTTGATCCATCAACTCATCAACTCTTGGAAGCGAACGCTTATCCTTGATAGTCACCTTGTTCACTTATCCATAGTTCACCCAAAGCTTCACAAAACCTTCCGTCTGTCTAACCAACAAAATTGGTGCACCTTATGGTAACACACTCAAACAAAAGAACCTCTCTTCCAGCAGGTCTTCAAGTTGACTCTTTAACTTTCTCAATCCCAATGCAAACACACAATATGGAGTCACCCATATCGGACTAGTTCCAAGAACGAAGTCAATGTGTATGCTTTACTTCACATTCCGATAGTAAACCATTTACCTCCTCAGGAAAACTCCCGGACAATCACAATTAAGTGATAAACCCCAATTTCTAACTTTCCTTAACACTCAAAGTTTCCGTCAAAATACACACCTCAACACCGTCTTACGCCAACTCCTCAAAATAATCCCTTAAGCACTTAGCTTAACTCAAGACAATTCATTGCTCATACCACCTAAGCTTGCAAGACACGTCTATCTCATCCAACACAATCTCGCCTACTATTAACAAGAGATTGAGGGTGATCAGTTCCTCAATTTGTCAATAGACAGCCGAAAATCTTGATGGGGTATAAACCATCTTTACCAAACTATAAGAGCGTAACACACTAAGCCACAACACTGCAGCATTCCGGAGAAATACCAACTTCTCCCCCACTGGAATCATTTCACTTCTACCGACAAAGTTTAAACAACAACATGTACCGACAGTGTTTTTACACACATGTCACATACCAGGGAACAACAACACTAGACAACATTGGCCGGACGGACCGACCTGCTCTGATACCAATTGTAACACCCCACTTCCCAAATTAAATAAAATATAAATATTATAAATAAACATCAGAGTTTTCACAAAAACAGTGGGATATCACATCACCAATAGTTATCAAAAATACTTTATTCATTATTTTCAAAATAATACAGCGGAAATTATTATTCCAACGTTCTCGGCCATCCGCCAGATTTACATAAAATCTTTATTATTATAATTCACCAAAATGTGATACGTCACAGGATTTTCAACAAGTTTAACATAAAAAAATAAAACACCCATATCCAGTGTTACGTATCAGAGCATCCTAAGTCTCGACGTGCACACCGCTATCCAAGCTATCTATGTACCTGGATTATCTGTACTTCCAAGGAAGCACAGACCACAACAACAAAAAAGGGGTGAGAAAACATGATCAAAATATATCGGTAATTTAATACATGCATTAAAGATAGTAAAACACACCAATATTCACCCCATCAACACCAATCACGAACCTACTGTTCAAACATCCATATAACATATAATAATGCAATATGCCACACAACACCATGCATGCGGTACCGACTCATTGGTTCATTCAATCGAACCTTGGACAGATCACTTACGCTCCTGTTGAGATATGATCTATCCCCCACCATTCTCCACGAAGGAGTACGGATGAATCACTTACGCTCCTCTTGAGATATGATTCATCCCACCAAAACACCATGATATGCACAACACCAATGCACAACTATTATATTCAGGCACACAAAGTGCACACGATCCTCCTGATCACATCACCACACATTATATATATTACACCACCAATAAACACAAGCACACTAAGTGCACAACAATTAAACTCAAGTAAATAATCAATAAATCATTTCAATCAATCCATGGTTTAGTTACTATTTAATTAAACAATGACTACCCAAAAATATTGGATATAAAAATATTTGGAAAATAACTATATTATTTATATCGTGTTATAGATCTATTCAAGAGCTTTCCAACGCTTCGAACGGGGACTAAATCCGACTTACGGATCAAAAGTTATGGCCAAAATCGTCAAAACAAAAAATTCACCAATATACAGCTTTGAGTCGACGCAAACAGCGCATCATGCAGAAAATTATGTGTTTTCCACCGTTGGAGGTCTTCCGGACCTCCGATTTCAATTCCGTAAAAAGCCCCGGTTTCAGAATTCGAAATCCTACTATAATATGACAATTATAACAGCCAACAACATATTTTTAAAGATCATATCAAGATATAATATAACCATACTTTTCAACACCATGGAATTTAGGGGTTTCTATCCTAAATGTGATCCTACCCATCATACACTATCACACAATCCCCATGATCATACGAAATCCCACCCTTACTGCCCGAAACTATTATCTTACTCAAATTCAAGCCTATTTCTCCACTTCTATCTCTTGTCCTCTCGGAACCTATTTCATACTCATCGCAATTACTACGAAAATTATACCGGATTTCACCAATCTCATAACAACAAATACACCACTCTATCAGTATCAACAACAATCATCACACTCTACTCTAATCAATTGTTCCTTAAATTATATCTCAGAACCTGTATCATGGTCATTACCCAAGCCACAGGGGTTACACAAAATCTCACCAATACTCATGGTCATTATCCAAACCACAGAGGTTATACAGGAACTCGCCAACATCGTAACAATGTACGAATTTCATCACCATCAACAACAACAACAACATGCATAATGTCATAAATTCGTGTTCATCACTAATATTACAGGAATTACACAGAATCCCACAATCATCATAAAATGTATGCACAAAACTCTTCAATCACAACAACATTCATAAACACAGACATAATATCATATATCAATCATAATCATCAAATTCCTACGGGGTTAAGGAATCCCCTCTACCCAATTTCATGCATTATACCAATCCCAATCAGTTTCTCCCCCTTACCTGGATAATTGTTCTGATCGGTGACAAATTCCTCCAAGATTGGCCAATTCTGACCTTTCCTCTTCTTCTCCGTTGTTCGCTTCTTTCTTCGCTCTTGTCTCAATTTCCTCTTCTCACGTTCTATCTATCGTGACTTCTCAACTTACTTCCTTCCTATCCCTAATAACCCCTTCCACTTCTATTTTCTTTTAATTCTAATCCCAATAATAATAATAAAAATAATATTACTAATAATAATAATTATAATAATCATTATAATAATAATAATACACATAGCAATATTAATAATATTATTTCACCCATAATAATAATATTAATAATAATAGTAATAATACTCCACCAATAATATTAATAATAATAATAATAATAATAATAATAATAATAATAATAATCATAATAATATTCTCCCACTAATAGTTATAATAATAGTAATAATATTAATAATAATAATATTCTCCAATATTAATAATATTACTACAATTAATAATAATAATAATAATAAATAATAATAATAATAATAATAATAATAATAATAATAATAATAATAATAATAATAATACCACCATATTATTACTATTTATTTTATATTATATTCACACCAATTCACCACCAATAATCCTCCCATATCAGGGACACCCACCAATCACCATCAAACACACCCCCACCAAAGGGCACACCAACATATAATAATTAAAATAGTAATAAAATGACTAAATAATTAAAATGGGTGTTACAGGCTACGCCCTGCATCATGTCCATGAATTGCGCCATCCTTTCGCGAAATTCCTGAAGCTCGAGTTGAACTTGATCCATAATTCTTTGGTGATTTCCTCGTGTGGAATACCGGTGAATTGGCTGTCTTTCAATCCTGAAACAAACTCTGGAGAACCACAAGAAGAGGTAAGGTTAACGGAAACACCTGCAATGCAAATGAAGAATGATGCAAAAATGCAGAATGCAGACATGTAAATACGTTTCAGGGACACTCTCCCCTTGATTCTAGTTCCACGAGCATGGTGAGAGAATGAAAAACCACAAAGATAGCTAAGGAAAACTTCTCATAAATAAAATAAGTCACACAGTATCATCATACATCATCAAAGGAATACAAATATAAAGTCATCATGACCTCATCCAACAACCCTGGTGATGGTCAGAAGACAAATAACAACAAATAAGAAAAAAGACGTCAGAAGCGATGTCGAGTCCAGAACTCTTTTAGCAGCTCTTTTGTGTCTGGATGATCAGGCCTGTCAATCAATCCCTGAATAAGCAAGTCCCTCTCCTTGATAGTATCTTGCAGACTCTGAACAAGGTCTTCCCAAGCATCCTCTCCAAAAGCATCCTCTAATCTGAGCTTCTTCAGGTCGATCCTCAATTTGTATTTCTCCAACGTTGCAAGAGCTTCGTGGAGTTTTCGTTTGCTTTCTAGTTGACTCATGTATTCACCCGGAGCTTTTGCAATGCTGTCTCGAAGCCGAGCTCTCAGACTATCAACCTGTTGACGGAGTTTGTCTTCTCTTTCTTTGTTGTTGGTTAAAAGAGCCTTCCATTGGGCTTCAAACTTGGATATGCTCAGATGAGCTTTCTCCAATTCCTTCTTTTTGCTTGAGAGAACATCACTGAAGCTTTTCAAAGCTTTACCTATTCACTCTCGGTTGCTGATCTCTTTCGTCAATTCTGTGCCCATCTTGTTTACCAACTCCGTTTGCTTTCTAGACATGTGAGTGGCTTCAATCTTCTCGCTCTTAAGCTTAATAATTTCCTTTTCCAGCTCTTCATTAGCCCTACGTAGCTCTTCTTTCTCATCCCATAGTCGATTGTATTTCTGCATCTCGACTGTCGTAGGCTCTACAATTACTGTGGGATACAACGGTTCTCTTACTGGAAAGGGGAGCAACAGTACCTCGAATCTCTCTTGAATCCATTCCACATAAGGTTTGTAGGCCCTAGAATTGCTCTTGCTCAAGGAGGGTTTTCCTTCATGACGGACTTTACTCCAAGCCTTTTCTACTCTGACCAGAGTCTCACTGTCGATTACACCAGTGAAGTACAAGGATTCCTGTATTTCTTCCTTCGTTGGAGGTTCTTTAAGAGCGTACCCAAACTGCCTGACGGCGAGAGCAGGGTTGTAGTTAATGCCTCCTTTCCTCCCAATTAAAGGAACACTGGGGAAGTTACCACAACTATAAATAAAATTCACGCCCAAGAGATCTCTATCAAAACACACAATGTTCTCAGAGGTTAAACCCATCAACCTTTCTGACCAATCAGCAGTGGCTAAGGTGCTAACAAAAGGACCTGACTTAGGTAGGTGCGAAACAAACCACCTGTATAAGAGAGGCGCACAACAGAGAACACTTTTCCTCTCCTGTTCTCATTCTTATAGTGAATAGAATGATAAACATCTCCTAGGAGCGTTGGCACGGGGTTCTTGGAGACGAAGATATGGAAAGCATCCAAGTCAATGAAATCAGGAATATTTGGGAACAATATCATGCCATAGATACAAAGAGCTAAGATGGCATTGAAAACAACCCAGCATCCTTCTTTTGCAAAGTGTTGGGCTTTTTCCACTAAGAAAGGCCATGTGAAACCGGGCATTCCATTCCTCCAAATCATTTTCCCTTTCAACTCCGAGGCTTCCAAATGAAGAGATTTTGCAAATTTTGCAAGCTCCTTCAGATCAGGCTCTGTCTCAGAGTGGTAGAAAGGTATCTCGTCCAAGACCGAGATCCCTAGTAGCATCGAAAATTCTTCCAAAGTAGGCATCAACACATACCCAGGAAAGGTGAAACATCTCAGTTGAGGATCATAGAATTGAAGCAAAGTATGAAGACCCTCTACTTCAAACACTGAAGCTTTGCAGACATAGCTCAAAAGTCTTCCATATTCCACCTTGAAGTCTCCCATCACTCTGTGATCAACCATGGAGATTAACTTAAGCAGGGATCCTATCTCTGGAGCCAGGAACTTGTACACGACTTTTTTCTTCAAGCAAGCTTCCATGTTGGCAGTGGATTGGGATGACTAGAATCAAGGAGAAAGTACACACCTGAAACACAGGTACATGTTAATGCAAGAAAATGCAAATGAGTATGCAAATGCAACAGAGGATCAAGTTGTTGTGCTGTTGACGGTGATGAACCAGCGCTTCGCTTTGGCGAGAGAAATAGTACTGGTACAAGTAACCCATTATAACTCTTCATAATGATAAGACAAACAGGTAGGATGAATGTCAAGGTTTCCTGCAAACCCTCCCACTCACATGTATGAACTTATTTCCAACAAGGTCTGGCATCCTATGCGGTTGTCAGTGTAGCACCCCCTTTTCTATACCCCCAATTAAACAATTAAATCATTTAGGCACTTAATAAAAATTCCATCAGAGTATAATTATAACATGGTATAAAAGAGGCGCATCACATTATCATCGAAACGAAACATGAATAATACCAACTCATGAAGATATGTAACAAAAGGGGTAAATCTCAAGTGAAAACAAAGCATAGCGTTTAAAACCCACACATCAACATTTAGAATAAAGCAGAAACATCTAAACATTGAAATCACTTCATTAACATAAGCATCATATACACCGTTCAGATTAATTCAATTCATCAGTTGAGTTTACAAAACATTCATCAGCAGATACATACGCAGATGTATCACAAAAGAATCAAAACAATTCCTAACTACCCAGTGTTATCATATCAGAGCCATCTGACCAAAAGAAATGAAGACTCGCTTCACAAAGGCTCCATCAATCTAATCTGCAATGCCTCATAGAGCATTATAAAATAGCAGAAGGGTGAGAAACAATATCATAATACATAATGCACATAAACATATATATATATATATATATATATATATATATATATATATATATATATATATATATATATATATATATATATATATATATATATATATATATATATATATATATATATATATATATATATATATATATATATATATATATATATATATATATATATATATATATATATATATATACACACACACACACACACACACACATAACGTCCAAAAACGTCTTCCGCATTCTCAAAGCAACTCATCTCACTACACCGTACATCGCAATGTACTCACAATTAACTATTTACGAATAGAGCACCAAACAAATACAATACGCATCAACAATGTTTATATCAATTCATAAACACACACACATATACATATATATTCACACATACATGTATCTTCAAGCCTTCCATTCATGCCAATTATCAACAATCTACATAAACATCTATATTCATGTTTATTCACAATCAATCATGCACAGATGTCTAAATGCAACTCATAGAGACCGACACACGACTCTATGCAGATTCAAATGCGGTACCGACTCATTTCAGCAGGTTCAATTGAAGAACCAAAATAACCATCGCTCACACCCCACATGGGCACACGAGGTTCTGCAGATTCACCGAGGAATCAAATATAACCATCGTAACATACGAGGTTCTGCAAATTCACCGAGGGATCAATAAATAACCATCGCTCACACCCCACAAGGGCACACGAGGTTCTGCAGATTCACCGAGGAATCAATAAATAACCATCGCTCACACCCCACAAGGGCACACGAGGTTCTGGAGATTCACCGAGGAATCAATCGACACAAGAATGCATACCATGACGCTTCACATGCAACATGACCCATGACACTCTTGAAATGCATACATGTTTACAAACATACTCATGCATTCATCACATTCGTCGCATACATTCATTATGCATTCAAATATATGTATCACAAAGCATACATATATATTCATCATCCATTCAAACCAATTTTCATACATGGTTCACATTCACAATCAATCTCGCCATGCATTTCTATTCAATTCAAGTAAATGCACAAAATTGCCAAACGGCCACATTTCACACGTCACAAATCACAAACTAGGATTCACGCCATACAACTACCCACAACTCACATAACAACATATAATTAGTCATCTCAGACAAAGAATGATCGCAACCAAACCACACAACCCATCCACGAATGGAAAACACAAGAAAGGAAAACATGCTGCTGTGTTCGCTAACCTTCGCCTGGCGAAGCCTCGGGCGAACCTTCGCTACTCCGTTCGCCTGGCAAACTTGCCAGCGAAGACCACTGGGATTTATTCTGGAATTACTCTCTAGCACTCGCTAGCATACTCGCCTGGCGAACCTTCGCCACGCTCATTCGCCTGGCGAACTTGCCAACGAAGACAGGGTGGTTGCTACTGACCTAGTTCGCTGCTGCTCGCTGGGCTTCGCCTGGCGATGCTTCGCTGCCATTCCCCTGGCGAACCTGCGAACTCAGAACTCCCATGGCTGTCCAAAAGTCCAAACCTCACAAACCGACCGATTTAACCCAAATCAGTTCCAGTACCACAACCTACTCATCATCCGACTATACTACACCGTATATTCCAAATTCTAACCGATAAAACTCCGTTTCTACCGATTAAATCAACTTCCGACCTAGAAATGGATACATAGGAAACAATCCAACAAAATCCAATCCAGCACATACATGATCATATACATTATCAAGATGATAAAACTTCTCACCCTTACCTGATTAATCGCAAGCTAAGGTTGATTCTTGATGATTCTAGGTTTTGTTCCACTTTCTCTTCTTTTCTCTCCTCCTCTTTTCTTTCTCTTGTTTTTCTTCTTAATGTTTCTATCTTTCTCTTTTCTCTCTATATCACATATTCTATTTCTTTCCTCCCAAATTCTTTCCACACACTTATCAATTAATTCCCACAAAATATCCACTTAATATTATCACTAATGCCCAAAATACCCTCCAACCTATTTTTACCCGAAATTCTCATAGTCGGTAAAAATAGCTCAATATGTAAACATAACATATTATCACACAAATTCCACATAAATAAAATAATCATTTAAATAAATCAAATGAGGACTCAATAAAAATGGGAATTCAGAATCGGGGCGTTACAACTCTCCCCCACTTTAGAAATTTTATTCCTCGAAAATATTACCTGATCCAAACAGTTCTGGACGCGACTCACGCATTTTACTCTCCAATTCCCAAGTCATATTGCCTTCCGCAGCACCTCCCCATGCCACTTTCACAAGTATGATATCCTTACCTCTGAGCCTCTTGACTTCACGGTCCAAAATCCTAACCGGTAAAACCTCAACTGTAAGATTATCCCTTACTTCCACATCATCTATCGGAATCACATGTGACGGATCCGGAACATACTTCCGAAGTTGTGAAACATGAAACACATCGAGCAAATTCGGAAGGTTCGGAGGCAACGCCACACGATAAGCCACAGCACCAACTCGTGCAGTAATCTGATACGGACCGATGAAACGAGAAGTCAACTTCTTCGACTTCAAAGCACGACCCACACCCGTAACCGGTGTAACCCTCAAAAACACATGGTCTCCTTCTTGAAACTCAAGATCCTTTCTCCTCTTTTCATGATAACTCTTTTGCCTACTCTGAGAAACTCTCATCTTTTCCCGAATGAACTTCACCTTCTCCGTCGTTTTTTGTACCATCTCCGGTCCCACTACCGACTTCTCTCCGGTTTCATGCCAACACAAAGGTGTTCGACATCTCCGACCATACAAAGCCTCAAATGGTGTCATACCAATACTTGAGTGAAAACTATTGTTGTAGGTGAACTCAATCAATGCCAAATAACTATCCCAAGCACCACCTTGCTCGAGCACACAAGCACGCAACAAATTTTCCAACGATTGAATCGTCCTCTCGGTTTGACCATCCGTCTGCGGATGATAAGCCGAACTCAATCTCATCTTAGAACCCAAAGCCTTTTGCAAACTTTCCCAAAATCTCGAAGTAAATCTAGGATCCCTATCCGACAGAATACTCTTAGGAACTCCATGTAACTTCACAATCATACCAACATAAATCTCAGCTAACTTCTCCAAAGGATAACTAATGTCAATCGGGATAAAGTGAGCAGATTTAGTAAGTCTATCAACAATCACCCAAATAGCATTGTGACCTCTTTGCTATTAGGCAATCTCGTAACAAAATCCATCGATATACTATCCCATTTCCACTCTGGAATGTCCAACGGTTGCATCAAACCACTAGGCCTCTGATGTTCCACTTTAGACTTCTGACAAGTCAAGCACGAATGCACAAACCGAGCTACGTCCCTCTTTAATCCGGACCACCAAAAGATTTTCTTCAAATCTTGATACATCTTATTCGCTCCCGGATGAATACTTAAGTTACTCTGGTGTCCTTCCTCCAATATCATCTTTTTCAACTCCACATCATCGGGAATACAAACACGACCACGAAATCTCAAAACTCCAAAATTATCAACCTTGAAGTCCTCATTCTCATGCATCATCAAATCAAAAAACTTCAAATCCAACTTTTCCTTTTCGCACACGGTAGCAAGAATATCATTCGTAACGTGCAACATCCCAAGTTTCACACTACTCGGCGTTATCTCACAAACCAAACTCAAATCTCTAAAAATCTCCAAAAATTCCCATTCTCTTATCATCAATGTTGACATATGAACCAACTTTCGACTTAAAGCATCGGCTACTACGTTTGCCTTACCTGCATGGTAATTCAAACCAAAATCATAATCCTTCAAAAACTCTAACCATCTCCTCTGCCTCATGTTCAATTCTTTCTGATCAAACAAATATTTCAAACTCTTGTGATCACTAAAAACTTCAAATCTCACACCATAAAGATAATGTCTCCAAATTTTCAAAACAAACACCACGGCCGCTAACTTCAAATCATGCGTATGGTAGTTCTTCTCATGCACTCTCAATTGTCTCGAAGCATAAGCCACAACTTTCTCATCTTGCATTAAAGCACCACCTAAACCGGACAAAGAAGCATCACAATAAACCACAAACGACTATGCAGGATTCGGCAAAATCAAAACCGGCGATGTTGTCAACCTTCTCTTAAGCTCAACAAAACTCTTCTCACACTCAATATCCCAAACAAAGGCCTTTCCCTTACAAGTCAATTGAGTCAACGGGAGTGCTAACTTCGAAAATCCTTCAATAAACCTTCGATAATAACCAGCTAATCCCAAAAAGCTTCGAATCTCCGTAACTGACTTAGGAGCTTCCCACTGCATTACCGCATCAATCTTGGACGGATCAACACTAATACCATTACCAGAAATAACGTGTCCAAGAAAACTCACTTTCGATAACCAAAACTCACACTTCGACAACTCAGCATATAATTGCTTCTCTTTCAAGACCTGCAACACAACTCTCAAATGCTCTACATGCACTTCTTGGGACTTAGAGTAAATCAAAATGTCGTCGATGAACACAACCACAAAACGGTCCAACTGATCATGAAAAATACGATTCATGTATTCCATAAACACACCTGGCGCATTAGAAACTCCTAATGGCATCACTGAAAATTCATAATGACCATACCGTGTCCTAAAAGCTGTCTTTTGAATATCCTCCTCTTTAACACGAATCTGGTGATAACCCGACTTCAAATCAATCTTACTAAAAACACTGGCACTAACTAATTGGTCCATCAAGTCATCAATTCTAGGAAGCGGATGCTTATTCTTAATCGCCACTTTGTTCAACTGCCGATAATCAATACACAATTGCATACTCCCATCTTTCTTCTTAACCAACAATACTGGTGCACCCCAAGGAGAAACACTTGGCCTAACAAATCTCTTTTCCAACAAATAATTCAACTGTTTCTTTAATTCTACCAACTCCGATGCCGACATACGATACGGTGCCATCAAAATCGGTCTAATATCCGGAACTAGGTCAATCGAAAACTCGACTTCTCTTTCCAGCGGTACGTCCGCAATGTCCTCCGGGAATACTTCTGGAAAGTCGCACACCACTGGAACCATATCCAGTTCAACCTTACTCTCTTCCGACAATGATGCAAACAAATAGAACACCTGAGCCTCATCCTCCAAAAGTTTCTTCAACTCCTTAGTAGATAGAAAACTTTCTTCCTCATCCTCCTCCAAGGAAGGGAACCTTACCAACTTGTGATAACAATCAATACGGACTCTATTATACTGCAACCAATTCATACCCAATATCACCTCTACTCCTTCTAACGGCAAGCACACCAAGTCCATAATAAAGTCTTTACCATAAATAGTCAAAGGACAACTTAAACATACCAAAGATGTAGTTACCGACCCCGAAGCGGGTGTCTCAATAACCATATCACCACCACAAGAAGACAAACACAACTCCAACCGCTTAGTGCACTCAAAATAAATGAACGAATGAGTCGCTCCGGTATCAATAATAGCAACTAAAGGCATATTATTAATAAAGCATGTACCTTTAATCAACCGATCCGCATTAGTAGTGTCTGCACCGACTAATGCAAATACCTTCCCACTTGTTGGAGCTTGCTTTGGCTTAGTACACTTTGTACTAATATGACCAACTTCCCCACAGTTGTAACACTTCACCATGTTCCTTCTACAATCAGTCGTAGCATGGCCGATACTTCCACATTTAGCACACTTCGCTCCATCCTTCTTACACTCAAAAGATTTGTGCCTCGCTTCACCGCACCTATAGCACTTAATGGGACCAGAACTTCCACTTCCGGACCTCTTAACAAAGTTTTCACTATGCTTGCCTTTATCAGCAGGCGTCACATAAGGTCCACTCGTTACAGGTTGCTTCCCTCTCTTCTCATTCAAACTCTTATAGTGAGTAGAACGAGCTTTACTATCTTCTTCAAAGATTCTACAGCACTCGGTCAAGTCCGAAAATCTCCTAATCCTCTGATAACCCACTGCTTGCTTGATCTCAGGGCGCAAGCCGTTCTCATACTTAACACACTTGGAAAATTCCACAGTCACCGCATCATAGTAAGGATGAAACTTCACTAACTCTGTGAACTTAGCCGTGTAGTCTATCACAAACATATTGCTTTGTTTCAATTCCAGGAACTCCATCTCCTTCTTTCCCTTCACACTCTCAGGATAATACTTTCTCAAAAATTCGGTGCGAAATAAATTCCAAGTGATTTCCTCATCGTCTACTTCAAGAACTTGTCTCATATCGACCCACCAGTCATCGGCTTCCTCTCACAGCATTTGAGTCCCAAGTCTCACCTTGTTGCCTTCAGCACAATTCATAACTCTAAAGCACCGTCCGGATCAAACCTTCCCTTGAATACCGGCGGATGGTTCTTTCTAAACTCATCATTAGCATTCACATTCGGCGCACCCTGCACCGCCCTAGCCATTGCCTCCAATGCAGCAGCCATCACATTGTCATTACGACAGGCCATATTCTGATTATTCCCAAAAATAACAACAAGGTTAAACAACCATTCAACCAACAAAACAACGAGACAGACTCAATTGACTCAACACTGGCTCTGATACCACTTAATGTAACACCCCCTTTTCTATACCCCCAATTAAACAATTAAATCATTTAGGCACTTAATAAAAATTCCATCAGAGTATAATTATAACATGGTATAAAAGAGGCGCATCACATTATCATCGAAACGAAACATGAATAATACCAGCTCGTGAAGATATGTAACAAAAGGGGTAAATCTCAACTGAAAACAAAGCTTAGCGTTTAAAACCCACACATCAACATTTAGAATAAAGCGGAAACATCTAAACATTGAAATCACTTCATTAACATAAGCATCATATACACCGTTCAGATTAATTCAATTCATCAGTTGAGTTTACAAAACACTCATCAGCAGATACATACGCAGATGTATCACAAAAGAATCAAAACAATTCCTAACTACCCAGTGTTACATATCAGAGCCATCTGACCAAAAGAAATGAAGACTCGCTTCACAAAGGCTCCATCAATCTAATCTGCAATGCCTCATAGAGCATTATAAAATAGCAGAAGGGTGAGAAACAATATCATAATACATAATGCACATAAACATATATATATATATATATATAAACACATAACGTCCAAAAACGTCTTCCGCATTCTCACCGCAACTCATCTCACTACACCGTACATCGCAATGTACTCACAATTAACTATTTACGAATAGAGCACCAAACAGATATAATACGCGTCAACAATGTTTATATCAATTCACAAACACACACACATATACATATATATTCACACATACATGTATCTTCAAGCCTTCCATTCATGCCAATTATCAACAATCTACATAAACATCTACATTCATGTTTATTCACCATCAATCATGCACAGATGTCTAAATGCAACTCATAGAGACCGACACACGACTCTATGCAGATGCAAATGCGGTACCGACTCATTTCAGCAGGTTCAATTGAAGAACCAAAATAACCATCGCTCACACCTCACATGGGCACACGAGGTTCTGCAAATTCACCGAGGAATCAAATATAACCATCGCAACATACGAGGTTCTCCAAATCCACCTAGGGATCAATAAATAACCATCGCTCACACCCCACAAGGGCACACGAGGTTCTGCAGATTCACCGAGGAATCAATAAATAACCATCGCTCACACCTCACAAGGGCACACGAGGTTCTGCAGATTCACCGAGGAATCAATTGACACAAGAATGCATACCATGACGCTTCACATGCAACATGACCCATGACACTCTTGAAATGCATACATGTTTACAAACATACTCATGCATTCATCACATTCGTCGCATACATTCATTATGCATTCAAATATATGTATCACAAAGCATACATATATATTCATCATCCATTCAAACTAATTTTCATACATGGTTCATATTCACAATCAATCTCGCCATGCATTTCTATTCAATTCAAGTAAATGCACAAAATTGCCAAACGACCACATTTCACACCTCACAAATCACAAACTAGGATTCACGCCATACGGCTACCCACAACTCACGTAACAACATATAATTAGTCATCTCAGACAAAGAATGATCGCAACCAAACCACACAACCCATCCACGAATGGAAAACACAAGAAAGGAAAACATGCTGCTGTGTTCGCTAACCTTCGCCTGGCGAAGTCTCGGGCGAACCTTCGCTACTCCGTTCGCCTAGCGAACTTGCCAGCGAAGACCACTGGGATTTATTCTGGAATTACTCGCTAGCACTCGCTAGCATACTCGCCTGGCAAAAATTCGCCACGCTCATTCGCCTGGCGAACTTGCCAACGAAGACAGGGTGGTTGCTACTGACTTGGTTCGCTGCTGCTCGTTGGGCTTCGCCTGGCGAAGCTTCGCTGCCATTCGCCTGGCGAACCTGCGAACTCAGAACTCCCATGGTTGTCCAAAAGTCCAAACCTCACAAACCGACCGATTTAACCCAAATCAGTTCCAGTACCATAACCCACTCATCACCCGACTATACTACACTGTCTATTCCAAATTCTAACCGATAAAACTCCGTTTCTACCGATTAAATCAACTTCCGACCTAGAAATGGAAACATAGAAAACAATCCAACAAAATCCAATCTAGCACATACATGATCATATACATTATCAAGATGATAAAACTTCACACCCTTACCTGATTAATCGCAAGCTAAGGTTGATTCTTGATGATTCTAGGTTTTGTTCCACTTTCTCTTCTTTTCTCTCCTCCTCTTTTCTTTCTCTTATTTTTCTTCTTAATGTTTCTATCTTTCTCTTTTCTCTCTATATCACATATTCTATTTCTTTCCTCCCAAATTCTTTCCACACACTTATCAATTAATTCCCACAAAATATCCACTTAATATTATCACTAATGCCCAAAATACCCTCCAACCTATTTTTACCCGAAATTCTCATAGTCGGCAAAAATAGCTCAATATGTAAACATAACATATTATCACACAAATTCCACATAAATAAAATAATCATTTAAATAAATCAAATAAGGACTCAATAAAAATGGGAATTCAGAATCGGGGCGTTACAACTCTCCCCCACTTTAGAAAATTCCGTCCTCGAAAATATTACCTGATCCAAACAGTTCTGGACGCGACTCACGCATTTTACTCTCCAATTCCCAAGTCAGATTGTCTTCCGCAGCACCTCCCCATGCCACTTTCACAAGTGCGATATCCTTACCTCTGAGCCTCTTGACTTCACGGTCCAAAATCCTAACCGGTAAAACCTCAACTGTAAGATTATGCCTTACTTCCACATCATCTATCGGAATCACATGTGACGGATCCGGAACATACTTCCGAAGTTGTGAAACATGAAACACATCGTGCAAATTCGGAAGGTTCGGAGGCAAAGCCACACGATAAGCCACAACACCAACTCGTGCAGTAATCTGATACGGACCGATGAAATGAGAAGTCAACTTCTTCGACTTCAAAGCACGACCCACAATGCTCCTAAAGTCGAGATGAAAGGGAAAGAAACTAACCTAATGTTATCATGTATAGGATTGAACACCTAATGTCTCTCCTACTCCCATCCTACACGGAGGGACTAGGAATCCTAGGGGGATCATGGCACAAGGCCAAGTAAACACTAAATAAATCACTCACAAGTGAAATAAAAAGAAGAAAATAGAATTTATGAATTCAAAATAAAATGATAAAATAAAAATGGAAAATAAAATAAAATAAAAAAGGGATGGAGAATAAAATAACACATTAAAATAAAAGAAAATGATTTTTTTGGAATTTTTGATATTTAAAACTATCCTTTAAAAATAAATAAAACAAGAAATAATTAAAATAAAAAGAAAACAAGTGCTAAAAAATAAAGGAAGGGGCTCCACCAAGATTTGATCCTTGGACCTCATGGCTGCAGGTTCAAAATTTAACCATCCCAGCCAGCTCCATGCGTGTGAACATTGATGGGAAGGAGAGTGAAAATATCAAACCATGAAAATAAATGAGAAAAAAACCATAAAAAGGGCCCCCGCTGGGGATCGAACAGAGGTCTAGGGCAATGCAAGGTGACTTAAGGGAAAGGGTTTAACCACTAGGGTGGAGATACATCCGTGTATTTAACCACCCCAATAATTGATTAGCCAACACGCGTATCTGGCTGGGCAAGGCAAGATTCAAGGCCAAAACATCCAATATGCGTTTTCATCATAACTTCTTTAAGTCTCCACCAAAATCAGCAAAATTTAGGTCTAACTCGCTCATTTTTTTCCAAGGAACACGAAGGTACTGCTCATTTCTTCAAAAGATGTGCACAAAATGGATTTTGAAGGAAGATGCAAAAAGGAACTTTGAAAAGCATTTTGAATTCCATGGGGGTGAAACAGGTGCAATTAAGGATGGGCAAGGAGATGAGCAAGTTCCAAATGTAGTAAGGGATGATTTCTAACAAGAAGGCTTGTTTAAAAATAGCTAGAGCACAAAGTTGGTATGTGAGTTGCAATGAATGAACATAGTTTGCACACTACCAAAACAAAATAGAACATCCTCAAGCAAAACAAACTCAGCATGTCAAGAGTTAAACACAAACTGAAACCAATCTCTAACCAACCTTAGTCCTACTGCCAGTTTGGATTTATGGATTTCTAGAAGAAAGGTGAATAATTGTTGAGATCCAAAACAATCCTAAAAGCGTGATTATGAAGTCAAGGTATGACAATGCTCAAAACCATCCAACAACTAGTCTAACATATTTCTCAAGACAGTTACTACATCACAAACATGCTACTGGTATGAGGAGCAAATTCTTAGCAGTAATGAACACCAACTCAACATAATCATGCTATCAGCCCTACATCAAATGTTCCCAACTCATACATTCACACTTTTACCAAAGCAGCACCTACACATATCCTAATGACAACAATAAGCTAACTTCTGCATAAGGACCAAATTCTGGCAGCAGTGATATCTCAAGCAACATTCACGCCAAAACAAAAATCTCAGGAGCATGAATCCAATAGCAAGCAACATGGTCCAGTTTGACGTACCAAATCAAGCATCAGGGCTCTAGCCAGTCAAAAACCCCGAACTGTCTCAAACAGGAAGCAAACCACAAAACTGGGCCAAGAACTCCAAGAAACCGACTGATATGGACAAAGGATGCTGTCAAACCAAAAATGGTTGGCTCTCAGCAGAAAGCTGACACAAATGGCCAGTGATACTAATTAGTAACTCATGGCATACACAAAACTTGACAGTTTAACACCTGAACTGGGAAGCAACTTGCCATGAATTCAAACAGCCACACATGGTTACAAAATCTCAGGGGTATGGTTCCAGTCAGCAAGTAATATGAACTAGTTGTTTTTACCAATTCACACATCAGGGTTCTAAACAAACGATGCCAAACTTCACACCTTCTGTCAACTTGAAAACTCAAACTGTCCTGATAGCTTCCAACTGCTATCCTATCCAAACCACAACAACTTATGATCTAATCTACCTCAACAAAACAGATGGCAATTCCAAAATTCAAAAAGATGGAGGACAAGTTTGTTGAAAATATGACCCTAACCAAAAGGCATATCAGTAGGCATCAGCATCCACCCAATGTATCCACTAAGTCAATATCCTATGCTGTCAAGAATTCTTATGGCAGTCCTAAATGATCTAAACAGCAAGCCTAAAGTCCAGCCTTAAATGATGGTTACCAATGCAAACACACAACTCTCAATGAGAGGTTCAAGCTCAACATGCTAATACAACAATTTCCAATAGCCTAGTTCTCTTAAAAGGTAACAACCTAACCAAAACTAAATCCAATCATGATTGACAGCTGCCCCTAAACAGGTCCTAGTGTAAGGCATAAACCTGACAGTAGTGAGATTGGAAGAGACCAAAGCAGGCCTCTATGTGTCAAAATTCTGCAGCAATGTTCCAACCTCATGAACCAAGCAGTACCCAAAGTTCAAAAACAATGTTGTGCAAGCTTGTACAACAGTTCTCTGCACACCACAAAATGCTAGGCAAAACCAAATTTACACTCCAATCAATGATTCAAGTTAAACACAACAAAGCTCACTACTAAAGCACATAAACTAAAACTCTCTCAAACTGCTCCAAGCCTGCCTCTCAAGACTAGCCAACATCAGCTCATACCAACCAAATCAATAACAACCTCAACCAACAGAACCTCACTATCAAGCATTGAACCTTAACAACCTCAACTCAAACAAAACCTCACTATCAAGCATTGAACCTTAACAACCTCAACTCAAACAAAACTTCACTATCAAGCGTTGAACCTTAACAACCTCAACTCAAACAAAACCTCACTATCAAGCATTGAACCTTAACAAACTCAACTCAAACAAAACCTTCTTAAAGAAAAAAAAAGGCTACTAATGATTAGCAGCAACAGGAGTTCAACACCATAACTAAACAATATCCAAAACAGAACCAACTTGGGAAAACTGCACAAAGCTGAGGAAACTCACTTATCCTTCATGATAGCAAAACCGGTCACAAGCCACCCATTGCCAAAAAACCAAACCCTAACCAGCCAAAGCTCAAAGCCTAAGCTACAACCTATGATGCTAAAATTGAACTCTAACTCAAAACCAAATAAGGAACAAAGCCATCAAACGAAGAATCAAAAGGCTCGCAACATAAGTGTTGGCAGATTTACAAACAAATTCTAGCATCAACCTTAAACAAGGCTCTAGAAGCAGTCACAACATAAATCATACAACAACTATATATTTCCACACATGACCTAGCCAAAACATGAATCAACACATTTGTGACAAAACCAATCAACTCAAAACAGAACCTCACTCATGATTCACAATACATGGACAACATATGTTAAAGGCATATTCATGGCATATTCATACTCAAAACAGTTAGCCAACACCAAAACAGAACTTAGCACATGTTTTAATGCTACTGATGCAATAAATCATGGTTTTGTGATGCTTACCTCTTGCAGCCTCCAAAATAAGCTAGCAGCAAAACTCACAGTTTTGAAGCTCTTAGCCTTTGCAAACAAACAACTGGTTTCAAAACAACTTGAGAGAACAAAACCACCAACTTCTCCCTTTGCAAATAGCTTCCAAGTAGTATTAGGATGATAAATTTGTAATGAAAGGTTTAATAAATGGTGAGGAAATGAGTGATTTTCGTGGGAATTTTCTCAGAGAAGAGCAAAATGCAGATTTGGGATTTCTTCAAAATGGAGGCTAGGGTTTGGTTCAACTGTTCTTCAGCTTATATAGGATGTGAAAAAGGGGTTTTAAGGAATTTTATTGAGGTGAAAGATCAATGGACAGACTTGCACCAATTCAAAATTCCCTTCATCAATGGTGGGTGATGAGCAAGGACAAAGGCATGCTTGTCTTGGAGGTAGCTCTGTTGGAGCAGGAAAACAAAACAGAAATAGGCTGCAAGCACCAGTACAGAGGGCAGCTTGTCCTTTCTTGTTTTGGCTAAAGACTCAAAATGCACACATGAGTGGTACAAACTTGGTTTCTCTTATTTAGGCAAAGTTTGGTGGGAAAAATATCAGTCTATGAGCATGACTTTGGAGCAAGGCTATGATTCTACATGAATACTTGCAATACCTGCCAAAATGAATCAAAATACATGCTTTGAAAATATGCTCAAACCCCCAACTTTGATCAATGATATCTTGGCACTCAAAAATCCAATTGCCCTAAACTTGAGTTCTTGGTAAAGAGGGCATGGAGTAGAACAACCTTCATATTGATGAAAGTTCCATTGGATCATTGGAAGACCATACAATTTGAGGTTGAAAATCATGCCACGAAATCTATCCACAAATAACTTAGAAAAATTCTAAGTTATGGATTTTGTCTTATTTTTTCTCAATTTTGCCCATCCATAACTTGAGCTTCTCAAATCCAATGGAGGACTTCTTGGACTTTTTGGAAAGCTTGTAACATGATCTACAAATCTAATATGGGACAAAGTTCCATTGGAAATCTATAAAGTGATGAAAATTGGCTTGCAAAGTGGTGCAAAAATCTGTTCAAACTTAACAGTTTTGAAATCATTGAAAACCCCAAATTTGATTGAACATAACTTGAGCTCCAAATATCATATGACTATGAATTGGTACTCAAAAGAAAGCTTGAGATACAAGGAACAACTTTGATATTGGCCAAAAAATCATTTGAAACCTTTATCATGAATAAAAATGGCCTTGAAGATGGCTGTTCCAAACATAAAACTTTCCAAAAATGGAGAGTTTCTAAAACCCTAATTCCAAAAATGGCAACTTTCAACAACCTCTTGATTTTTCATGATTTCCTTGACTTTTCTTGATCAAATTCCATCCATTGGTCATATTGAAATTAAGGATCATGATCTTGACTTCAAAAAGTCAAGAGTTGACTTTTTCGTTGCACAGTTGACTTTTCTCCAAATCTTCCGATTTTCAATCAACTGATCAATTGGAGCTCTTCTGATTAAAATTTATGATTGATCTCTCATCATCAAACATCTTAGGACATGTGGAGGGCCATGGAAACAAGTTTGCTTCAAAAAACAACTTTTATCCTGATTAAAATTGAAACCCTAATTCCAACCCTTTTGGCCTGGGCATTGTGCAGATGAACTGAGTAACCATTCCACTCCTCCACAACCTCTCAGGTATTCAACAAACTTCTTCCTTATGTTCACGTCAGTGATAAGAACTTATGGACCTCTTGACAACATTCTGATGGTTTGTACCAGTGCCTTTGCTTGAGCTTGAAACCAATAAAGACTTTCCTCTTAGATGGTACATAAATAAACACTTGATCCCCTGTAAGAACTATGCTATGCAAATGCAAGATGCTAAGATGCAATGAAACATAAGCCAAAGCTTAAGAAAAGAGGTTGGTCAAATTTTGGGATACAATAACATGATTCGACCATACCAAGACACCATGCTATGCACAACACCAAATGCACAACACACAACATCAAGCACACTAAGTGCACACAATCCTACTAATCATATCACCATACATCATACATATGTATATATACACATCAATCAATTATATCAATCACGTTAATTAATAGGGAAATTACATTCGCACACCGAGTACACACAATCCCCCCCCCCCCCCCGATCACCTCACTATGTGATATACATATTACATATATATGTCTTACCCACCAATTAATCATGTCAATTCAATTTAATATTTCATAATTCACCTTCCCACATCAAGTATACTCTCTAAACAACATCTCTCGACCTATCACAACCCAAGGAATCCTACAAAATGAATCACAAGGCAAAACAGCACAAAAAATCACATTCTGTCCCGCTCGCTGGCTCACTCGCCTAGCGAGGCCTCAGCGAACGCTCGCTGGCTCACTCGCCTAGCGAGGCCTCAGCGAACGCTCGCTGCCTCATTCGCATAGAGAACCTGCTAGCGAATGCAGACAGTGGCTACTGGAAGTGTTCACTACCCAACTCGCCTAGTGAATTCCTAGCGAATGCTCGCTACTAGCTCGCTCAGCGAAGGTGCTGGCGAATGTCTACGATTTCACAAAATCCTCATTGTCCAGAAATTCATCAAAAGCTCAAAACCCATCTGATTCTCACCACACCAGTCTCAGTAGTCTTAGCCTAGCATTCTACGACTAAACCACATTGTTTATTCCAGGCCTTACCCGATAAAACACCAACTCTACGAATTAAATCGTTTTCGACCTAAACGGTAAACTACTCAGAATACCTAACAAATCCCTACATAATCATATGCAAGGCTAGCATAATAGAATTTCACCAATTCCTAACGACATAAACACCATTCATCCATGGAAACAACAATCAGAACATTACGACATCTTAATCATGATCATCAATCCCTATGGGGTTAAGGAATCCCCAACTACCCCATTCATGCAATTACCAATTTTAGCCCATTTCTCCCCCTTACCTCGACTAGTTGCTCCGGTCGATGAAAACTCTCAAGAATCCGATAGCCTTGGCCTTCTTCTTCTTCCTCTTGTTCTTGTTCTTCTCTCCTTACTCTTCTCCCAAATAGACCATGTTTCTCTCTTTTTTTTTCTTTCTTTCTTTTCCCCACTCACTAATACCCCCTTGAACACTTATTCCTCATTTCTTTTAATTCCAATATTAATTCCAATAATAATAATAATAATAATAATAATAATAATAATAATAATAATAATAATAATAATAATAATAATAATAATAATAATAATAATAATACCATTACTATTAACTATCAAATTATTATCATTATCAATTATTTTATATTAATATTAAAGGCTATAACTTCTTAAACAATCCCCACAAAAGATACGCCAATAATAAAATAACACCGGAAAGACTAAATAATTAAAATGGGTGTTACAGATAAAGCTCGGAAGTATGCTGCAGAGGGTTGTTGGGTGGTTTTTAGCGCTATATTGGCTTTATGTATCTATGACATTGTGTTGTATCCTAACATACTAGACTTCGTTGATATGGACGCTTTTCGTATCTTCACTTCCAGGAATCCTGTACCCACTTTCCTAGGAGACTTATACCATTCAGTACACTATAAGAATGAGAAGAGGAGGGGAAGGACTGTTTCTTGTTGTACACCGCTTATCCACAAGTGGTTCACGAATCATCTTCCTTGTTTGGGAGCTTTTGTGGATTCGAGGAATTCATCTGAATGGTCTAAGAGGCTCATGGGTTTGACAGCCAAGGATATCGTCTGGTTTAACCGAGATCTGCTTGGTAAGGATATTATCTTCAATTGTGGTAGCTTCCCTAATGTGTCGTTGATGGAGAGGAAAGGGGGGATTAATTACAACCCTTATCTCGCTGTCAGACAACTTGGGTATGCTTTGAGGGGAACTCCGAAAGACGAAGAAGTGCAGGAATCATTGTACTTTACTGGCATAGCTGACCCTGACATTCTGCCAAGATTCATTGATGCATCAGTAAAATCCACAAGAGGGGGAAGAATCTTTCTTTAGGGAGGAGTAATTGTCGAGCCTAGGATCCATAGGTGGAGTGGATTCAAAAGAGGGTTGTGAAGATACTTTTGCCGTTCTCTATTGAGGAACTCTTGTATCCGTTGGTCATTGAGAAGCCTACAATGATTGACATCCTGAGACACAACAAGCTTTGGGCAGAGAAGGAAGATCTACGCAAAGAGAACGAAGAGTTGAAAAAGGAGATCAGTCAGTTGAAGCATGATAGAGGTGAAGTTGTTTACTTGGCTAAGATAAGGCCAGAATCTTTAACCAAGTTGGAGAAAGAGCTATCTGAGGAGATAAGAGTGTGAGAGCGGATTGGTTGGGATCTAAAGAGTATTGATAGCATTTTGAAGCATAGAAAGAAGGATTTGGACAAAGCGCGTTTGGAGATATCCAAATTTAATGAACAATGGAATGCTACAGTAACTGCTAACAAGAAAAGGGAAGACTAGCTTCGCATTCAGATTGATAATTTGAAGGCGAAATTCAAGGTTAAAGAAAGAGAAGTGATGGTAGAATCATCCCGTAGATGCACAAGTGAGCAGAAGCTCTATGAGACTTTATCAGCTGTTGAAGAGCTCAAGGTTCGAGAGGATGTGAAGAGACCTAGGTCGGAAGATGCTTGAAAGGAGTCTTATAATTGTCTCAGAGATGTTATACACAGAAAGGACATCCTCATCAAAGAGTTGGTTGCTAGACCAGATTATCTAGACACGAAAATGATGCTCAAGGAGGCTCAAACTTGGAGTGAGGAGCATGGTTGTTGGGGAGGGTCATCTTCTGATATCTCATAGTAGTTTCTCTTCTTTTATATCTTGATCATTACCATATCTGTTGGATGGGATAAATACCTTTTTATATTAAGATCTTTCTCATTTGTTGATATGCATTGTCTCAGCTTTACTTGATATATGAGAAGATTTCTCGCAGCATTCTTATCCCTCTCTAGTGTCAATGTTTATTGAAATCAGAATCAAGGGGGAGATCTCCTTGTAAATACATAGACATGTTTGCATTTTGCATTTTGCATTTTCAGTTGTATCATAGGTATCTGCAGTGGCCTTTTGTTCTTATCTCTGCTTGGTTTTCTTCAGTAATAGGATTGAGGAATTCAGCTTCCATAGGTACTCAACTCGAGGGAATTAGCAGCGGATTATAGATCAGGTTCAGGATGGGTTACAAGAGGTTAGGGCTTGCATGTCCAAGTTTATGGAGCTTATGTAGAATGTTGCCAACAGACAGGAACAATTGAGGACACTGGTCCAAACTATGATAGCACAGGTCGATGAAGAGGGTGTCTTGCATGGAGGATCTGATGTTATTCCTCCATCTGTTGGTGGTTCTGTTCCACAAGGCGCCAATATTCCTACTATTGTCATACCTCCGGGCGGAGGCACTGTTAATGAAGTTGGTCATGTTGTTGGTGGAAGTGTGTGCATTGTGCACGGGGTTGCTGGTCCTCAGTGGGAAGATCACCAAGACGACGGTTTTTCTATGAGAGATATGGAGGGTGGTTTTCCTTCTGAAGCTGATAAAAGGTTTAAAATGATCGAGGAGAATATGAAGTCTTTTGAGAACCAAAATTCTTTGAGGCTTGATATGTCAGATCTTGGTTTAGTTCCCGGGGTCAAAATTCCCCCGAAGTTCAAGGTACCAGATTTTTACAAGTACAAAGCTGTTGCTACCGCGAAAATAAGGTGCCGAAAAAACAGAAGAGTCGCCACCTTTCGTTATTTATCCCACAGAAAGGGAAAGGAAACGATCGGAAAAACCTGACGAAAAGGTATAAGACAAGGTCATCACAACCATGTTTGGGTTCGGGAGTCGGTTACGCAAGGGGAAGGTATTAGCACCCCTCACGTCCATCGTACTCGATGGGATCCATGCTCGTTGTGTTTATCTAACGGGTTAGTTTAACTATCTAACTATCGAGGCTGGTCTGAAAAGAAAAGAAAAATGACTCGGCAAAGCGTCGCGCTTCGTGCCTACGTATTCTCATCAGAGAACGAGAAATCAGAGTCAACGTAGTTCGGCTAACTACGGGTTACGGGGAAGGTGGCTCGCCAATACGTCAATATTGTGCCTACGTACTCTCAACAGATATGAGAGATCAGAGCTTACGCAGTTCGGGATAATACGGATTACGGGGATTCAGATTCATCTGTTTTTTCGAGTAGGGTCAACAAACAGTTCCAGCAATTTGGTGTATGCAGCTCGCTCGTCAGAGACTCGTGCGTTGCCATTTGCGGTAGAACTGGGAGTTAACGATACTCTTTTCTTCATAAAAGTTTTCCTTGAGTTAAGGGCCCGTGGGGCAAAAAAGGTTTGAAGTTTGTTTTCTGTCTTTTACAGAAGAAGTGTTTTTTATGGATGTTTGCAACTAATATCGCACTAGAGACTATGACATAGGAGTGAATGCATCACATGTCACCCAAAGGGTACCATACTAAACATCCTGATCATTAGAAGGAAACCCTCCAACAATCATTTCCTAAGTAGCTTAAGGCTCGTAACGAACGATATCAATTAACCTTTATTACTGTATTTTGATTTGTTTGAAGAGAGAAGAGAACATACACAACTAAGGGGAAACTATCAAGTCCTAATGTTGTCATGCCAATGATTCATCCTATGGTTGAGTTTTGAAACAGGGAACTCCTATATGTTATCATGCATAGGTTTCAACCTAAAGTTCTATCATCACTTCCTTATTAAAGGAAGTGAGAATCCTAGGGGATCATGTCAATGGGAAACAGACAACAGATAAAGCATCAGCTAAACACTAATAAAACAGATAAACAGTAAAGATGCACATGCGATGCAGCAATAAAAGTAGAGGGAGACTCACTCAACCTCTAGATCAATCAAGCAACAACAACACAATACACAGGCAAGGGAGGCAGACTCAACCTTCAACCAACAAGCAAAGCCAAACAGTAACAGACAAGTAGAGGGAGACAGACTCAACCTCTCATGCAAACAAGCAAAGGGAGACAAGCTCAACTTTTAAATGCACTTAGGCCTAGAATCAACTACATGAAAGCCTATTCTAATGCAACACACCAGAGAAACAGTCACACAGATACAGTCAAATAGCAAGCACAGCCGAGCAGCACAACACACTCCAGCAGTCTGACAGTCTGTCTTCTAGTCCAAGCCATTTGTCCAAGCTATCCATCAGGAGAAAAGGGAATGAGGACTTCATCTTCAAGCTTAAACTTTATCCATCAATAGAGGATATGAATTAACACAAAGATCATTGCATGATCAGGGGAAGCATGATGGAAACCAAAGGATTCCATCATGGCACTCAACCACTCATCTAAGATTGGTATCCTCAAAGGTTTTACCTTTTGTGGTATGCCTTTAGTCCTTCCAAAGGAGGGACTAGGCTCCCACAAGGAACCTTGCATCATTGGATAGGAGATGGAATGCAAACCAAAGCAAACCACAATAATGAAAAAGGAAGAAACTCCTAAAGGCTCTAAAAACCCTAACTCTACAAGCTCTAAAAGAAACTTTCTAAAGGGAACTAATGCACCAAATTATACCATGAGATTCAATATACAAAGGCATCAACATGTCTTCCAAACCATCAAAAGGGATTGGGAAACTTATCATGAACTAATGGCCACCATTGAGGTTCAACTATGGGAAGTACTATTCTAGAGGCATTCTACAAACAGCCTAGACGTAAAATCTAACTAAAATATTAAATCAACTCCTAAAAATCTATAAAAAATTTTAAGTAATCCTAAAGGCATTAAGAACCTATGGTAAAAAATCCAGAGCTTAAATCAATGTTTAAGGGTACTAAGGAAATTCTAAACCAAAAGTTGTCAAATGAAGGTTCAAGTGGGGAAGGCTCTAAAACCCTAGTTCAAAACTAATCTTAGGGCTACCTAAAAATCACCACAAAAATCCTATAATCTCATCAATGTGTGTATAACCAGCCAACCAAAATTCAACATCAAATTCTAAATCATGAGCTAGTAATAAAATCAGCAAACAACAAGTCAATTTATGCATTTTTAATCAATTATTAAAAATAGAAAAATGGACATTAAATTGAAAACAACATCAAAATAAAATCCAAAGGCATGGAAAAATCAGAAATTAGACAAGGATCACCCACATATTTTTTCCATAATTTTTTTGATCATTATTCTAATTAATATGAATTAAACATTAAAAATCAATTTAAAGAAAATGAAAATCAATTAAAGAAATTAAAGAAACTCAGAAAATGTCACATCTGTTGGATCTATTGACCAGTCTACTCATCAGAAGGATGCGCGCGTGCCACCTCATTTATTGAAAAGGTTCGTTTTGGCCATGGACATAATATGGTTTAGTTGACTGAGGTACACGGTGCAGTCTAATCCTATGCGTCCATTGTAAAAGTAATCAGATCCTACACTTCAGGTTGTGCCAACTCATCAAACCCTAGTCAAATTAAATCTCATCCATCAGATGCTAAGACCAAGTCAATCAATTCAATCATATCCAACGGCCTATGTGTATTTTCTTCGTTTGCACTGAACAAAGGAGGGAAACTCAACCATGGTGGCCGGAGAAGAGCACCACCATCTTCCCCGGTGAGAGCAATCATGCTCTGTGATCAAATTCAACTAAACTCAATGGAAATTACACGAAATCACTCGTCTTCTCACCCTGAGCATGAAAATCCACTCCATTTTCAATGATTCTTCATAAATCTCCAAACACGATGCTTAACAGAAAAATCACCATTTCCAAAATTGTCATCAAACTTCAAATTGACTATACAGATGTCTTCCTCACCTCTCAAGGATCAAAAATCACTATCCAATTTATCTTAACTCTCAAGAATCATCCAGATACGAGTCTAAACAGAATTTGCATCACATCATGAATCATCACTAATCTTCACAATTCTGATCCTAAAACGATCTAGGTCATATCTACAACCTAACCACATGCCAAATTCATGTTAAACAAGCCTAAATCAAGAGGAGTTCTGAAAGATAAAAACCTGAATAGAAGCTTGAAGTTGGAGGTCCTTGAGTGTGAATCTTGACTTCAAAACGTGCAGATTCCTTCACTGAATGATCTTGGTGCTATGGAAATCCTCAATTCTTCTTGAAATGCTCTGAATTGCAAAAAATGAATTTCACTTTGGAAGCTTCAATCTCAAACTGCCATAACCGTTTCTTCACCAAATTCCAACCCAAAAAATGATCTAAGCATGATACTGAACTTATATATGATGTGTTTGGATCATAACCTGGCCCAATCATGGCCCAATTTGATTAATCCAAAATTTCAATTTTTCTTCAATGAACAACTATGGAACTCGTGTGTTCTGGCTCTATTTCAGCTCACTCTTTGCTCCAATAGCTTGCACAACATCCCTTGAATGTGAATGGCTCAGATTGAGTGCTTGATTTCATCCAATGGTGCACCTTTGATGTGTAACTTCAATTCTAAGTAATCCAAACAAAGTCCATGAATTATGACACAAACCAAAATTCTACCAATGCCATTATCTTCAAAATGTCATTTCCAATCAAAATGTGTACCAATTTGTGATTTTTTGAACCATTATGATTTATTTTGAATTTTTTCCTTTCTTAATGCCTTTAATGATCTTTTTTCCAAATTTCTTCATACACTTCCATATTCAATCCATACCAATGGATGTTTGGGTCATGGTTGGACTAAAAACATCATTTTAAACAACTTTCAAGTTGAAAAAATCTTCATTTGAGGTGCCTAAGTTGATGAAATTGACCAATAACCAAAAATGACCTGTAATTCCAAATTCCCAAAATGCCCTCATCTTGCAAAGCTTGTAACTTGAGTTCTACAAATCCAATCATGGACTTCTAGTACTTTATAGAACGCTAAGAAGATAAGGAACAACATTCAGGTTGGCGAAAAGTTCATGAGAATCATCCTTCTAGGGCAAAAATGTCATGCAAGTTGGGTGACTTTCAAGCTCCAATTTCACATGCCTCAGATGGCCTGTGACTTGTCTGGCTCATAACTTGAGTTCTATAAACCCTATCAATGACTTCTAGTACTCAAATTAAAGCTATGATCACGCCCTACAACAATAATGTTGGGGTCAAGGTGAGATGAAAATCCCATCTTGAGTTATGTGGTCTTGAAGTTAGGCACTAAACCAGGGGATTTTACACTGTCAAGCATAACAACCCTAGCTTAGGAACTCCTCACACTCTTGATTCATGATAAGTTGACCTTGGAATCATCCCTTGGACACATCAATACATCAATCCATGATCACATGGCCTTAGAATCAGGTCTCAACCTTCTTCAAATCATCAGTTAACCTAGGGTTGACCAGAGGAAACCCTAGTTGCACCAATCTTGGGTATATCTTCATATCCTTTGCATAATGACCTGTCTAGGCTTCAAAAATGATCTTCAATACTTCTTATGAGCTCTCTCAAGGCTCTAAGTCTAGCTTTATGGCTTCAGAATCATTTGAATAGCTTCCCACAACTCAAGTTGGGAGACATACACACCTGGCTTCAACCACTCTCTCTGAGGATCTTAGACTTCTCTGGTGAGGATATCAACCCTTGAACACTTGGATAAACCCTCCTAGATAGCTTCATAGCCTTGTGTAGCCCTTGATTGGTAGTCATACCTCTTGATCTCCTGCACACATGTCAATGCAATGCAGATGATAATGCTAATATGAATGCAATGAAACACAAGCTAGGTAAAAAAAGGTTGGGCAAATTTTGGGGTGCAACAACTGCCCCTATTCAAACGGCTTGGACCTGACTGGGTGAGAAATGAACGACTCCCAAACAATCAAGGTAAAAGACGGTTGAATACCAATAAACCCAAAAATTTGCCAACTGCACAAGTAAACGGTACTCTGATGGGGACAAATCTTAGGAAACTGAAATAACAGCTGCACGACAACTAGCTGGAGAAATACTGATCTGATGTATTTGATATCACTGCGTCCTCCAATCATTGAGGGATCACTGGTTACACGGTAACTGGTGAAGGATAGCTGATATTGATAGTTGCACGACAACTCACTGGTGGATGACTAACTCCAAATCTCCGTCATGATGATCATCTATGCCCTCAAGTTATCAGGGGATCGTCGGTTACACGGTAATTGGTGATTTGACAACCGCACAGGTAAACGATACTCTGATTGGTAGGAACATCTTCGAAACTGAAAATGACAGTTACACGACAACTTGCTGAGGGATCGGTTACACGGTAACCGGAAATTTGCCAACCGCACAAGTAAACGATACTTTGATTGGTAGGACAATCTTTGAAGTCTGAAATGGAAGTTGCACGACAACTGGCCCAAATCTCTATCAGGATGATTATCAAATTTCACTGCAGCTTCTTCCTCGAGTCATCAAGGGATCACTGGTTACACGATAACTGGTGATACATAACTGATATTACCATCAGGCATTCTGCGGCGCGACAGCAAAAGATTTCTTCTGGACTCATCAGGTCATCAGGAACTTTTTGACAATCTCTATAATTATGCCGTCGGGCATTCAAAGATATTATCGGGCGTCAGCTAGACTTCGTCAGTAAGTTAGAAATAAAATCATCAGTCACTCATGAACCAATAAGGATATATGATCGTCTGCCATCAAGCACTCCGCGTCAACTTAGGAGAACTGCTTCGACATCGCAGCTGGACTTCATCAGTAAGTCTTCAAGGGAAATTTCAACTTCTCTGTTTGAAACCTGTTGGGGATGACACATCTCCGCTGGGGATTCTGGAGAACTATCAAGTAACTCTACTTTGGGTGATTCAGAAATCATTTTGGGCAAATAAACTCTGCTGAGGAATTCAAGAATCATCCTGAACAAACAACTCCGCCGGGGACTCTAAGAATCATCTTGAGCAAACAACTATGGCGACTTCACTGGGGATTTTAAGAATCATCTTAAGCGAACAACTTCACTGGGGATTTTAAGAATCATCTTAAGTGAACAACTTCGCTGGGGAATTCAAGAATCATCTTGAGCAAACCATTCTGTGGAGGAACACCTGCAAAACAAGAACAGTAATGACCTAGCTCATGTTTCATATGCATATGCTTAACAATGGCGCAATGCTCCACACGGTGGACATGCTACGCGTTTTTAAGGTAAATGCTATGCAATCATGCAAGATGCTAGGACCCCATTGTCGCTACCGCGAAAATAAGGTGCCGGCAAAACAGAAGAGTCGCCACCTTTCGTTATTGATCCCTCAGAACGGGAAAGGAAACTATCGGAAAAACCTGACGAAAAGGTATAAGACAAGGTCATCGCAACTATTGTTTGGGTTCAAGAGTCGGTTACGCAAGGGGAAGGTATTAACACCCCTCACGTCCATCGTACTTAATGGGATCCACGCTTGTTGTGTTTATCTGACGGGTTGGTTTTACTATCTACCTATCAAGGATGGCTCAAAAAGAAAAGAAAATGACTCGGCAAAGCGTCGCACTTTATGCCTACGTATTCTCATCAAAGAATGAGAAATCAGAGTCAACATAGTTCGGCTAACTACGGGTTACGGGGAAGGTGGCTCGCCAATACGTCAGTATTGTGCCTACGTACTCTAAACAGGTATGAGAGATCAGAGCTTACGTAGTTCGGGATAATACGGATTACGGGAATTCAGATTCATCTGTTTTATCGAGTAGGGTTAACAAACAGTTCCAGCAGTTTGGTGCACGCAGCTCGACCCTTGGAGACTTATGCGTTACTGTTTGCGGTAGAACTGGGAGTTAACGACACTCTTTTCTTCAGAAAAGCTTCCTTTGAATTATGGGCCCACGGGGCAAAAAGGTTTGAAGTTAGTTTTCTGTCTTTCTCGAAAGAACTGTTTTTTATGGTTGTTTGCAACCAATATCACACTAGAGACTATGACCTGAGAGTGGATGCGTCGCATGTCACCCAAAGGGTGCCATACTAAACATCCAAGTTGTTGAAAAGAAACTCTCCAACAACCCTTTCTCAGGTAGCTTAAGGCTCGTAACGTACTGTATTTTAATTTGTTTTGAGATGAGAAGAGAGAACGAACAGGTTCAACTAAGGGGAGACTATCAAGTCCTAATGTTGTCATGCCAAGGATTCATCCTATGGTGGAAGTTTGAAATAGGGAACTCCTAGAAGTTATCATGCATAGGTTTCAACCTAAAGTTCTAATCATCACTTCCTTATCAAAGGAAGTGAGATTCCTAGGGGATCATGCCAATGATAAGCAGAAACAGATAAAGCATCAGCTTAAACAGTAAACAGTAAACGATCGTAAAATGCATGCAATGCAAGTGAGGGAGGAAAGGTGTGTGGGGCATCAGCCTCCACAAGCTCATCTCAACCTCAAGCCAGATATGAATAACTTCAATCATGAAGGAGAAATAAAATGCCATCAAGCAAATCACAAACCACATAGGCAAGGGAGCAGGGCTCTACCGAATACCCGCAAGCAAAGCCATACAGTAAAAATACAAGCAGAGGGAGCAACTCAACCTCTAATGCAATCATGATCCTAGCTTAAAACAATTTAAACATGAACTTATTCTAATGCATCAAGCAAATCAAGCAAGTCACATCAATACAGTTGCACAGAAAGAAAACAGACAGTCAAGAAAGCAAATCAACAGCTCCCGCAGTAAAGCCCTCCTCTGACAGCAGTTCAGTCCTCAGTCTGTAACTGTTCTTCAATGCTTTCATCATCATTAGCAAGTATCAACTTGCCTCTTCAATCTTTCAATACATCAAACATAAGTATCAACTTATTCTTTCTTCTTCAAGCCTCAGCTCTTCAGTAACTTCCACCTCCAGGCTTCACTCTTAATGTCAAGCATCAACTTGGCTCCTTCAGACTCTCAATGTATCAACATAAGTATCAACTTATCCTTTCTTCTTCATGCCTCAACTCTTCACTCAACTTCAATTTGATCTTCTTCACAAGTGTCAATTTGTTCTTCAAGCTTCAGCTCTCTCCTCTTTACCAGTATCAACTTGTCCTTCTTCATCTACAAGCTTCAGCTTCTAAAGGTAATCCTCAAACACAAAAAATTATCAACTCCTAGCATCTTCAATCTCTTCAAGCAAGGAAATCCACCGTATAGCACTCAATATTCTTCAAGCAAGGAACTTCATCCTCTAGCAAGGGAGAAAGATTCATCTATCAAGAGCAAAGTTTGGATGATTGGTAGCAGAGTGAAAACCAAAGGTCACCACTAAGCATCCTATCATCAGAGAAAGGGACCCTCAAAGGTTCTACAACTTGTAAAGAGCCACACATCCTACCAAAGGAGGGATGAGGCCTTTACAAGGGTACCTTACATCATAGGGAAGAATGGAGGTGATCAACATCTTCCATGTTTATGAAGGAAGAGAATCTATCTAGGAGCTCTGCCTACAAACCCTAATCTTAACACCTAATTAACACTCCACCAAAAGAAGGGAAGACCTTCACATCCAAGCTTCTTCAAGCATTCCATGGTAGCCCAAGCTTGTCTTCAACATCATCCAAGAGCAAGAGAGACAAAACCCTAATCTAAGGGAACTAAAGAAGTCAATCTAGTTGAATTAGTGCACCAGAATCATCTAAAGTTAGCATTTAAACTAAAATCAAACAAAAATAGTAAACTACATTGTAAATTTCTACAAAAATTCCTAAGGGACCCTAATTCAATCATGAATCTACCATACAAAAATCAAAGGTTGAATCATCCACCAAGTTCTAAAAATAAAATCTAAACCACCAGGTATCAACCATAAACCCTAAAAATGGAGCTCTTAAAGTTTCAACCTAAAACTACCACTTATATTCATCACAAAAATGTGAGAAAAATCTAGGGGGAGCATGCATATCTATGCTAGCTACACACACAAAATCAGGGCAAGAAACATCATCAAATGCTCAAACCAAATTCAACAAAATCAAGCATCAACCATGATTATTTTAATATCAATTAAAATGTAAAAATGCACATAAAATCAAAAATGCATGGAATATTAATATTTTTTATCTAAAAAATACTAGATTCAATCATGAATCATTGGCAAAAAGAATGAAATTAATTGCATCATTTTTTAATTATTTATGAATTTTCCAACAACCATGAATAAAATGAAAAATAAAAATAAAATCATGAGAAAATAAAAGGCGCGTGGTGTGAATAGCAAATAAATTCAGTTCAATATCCAAACTGGGCCAAAAGGGGGGTGGGAGTATTAACTATGGACTAAGCCCAAAACCAGCAAATAAATGAAACGCTGCGTTTCATTATAATTCAGAAATCCTTCACAAACTTGGAAACGATCGTGGCCGTGGGATGATGTCTTCAGTCAAAGTCCACCTAAGATCCAATGGCTATCAAGTCATCTTCTCCATTTTGAATTTTTGAGTTTCCTCCCTCTGCGCGCGCTGGAGTCACCGCCGGTGACTTCTCCGATCAACCTTCCATAACCCTAACTCTCTATAGAATCCACCATTGGCCACGATTCCTTGATGAATCTTGTCCCAAATTTCCTCAGGAATTCATTCATGCCATTAATTCATTCTAAAAACTCAAGATTCGCAAGAACACAATATCACCCGAAAATTGGAACAACCCTAATTGGTCACTATTCTCCAAATTGATGATCCAAAAACCTTCCTACATCAATCTACAATGCATCTAACACCATAATTCCCATTGATTCTACCTAATTTGAGCCATGGGATAAGAACTGCATACCTGGCAAACTTGAGCCAACAGAGTGGTTGAATCTTCAAATCAACCCTCAAGAACTTGCAGAATCCTTCACTAGCCTCTAATCAACCTTCTGTATGCAAAGAAAAGAGTTGAAATGCCCTGGATTCTTGGAACCGATTCTTAGTTGCAAGCTTCCAACTCCAATGGCTGCTTCACGATTCCTCCACAACTTGGCCTTGAATTTGATCTGGGATCAATCACCAACCTCAGAGCAAGCTATTGAGATCAATTTCTTGGACTGAAATAGCCTCTAACCTTGTAACAGATCTTGATTTGCAATGTGCAAGCTCAAAATGTAATCTCACTCTCCTCTCTCAATTCTCATCAACCTTGGCCCTGAATCCCTTCATATGTTTATATAGAACATGAATGAATGATCTAGAAAGTTCTAGATCACTCTAATGAGAAATTCAATATCTCACTTCACTTGAAAATCCAATCTCATGGTATACTCAAGACAGTCCTTGCATCAGCTTGTATTCATCATGCTTTTCATCCAAATTCTCTCCAAATGAGATTATGAAAGTGTTTGGATTGAAAGGAGCCTTGGTTATGCCTTGCATATTGGTTTGGCAATTGTTACTTATGATGTAAGTAACCACTTTTCAAAGCAAGTCCTCCAATTAACCCTCAATTCAAAATTATGGCAATGTCAATGTTCTTAAAATTTGTTTTACAATCAAATTGGTATGTCATATGGCTTGGTTTGGACATGTAGATCAAAGATCCCAATTTCCATCTTTGGTTCATTTGAAATTCATCCTTATTTTAGGCCATTTTTGTGATTTTGTGAAGAAATCTATTCCAAGCTCTCATGACCTCTTAGATAGCCTTAAAACATCATTTTGAACAAGTTTGATGTTGAACATTTTCCCATTTGAAGCTTGCAAATAGGAGTTATGGCCTTATGATTGAAATGACCTGTAATCTCCAAATAACCAAAATACCCTTGACTTGTCAAAGCCATAACTTGAGTTCTACAAATCCTATCAAGGACTTCTAGTACTCTCTAAAAATCTAAGAGGATAAGGAACAACATTCATGTTGACCAAAAGTTCATAGGAATCATCCTTCTAGGGAACACGTTTCATGCAAGTTGGACAACTTTCAAGCTCCAAATTCACATGCCTCAGATGACCTGTAACTTGTCAAAGCCATAACTTGAGTTCTACAAATCCTATCAAGGAGTTCTAGCACTCAAATTAAAGCTAAGATCATGCTCTACAACAATCATGTTGGGGGAAAGATGAGATGACAATCACATCTTGAGTTAAATTGCCTTGAAGATAGGGGTCAAGCTAGGGGATTTTACACTGTCAAGCCTTAGAAACCCTAGCTTGAAACTTCTCAAACTATTCAATCATGATGAGTTGACCTTGGAATCATCCTTATAACATCTCAATGTATCAATCCATGATCACATGGCTCTTGGATTAGGTCTCAACCTTCTTCAAATCATCAGTTGACTTAGGGTTGACCCAGTCAAACCCTAATTGCACCACTCATGGCTGAGGCTTCTCAATCTTGCACAATGACCTGTCTAGGCCTCAAAGTGATCTTCAACACTTCTCATGAGCTCTCTCAAGACCTCAAGTCCATCCTCATGGCCTCAGAATTATCTGATGGCTTTCCACAACTCTCAAGTTAGGAGGCACACACTCTTGGTTTCAACCATTCTCTCTGAGGATCTTTTAACTTCTCTGACAAGGATATCAACCCTTGAGCACCTGAATAACCTTCTTAGCTAGCTTCAAACTCTTGTGTAGCCCTTGATTGGTAATCATACCTCTTGATCTCCTGCACACATGTCAATGAAATGCAAATGATAATGCTAATGTGAATGAAATGAAACATAAGCTAGGTAAAGAAATGTTGGGCAAATTTTGGGGTGCAACAGCTGCCCCTATTCAAACGGCTTGGACCTGACTGGGTGAGAAGCGAACGACTCTCAAACAATCAAGGTAAAAGACGGTTGAATACCAACAAACTCGGAAATTTTCCAACTGCACTAGTACACGATACTCTGATGGGAACAAATCTCTTCGGAAACCGAAATAATAGCTGCACGACAACTAGCTGGAGAAATACTGATCTGAATCTCCGTCGGGATGATTCTCTGATTTATCTGATATCATTGCATCCTCAAATCATCGAGGGATCACTGGTTATACGGAAACAGGCGATTTTCCAACCGCACAGGTAAACGATACTCTGATTGTTAGGAACATCTTCAAAAACTGAGCATGACAGTTGCACGGCAACTCTGCTGGGGAATTGGTCACACGGTAACCGGTGATACACGGTCAACCATGTCGTCAGGCATCAGAATTCCCCGGGACTCATCAGATCAACGATCAAGTTAAACATGCCATCGGGCATTCAAAGAAGTTTTTTGGGCGTCAGCCGAACTTCGTCAGTAAGTCGGGAATAGGATTCTTGGTCAATCATGAACCAAATAGGGGTATCTAAGACATTGCCATCAGGCATTCCACGTCAGCGGGGAGGACTGCTTTGACCTTGTAGTTAGACTTCATCGGTAAGTCAGGGGTTTTGGCACTACTGCCGGACTTCAATCATCAAGTCTTCAAGGGAAGTTTCAACTTCGCCATTCAGAAACCTGTTGGGGATGACGCATCTCCGCTGGGGATTCTAGAGAATTATCAAGTAACTCTGCTTCGGGGCTCCAGAAATCATTCTGGGTGAATTAACTTTGCTGAGGACTTCAAGAATCACCTTGGACAAATAACTCCGCCGGAGACTTCAGGAATCATCCTGATCGAATACTCTGCCGGGGACTCTAAGCATCAACTTGAGCAACCAACTCTGGCGACTTCACCGGGGATCTTAAGAATCATTTTAGGCACACAACTTCGCTGAGTAGTTTAAGAATCATCTTGGGCAAACGACTTTGCTGGGGAATTCAAGAATCATCTTGAGCCACCTAACTCTTCCGAGATTGCAGGAATCATCCTGAGTAAACACCCCGCTGGGAAGCACCTGCAAAACAAGAACGGTAACGACCTAGCTCATGTTTCATATGCATATGATCGACAATGGCGCAATGCTCCACACGGTGGAAATGCTACGCGTTTAGGATGAATGCTATGCAATCATGCAAAATGCTACGACCCCATCAGCAAAATAAATGCTGAAGGGAGCATCCTCAAGTCAAGGAGAAAGAACCACTCTGGTGGAGGAAGGACTCATCCCGCCGAGGAGAAGGAGTCACGCCAATCTCAATTGGACTCCTCCTGGGGAAATGATCTTCAGTTGACTGCTGCAGGGGAATAAAGCTCTCTGAGAACTTAGACCTGCTCAGCTAGGTATACGACCTACAAACTGTTGAGGAAACGAAATCAATTGCAGAAATAAACTGCACGGCATTCGTAGCTAATACAACATCAGCTATTCAACACTCTACTAGAGAAAACCAATCATGGCTTCAACTGCTTCCAAGGACTCGGCTCTCTTGGGGAGCTGCCAGCTCGGCTGGGGAAGAAGGAATCATCCTGCTTGCTAGGGAGAATACAACTCTGTGGGGAATCTCAACTCCGCTGGGGACTTCAGTCTTGAACTATCGATTGCTGCATACTTCAAAGTATGACTCAGATGGGGAGACGACGATCCTTCAGGGTACATCTGGTTGGGGAGAGAATCTTCCCTGCCTGGGGAGACACATATCAATGCTTATGATCTCATGTTCAGACTCCGTGGGGAGATGCTGCTGAACTTGCTGGAGAAGAAGGAATCATCCTGCTTGGGGACGCATACGGCGTACTGCCTGGAATAGGCTATACCTGCAACAACACAAACAAACAGACAAGATACCCTTCTCAAAGGGACCTATCGAGGTTATCATCTTGTGACAATGTTCAAGTAATTCATTGTTTCAACAATCAGTGGCCTAGGGCAGTAAGTTTATGTATGCGCATTTGATAAAAAACAACGGCGTTCTTTTTCGCAAACAAAACAGATTAATGTTACACAAACAAACAGAATTGCTGAATAGTATACATTTTATTGATAACGAATCCCTGAATGGGCAAAAATGTTTTACAACAGATGCAAGCTCCTGGAATGAGGAAGCTGCGCAAAAATAAAACATAAATATACATCAGTATATACACATGTCGGCAATGAGGCGTAGACGAACACCATGAGTTGATCCCTCTATGACCCACTCGACTTCGATACTTCTCCGACGCTTCAGCTTCAGAAGAGATTGATCTAGATAAACGGCCCTCAGGTCTTCCAAACCACTAAACGATGAGAGTCCATACGCGGGACGCAGTCATTTGCCTTTTCCAATCCCTAACTTTTGCCTGAATCGCCCTTTCGGGTTTTCGATTCACCGGGATACCCTTTTTTGCCAAAGTCGCCCTTCTAGGTTTTCGACTTTGCGGGTGTACATTCTTTTCTTTATATCCCTAATTTTTGCCCGAACCTTTTTCCCTTTTTTATGGTTCGCCGGGATGCCCCCTTTTTGCCTGGATATTCTTTTTCTTTCCAGCGGGTCATTCTTTAAGCAAAGTATTTTTTAACTGCGTCCGCGTTCACCAGGGATGCAAAATCTTTGCCATCCATCGTGGATAACAATAAGGCTCCTCCCGAGAAGACCTTGCTGACGACGTACGGACCTTCGTAATTAGGAGTCCACTTGCCCCGGTGATCGGAGTGTGGAAGAAGAATCTTCTTCAGGACGTGATCACCCGTCTGAAAGCTTCTAGGACGCACCTTCTTATCATAAGCTTTCTTCATTCGGCTTTGGTACAGACGACCATGCGCAATCGATGCTAACCTCTTCTCGTCCATCAGGCTGAGTTGGTTTAGTCGGTTCTTAATCCATTATGCCTCGTCGAGTTTCACCTCAACCAAAACTCGCAAAGAAGGAATCTCAACTTCTAACGGTAGGACCGCTTCCATACCGTACACCAATGAGAAAGGAGTTGCCCCGGTTGACATACGTACTGTCGTACGATAACCGTGCAATGCAAATGGCAACATCTCGTGCCAGTCTTTATAGGTCACAACCATCTTCTGTACAATCTTCTTGATGTTCTTATTGGCCGCTTCAACGGTGCCATTCATCTTTGGCCGGTAAGGAGATGAGTTGTGGTGTTCAATCTTGAAACTCTGGCACAACTCCTTCATCATCTTGTTATTCAGATTCGAACCATTATCAGTAATGATCCGCTCGGGAATTCCGTAACGACAGATGATGTCCCTCTTTATGAATTTAGCCACCACCTTCTTGGTCACATTAGCATACGAGGCTGCCTCCACCCACTTGGTGAAGTAGTCGATGGCTACTAGAATGAAGTGACGACCGTTAGAAGCAGTGGGCTCGATCTTGCCTATCATGTCGATGCCCCACATGGAGAACGACCACGGGGAGGACATGACATTCAACGGGCACGGCGGTACATGAATCTTATCAGCATAAATCTGGCATTTATGACATCTCTTCGCGAATTTAAAGCAATCCGACTCCATCGTCAGCCAGTAATATCCTGCTCTCAGGATCTTTCTTGTCATAGCATGCCCGCCGGCGTGCGTACCAAATGTGCCTTCATGGACTTCTTCCATGAGCAAACTCGCTTCTTTCTCATCTACGCATCTGAGTAGCACGAGATCGTGGTTTCTTTTATACAAAACTCCATCAGGATTGAGATAAAAATTTCCAGACAGCCTCCTTAGAGTCTTCTTATCCTGGGTTGACGCTCCCGCGGGATACTCCTTAGTCATAAGGAAAGTTTGGATATCATGGAACCATGGCTTGCCGTCGGAGGCTTCCTCGATCGCAAAGACGAATGCAGGTCTATCAAGACGAGAAAGGACAATCCTTGGAGCTTCATTCCAAAAATTCATCTTATACATCGAAGCCAACGTGGCTAAGGCATCATCCATCTGATTTTCAGCCCTAGGCACATGATGGAGTTCCACTCGATCAAAGAACGGAAGCAGCCTTCTGGCATAGTTCATGTACGGCACCAAATTCGATTGACGAGTCTCCCACTCCCCTTTAATCTGGTTGATCACAAGCGTCGAGTCACCATATACATCTAGGTTCTTGATTCTCAAATCAATTGCCTCTTCTAGACCCATGATGCATGCTTCGTACTCCGCTTCGTTATTGGTGACTGGAAACGTCAGTCTCGTAGTGAACGGGATGTGGGATCCGTGAGGAGTTGTGATGATCGCCCCTATGCCACTTCCATAAGAATTAACCGCCCCGTCAAATATCAATTTCCATTGGGATTTCCTGTTTGGACCCTCGTTGGGTAACGGTTCATCACAATCTTTCGCTTTAAGAAACATGATATCCTCATCAGGGAATTCAAATTTCATCGGCTGATAATCCTCGATCGGCTGTTCGACGAGGTATTCAGACAATACACTTCCCTTGATAGCCTTGGGAAACGTACTGAATGTCATATTCCGTCAACACCATTTGCCACCTGGCAATCCTGCCCGAAAGCGCTTGTTTCTCGAAGACGTACTTGATCGGATCCATCTTCGAAATTAGCATGGTGGTGTGGTTGAGCATGTACTGTCGTAAACGTTTGGCAGCCCAGGCTAATGCACAACACGTTTTCTCCAGCATCGAGTAACGAGATTCACAGTCCGTGAACTTCTTACTCAAGTAATAGATGGCATGCTCCTTCCTGCCCGTCTCGTCGTGCTGACCGAGAACACACCCCATACTATTCTCAAGAACTGTCAAGTACATGATTAAGGGTCATCCGGCCACTGGGGGTATCAAGATTGGAGGTTCCTGCAGATACTATTTTATCTTATCAAATGCCTTCTGGCAATCCTCATTCCAGATAATCGCCTGATCTTTCTTTAGCAGTTTGAACATCGGTTCACACGTGGCCGTGAGCTGAGAAATAAACCTTGCAATGTAGTTTATTCTGCCCAGGAAACCACGAACTTCTTTCTCGGTTTTTGGCGTTGGCATTTCTTGTATTGCTTTTATCTTCGCAGGATCAACCTCGATGCCTCTTTCACTCACGATAAACCCCAGTAGTTTTCCAGACCGTACTCCGAAAGTACAGTTGTTAGGATTCAGCCTCAACATGAACTTCCTAAGCCTCTCAAAAAGCTTCAGCAAATTGACCAGATGTCCTTCCTCCGTTTGGGACTTCGCAATCATGTCATCAACATAGACTTCAATCTCATGATGAATCATATCATGAAACAAAGTAACCATTGCTCGTTGGTAAGTGGCCCCTGCGTTCTTCAGACCGAAAGGCATTACCTTGTAGTAAAACGTTCCCCAAGGTGTAATAAACGTAGTTTTCTCCATGTCCTCCGGCGCCATCTTGATCTAATTGTAACCGGAGAAGCCATCCATGAACGAAAATACGGAGAACTGAGCTGTATTGTCGACCAACATATGAATATGAGGCAGCGAGAAATCATCTTTAGGGATCGCCCTATTCAAATCCCGATAATCGACGCACATTCGTACCTTACCGTCCTTCTTCGGTACAGGCACTATGTTGGCGACCCACGGAGGGTAAGTAGTGACCGCTAAGAAGCCAGCATCAAGCTGCTTCTGCACTTCTTCTTTGATCTTAATGGCCATATCTGGTCGTGTTCTCCTAAGCTTCTGCTTGACGGGAGGATAATCTTATCGCAACGGCAAGTGGTGGACCACAATGTCAGTGTCAAGTCCGGGCATATCTTCGTATGACCAAGCAAAGATGTCACTATACTCTCTCAGCATCTCGACCAATCTCTGCTTCACATCACTCTGCAGTGCAGCCCCTATTCTGACGTTCCTGACCAGTTCTTCAGAACCCAAATTCACAATCTCGATCTCTTCTTCGTGAGGCAGAATAACTTTCTCTTCTTGTTTCAACAAGCGGGCCAACTCTTCGGGAAGGTCTTCGTCTTTATCAATCTCTTCTTCGGCTTGATAGATCGGGCAATCGAAGTCGAAGTGAGTCGTAGAAGGTCCAGAGTCGATGTCATCTACTATGTGGATCCTGCAATAACAAGGGTTAAGCTTAAAACAAGGATATGCAGGTTAGCACAAACCCCATTTCCATTTTATTGTTTTTCAAAACAAAATATAAAACAGGAATAACAGGGATCACAACATTTGAATACAAGGAAAAACACCTTTTGATTTATTGGTAAAATGCATGTACATAATCAAACGAGGCCCTGACAATAAGACCACTATGCCCCGGGTAGGACATAGGGTTGTACAATAATTGGAGAAAAGTAAATCATGACTCTTTGTCTGTCACTGGGATGATATCCCTGATAGACCAGTTGTTGAGGCTCTCACCTGATTTGCTTGGCTGGATCCAAGAGTCTAGGTCGCAGTCGCTGTCTTCACCATCTTCAGACACCGCATTGACACTTTCAAATATCACCCCGCCACTGGTAAACTGGATCGGCCCTTTACATCGCGACGCACTGCTAGAAGAGGAGGCTTCAGCCGCAGGAGAATATCCTAACCCAAACTTGTCTTGCTTGTTAGGTATCTCTAGAATCTGCCCCCAGCCTGAGGTAGATCCGGCTTGAACAACGGCTCGGGCTTCCTTGAAGGAAGAGAGAGTCATCTCTGGCTTCTCAGTGATTACAGGAGCTACGTTCTTGACTTTAACAGCTTCGAACGCCTGACATAGGGTTTCGTGGATTTCCCCATCCATCTCAACATATTTGAAGGACGACAAATGGCTCACCATTATGTCTTCCTCGCCACAAACAGTCACGACGCTGCCTCTGACGGCATACTTGAGTTTCTGGTGCAACGTGGAGGTCACAGCACCAGCAGAATGGATCCATGGCCGGCCCAAGAGACAACTATAGGCAGATATGATATCCATGATGTAGAAGACTGCGTCGAATGTTTCCGGCCCGAATTGGATTTGTATCGTCACCTCCCCGAAAACATGACGTTTGGTTCCATCGAACGCTTTCACAACCAGATCACTGGGTGTGCAAATCAATCCTCGAGTATCCAACTTCATCAATGCTTTCTTCGGAAGAACATTGAGTGATGACCCTGTGTCCACCAACACATGAGACATAATCGTTCCCCTACACTCTATCAAGATGTGCAGGGCACTGTTGTGGTTTCTTCCCTTCGGCGTCAGCTCCAGGTCAGTGAACCCTAACCCGTTTCCAGCATTCACGTGGGCTACGACCCCTTCTAACTGGTTGACCGATATTTCCTGCGGTACATACGTGGCATTCAAGACCTTTAACAGCGCGTTGCAATGTGACTCTGAACACAGCAACAAATTCAGGATGGAAATTTTCGAGGGTGTTTGATGGAGATGATCCACGATCTTGTAGTCACTCTTTTTAATCAACCTCATAAACTCTTTGGCGTCTTTAACAAGTAAGTCCTTCTCTACCCCACGAGAGGTTTCTTCAACGACTTTACTTTTTCCTTTATCAGTTGCATCAGCTTTGTCCGCTTCGTCTGCCACGATCTCAGGGGGAGCAAACAATTTTCCGCTGCGAGTAATTCCGCCAATTCCCCCTATGTTATCCACACACGACCCTGATGGTTCCAATTCCAACTTCTGTCTGTTGTAGTAGACGTCTGCCCCATAATGCCATGGGACAGCATTGGTGCTTTTGAAAGGTATCGGCCCAGCTTTGGTGATGGTAATTGTGGGCGGCTTGGGTGCAGAAATAGTTATCGTCCGACGAGGGATGGTGGCAACCTCATCACCTTGCTTCAGCATTACCTTTCCCGATCCGCTTTCGGCCCTTCGGCTAAACTGCAAGATTCCTTCGGTCATCAGACTCTGAATCCCTTCTATCAACTGTTCACATCCATCAGGACTAGTCGCACAGCCCATACATAGTTCTCCACAGCCCGGGAAGTAACCTCTTTTCATCAGCTTGGCTTTAACGAAGCTAAGCGGTGTCTTCAGATCCTTGACATCAGTCAACAAATCTAAGCTCTCGTCTTCAATAATGGCTTTTACCCCACCTCCCCTATGATTCGGCACAGGGTTCTTCGTGACGTTTGGAACATTATCTGAGAAATTGATGATCTTAGAGTCCACCATATCCTGCACCTTGTGCTTGAAGGCTTTGCAGTTTTCTATCGCGTGGCCTGGTGCCCCTGAGTGAAACTCACATGTTGCATTCGCATCATAACCTGGCGGAGGTGCCCCTGTGAAGGGAGCCAGGGTTCTCTTCTGGATCAGTTGTAACTGGAGCAGAGTCTGTAACAGCTGAGCATAGGACATGGGAGGCGTCTCGAGGTGACGGCTCGACAGAGGTGCCCTGTTCTGATACTTTCTGTACCCTTGTTGATTCGGCTGTTGCTGCTGCTGTTGGACCGCGGGGATGGTTATACTGGCCACCTGCTGGTGTTGGCCCTTACCCTTCCTTCGAGCGTTGGACACGGTGCTCGTCTCTCTTTCCCTCCTTTTTCCACCATAGGGTTTCTTTCCTCCTCCAGCTGAGGATAGATCACCTTGAATTTTCGCCAGTTTGATCCCGTTTTCAACGTGCTCACCCGTGATAATGAGATCTGAGAAGCTTCCAGACATACTGCTGACCAATTTCTCGTAATAAACCCCTGGGAGGGTGGCTACGAACATTTCAACAAGCTCACGCTCAACCATCGGCGGATGAACTCTAGCTGCCAATTCACGCCACCGCTGGGCGTATTCCTTGAGCCCTTCGTTGTTCCTCTGCGACAAATTCTGCAGTTGGACTCGGTTTGGAGCCAAGTCACTGTTATATTGGTAATGGTGCACGAATGCTTCAGCAAGTTCCTTCCACATGCGCACACTGGTAGGTTCCAGACTCATGTACCATTCTAGGGAGGGCCCGGATAGACTGTCCTGAAAGAAGTGCATTAGCAACTTCTCGTCCTCGGAGTGAGCTGACATTTTCCGGTAGTATGATCTCAGGTGGACGCGAGGGCAAGTGGTGCCCTTGTACTTTTCAAAGTCAGGTACCTTGAACTTGGGAGGCACCTTGAAATTAGCAATCAGTCCCAACTAGGACATGTCAACACCCATGGTGTTCTGGTTCTCGAAATTCCTCATCTTGTCCTCGAGTGCCTTAAACCTTAGCCGTGCTTCAGCAATCAGCTCCCCTTCAGCACCTCTCTGTGATAACACATCGTCTTGACGGTCTTCTAACCATGGCTGAGGCCCATACAGATTTCCAACACCCGCATTGCCGTTGCCCAATCCAACATTGACGTTAGCTTCAAAATTCCTATTACCGACGCCAGTCGTATTACCGTTGAGTCCCATGTTAGCGATTACATTGCCGTTGGCACTTCCATTCCCCCGGGTCACGGGGACGCCATTCTGAGGAGTTTCAATAGGTGGAGGGGTTGGAACAGTCCCACCATGGAGTACGCCATTGTTGTCGACCCTTGAAATCAAAGACCGTTGGCGACCACTTGTATGAGCTCCATGAAGCGGTCCATCCTCTCTCGGAGTTCTTGAACATCAGTTTGTACTTGCTCCATAACTCTGGCTTGATTTGCTCTAGTCGGATAGCGGTGGATTAGCCTTTGATCAATCCTGGAACAACCTGTATACACAAAGGGTTAGAAAAGCGACAAAGTGCTCGTTATGCAAATGCTTCATGCAAATGCAAACGTGTCTCTGTGTGTTAGAGAGGTATCCCCCGATCCTAGTGCCTGAGTGCCAGTGCTGATAATAAGAAGACCGAGTCCAGTCATGGAAATAACATCTCATTTATATAAAGAAAGCCCATCAAGGCGGTACATAACGTCACTGAATACAAGCTGAATCAATAGCATGACCTCGACCAACAAGCCTGGTGATGGTCAGCGTACAACAATGATCAACACAAAAGGATTACAAATATAGTCGATTACGGCCACGGGCGCGAAACTCTTCTAACAACCCCTTCGTTTCTGGATGATCAGGATGAGTGAGCAACCCTTCGACGAGTAACTCCCTCTTCCTAATAGTGTATTGAAGACCTTCAACTGAGTCTTCCCATGCTCTTTCGCCGAAACAATCTTCTAGCTTCCGCTTCTTGGATTCAAACATCAGTTTGCACTCCTTCAGGTTAGCAAGAGCCTTGTTGAGCTAGCCTTCAGCGGCATATCTGCGAGCGGTTTCTTCATCAAACCTCTTCTCACTAGCATTCACCTGGGCTTTCAGCTTTGAGATCTGTTGCTTCAGCTTATCCTCCCGTTCTTTGCCGTTGGCTAGGGTGGCCTTCCAATGCTGATTAAACTTGGATATTCTCCGATACGCTTCATCCAAATGCTGCTTCTTAGTGGCCAGTACGTCATTGACAGCTTTGATGTCCCGACCCAAACGCTCGCGCTCAGCTATCTGCTTAGTCAAATCCGTCCCCAATTGGTTCACCAGCTCTGTTTGTCTCTTGAAGGAATGGACGGCTTCGCTTCTCTCGCTTCTGAGTTGAGCCAATTCTTTCTCCAGTCCTTCATTTGCCTTCTTCAGCTCATCTCTCTCAGCTAACACCTGATTATGCTGCTGAATAGGCACGGTGGTAGGCTCTTCAATCACTGGAGGGCTTTCTGGCTTGGCAGGAGGAAACGGCATCCCTATAGCATCTGCTTTGGTTCTGATCCAAGTCACATACGGGGCGTAGGCTTGACTATTACTTTTTCCCAGCAATGGTTTTCCTCGCTTACTGATACCATTCCAAGCGTGCTGAAGCTTAGATAACATATCCCCCTCTAGAAGACCCGTGAGGTACAGAGATTCCTGCACCTCTTCATCCTTCGACGGAGCTCTCAAAGCATAAGCAAACTGTCGGACCAGCAGAGATGGATTATAGTTTATACAGCCCTTTCTACCTATCGGAGGCACATTCGGAAACCCACTGCAGCTGAAGATGATCTCGGTACCCAACCTATCTCTATCAAACCAGGCAATATCCTCCGCTGACAGACTCATCAAACGCTCAGACCACTCAGCTGTGGCTGCAGACGAAGCAAAGGGACCCTTCTTGGGTAGATGACTATCAAGCCATCTATAGAGCAGGGGTACACAACATGAGACATTCTTACCCCTTCTGTTCTCGTTTTTGTAGTGGACGGAATGGTAGACATCTCCTATCAAGGTAGGGACTGGATTCCCTAATGCAAAGATGTGAAATGCATAGAAGTCTACAAAGTCAGGCATATTGGGGAACAGAATGATGCCATATATGCACAGAGCAAGAATGGCGTTGAACACGACCCAACATCCGTCTTTGGCGCACTGTTGAGCCTTTCCCACTAAGAACTGCAAGGAGAAGCCAGGGACCTTGTTCCAACTAGACAAGACCAACTCGGAGGCATCCAGATGGAGTGAGGGAGCTAGACTAGCCAGGTCAGGCTCAACATCCATATGAACAAAAGGCATCTGCCTCTTGATAGGGACACCTAATAAATCAGCATACTCCTCTAGTGTGGGTGCGAGAATAAAGTCCTGGAAAGTGAAGCATCTCAAAGGAGGGTCGTAGAACTGCAACAAGGCATGCAACCCATTCAACAATAACACAGAGGGTTTACGAACCAAGCTGAGCAGATTCCCATAAGACTTTATGAATTCACCTCTCACAGAATCATCTGCCAAAGCAATCAAACCTGTCAGCTGAACAACATCAGGAGTGGGGAGCTTGTAAGCTACGGTCTTCCTCAGAGAACCCATAATAGCACAACAGAAGGCAAGAAAACCTGAATCGGGGAAAACGGTACCTGTAACACAGACACACGTTAATGAGATGCAAATGGGTATGCAAATAATGAAAAATGCAATCATGCAGCAGGAGATCAAGACAACTGTGTTGTTGAAGAGATGACGGTGAAGATTCTGTATCAACAAAACCACAATACTGCTCTGTCGAGAACAACCACTATCTCTGATAATAAGAAAACCCTGGTATCGGACCATAAGTCTGCTCTGTCAAGAACACACATATCTGAAGACAAGGACCTCTGATACAAGACCATAAATCTGCTCTATCAAGAACACATACATCTGAAGATAAGGACCTCTGATACAGGACCATAACTCTGCTCTGTCAAGAACACATACACATCTGATGATCCTCTGATACCAACAAAACAGATTCACTATCAAGAAAACCAGGTAGTCTGAAGGTTAAGGCTTCCTACAACAAACCCAGCCCTGCTCACAGGTATGGACCTAAACTGACACAAGTTCGGCATCCTATGCAGTCATCAGCGTCACAAACATTCAAGAGGGGTGATACGATACCCAGAAGGTGTGGCATCACCATCTCCTGAAGCGGCCTCACTCGGCTGAATTCCAAATGATCGGTCCCCAGAGTCGACAATCCTCCAAACCAACAACCCCTCAGGCCCAAAGGGCCAGAAAAGAAGTCAACCGGGAGAACCTCGTCTGAGCGTGGATTTCATGAGACACTAGTGCCTACAAAGCAAGCACGCGCCCACTAATTTACACAACTAATGCTAAGTACACTCAAGCCTGGGTCTGGCTTCTCACTCATCAGAATGCCCCTCCCATAACAGCATAGATAATCATATCATACTGGAAATAAAATGCGGGAAATAAAATGCGATAAATGAACACAACCCGACAAGTAATCATACAAGCGCTAGGATTGACTCTCGCGGGGGACGTTGGATCCCCAAATTAACTCGCATAGGAGACGTAAAATCCCCAGCAGAGTCGCCAGCTGTCGCTACTACGAAAATAAGGTGTCGGTAAAACAGAAGAGTCGCCACCTTTCGTTATTGATCCCTCAGAACGGGAAAGGAAACGATCGGAAAAAACTGAAGAAAAGGTATAAGACAAGGTCATCGCAACCATTGTTTGGGTTCGAGAGTCGGTTACGCAAGGGGAAGGTATTAGCACCCCTCACGTCCATCGTACTCGATGGGATCCACACTTGTTGTGTTTATCTGACGGGTTGGTTTTACTATCTACCTATCAAGGATGGCTCAAAAAGAAAAGAAAATGACTCGGCAAAGCGTCGCACTTTATGCCTACGTATTCTCATCAGAGAATGAGAAATCAGAGTCAACGTAGTTCGGCTAACTACGGGTTACGGGGAAGGTGGCTCGCCAATACGTCAGTATTGTGCCTACGTACTCTCAACAGGTATGAGAGATTAGAGCTTACGTAGTTGGGAATAATACGGATTACGGGAATTCAGATTCATCTGTTTTATCGAGTAGGGTTAACAAACAGTTCCAGTAGTTTGGTGCACGCAGCTCGACCCTTGGAGACTTATGCGTTACCGTTTGCGGTAGAACTGTGAGTTAACGACACTCTTTTCTTCAGAAAAGCTTCCTTTGAATTATGGGCCCACGGGGCAAAAAGGTTTGAAGTTAGTTTTCTGTCTTTCTCGGAAGAACTGTTTTTTATGGTTGTTTGCAACCAATATCGCACTAGAGACTATGACCTGAGAGTGAATGCGTCGCATGTCACCTAAAGGGTGCCATACTAAACATCCAAGTTGTTGAAAAGAAACTCTCCAACAACCCTTTCTCAGGTAGCTTAAGGCTCGTAACGTACGACGTCAGTTAACCTTTATTACTGTATTTTAATTTGTTTTGAGATGAGAAGAGAGAACGAACAGGTTCAACTAAGGGGAGACTATCAAGTCCTAATGTTGTCATGCCAAGGATTCATCCTATGGTGGAAGTTTGAAACAGGGAACTCCTAGAAGTTATCATGCATAGGTTTCAACCTAAAGTTCTAATCATCACTTCCTTATCAAAGGAAGTGAGATTCCTAGGGGATCATGTCAATGATAAACAGAAACAGATAAAGCATCAGCTTAAATAGTAAACAGTAAACGATCGTAAAATGCATGCAATGCAAGTGAGGGAGGAAAGGTGTGTGGGGCATCAGCCTCCACAAGCTCATCTCAACCTCAAGCCAGATATGAATAACTTCAATCATGAAGGAGAAATAAAATGCCATCAAGCAAATCACAAACCACATAGGCAAGGGAGCAGGGCTCTACCGAATACCCGCAAGCAAAGCCATACAGTAAAAATACAAGCAGAGGGAGCAACTCAACCTCTAATGCAATCATGCTCCTAGCTTAAAAAAATTTAAACATGAACTTATTCTAATGCATCAAGCAAATCAAGCAAGTCACATCAATACAGTTGCACAGAAAGAAAACAGACAGTCAAGAAAGCAAATCAACAGCTCCCACAGTAAAGCCCTCCTCTGACAGCAGTTCAGTCCTCAGTCTGTAACTGTTCTTCAATGCTTTCATCTTCATTAGCAAGTATCAACTTGCCTCTTCAATCTTTCAATACATCAAACATAAATATCAACTTATTCTTTCTTCTTCAAGCCTCAGCTCTTCAGTAACTTCCACCTCCAGGCTTCACTCTTAATGTCAAGCATCAACTTGGCTCCTTCAGACTCTCAATGTATCAACATAAGTATCAACTTATCCTTTCTTCTTCATGCCTCAGCTCTTCACTCAACTTCAATTTGATCTTCTTCACAAGTGTCAACTTGGTCTTCAAGCTTCAGCTCTCTCCTCTTTACCAGTATCAACTCGTCCTTCTTCATCTACAAGCTTAAGCTTCTAAGGGTAATCCTCAAACACAAAAAAGTATCAACTCCTAGCATCTTCAATCTCTTCAAGCAAGGAACTACACCCTCTAGCACTCAATCTTCTTCAAGCAAGGAACTCCATCCTGTAGCAAGGGAGAAAGATTCATCTATCAAGAGCAAAGTTTGGATGATTGGTAGCAGAGTGAAAACCAAAGGTCACCACTAAGCATCCTATCATCAGAGAAAGGGACCCTCAAAGGTTCTACCAACTTGTAAAGAGCCACACATCCTACCAAAGGAGGGATGAGGCTTTTACAAGGGGACCTTACATCATAGGGAAGAATGGAGGTGATCAACATCTTCCATGTTTATGAAGGAAGAGAATCTATCTAGGAGCTCTGCCTACAAACCCTAATCTTAACACCTAATCAACACTCCACCAAAAGAAGGGAAGATCTTCACATCCAAGCTTCTTCAAGAATTCCATGGTAGCCCAAGCTTGTCTTCAACATCATCCAAGAGCAAGAGAGACAAAACCCTAATCTAAGGGAACTAAAGAAGTCAATCTAGTTGAATTAGTGCACCAGAATCATCTAAAGTTAGCATCTAAACTAAAATCAAACAAAAATAGTAAACTACATTGTAAATTTCTACAAAAATTCCTAAGGGACCCTAATTCAATCATGAATCTACCATACAAAAATCAGAGGTTGAATCATCCACCATGTTCTAAAAATAAAGTCTATACCACAAGGTATCAACCATAAACCCTAAAAATGGAGCTCTTAAAGTTTCAACCTAAAACTACCACTTATATTCATCACAAAAATGTGAGAAAAATCTAGGGGGAGCATGCATATCTATGCTAGCTACACATAAAAATTCAGGGCAAGAAACATCATCATATGCTCAAACCAAATTCAACAAAATCAAGCATCAACCATGATTATTTTAATATCAATTAAAATGTAAAAATGCACATAAAATCAAAAAGTACATGGAATATTAATATTTTTATCTAAAAAATACTAGATTCAATCATGAATCACTGGCAAAAAGAATGAAATTAATTGCATCATTTTTTAATTATTTATGAATTTTCCAATAACCATGAATAAAATGAAAAATAAAAAGAAAATCATGAGAAAATAAAAGGCGCGTGGTGTGAATAGCAAATGAATCCAGTTCAATATCCAAACTGGGCCAAAAGGGGGGTGGGAGTATCAACTATGGACTAAGCCCAAAACCAGCAAATAAATGAAATGCTGCGTTTCACTATAATTCAGAAATCCTTCACAAACTTGGAAACGATCGTGGCCGTGGGATGATGTCTTCAGTCAAAGTCCACCTAAGATCCAATGGCTATCAAGTCATCTTCTCCATTTTGAATTTCTGAGTTTCCTCCCTCTACGCGCGCTAGAGTCACCGCCGGTGACTTCTCCGATCAACCTTCCATAACCCTAACTCTCTATAGAATCCACCATTGGCCACGATTCCTTGATGAATCTTGTCCCAAATTTCCTCAGGAATTCATTCATGCCATTAATTCATTCTAAAAACTCAAGATTCGCAAGAACACAATCTCACCTGAAAATTGGAACAACCCTAATTGGTCACTATTCTCCAAATTGATGATCCAAAAACCTTCCTACATCAATCTACAATGCATCTAACACCATAATTCCCATTGATTCTACCTAATTTGAGCCATGGGATAAGAACTGCATACCTGGTAAACTTGAGCCAACAGAGTGGTTGAATCTTCAAATCAACCCTCAAGAACTTGCAGAATCCTTCACTAGCCTCCAATCAACCTTCTGTATGCAAAGAAAAGAGTTGAAATGCCCTGGATTCTTGGAACCGATTCTGAGTTGCAAGCTTCCAACTCCAATGGCTGCTTCACGATTCCTCCACAACTTAGCCTTGAATTTGATCTGGGATCAATCACCAACCTCAGAGCAAGCTATTGAGATCAATTTCTTGGACTGAAATGGCGTCTAACCTTGTAACAGATCTTGATTTGCAATGTGCAAGCTCAAAATGCAATCTCACTCTCCTCTCTCAATTCTCACCAACCTTGGCCCTGAATCCCTTCATATGTTTTTATAGAACATGAATGAATGATCTAGAAAGTTCTAGATCACTCTAATGAGAAATTCAATATCTCACTTCACTTGAAAATCCAATCTCATGGTATACTCAAGACAGTCCTTGCTTCAGCTTGTATTCATCATGCTTTTCATCCAAATTCTCTCCAAATGAGATTATGAAAGTGTTTGGATTGAAAGGAGCCTTGGTTATGCCTTGCATATTGGTTTGGCAATTGTTACTTATGATGTAAGTAACCACTTTTCAAAGCAAGTCCTCCAATTAACCCTCAATTCAAAATTGTGGCAATGTCAATGTTCTTAAAATGTGTTTTACAATCAAATTGGTATGTCATATGGCTTGGTTTGGACATGTAGATCAAAGATCCCAATTTCCATCTTTGGTTCATTTGAAATTCATCCTTATTTTAGGCCATTTTTGTGATTTTGTGAAGAAAGCTATTCCAAGCTCTCATGACCTCTTGGCTAGCCTTAAAACATCATTTTGAACAAGTTTTATGTTGAACATTTTCCCATTTGAAGCTTCCAAATAGGAGTTATGGCCTTATGATTGAAATGACCTGTAATCTCCAAATGACCAAAATACCCTTGACTTGTCAAAGCCATAACTTGAGTTCTACAAATCCTATAAAGGACTTCTAGTACTCTCTAGAAAGCTAAGAGTATAAGGAACAACATTAATGTTAACCAAATGTTCATAGGAATCATCCTTCTAGGGCAAACGTTTCATGCAAGTTGGACAACTTTCAAGCTCCAAATTCACATGCCTCAGATGACCTGTAACTTGTCAAAGCCATAACTTGAGTTCTACAAATCCTATCAAGGACTTATAGCACTAAAATTAAAGCTAAGATCATGCTCTACAACAATCATGTTGGGGGCAAGATCAGATGACAATCACATCTTGAGTTAAATTGCCTTGAAGATAGGGGTCAAGCTAGGGGATTTTACACTGTCAAGCCTTAGAAACCCTAGCTTGAAACTTCTCAAACTCTTCAATCATGATGATTTGACCTTGGAATCATCCTTATAACATCTCAATGTATCAATCCATGATCACATGGCTCTTGGATTAGGTCTCAACCTTCTTCAAACCATCAGTTGACTTAGGGTTGACCCAATCAAACCCTAATTGCACCACTCATGGCTGAGGCTTCTCAATCTTGCACAATGACCTGTCTAGGCCTCAAAGTGATCTTCAACACTTCTCATGAGCTCTCTCAAGACCTCAAGTCCAGCCTCATGGCCTCAGAATTATCTGATGGCTTTCCACAACTCTCAAGTTAGGAGGCACACACTCTTGGTTTCAACCATTCTCTCTGAGGATCTTTTAACTTCTCTGACAAGGATATCAACCCTTGAGCACCTGAATAACCTTCTTAGTTAGCTTCAAACTCTTGTGTAGCCCGTGATTGGTAATCATACCTCTTGATCTCCTGCACACATGTCAATGAAATGCAAATGATAATGCTAATGTGAATGAAATGAAACATAAGCTAGGTAAAGAAATGTTGGGCAAATTTTGGGGTGCAACACCCATCAGCAAAATAAATGCTGAAGGGACAATCCTCCTGTCAAGGAGAAAGAACCACTCTGGTAGGGAGGAAGGAATCATCGTACTGTGGAGAAGAAGTCACACCAATCTCAATTGGACTCAACCTAGGGATACGAACTCCAGACGACTTTCTGCAGGGGAACAAAGTTCTACGAGAACCTGCACTCGCTCAACTAGGTATACAAACTACAAACTGCTGAGGAAATGATGTCAATCGCAGAAATAAACTGCACGGCCTTCGCAGATAAAATCTTCCTGGAGATACGGACTCCGATGGGGAAATACAACATCAGCTATTCAACATTTTCCTAGGGAAAACCAATAATGTCCTGAACGGCTTCCAAGGACTCGACTCTCTTGGGGAACTGCAAACTCGGTTGGGGATACGCAACCAGACGCTGGAATAACTCCTACCTGCCGGGGAGAATACAACTCTGTGGGGAATTTCAATTCCGCTGGAGACTTCAGTCTGAACTATCGGAAGCTAGACACTTGCGAATAGTATTCTACGAGAAAACTTCCTGTTGACCCACTGCTGGGAATGAATATACACTTCAGCGTACGACTCAGCTGGGGAAGAATGATCCTGCCTCAGGATACATCTGGTTGGGGAGAATCTATCTCTGCTTGGGAAGACATATCAATGCTCACAGTCCTACGCTCAGGCTCCATGGGGAAACACTGCTGAACTCGCTGGGGAAGAAGGAATCATCCTGCTTGGAAAACATCCGGCGTACTGCCTGGAGGGTGACGTCCCTACAACAACATGAACAAACAGACAAGATACCCTTCACAAAGGGACCTATCAAGGTTATCATCCAGTAACAATGTTCAGGGAATTCAATGTTTCAACAATTATTGGCTTAGGCCAGCAAGTTTATATATGCGCATTTTATCAAAAACATCAGGCGTTATTTTTCGCAAACAAAACAAATAATAGCTAAATAACAAACAAAAATACTGAATAGTATATGTCTATTAATAACGAGCCCCTGAATGGGCAAAATGTTTTACAACAGATGCAAGCTCCTGAAATGAGGAAGCTGCGCAAGTATAAACATAAATATACATCAATATATACAAATGTCGGCAATGTGGCATAGACAAACACCATGAGTTGATCCCTCTATGACCCACTCGACTTCGATACATCTTCGACGCTTCAGCTTCAGAAGAGATTGATTCAGATGAACGACCCTCAGGTCTTCCAACCCACTAAACAATGAGAGTCCACATGTGGAACGCAGTCATTTGCTTTTTAATCCCTAACTTTTGCCTGAACCACCCTTTCGGGTTTTCGATTCACCGGGATACCCTTTTTTGCCAAAGCCGCCCTTTCAGGTTTTCGACTTTGCGGGTGTACAATTTTTGTTTATATCCCTAATTTTTGCCCGAACCTTTTTCCTTTTTTATGGTTCGTCGGGATGCCCCATTTTTGTCTGGATATTCTTTTTCTTTCCAGCGGGTCATTTTAAGCAACGTGTTTTTTAACTGCGTCCGCGTTCACAGGGGATGCAAAATCTTCGCCATCCATCGTGGATAACAACAAGGCTCCTCCCGAGAAGACCTTACTGACAACATACGGACCTTCGTAGTTAGGAGTCCATTTTCCCCTGTGATCGGAGTGTGATGTTCAATCTTAAAGCTCTGGCATAACTCCTTCATCTTCGGCCGATAAGGTGATGAGTTGTGATGTTCAATCTTGAAGCTCTGGCATAACTCCTTCATCATCTTATTATTTAGATTCGAACCATTGTCAGTAATGATCCGCTCGGGAACTCCGTATCGACAGATGATGTCCTTCTTTATGAATCTGGCTACCACCTGCTTGGTCACGTTAGCATACGAGGCTGCCTCCACCCACTTGGTGAAGTAGTCGATGGCTACCAAAATGAAGCGGTGACCGTTAGATGCAGTGGGCTCGATCTTGCCTATCATGTCAATGCCCCACATGGAGAACGACCACGGGGATGACATGACATTCAACGGGCACGGCGGCACATGAATTTTATCAGCATAAATTTGGCATTTATGACATCTCTTCGCAAATTTGAAGCAATCAGACTCCATCGTCAGCCACTAATATCCTGCTCGTAGGATCTTTCTCGTCATGGCATGCCCGCCGGCGTGCGTACCAAATGTGCCTTCATGGACCTCCGCCATAAGCAGACTTGCTTCTTTTTCGTCCACACATCTAAGTAGCACGAGATCGTGATTTCTCTTATACAGAAATCCATCAGGATTGAGATAAAAATTTTGAGACAGCCTCCTCAGAGTCTTCTTATCCTGGGTTGACACTCCCGCAGGATACTCCTTAGTCATAAGGAAGGTCTGGATATCACGAAACCATGGCTTGCCATCGGAGGCTTCCTCAATTGCAAAAACAAATGCAGGTCTATCAAGACGGGAAATGACGATTCTTGGGGCTTCATTCTAAAAATTGACTTTGTACATCGAAGCCAACTTGGCTAAGGCATCAGCCATCTGATTTTCAGCTCTGGGCATATGATGGAGTTCTACTCGATTAAAGAACGGAAGTAGCCTTCTGGCATAATTCATGTACGGAACCAAATTTGACTGACGAGTCTCCCGCTCCCCTTTAATCTGATTAACGACGAGTTCCGAGTCACCGTATACATCCAGGTTTTTGATTCTCAAATCAATGGCTTCTTCCAAACCCATGATGCATGCCTCGTATTCTGCTTAATTGTTGGTGACCGGAAAAGTCAATCTGGAAGTAAACGGGATGTGGGATCCCTGGGGAGTCGTAATATTTGCCCTAATACCACTTCCGTAGGAATTAACCGCCCCGTCAAATATCAATCTCCACTGGGACTTCCTATCTGGCCCCTCGTCGGGTAACAGTTCATCACAATCTTTCACTTTAACAAACATGATATCCCCATCAAGGAATTCAAATTTCATCGGCTGATAATCTTCGATAGGCTGTTTGGCAAGGTACTCAAACAATACACTTCCCTTGATGGCCTTCTGGGAAACATACTGAATGTCATACTCCATCAACACCATTTGCCACCTGGCAATCCTGCCTGAAAGCGCTTGCTTCTCGAAGACGTACTTGATCGGATCCATCTTCGAAATTAGCATGGTTGTGTGATTGAGCATATACTATCGTAAACGTTTGGCAGCCCACGCGAGTACGCAACACTTTTTTTTCCAACATTGAGTAACGGGACTCACAATCTGTGAACTTTTTACTCAAGTAATAAATGGCATGCTCCTTTCTGCCAGTCTTGTCGTGCTGACCGAGAATGCAACCCATGCTATTCTCAAGAACTGTCAAGTACATGATTAATGGCCTTCCGGCCACTGGGGGTATCAAAATCGGAGGTTCCTACGGATACTGTTTTATCTTGTCAAATGCCTTCTGGCAATCCTCGTTCCAGATAATCGCCTGATCTTTTTTCAGTAGCTTGAACATTGGTTCACACGTGGCCGTGAGCTGAGATATAAACCTTACAATGTAGTTTATTCTGCCCAGGAAACCACGAACTTCTTTTTCAGTCTTTGGCGCTGACATATCTTGTATTGCTTTTATCTTTGCAGGATCAACCTTGATGCCTCTTTCACTCACAATAAACCCCAGTAGTTTTCCAGACCGTACTCCGAAAGTACATTTGTTAGGATTCAGCCTCAACCTGAACTTCCTAAGCCTCTCAAAAAGATTTATCAAATTGACCAGATGTCCCTCCTTCGTTTGGGACTTCGTAATCATGTCATCAACATAGACTTCAATCTCATGGTGAATCATGTCATGAAACAAAGTGACCATCACTCGCTGGTAAGTGGCCCCTGCGTTCTTCAGACCGAAAGGCATTACCTTGTAGCAAAATGTTCCCTAAGGTGTAATGAACGTGGTTTTCTCCATGTCCTCCAGCGCCATCTATATTTGGTTATAGCCGGAGAAGCCATCCATGAACGAAAACACGAAAAATTGAGATGTATTGTCAACCAACACATCAACATGAGGGAGTGGGAAATCATCTTTAGGGCTCGCCTTATTCAAATCCCGATAATCAATGCACATCCGTACCTTACCGTCCTTCTTCGGTACAGGTACTATGTTGGCGACCCACAGAGGATAAGTAGTGACCGCTAAAAAGCCAGCATCCAGCTGCTTTGCACTTCTTCTTTGATCTTAACGGCCATATCTGGTCGTGTCTTTCTAAGCTTCTGCTTAACGGGAGGAAAATCTTCTCGCAGTGGTAGATGATGGATCATTATGTCAGTATCGAGTCCGGGAATATCCTCGTACGACCAAGCAAAGATGTCACTATACTCTCGAAGCATCTCGACCAATCTTTGCTTAACATCGCTCTGTAATGCAGCCCATATCCTGACATTTCTGACAAGTTCCTCAGAACCCAGATTAACAATCTCAATCTCTTCCTCGTGAGGCAGAATGATCTTATCTTCTTATTTCAACAATCGGGCCAACTCTTCGGGAAGGTCTTCATCTTCATCAATCTCTTCTTCAGCTTGATATATCAGGCAATCAAAGTCGAAGTGAGTCATAGAAGGTTCAGAGTCGATTTCATCTGTAATGTGAATCCTGCAATAACAAGGGTTAAGCTTAAGCAGAGGATATACAGGTTAACACAAACTGAATTGCCATTTTATTGTTTTTCAAAACAAAAATAAAAACAGGAATAACAGAGATCACAAAATTTAAATGCAAATAAAACGCCCTTTCATTTATTGATAATATGTACATGCATAAGCAATCAAGGCCCTGACAATAAAACCGTTATGCCCCGGGTAGAGCATAAGGTTGTACAATAATTGGAAAAGACAAAGCATTACTTTTTGTGCGCCACTTGGATGGTATCCTGGAAGGACCAGTTGTTGAGGCTCTGGCCTGGTTTGCATGGCTGAATCCAAGAGTCCAGGTCGCAATCACTATCTTCGTCGTCTTCAGACACGGCGTTGACATTCTCAAATATCACCCCACCTCTTGTGAACTGAATCGATCCTTTGACGCACGACACACTGCGAGAGGAGGAAGCATCAGCAGAAGGAGAATACTCTAACCCAAACTTATCCTGCTTGTTAGGGATTTCCAGAACCTTCCCCCAGCCTGGGGCAGAGCCAGCTTGAACAACAGTTTAAGCTTCCTTGAAGGAAGAGAGAGTCATCTCAGGTTTCTCGATCATCACCGGAGTCGCATCTTTGACTTTGACAGCTTCAAACGCCTAACATAACGTTTCGTGGATCTCACCATCCACCTCAACATATTTAAAAGATGACAAATAGCTCACCATTATGTCCTCTTCACCACAGACGGTCACGATGCTGCCCCCCACAACATACTTCAGCTTCTGGTGCAATGTGGAAGTCACCGCGCCTGCAGAATGGATCCAAGGCCGGCCCAATAGACAACTATAAGCAGGCATGATATCCATGATGTAGAAGACCGCGTCAAAGGTTTCCGGCCCAACTTGAATGGGTAGAGTTACCTCTCCAAAGACATGACGCTTAGTTCCATCGAAAGCTTTCACAACCAGATCACTGGGTGTACAAATCAGCCCTCTCGTATGCAACCTCATCAGAGCCTTCTTAAGGAGAACATTCAAAGATGATCCTGTGTCCACCAACACATGGGACATGACCGTTCCTCGGCATTCTATTGAGATATGCAAGGCGCTATTGTGGTTCCTTCCCTTCGGCGTCAGCTCTAGGTCAATAAACCCTAATCCATTGCCAGCATTCACATGAGCAACTACTCCCTCTAGCTGGTTAACGAAGATCTCTTGCGGTACATACGCTGCATTCAGAACCTTCAGCAGAGCATTGCGGTGTGCCTCATAACACAGCAACAGATTCAGAATAGAGATCTTAGACGGTGTCTGATGAAAATGATCAACGATCTTATAATCACTTTTCTTGATCAGTCTCATAAATTCTTCGGCGTCTTTCACAAGCAGGTCTTTCCCCACCTTTTGGGAGGTTTCTTCAACGACCTTACCCTTACCTCTGTCAGTTTTCTCAGCTTTGTCAGCTTTGTCAGCCACAATCTCTGGTGGAGCGAACACTCTTCCACTACGTGTTATTCCCCCAGTTCCCACTAGGTTGTCAACAGATTGCCCAGATGGCTCCAACTCCAATTTATGTCCATTGCAATAGACATCTGCCCTATAGTGCCATGGAACAGCATTAGTGCTCTCGAATGGTATAGGCCCAGCCTTCGTGATGGTGATCGTAGGTGGCCTCGATGTAGAAATGGTAATTATTTTACGAGGGATAGTGATAGTGGCAACCTCATCTTTCTGCTTCAGCATTACTTCCCTTGATATGTTCTCAGCCCTCCGACTAAACTGCAGAATTCCTTCGTTCATCAAACTCTGAATCCCTGCTACAAACTGATCACAACCGTTTGAATGATTCGCACAATCCATACACAACTCCCCACATCCCGGGAAAATACCTTTCTTCATCAACTTGGCTTTAACAAAACCAAGTGGTGTTTTCAGGTCCTTGACATCAGTCAATAAGTCTGAATCTTCCTCTTCAATGATGGCACTAACCCCATCTCCCCCATGGTTAGGCATAGGGTTCTTTGTAACATTCAGAACATTATCAGAAAAGTTGATTATCTTGACATCAACCATATCTTGTACTTTGTGCTTGAATGCCTTACAGTTGTCAATCGAGTGGCCAGGCGCCCCCGAATGAAACTCATATCTCGCATTCGCATCGTAGCCCAGTGGAGGTGTCCCTGTCAAGGGAGCCAAAGTTCTCTTCTGAACTAGCTGCAACTGAAGTAATGTCTGAAAAAGCTGGGCGTACGACATAGGTGGCGTTTCAAGATGACGACTTGACAAGGGTGTTTTGTTCTGGTACCTCCAGTACCCTTGCTGGTTCTGCTGCTGCTGCTGCTGAGGTGGCTGGACAGCAGGAATAGTAATGCTAGCGACCTACTGGCGCTGGCCCTTTCCTTTTCCCCAAGCATTAGACACTGAGCTTGCCTCGCCTTCACGTCTCTTACCACTGTAAGGTTTCTTTCCCCCTCCAGCTGAGGATACATCTACACCCTGAATCTTTCCGAGTTTAATGCCATTCTCTACATGTTCTCCAGTGATGATGAGATCGGAGAAGCTTCCTGACATACCACTGACCAGTTTCTCATAATAAACCCCTGGAAGAGTAGCTACGAACATCTCAACAAGTTCTCGTTCAACCATCGGCGGCTGAACTCTCGCTGCCAGTTCACGCCACCTCTGGGTGCACTCTTTAAATCGTTAGTTGTTCTTCTGAGACAAGTTTTGTAGCTGAACCCGATTGGGAGCCAGATCGCTGTTATACTGATAATGGCGTACGAATACTTCAGCAAGGTCTTTCCATGTACGTACACTGGTGGGCTCCAAACCCATATACCACTCCAACGAGGGGCCTGACAGGCTGTCCTGGAAGAAGTGCATCAGCAACTTCTCATCTTCAGAATGTGCGGACATCTTTCGGTAGTACGACCTCAGATGGAAACGGGGGCAAGTGGTGCCCTTATACTTCTCGAAGTCGGGTAGCTTAAACTTGGGAGGTACCTTGAAGTCTGAGATTAGTCCCAGCTTGGTCATGTCAACACCCATAGTATTCGAGTTCTCAAAACTCTTCATCTTGTCCTCGAGGGCTTTAAACCTTAAACGGGCTTTAGAGTTCAGTTTGCCCTCAGCTCCCTTCATCGAGAACAAGTCCTCTTGACGATCCTCTTGCCATGGCTGATGACCATTGCCCTGAGCAAACCCAGCAGGATCAATACCATATAGGTTACCAGCACCAGCGTTCCCAGCGTTACCAGTTCCCCCAGTATTGCCGTGGCCTATCCCAGCATTGCCATTGGCCTCAAAGTTGCCATTTCCGACACCAATCGTATTCCCATTAGCTCCAATGTTAGTGACAACATTACCATTGCCACTTCCATTCCCTCCAGTCACAGGGATGCCAGCATGGGGGGTCTCAACAAGCGGAGGGTTCACCACATTCCCACCATGTAGCACGCCTTTGCTGTCGATGCGTGCAATCAGAGGTTGCACCAAAGCTCTGAGCTGGTCTTGGCCGTTAGCGACCACTTGCATGAGATCCATGAAGGGATCCATCCTCTCTCTAAGCTCTTGAATGTCAGTCTGAACCTGTTCCATCACTCTGGCTTGATTCGATCTGGTAGAGTATCGGTGAATCTGTCTTCGTTCAATCCTGAAATAACCTGCAAGCACAAAGGGTTAGGAAAACGGCTCAAGGTACCTGTTATGCAAATGATTCATGCAAATGCAAATGTGTGTCTGTGCCTTAGGGATATTTCTCCCCCGATTCTAGTGCCAGAGTGTCAGTGCTGATAATAAGAAGTCTGGATCCAGTCATGGAAATACCGTCTCATATATATATAAAGCCCAACAAGGCAGCATACAATGCACTGAGTACATGGAGAATCAACAACATGACCTCGACCAACAAGCCTGGTGATGGTCATTATATAGAAATGATCAGAAAATACAAAGGATTACAAAGTAGTCAAGTGCGACCACGGGAGCGAAACTCTTCTAACAACCCCTTTGTTTTGGGATGATCAGGCCGAGTGAGTAACCCTTCGACGAGTGACTCCCTCTGTATAATAGAGTACTGAAGATCTTCAACGAAGTCTTTCCACTCTTCTTTGCCAAAACAATCTTCTAACCTTCGCTTCTTAGATTCAAAAGTCTGCTTGCGATCCTTCAGGTTCGCAATAGCCTTGTTCAACTTGTCTTCAGTGGCGTACCTACGAGCAGTTTCATCATCAAACTTCTTCTCACTGGCCTTCAACTGAGCCTTCAACTGGGAGATCTGTTGCTTCAGCTTGTCCTCCTGCTCTTTGTTTCTGGCTATAGTGGCATTCCACTGCTGGTTAAATTTGGAGATTCTCCGGTATGCATCATCCAGATTATGCTTTTTGGTGGCAAGCATATCGTTGACAGCCTTGAAATCCAAACCTAAACGTTCACGTTCAACCATCTGTTTGGTCAAGTCTGTGCCTAGCTGGTTCACCAGCTCTGTCTATTTTTTGAAGGAGTTGACGACTTCATTTCTCTCTCTTCTAAGCTGAACTAGCTCTTTTTCCAACTTCTCGTTGGTCTTTCGTAGCTCTTCCTTCTCAGCTAATACCTGATTGTATTTCTGAATGGATACTGTGGTAGGTTCTTCGACCACTGGAGGGCAATCTCGCTTAACTGGTGGAAAAGGCATCCCTACTGTTTCTGCCCTGCTTCGAATCCAAGTCACATAAGGAGCATAAGCCTGGATGTTGCTCTTACCTAACAGCGCTTTCCCTCGTCTACTGATGTCGTTCCAAGCATGCTTGAGCTTGGCTAACATATTCCCCTCTAGGAGACCTGTGAGGTATAGAGATTCCTGCACTTCTTCGTCTTTTGGCGGGCCTCTCAAGGCGTACGCAAACTGTCTGACAAGTAATGAGGGATTGTAGTTAATATAGCCTCTTCTTCCGATCAAGGGCACATTAGGAAAACCGTTACAGCTGTAGATGACTTCAGTACCCAACATATCCCGAACAAACCAAACGATGCTCTCTGCTGATAAACCCATCAGGCATTCAGACCACTCAGCTGTGGCTGCAGAGGAGACAAAAAGACCCTTCTTGGGCATATGGATATCAAACCATCTGTAGAGTAAAGGTGCACAACATGATACATTTTTACCCCTTCTATTTTATTTCTTGTAATGGACAGAATGATATAGATCACCAAGCAAGGTGGGAACTGGATTTCCCGATGCGAAGATATGGAAGGCGTCCAAATCTATAAAGTCTGGCATGTTAGGAAACAAGATGATGCCATAGATGCAGAGGGCGAGAATAGCGTTGAATACTATCCAACAACTGTCTTTAGCACACTGTTGGGCTTTCCCAACTAGAAACTGCAGAGAAAAACCAGGAACTCCATTCCATGAGGTCAGAAGCAGCTCTGAAGCATCCAGATGAAGAGCAACATCTAGGTTAGCCAGAATAGGCTTAGCATCCATGTGAACAAACGACATCTGATTCTTAACCGGTACACCCAACAACTCAGCATACTCTTCTAAGGTAGGCGCGAGAATGAAATATGGAAAAGTGAAGCACCTCAACGGAGGGTCATAGAACTGTAGCAACGCATACAACCCGTTCAAATCATAGAGCGAAGGTTTACGAACCAGACTGAGTAACTTCCCATAAGATTTCCTGAATTCCCCTTTCACTGTATCATCTGCCAAGGCAATCAGACTAAACAGCAAAGTAACATCTGGGGTAGGGAGCCTGTAAGCCACATTCTTCTTCAATGATTCCATGTTATCGAACAGAGGGCAAGATTATTGGAACCGGGGGATAGTATATGCACCTGCAACACAGACACACATTAATGAGATGCAAACGAGTATGCAAAAATGCAAGATGCAATCATGCAGCAGGAGATCAAGAATGTTGTTGAGGAGACCGAGGCTCTGTTTCAACATAACCGCAACACTGCTCTGACAACAAAACCCTGAAAAGGACCAATAATTCTACTCTGTCAAGAACAAACATATCTCTGATAATAAGAAACCTCTAATACCAACAAGACTGATTCACTGTCAAGAAAACCAGGTAGTCTGAAGGTTAAGGTTTCCTATAATAACCCGACCCTGCTCACATGTATGGACCTAATCCACTAAAGAGGTATGGCATCCTATGCGTTTCCTAGCGTCACAGACTTTCACGAGATGATGATACGTTCACCATTTCTGGTTTGGCATCATCACTCCCTGAAGAGGCCTCACTTAGTTGGGTCACAAATGATCAGTCCACAGAGTCGACAATCTTCCAAACTAACAACCCCTCAAGCCCAAAGGGCCGGAAAAGAAGTCAACCGGGAGAATCTCGTCTGAGCGTGGATTTTGTGAGACACTAGTACATCCAAAGCATGCACGCGCCCACTACTTTCCACAACTAATGCTAGGTATACACTCAAGCCTGGGTCTGGCTTATCACTCATCAGAGCCCCCTCCCACAACAGCACAAATAATCATATCATACTGAAAATAAAATGCAGAAGGTAAAATGCGATAAATAAATGCAAACCCAACAGGTAAACACGCAAGCACTAGGATTGATTCGCACAGGGGACCTCGAATCCCCAGCAAAGTCGCCAGTTGTCGCTACCGCGAAAATAAGGTGCCGGAAAAACAGAAGAGTCGCCACCTTTCGTTATTTATCCCACAGAAAGGGAAAGGAAACGATCGGAAAAACCTGGCGAAAAGGTATAAGACAAGGTCATCGCAACCATGTCTGGGTTCGGGAGTCGGTTACGCAAGGGGAAGGTATTAGCACCCCTCACGTCCATCGTACTCGATGGGATCCATGCTCGTTGTGTTTATCTGACGGGTTAGTTTAACTATCTACCTATCGAGGCTGGTCTGAAAAGAAAAGAAAAATGACTCGGCAAAGCGTTGCGCTTCGTGCCTACGTATTCTCATCAGAGAACGAGAAATCAGAGTCAATGTAGTTCGGCTAACTACGGGTTACGAGGAAGGTGGCTCGCCAATACGTCAGTATTGTGCCTACGTACTCTCAACAGATATGAGAGATCAGAGCTTACGTAGTTCGGGATAATACGGATTACGGGGATTCAAATTCATCTGTTTCTCTGAGTAGGGTTAACAAACAGTTCCAGCAGTTTGGTGTATGCAGCTCGCTCGTCAGAGACTCGTGCATTACCGTTTGCGGTAGAACTGGGAGTTAACGACACTCTTTTCTTCAGAAAAGTTTTCCTTGAGTTAAGGGCCCACGGGGCAAAAAAGGTTTGAAGTTTGTTTTCTGTCTTTTACGGAAGAAGTGTTTTTTATGGATGTTTGCAACTAATATCGCACTAGAGACTATGACCTAGGAGTGAATGCGTCGCATGTCACCCAAAGGGTACCATACTAAACATCCTGATCATTAGAAGGAAACCCTCCAACAATCATTTCCTAAGTAGCTTAAGGCTCGTAACGCACGATATCAATTAACCTTTATTACTGTATTTTGATTTGTTTGAAGAGAGAAGAGAACAGACACAACTAAGGGGAAACTATCAAGTCCTAATGTTGTCATGCCAAGGATTCATCCTATGGTTGAGTTTTGAAACAGGGAACTCCTATATGTTATCATGCATAGGTTTCAACCTAAAGTTCTATCATCACTTCCTTATCAAAGGAAGTGAGAATCCTAGGGGATCATGTCAACGGGAAACAGACAACAGATAAAGCATCAGCTAAACACCAGTAAAACAGATAAATAGTAAGATGCACATGCGATGCAGCAATACAAGCAGAGGGAGACTCACTCAACCTCTAGAGCAATCAAGCAACAACAACACAATACACATGCAAGGGAGGCGACTCAACCTTCAACCAACAAGTAAAGCCAAATAGTAACAGACAAGCAGAGGGAGATAGAGTCAACCTCTCATGCAAACAAGCAAAGGGAGGCAAGCTCAACCTTTTAATGAACTTAGGCCTAGAATCAACTACATGAAAGCCTATTCTAATGCAACACACCAGAGAAACAGTCACACAAATACAGTCAAACAGCAAACACAACCGAGCAGCACAACACACTCCAGCAGTTTGACAGTCTGTCTTCTAGTCCAAGCCATTTGTCCAAGCTATCCATCAGGAGAAAAGGGAATGAGGACTTCATCTTCAAGCTTCAACTTGCTCCATCAAGAGAGGATATTAATTAACACAAAGATCATTGCATGATAAGGGGAAGCATGATGGAAACCAAAGGATTCCATCATGGCTCTCAACCACTCATCTAAGATTTGTATCCTCAAAGGTTTTACCTTTTGTGGTAGGCCTTTAGTCCTTCCAAAGGAGGGACTAGGCTCGCACAAGGAACCTTGGATCATTGGATAGGAGATGGAATGCAAACCAAAGCAAACCACAATTATGAAAAAGGAAAAAACTCCTAAAGGCTCTAAAAACCCTAACTCTACAAGCTCTAAAAGAAACTTTCTAAAGGGAACTAATGCACCAAATTAGACCTTGATATTCAATATACAAAGGCATCAACATGTCTACTAAACCATCAAAAGGGATTGGGAAACCTATCATGAACTAATGGCCACCATTGAGGTTCAACTATGGGAAGTACTATTCTAGAGGCATTCTACAAACAGCCTAGATGTAAAATCTAACTAAAATATTAAATCAACTCCTAAAAATCTATAAAAAATTTTAAGTGATCCTAAAGGTATTAAGAACCTATGGTAAAAAATCCAGAGCTTAAATCAATGTTTAAGGGCACTAAGGAAAATCTAAACCAAAAGTTGTCAAATGAAGGTTCAAGTGGGGAAGGCTCTAAAAACCTAGTTCAAAACTAATCTTAGAGCTACCTAAAAATCACCACAAAAACCCTATAATCTCATCAATGTGTCTATAACCAGCCAGCCAAAACTCAACATCAAATTCTAAATCATGAGCTAGTAATAAAATCAGCAAACAACAAGTCAATTTATGTATTTCTAATCTATTATTAAAAATAGAAAAATGGATGTTAAATTGAAAACAACATCAAAATAAAATCCAAAGGCATAGAAAAATCATAAATTAGACAAGGATCACCCACATATTTTTTCCATAATTTTCTGATCATTATTCTAATTAATATGAATTAAACATGAAAAATCAATTAAAGAAATTAAAGAAACTCAGAAAATGTCACAACTGTTGGATCTATTGACCAATCTACTCATCAGAGGGTTGCGCGCGTGCCACCTCATTTATTGAAATGGTTCATTTTGGCCATGGACATTATGTGGTTTAGTTGATTGAGGTACACGGTGCAGTCCAATCCTATGCGTCCATTGTAAAAGTAATCAGATCCTACACTTCAGGTTGTGCCAACTCATCAAACCCTAGTCAAACTAAATCTTATCCATCAGATGCTAAGACCAAGTCAATCAATTCAATCATATCCAACGGCCTATGTGTATCTTCTTCGTTTGAACTGGACAAAGGAGGGAAACTCAACCATGGTGGCCGGAGAAGAGCTCCACCGTCTTCTCCGACGAGAGCAATCATGCTCTGTGATCAAATTCAACTAAACTCAATGGAAATTACACGAAATCACTCGTCTTCTCACCCTGAGCATGAAAATCCACTCCATTTTCAATGATTCCTCATAAATCTCCAAACACGATGCTTAACAGAAAAATCACCATTTCCAAAATTGTCATCAAACTTCAAATTGACTATACAGATGTCTTCCTCACCTCTCAAGGATCAAAAATCACTATCCAATTCATCTTAACTCTCAAGAATCATCCAGATACGAGTCTAAACAAAATTTGCATCACATCATGAATCATCACTAATCTTCACAATTCTGATCCTAAAACGATCTAGGTCATATCTACAACCTTACCACATGCCAAATTCATGCTAAACAAGCCTAAATCAAGAGGAATTCTGAAAGATAAAAACCTGAATAGAAGCTTGAAATTGGAGGTTCTTGAGTGTGAATCTTGACTTCAAAACGTGCAGATTCCTTCACTGAATGATGCTGGTGCTATGGAAATCCTCAATTCTTCTTGAAATGCTCTGAATTGCAAAAAACGAATTTCACTTTGGAAGCTTCAATCTCAAACTGCCATAATCGTTTCTGCACCAAATGCCCACCCAAAAAATGATTTGAACATGATACTGAACTTATATATGATGTGTTTGGATCATAACCTGGCCCAATCATGGCCCAATTTGATTAATCCAAAATTTTAATTTTTCTTCAAAGAACAACTATGGAACTCGTGTGTTCTGGCTCTGTTTCAGCTCACTCTTTGCTCCAATAGCTTGCACAACATCCCATGAATGTGAATGGCTCAGATTGAGTGCTTGATTTCATCCAATGGTGCACCTTTGATGTGTAACTTCAATTCTAAGTAATCCAATCAAAGTCCATGAATTATGACTCAAACCAAAATTCGACCAATGCCATTTCCAATCAAAATGTGTACCAATTTGTGATTTTTTTGAACCATTATGATTTATTTTGAATTTTTTCCTTTCTTAATGCCTTTTGTAACACCTGAGGTGAAAGAGGACGGTGGTTACATGTAACACCCGTGGGCGAGGGAGTGGTTGTTGGTGTCATGAGGCATGACAATGGGACACTCCTAGCAGCTTCTAGGGGAAAACCGAATTCACATCCGAATGAGAGGGATCCTGAGGCTATGCAGGTATGAGACTGCATGGTTGAATGAAGGCTTATAAGGATTAATTGGTACTACCTATACCAACAAGATGCATCTTCTTTTCGGTAGCCTGTTCATAAGAACTCCACAGTTAAGCGTGCTTGACTTGGAGCAATTCTGGGATGGGTGACCTTCTGGGAAGTTTCCTAGAAAGCGTGTGAGTGAGGAAAAAAGCATGCTGAAAAGACTCGTGTTGCTTTGTGGGGTCAGTCGGTAATCCTGAAAGCAATATGGGGCGTTACAAATGGTATCAGAGCCATACCTCTCCCAGTACGATGTGGTTCGAGGACGAACCAAGCGGAAGCTGGTGGGCATGTAACACCTGAGGTGAAATAGGACGATGGTTACATGTAACACCCGTGGGCGAGGGAGTGGTTGTCGGTGTCATGAGGCATGACAATGAGACACTCCTAGCAGCTTCTATGGGAAAACCGAATTCACTTCCGAATGAGAGGGATCCTGAGGCTATGCAGGTATGGGACTGCATGGTTGAATGAAGGCTTATAAGGATTAATTGGTACTACCTATACCAACAAGATGCATCTTCTTTTCGGTAGCCCGTTCATAAGAACTCCATAGTTAAGCGTGCTTGACTTGGAGCAATTCTGGGATGGGTGACCTTCTGGGAAGTTTCCCGGAAAGCATGTGAGTGAGGAAAAAGCATGCTGAAAAGACCCGTGTTGGTTTGTGGGGTCAGTCAGTAATCCTGAAACCAATATGAGGCGTTACAAATGGTATCAGAGCCATACCTCTCCCAGTACGATGTGGTTCGGGGACGAACCAAGCGGAAGCTGGTGGGCATGTAACACCTGAGGTGAAAGAGGACGGTGGTTACATGTAACACCCGTGGGCGAGGGAGTGGTTGTCGGTGTCATGAGGCATGACAATGGGACACTCCTAGCAGCTTCTAGGGAAAAACCGAATTCACATCCGAATGAGAGGGATCCTAAGGCTATGCAGGTATGGGACTGCATGGTTGAATGAAGGCTTATAAGGATTAATTGGTACTACCTATACCAACAAGATGCATCTTCTTTTCGGTAGCCCGTTCATAAGAACTCCACAGTTAAGCGTGCTTGACTTGGAGCAATTCTAGGATGGGTGACCTTCTGGGAAGTTTCCTAGAAAGCGTGTGATTGAGGACAAAGCATGCTGAAAAGACCTGTGTTGGTTTGTGGGGTTAGTCGGTAATCCTGAAAGCAATATGGGGCGTTACAAATGGTATCAGAGCCATACCTCTCCCAGTACGATGTGGTTCGGGGACGAACCAAGCGGAAGCTGGTGGGCATGTAACACCTGAGGTGAAAGAGGACGGTGGTTACATGTAACACCCGTGGGCGAGGGAGTGGTTGTTGGTGTCATGAGGCATGACAATGGGACACTCCTAGCAGCTTCTAGGGGAAAACCGAATTCACATCCGAATGAGAGGGATCCTGAGGCTATGCAGGTATGAGACTGCATGGTTGAATGAAGGCTTATAAGGATTAATTGGTACTACCTATACCAACAAGATGCATCTTCTTTTCGGTAGCCTGTTCATAAGAACTCCACAGTTAAGCGTGCTTGACTTGGAGCAATTCTGGGATGGGTGACCTTCTGGGAAGTTTCCTAGAAAGCGTGTGAGTGAGGAAAAAAGCATGCTGAAAAGACTCGTGTTGGTTTGTGGGGTCAGTCGGTAATCCTGAAAGCAATATGGGGCGTTACACCTTTAATGATCTTTTTTCCAAATTTCTTCATACACTTCCATATTCAATCCATATCAATGGATGTTTGGGTCATGGTTGGACTAAAAACACCATTTTAAACAACTTTCAAGTTGAACAAATCTTCATTTGAGATGCCTAAGTTGATGAAATTCACCCATAACAAAAAATGACCTGTAATTTCAAATTCCCAAAATACCCTCATCTTGCAAAGCTTGTAACTTGAGTTCTACAAATCCAATCATGGACTTCTAGTACTTTCTAGAAAGCTAAGAAGATAAGGAACAACATTAATTTTAGCCAAAAGTTCATGAGAATCATCCTTCTAGGGCAAATATGTCATGCAAGTTGGGTGACTTTCAAGCTCCAATTTCACATGCCTCAGATGACCTGTGACTTGTCTGGCTCATAACTTGAGTTCTATAAACCCTATCAAGGACTTCTAGTACTCAAATTAAAGTTATGATCATTCCCTACAACAATCATGTTAGGGTTAAGGTGAGATGAAAATCCCATCTTGAGTTATGTGGTCTTGAAGTTAGGCACTAAACCCGGGGATTTTACACTGTCAAGCATAGCAACCCTAGCTTAGGAACTCCTCACACTCTTGATTCATGATAAGTTGACCTTGGAATCATCCCTTGGACATCTCAATACATCAATCCATGATCACATGGCCTTAGAATTAGGTCTCAACCTTCTTCAAATCATCAGTTAACCTAGGGTTGACCAAATGAAATCCTAGTTGCACCAATCTTGGGTATATCTTCATATCCTTTGCATAATGACCTGTCTAGGCTTCAAAAATGATCTTCAATACTTCTTATGAGATCTCTCAAGGCTCTAAGTCCAACTTTATTGCTTCAGAATCATCTGAATAGCTTCCCACAACTCTCAAGTTGGGAGACATACACACCTGGCTTCAACCACTCTCTCTAAGGATCTTAGACTTCTCTGGTGAGGATATCAACCCTTGAACACTTGGATAAACCCTCCTAGCTAGCTTCATAGCCTTGTGTAGCCCTTGATTGGTAGTCATACCTCTTGACCTTCTGCACACATGTCAATGCAATGCAGATGATAATGCTAATATGAATGCAATGAAACACAAGCTAGGTAAAAAAAGTTGGGCAAATTTTGGGGTGCAACAAAAGCGACCTGTCCTAGAGTACATATCCGGACATACTTCAAAAACATGTCTGCATACTCTGATGATGTAGAGTTTTTATTTCATTTTTCCAAGACAGTCTGGCAGTAGCGTCTTTGGAATGGTATATGGGACTTGAGAGAACCCGTATCTGAAGCTGGAAAGAATTGGCCGAGGCCTTTATTCGCCACTATCAGTACAATAGTGATATAGCACCGAACAGGGTACAATTGCAGAGTTTGTCGCAAAATAACAACGAGAGCTTTAAAGAGTACGCCCAGAGATAGCGGGATTTAGCAGTAAGGGTGCAGCCTCCCATGGTGGAGAGAATTGACTGCATGTTTATGGCTACATTTCCTAGGGTGTATTATGAGAAGCTGGTAGGTTGTATGACTGCAGGTTTTTCTGACCTGGTGATGGCAGGTGAGAGAGTGGAAAGTGGAATAAAGTCTGGGAAAATTCCAAATGGTAGTGGATCCTCTTCGGGAGGAATGAAGAAACCGTATACAACAAACTCTAAGAGAGGGAAGGGGATGCTAATGCTATTTCTCACAAGGGTAAAGGTAGAGCGTAATCCTAGTATCATCAACAAGTTGCTACTGTAGTTATCCCGGCTGCACCTCAGCAACAAGCTAACGCTCCACGACCTTACGCTGGCAGACAGAGAATGATGAACAAACAGTTTGAGACTCCGGTAATTCCATACTCACAACTATTACAAAATATGCTTCAGTTGTAACATATTCAGAAGAGAACTTTGCCACCTTTAATCGGAGCTCCTCCTCTGGTTATGACACCAATGAGAGATGCAAGTTCCATTCAGGCGCCCCAGGCCACAATATTGACAACTGTAAAGCCTTCAAGCACAAATTTCCGGACTTGCTTGATTCAAAGGCTATTAATTTCACTAACGAGGGGCCTAATTGTTAGACGATGGCACGAATCTAGAAGGGGGGGGGGGGGTTGAATAGATCCCTTATTTAAAAAATTGAGTCGGTGCTACCAATAAAATTGGTTTTTAAAAATTGTTTAATTTGCGGAAGCGGCGGTGGAAAATTACTGTCTATAACGAACGATTACTAGAAAATCAAATATGCATTTTAGCCGATGGAATCGGATAATGAGTATTGAGAATCACTACGCTAGTCACACTCTCAATTTGATTCAGCTCATAGTGTGGTATGACTAGTTCCAATGCCTTAAAATATTACCACAATAAATGGACAGCACACAAGGCTTTTCGTTCAGGCAATTTATCAAACACTTAGAATGCAGAGCACTACAAGTGAGTTCAGCTTTAAGTAATTTGCTCTAATTTCCTTGTACAATCAACGATTGTACTAGAGTCAAAAATAGTCCAGCAGTTACTTAAAACAATCCTAAATTTGATATAATTGCTTGTACTAAAACCACACAAATATTAAGCAATGTAAAATCAAAAGGTAAAAGGCACAAGGCTTTGTTGAGGCAGTTCCCCTGTCGTCCTCGCTTCGGGGTACGTCTGCCCTCAATTCTAACAATAGAATTGAGCTCTTATAATATAAATTTAACCTGTTGCAGAATCGTATATACAAGAATGAAATAGCAATCAAACAAACTCCTTTGTTGTTGTAGAAGCTATCTCCTCTTTTCCCTTGATTCGAGTCGAATCAAGTCCTTCGACAACTTGTGTATGAACTTCCGATTACAGCTCTATATTTGAACAACCTTCCGTCTTCAAACCCTAGCCCGGATGATCTCAAACACGCGTGTGCTGAACCCGAACTTCTCCTTCACAATTCTCCGATTACCGCTACTAGATCGACGAAACCCACCGCTCCTCGATCACCTTCACTCGGCTGAATATATGTTGAGAAGGCTCGTCCAAAAACCCCCAAATTCAGAGAATCTTGGAGGATAAAACCCTAGAGTTTTATTCAAGAAAAACCTATCAATTCCTCAACTCGAACCAGATTACCCAATCACAGCTTCGAACGTTATCACCTTAGACAATCCATAATGCACAACAAAGATTATTGTGTGTGATCATTATGGTATGAAATGTAGAAGATGAAGATGATGAGAACTTGAATTGACATCTCTTTCACTTTTCTTGTTTTTGTAATTGATTCAATTGATATGAAATGAATAGAGCAAGTGAATTTTTATACCAGACAAAACTGTTATAACTGATAAAACCAACTTTCAAAAATAATAGACAACACAAAAATTATGCAGCACACAGCGAGTGGTCGACCCATGCAGAGTGCAGGGTCGACCTGAGCTAACCTGATGTAACATATTGTACAAAACACACAGCTATGTGTTGACCAGAATAAGGAATGCGTTGATGCAAAGCCTGCATTTTTTGACAAATACAAATGACAACAGTATGTGTCGATCGGTAGGTCGACCATACTAGACCCGAGAAAAATGAATTTCTAGGACACTTGCCATGAGTCGACCGGAGCAGAGTTTAGGTGATCTCAAAGACCTGAAACATCAAAAAATGCTTAAATTCATATTTTTGATTCTCTTAGATGAAAGCTATGATAGACCAATTGAGTTTGACTCGTATGACACATATTTTGACAGCTCTAAATGCAGTACTCGAGATTTTTAGTGCAAGAAAATAAACATGAGAAATAAGGTATGCTTATGCATCATTGTTATAACGCCAAATAACAATTCTTCCACGCGGCTCGGTTTTGACATCATTGAAACATGCATATCAAGCATCTGAGGCTTTGCCCTCACACTAATATGAATCAAAACCCAATGCCGAATCATGGTGTGGTAAGGGCAAATACTGTTATCGATGGAGAAAGATTGAATCTAATAACGGATGTTGAGGATTTAAAGACTCCGTTGAGTTTTGTGAAAGACAAGTTGTTGAAGGGGAGTATTCCCAGGGTGCTCTACTGACTGTTCAGAGTGTGAAGTGCAACCTAAGGGCTGTGATCAGTTGAAGAACGGTATTACGAGATTGATTGATGAGGGTTATTGTCATACGCCAAATTTTTCCCCTATATTCCATTACCATTCTAGGAGCATCAAGCATTGTTTCCTAATCCTAACCTTGTTTCAAGTTTGTTGTTGTTAAGATTCATCTAAATTAGGGTTTTGCACCATTCGAATCAAGAGAATTATTGCTTGATCAGTCAATGTTTTAGATTTGTCATCATCAAATCAATTTCCCATACATTCAAGAAGCTCATATTCAACAAGAATGATCTCACTACAAGTCGATTGAATCCCAATTTCATCTGGCCCCAAATTAGGGTTTTGTTAAGAAAAGTCAACAATGCCTTTGACTTTTGATCCAAGCATGATCCCAAGGCTTGGGACATGATTCAACATGTTCATATACATAATTTAAGCCTATCTAGTGTGTTTAAGAAGTATCAATATGCAAATTCATTGAAGATCACACAATTGAATTAACCCGATACGAAATTCATCTGACAAAGTCAACTCTTTGACTTTTAGGGTTTTTAGTTCAAATTAAAGTTTCCAAGCCAAGTTTCATCAAAATATGTTTAATTAATGAGTTTGATTATGAAGAAATCAAGATTTGAGAGGTTTCTTGCAAAAGAAGGAAACTTGGATAACTTGAAATTTTTTTTAAGTGTGGGAAGAAACCCTAATTTTGGTACCAACTTTGAAAGCCATAACTTTCAACCCAAACATCCATTTTTTGAGTTTCAAAGATCAATTTAAAGATCTCCTCATGTAATAAAAAATTTTCCTGTGACCTATGAGCAAAATATGCTTAAATTTTGAGTTATGAAGCTTCAAAGTTTGGAAGAATCTTTAAACACTTATAAAATTTTCAAGACAACTATGTACACCAATTTTCAGCCAACTTCGAGGCCAATTTTCACTATGATCCTTTTGAGTTCAAGAGTTTCACCAGACACAAAATTTGTATAGCATGTCTAGGGCTTTTCAAAAAGTACAAGAACTCATCCATACCATTTGTGAGCAAGGAGTTTCGAAGAGAGGAAGTTGAGCTCCAAAACTTGATTTCTAGGTCATGCCCACATGGATTCACTTTTCAAAACCACTCAAATCTCCAAGATTTTGTTTGGAAGTGTTGTACCCCAAAATATGCCCAACCTTTTTCTTTACTTGGCTTATGTTTCATTTCATTCTTTTGCATTTGCATTTGCATAGCATTGTCTTTTGCAGGGGATCAAGGGAGGTGTGCCATTCAAGAGAAGAGTACCAAGGGTTTCAAGCTCAACCAAGAGTTCTTATTCAAGTTATCTAATGCTTACAATCATCAAGAAGTGGTCAAAGCTCTCTGAGAGAGAAGGTTGACAAGTGTTGATTACCTCCTATCTTGGAGGGCAATTGAGGATCATCAGGGGTCCACAAGTTCATGGTTATGAACAAGAGGTGTTTGACAATCTCATTGAGTAATTTTTAAGCCATTGTGGAGTTTGTCTAGGCATTCATTTCACTTGCAAGAGGGCACAATCAAAAGGTGTGCACCTAGGGTTTCATCTGCTTAGTTCAAGGTCAACTGTGGACTTGAAGGAGTTTGAGATTTGATTCTAGGTTGTTGGATTCACGGGAATTTATGTTGAGACATCTAGGATGTCATTTCAAGTTCAAATCAAGGAGAATCAAGAGTCTAAGAAGTTACTAAATTAGGATTTCAGTGTAAAATCCCCTTCTTTAGTGCTTAACTTCAAGGACAATTTACCTCAAGATAAAATTTCAATCTCATTTTCATGTAAAGATGAGACTTGTAGGGCATGTTCTAAGATTTATTTTGAGTACTAGAACTCATCCATTGGGTTTGTAGAGCTCAAGATATGATGCCATCAAGTTATAGGTCTCAGATGAACATATTTTTCAGTCAACAAAAGTCAACTCACTTCCAAGACACTTTTGACCTAGAATCAAGTTTCTCCTCAACTTTTTAGGAACATGAAAGTTATTCCGTATGATCTTAGATTTCCAAAAAGTCCTAGAAGTCCTTGATATCATTTGTGGAACTCAAGTTATGGATCTTGCAAGGAAAGGGTATTTTGGGAAACATTGATTATAGGTCATTTTGACTATGGGTCATTTACATACACTTAAGCACTTCAAATAAAACTTCAAGCAACATAAAAGTTGTTCCAAATGACCTTATTTACACTCTATAACTCAGGTTTGGTGTGAATTATGCTTGGCTATGGACATTGGGCGAGAAATTTCAAGTGAAAATGAACTTTTAAAGATGATTTCAATTGAATTGGTTATAGGCCATTTACATGTTTTGTTTTGACTCAATTTTGTTCACAATGCTTCAACAAGTAAAATGCACAAATTCACTTTGATCCATGCTAGCAAAAATACGTGGAATTGCAACTTACTTTACAAGGACGTTTCTCATCCAAACTTCCAAATTGGACTAGATGCAAAGCCCAATCCAATCACATTGCAAAATTTAACTCTCCAGCTGCATATTCAAGCAGTTTTCATGAGTGCAAGTGGCTGTTTTCACGTGTGCATCAAAGAATTGCATTTTTGGAAATTTTGAAAATTCAGCCAAATGAGGCTTCACGGGCCTCTATTTCCATTCCAAATCCAACATATATAAGTTCACATTTCATTTTGAGAGCTCAGAAGTGCATTTTGGAGCCAGAAAAAGAAATTTCCATTTTCAAGCTCTCGAGAAAAATCTCAAATCGCGAATCAAATTTCAAAGCATTTCAAAGCCAATTGAAGTGAGATTCTTCTTCCTTGAGCTAATTGGAGTGAATCTGCATGTTTTCAAGCAAGGAATCAGGCTATTGAAGCACCAACGGAGTGTCTCCGTCAAGTAAGTTTCCATTCAACTTCTCTCTCATTCTAGAGCATGATTTAGGTCATTACTGGCTGCATCTAAAGCCCTACTTCGTGTAGGCCATGTTTGAGTGCTTAATTTCCATGTTCGATGAAGATCTCAGATGTGCATTCAAAACTTGATCCGTTCGAATCTCTTTATTTACGCATGTTTAAAACCAATGGACCATGGCTTTGGAATGTACATCACTTCAACTTTCATTTGGTATATGATTTGCTAAGTTTGGTTGAGTTTGGATTGCCTAAGCTCCGGCCTGCTCGCCGGAGAAGACGACCGGAGCTAGAGCTCCAGCGTGTGATCTTTTGACCTCAGGTCTGACGTGTTCACGTTTGACTTTTTGACCTTATGATATGGATGACTGTGATTGCTTTGACTGGCACGCGTGTACAATTGACTTCCACGTCAATTATTTAAACGATGCGTTTTGTTGTGCTGGCTATGGATTGGGCCATTAATGTTATACGCACCCCCTCCTTCGGTCAGCCCAATGGTTTCAAACATGTTTCCCTTACTGTTTGCACCCCTTTGCCTTTTAATTGTTTTTATTATCTTTATTTTATTTTTGTTTACATTTTTAATTGTTAAAAACACCTCCAATGTTCATAAAATTCAAATAAAAATATTTTCAGATACCTTGAAATGTTAACTAATTTTTCATAATTATTATTTTGAATTTCCATTTATTTTTCATTTTCATTTGAATTTAATGAGTGGAGGTGCTTTTAACATGGTTCTCTTTTGTTCTTGCTCATTTCTTAGACCATTTGAAACCACCAATGAGTGAGGCTTCTTCCTTATTTATAAGATGATTTGAGGTGCCTTTGAGGATGGTTTTGGTCAAGGTTTGACTTATTTTTGTTTGACTTTGGTTTATTTTTATTTTGACCCTCGATGAATCTCTTTGAAAGTGGAGCACCCTAGTGGATCAATTCCTTTGGGGAGGCTTTGATGGGATTTTGGGTTTGATTCTTTGGTCTCTGGTTGCTAACTTATTTGTGAGCTTTGTGTATTTTATTTGGCATTTATTGAACCATTTTCCTATTTTTGGTGAACCTTGCAAGTCAAGCCACCCTAATGGAGGTTCATACAAACTAGTTGACGTAGTTCTCTTGGGAAATGACCCTTGTGGATCCCATATGCTTTCAATACCTCTTGATTCACATTCTTAACATGTTGAAGTTGCTGGTTGAAAGTTTATAGGTCCTACATTTGTTTGGTTTGTGCTAAAAGTTGCTCCTAATTATGGCTTTCCATTTGTCTTTAATGTTGAAAGTGATTTGAACTTAGGTTATTTCCCATGCCCTATTTTGCAACTTGTCTAGTTTCTTTTTCTTATTTCATTTGTGCATCTTCTTCCCTTATTCTCACTTATGTCCACGGGAATTTAGAACTTATTCAAGTTAATTTGGTTCTCTTGGTTTGCACTTTGAGTTTGACTTGGATGAGATGCCACTTTGAGAACCTTTTGTTGTTTTCCTTTTGCATGATCATTGTGATGCTTATGGTTGAGATTTCATTTGATGTTTCTTACTTCCCAAGCCTATTCTCCCATCCGTTGCACCCCAAAATTTGCCCAACATTTCTTTACATAGCTTGTGTTTCATTTCATTCATATTAACATTATCATTTGCATTGCATTGCATTGACATGTATGCAGGAGATCAAGAGGTATGACTACCAATCAAGAGCTACACAAGGCTATGGAGCTAGCTAAAGAAGGTTATTTAAGTTTTCAAGGTTTGATATCCTTATCAGGAAAGTTAAAAGATCCTCAAAGAGAAGTGGTTGAAATCAAGTGTGTAGGCCCCCTAACTTGAGAGTTGTGGGAAGATCATCAGATGATTCTGAGGCCATGAAGTTGGACTTGAGGTCCTGAGAGAGCTCATGAGAAGTGTTAAAGTTCATTTTGAAGCCTAGACAGGTCATCAGGTGAAAGGATATGAAGATATACCAAAGATTGGTAAAACTAGGGTTTCATCTGGTCAACCCTAGGATAACTGATGATTTGAAGGAGGTTGAGACCAAATTCAAGAGCCATGTGATTGTGGATTGATGTGTTGAGATGTCCTAAGGATGATTCCAAGGTCAATTTATCATGGATCAAGAGTGTGAGGGGTTGCTAGGCTAGGGTTTCTATGCTTGACAGTATAAAATCCTCTGGTTTAGTGCCTAACTTCAAGACCACTTAACTCAAGATATGATTTTCATCTCACCCTGACCCCAACATGATTTTCGTAGAGCATGATCTTAGCTTTAGTTTGAGTACTAGAAGTCCATGATAGGGTTTATAGAACTCAAGTTATGAGCCACACAATTTACAGGTCATCTGAGGCATGTGAAATTGGAGCTTGAAAGTTACCCAACTTGCATGACACTTTTGCCCTAGAAGGATGATTCCTGTGAACTTTCAGTCAACATGAATGTTGTTCCTTATCTTCTTAGCTTTCTAGAAATTACTAGAAGTCCATGATTGGATTTGTAGAACTCTAGTTATGGCTTTGACAAGTCAAGGGTATTTTGGGTATTTGGAATTACAGGTCATTTTTGGTTATGGGTCCATTTCACTGTCTTAGGCACCTCAAATGAACTTTTGATCAACTTGAAAGTTGTTCAAAATGGTGTTTTTAGTCCAACCATGACCCAAGTATCCATTGATATGGATTGAAAATGGAGGTATATGAAGAAATTTGAGAAGAAGATCATTAAAGGCCTTAAAGAATGAAAATGGTGTTTTGTGCTTATTTTGATTGGAAATGATATTTTAAGGACAATGGAAATTTCACATTTTTTATTTGAGGCTCATTTCATGGACCTTGAGTGGATTACTTCATGATGAAGTAACATAACAAATCTTGGCCATTGGATTCATTCAAGCCCTCAATCTGGTCCATTCATATCCAAGGAGGGTGGAGCACTGAATTTGAATGAAGATTGGAGTGAAACAGAGCTGGGATGCGCGTATGCCATAGTTGAATTTTGAAGGAAAATGAAATTTTGGATTCTCCAATTTGGGCCATGATTGGGCCATCTTAAGATCCAAACAACTTCTATTTAAGTTGATAATCACATTCAGATCATTTTTTGGAGATCAATTGGAGCAAAAACCATTATTGTAGTTAGGATTTTGGAGCTTTCGAGCAAGAAGTGAAGTTGGAGTTTGAGGAAGATTCAAGCGTTTCTGAGCATCAAGAATCATCCAAAAGCATTCAGTGAAGCAATCTGTAACATTTGAGGCCAGGATTTACGCGCGAGAACCTCCAATTCGAAGCTTTTTTCCAGGTTTTTATTCTTCAAAGCTGCTCTTGATTTAGGCATGATTAGATTGAAATTAGCATGTGGTTAAGTTGTAGATGCAACCTAGAACAATTTAGGATCATAATGGTGAAGTTTGGTGATGATTCATGATGAGATGAGTTTTCTGTTTGGATTCGAATCTAGAGAATTATTGAGTGTTAGCATGAATTGATTGGTGATTCTTGATCTCTGAAGAGTGAGGATCATTTTTGTATAAACAATTTTGAGTTTCGTGACAATTATGGAAGTGAGTGATTTTCTGTTCATCATCGTTTTGGGAGATTCTTGAGGAATTGATAAAAATGGATTGGATATTATTGGTCCTGGTGAGGAGACGAGAAGAACCACATAATTTTCGTTGAGTTTCGGGAGAGGCAGTTGCAGAGCTTGATAGCTCTCGCCGGAGAAGACGGTGGCGTTCTTCTCCGGCCACCGTGGCTGTGTTCCCTCCATGAACTAGGTTCAAACGAGGAAGGTGAACATGAGGCGTTGGATTTAATTGGATTTCTTGACATAGTCTCAACATCTGATGGACCAGGTTGAATGGAATTAGGGTTTGGTGAGGTGTCGTGACGAGGAGCGTAAGATGAGCATACTTTCTCAAGGAACGGCTGTGATTAGACTATACCATAGGGCTTAGTCAACTGAAATACACGTTTCCTGGGGATCAAAACGTAGTAGTTTCATTTAATAGGTGTCACGCATGCGTCTGTTGGATCAGTGGACTAGTATTTAGATCTGATGGTCACGATATTTTTTGAGTTCTTTATTTCTTTAATTGATTTCTCTATTTTCTTTTAATTGATTTTCCATGTTTAATTCATTTTAATTAGTTTTAATGATCATAAAAATATGATAAAAATATGTGGTTGATCCTTGTGGAATTTCCGATTTTTCCATGCCTTTAGATTTCATTTTGATGCTATTTTCAATTTAATATCCATTTTCTATTTTTTGATAAATGATTAAAAATGCATAATATGACTATCTTGCTTGTTGATTTTATTGCTAATTCATGCTTTTGATTTTGATATTGATTTTTGGCTGGCTGGTTAAAGACATGTTGATGATGTTATAGGATTTTTGTTGTATTTTTAGATGATTCTAAATAGGATTTTGAGATAGTTGTTTAGGAGTATTCATTGATGGATCCCTTTAGTGCACTCTTTGGATTTGGATTTTGTTTGAGCCTTTTGATTTAGGTTTAGCCCCTGGTTTTTCTACCATAGATCCTTAACACATGTAGGATAATGTAGTATTTTCCTTAGAATTTTTAGGAATGAGTTTCTATTAGTTCCCCATTTTACAAATTGGTTATAGTTTAGGTGACCCTAACTAGGTTAACATCATAGATTAGTCTTGTAAATGACCATTAGATGATTCTAAGTCTCATTTCCTTCCTTGATAGAATGTTATTTAGGTAGATACCTCTTTAGAGCCTTGAATCCTTAGTATAGGTGATCCTTAGAAGGAGATCATTGTGGTTCTTTAGAAGTCAAGTTAGGTGGATGATTCTTCCTATAGGGTTAGTTTCCCTTTCAATTTTCCTTGCTTGATTGGAATCCTCCTTGTGAGCATGTTTCCTCCTGTGGAGGAATTCATTGCATCATCATAAAGGAGTTGAGTCTATGAAAGCTCTCTCTAAGGAAGTGGAGTTGGTTGAGTGCCTGTGGTAAGTTCCTGTGGACCTTACCTTGCTTCTCATCTCCATTCTCCTAATATTATCTTATTCAATTCTTTTTAGGAACCTTCTTGGGGTAGCATAGTCCCTCCTGTGGGGGGAATTTTTCACATCTCTTGAAGGAGCCAAACCTCTAGGATTCCCCCAAATCTCTTTTAGTTGGTTGAGTGCCTGGGATAAGCTCTCTCTATGGAAGCCTTGTTTGATTACTTGTGGAATGAATTCCTTATTTGTCATAAGTCATTGCCTTCATTCATGATTGAGTGGTGTGTTGCATTAGGATAGTTCATGTTTAGGATAGTTTAAGTGTAGGTGCATGACTGCATTAACAGGTTGAGCGAGTCTCCCTCTGCTTGTTTGCCTTAAGGGTTGAGGTGATCCTCCCCTTGCTTGTGTGTTGTTTTTCTTTTTCTAATTGACGTATTTGCATAATAGAGGTTGAGTTGAGCTCCCTCTACTTGTCTGTTTTGACTGTTTTTCTTTGCTTGATTGCTAAGAGGTTGAGTGGGTCTCCCTCTGCTTGTATTGCTGCATTGCATGTGCATCTTTACTGTTTTCTTCTGTATATCTATTTACTGTTTAGCTGATGCTTTGTCTGTTTCTGTACCCCATTGACATGATCCCCTAGGAATCTCACTTCCTTTGATAAGGAAGTGATGATTAGAACTTTAGGTTGAAACCTATGCATGATAACATTTAGGAGTTCCCTGTTTCAAACCTCAACCATAGGATGAATCCTTGGCATGACAACATTAGGACTTGACAGTTTCCCCGTAGAGTTCGTTCTCTTCTCATCTCAAAACAACAGTAAAAGACGTAATAAAGGCAAGTTAATACAAGCGCGTTACGAGCCTTAAGCTACTTGGGAAATGATAATTGAGCGGTCCCCTCTCAATCATCTAGAGTGTTTAGTATATGTCCTTTGGACGATATGCGACGCACTCGCTCCTAAGTCATAGTCTCTAGTGTTGTACATACTACAGACAACCATAAAAACAGTTCTTCTGTAAAAACAGAAAACAAACTTCAACCCTTTTTGCCCCGTGGGCCCATAATTCAAGGAAAGCTTTTCTGAAGAAAAGAGTGTCGTTAACTCCCAGTTCTAATGCAAACGGTAACACATGTGTCTCTGATGAGCAAGCTGCATACACCAAACTGAAGGAACTGTTTGTTAACCCTACTCGAAAAACAGATGAATCTGAACCCCCATAATCCGTATTATCCCGAACTACGTAAGCTCTGATCTCTCATATCCGTTGAGAGTACGTAGGCACAATACTGACGTATTGGCGAGCCACCTTCAACCATCCGTCACCCGTAGGTAGTCGAACTACGTTGACTCTGATTTCTCGTTTTTTGATGAGAATACGTAGGCATAAAGCGCCATGCTTTGCCGAGTCATTTTCTTTTCTTTTCAGACCAGCCTTGATAGGTAGATAGATAAACCAACCCGTCAGATAAACACAACAAGCGTGGATCCCATTGAGTACGATGGACGTGAGGGGTGCTAATAGCTTCCCCTTGCGTAACTGACTCCCGAACCTAGACATGGTTGCGATGCCCTTGTCTTATACCTTTTCGTCAGGTTTTTCCGATCGTTTCCTTTCCTTTCCTGTGGGATAAATAACGAAAGGTGGTGACTCTTCTGTTTTGCCGAAACCTTATTTTCGCGGTAGCGACAGCTGGCGACTCTGCTGGGGACCCAACGTCCCCTGTACGAGTCAATCCTAGCGCTTGCGTGTTTACCTGTTGGGTTGTGTTTATTTATCGCATTTTACCTTCCGCATTTTATTTTCAGTATGTTATGATTATCTGTGCTGTTGTGGGAGGGGCTCTGATGAGTGATAAGCCATACCTAGGCTTGAGTATGCACATAGCTTTAGAAGCAGATTAGTGGTGAACCTGCATGTTAGGCATGCACTAGTTCCCACGAAATCTGCGCTCAGACGAGATTCTCTAAGATGACTTCCATTTCCAGCCCAGTGAGCCGTCGAAAGGATTTCAGATCTAAGGATTATCGACTCTAGGGACCGATCACTTGTGATTCAGCTGAGTGAGGCCACTTCAAGAGATGATGATGCCACACTTTCCTGGGTATCGTATCATTGTTTCTTGAAAGTCTGTGACGCTGATGAACGCATAGGATGTCGTGCCTTTGTCAGTGATTAGGTCCATACCTGTGAGTGGGGTCGGGTTATTGCAGGAAACTTAACCTTCAGACAACCTGGTTTTCTTGACAGTGAATCAGTATTGTTGGTATCAGTGTGTTGTATTCTCGCTGAAGAAGAATTCTGATTTGCCACTTCACAGCACAACACATCACCCTTGATCTCCTGCTGCATTTTGCATTCGCATTTACATTTTTCATACTGCATGACATTTAACACGTATCTGTGTTGCAGGTGTGCAGTTCCCTCTCGATTCTAGCAATCTTGCTCCTTCTTTATCCATCATGGAAACCGTCTTGAGAAGAACTTTGGCTTACAAATTTCCTATTCCAGACATTACTACTCTGAGGGGTTTGATCTCTTTGCCTGGTAAGGAAGCGATGAGGGATTTCAGGGGAACCTATGGGAAGCTGCTCAGTGTTGTGTGCAAGCCATCTGTGTATGAATTGAACGGACTTCAGACTCAGCTTCAGTTTTATGATCCCAGTTGCGTTGCTTCACATTTCCAAGCTATGTGCTGGCCCCCACTTTGGAAGAGTTTTCTATCATATTGGAAATACCCATTCTTGCTCAGGTACCCTTTTGTCCTATTGACCAGGAGCCAGATTTGGCTAGTATTGCTACAACTTTACATATTGAGGTTTTTGAGTTGAAAGCAAAGACAATCAGGAGAAATGGAGCCTGGGGGTTCCCATTACCTTTTCTGGCTGAGAAAGCCCGACACTTCGCCAAGAAGGAATGTTGGGTGGCATTCAAAGCTATTTTGGCCTTATGCATATATGGTATCATGTTATTCCCCAATATTCCAGATTTTGTGGATGTGAACGCTCTTCGTATTTTCATATCAAGGAATCCCATCCCTACCTTGCTCGGAGACGTGTATCATTCGGTGCACTATAAGAACGAGAATAGAAGAGGCAAAAGTGTGTCTTGTTGTGCTTCACTATTTTATAGGTGGTTTGTCACTCATTTACCTAAGGATGGTCCTTTTATAAAGACTGCAGAGACAAAGGAGTGGTCTGAGCGACTGATGAGTTTGTCTGCCGAAGACATTGATTGGTTTGACAGAGATCGTCTGGGGAGTGAAATCATTTACAGTTCTGGGAACTTTCCTAATGTCCCTCTGGTGGGTAGGAAAGGTTGCATCAATTACAATCCATCTATCGCTATTAGACAGTTCGGGTATGCCTTGAGGGGCCCTCCTAAGGACGAAGAGGTACAGGAATCTCTGTACCTCACTGGCGCATTGGAATGAGATAATCTGATTAGATTTGAACACGCTTGGAACAACGTTCACCGAAAAGGAAAGACCTCATTGGGGAAAAGCAATAATCAAGCTTATCCTCCTTATGTGGACTGGATTCATAGCAGAGCAGAAAAAGTGTCGATGCCTTTTCCTCCTGTCAAGCAGGACTACCTTCAGAGCCTACCATGATCGAAATCCAGAAGTATAATCAGCTTCAAGCTAAGAATGAAGAACTGATCAAAGCCAACGAAGAACTGGAAAACAAGATCGCTCAACTCCGAAGAGAAAAGAATGAAGTCGTACACACCTGCAAAAAGCAGACTGAATTGATCAACCACCTGGGCGCTAACTTGACCAAGGAGACTGACTCTAGAGAGCATCTTAGGTTGGACCTGAAGGCAGTGCACGGGGTATTGACCACCAAGAAGCAGGATCTGGACAGAGTGTATTGGAAGTTGTCCAAGTATGAGAAATTGTGGAACAACACTTTAACTAGCCACAAAGAGGGGGAAGAAAAACTAAAGCAACAGATAGCCCAGTTGGAAGCTAAGATTGAGGTCAAAGACAAGAAGATAGAGGCTGAAGCCTCGCTTCGACGGGACGTCCAGTACAAATTGGTTGAGACCAAGGCGAACTTACTGGATTATCAACTCCGAGCTGATGCTAAGAGGAGTAGGGGGAAAACCGTTCTGAAGAAGGTGTTTTTAGGGACGTTGTCGAGAACCTCCCAGGTGCCATCAGGAAGAGGGATTTGCTGATCTAGGGCCTGCTCACTCAGCCTGATCATCCCGCTACAAAGAAGTTACTAGAGGATTTTCGTGCCTGTGTCCGCACTTGATTTTTTTGTATTTCTTTGTACTTTTTATGCATTGATATGCTGATCACCACCAGGCCTGTTGGTTGGGGTCACGATTGTTGCTTCATTTGTATTCAATTACTATTATACGCTGCCCTCATGGGTTTTCTTTGATATATATGCGGGTTTTCTTTCCATGATTGGACGGTAGACTTTATTTGTCTTGGAAGCTAGATTCGAGGGGGATTTCCTCCTAATGCATGGATACGTGTTTGCATTTGCATGAATCATTTGCATAACAGGTACCTTGAGCCGTTTTCCTAACCATTTGTGCTTGCAGGTTATTTCAGGATTGAACGAAGATAGATCCACCGATACTCGACCAGAGCAAATCAAGCTAGAGCAATGGAACAAGTGCAGACTGACATCTAAGAACTCAGAGAGAGGATGGACCGCTTCATGGAGCTCATGCAAGTGGTCGTTAACGGTTATTTTGATGGGAATACAACTGGCGTCGGAAACGGTAATTTTGAAGCCAATGGCAATGCTGGGATAGGCCATGGCAATACTGGTGGAGCTGGTAATGTGGGGAATGTTGGTGCTGGTAATCTGTACGGTATTGATGCTGCTAGGTTTGTTGCTGGCAATGGCCATCAGCCATGGCAAGAGGATCGCCAAGAGGACTTGTTCTCACATAAGGGAGCTGAGGGCGAATTGAATTCTGAAGCCCGTCTGAGGTTTAAAGCGCTCGAGGACAAAATGAAGAGTTTTGAGAACTTGAATACTATGGGAGTCGACACGACTAAGCTGGGACTGATCTCAGACTTTAAGGTGCCTCCCAAGTTTAAGGTACTAGACTTTGAGAAGTACAAGGGCACCACTTGCCCTCGTGTCCATCTGAGGTTGTACTACCGAAAGATGTCCGCTCACTCTGAAGATGAGAAGTTGTTGATGCACTTCTTCCAGGACAGCCTGTCCGGCCCATCCTTGGAGTGGTATATGGGTTTGGAACCCACCAGTGTACGTACATGGAAAGACCTTGCTGAAGCATTTGTATGCCATTATCAATATAACAGCGATCTAGCTCCTAACCGGGTTCAACTGCAGAACTTGTCTCAAAAGAACAACAAGGGATTTAAAGAGTACGCCCAGAGGTGGCGTGAACTGGCAGCTAGGGTTCAGCCGCCGATGGTTGAACGAGAGCTTGTTGAGATGTTTGTAGCTACTCTTCCGGGGGTTTATTACGAGAAACTGGTCAGTGGTATGTCAGGAAGTTTCTCCGATCTCATCATCACTGGAGAGCATGTTGAAAATGGAATCAAACTCGGGAAGATTCAGGATGTTGATCTATCCTCAGCTGGAGGAGGAAAAAAACCTTACAGTGGTAAGCGACGGGAAGGTGAGACGAGCTCCGTGTCTAACACTCGGGGAAAAGGTAAAGGCCAGCGCCAGCAGGTCGCTAGTATCACTATCCCTGCTGTCCAGCAACCTCAGCAGCAGCAGCAAAATCAACAAGGGTACAGGAGGTACCAGAACAAAACACCTTTGGCAAATCGTCATCTTGAGACACCACCTATGTCGTATGCTCAGCTTTTACAGACTTTGCTTCAGTTACAGCTAGTTCAGAAGAGAACTCTGGCTCCCTTGACAGGGACACCTCCACAGGGCTACGACACGAATGCAAGATGTGATTTTCACTCGGGGGCATCCGGCCACTCGATTGAAAACTGTAAGGCATTCAAGCACAAAGTCCAAGATATGGTCGACGCCAAAATCATCAACTTTTCTGATAATGTTCCGAATGTTACAAAGAACCCTATGCCGAACAATGAGGGAGATGAGGTTAATTCCATCATTGGAGAAGAAGATTCGGATTTATTGAGTGACGTCAAGGACCATAAAACACCGATTGGTTTCATTAAAGCCAAGCTGATGAAGAAAGGTATCTTTCCGGGCTGTGAAGAGTTGTGTATGGATTGTGCGATTCGTTCAGACGGATGTGAATAGCTGGCAGCAGGGATTCAGAGTCTGATGACCGAAGGAATTCTGCAATTTAGTCAGAGGGCTGAGAACAGATCGGGGGAGGTAATGCTGAAACAGATGATGAAGTCGCCACTATCACCATCCCTCGTAAGACAATAACCATTTATGCATCCAGGCCACCTACGATTACCATCACGAAGGTTGGGCCTATACCATTTGAAAGTACTAACGCTGTTCCATGGCACTATGGGGCAGACGTCTACTGTAATGGACATAAATTGGAGCTAGAGCCATCTGGGCAGTCTGTGGGAAACCTAGTGGGAACTGGAGGGATAACACGTAGCGTAAGAGTATTCGATCCACCAGAGGTTGTGGCTGACAAAACTGACAAAGCTGAGAAGGCTGATAGAGGAAAGGGTAAGGTCGTTGAGGAAACCTCTCGTGGGGTAGAGAAAGACCTACTTGTAAAAGACGCCGAAGAGTTTATGAGATTGATCAAGAAAAGTGATTATAAGATCGTTGATCATCTTCATCAAACACCGTCGAAGATCTCCATTCTAAATTTGTTGTTGTGTTTTAAGGCACACCGCAACGCTCTGCTGAAGGTTCTGAATGCAGCGTATGTTCCACAAGAGATATTGATCAACCAGCTGGAGGGGGTAGTTGCTCACGTGAATGTTGGGAATGGGTTAGGGTTTACTGACCTAGAGCTGACGCCGAAGGGAAGAAACCACAATAACGCCCTGCATATCTCGATAGAATGTCGAGGAACAGTTATGTCCCATGTGTTGGTGGACATGGGGTCATCCTTAAATGTTCTCCCAAAGAAAGCTCTGATGAAGCTGGATACGAGAGGGCTGATTTGTACCCCCAGTGATCTGGTGGTAAAAGCTTTCGATGGCACTAAGCGTCATGTCTTTGGAGAGGTAACTCTACCCATTTAGGTTGGGCCGGAAACTTTCGACGCGGTCTTCTATATCATGGATATTATGCCAGCCTATAGCTGCCTGTTGGGCTGGCCATGGATCCATTCCGCTGGCACAGTGACCTCCACATTGCACCAGAAGCTGAAGTATGTTGTGGGGGGCAGCATCGTAACTGTCTGTGGTGAAGAGGACATAATGGTGAGCCATTTGTCATCTTTCAAATATGTTGAGGTGGATGGCGAGATCCACGAAACTTTGTGCCAGGAGTTTGAAGCTGTTAAGGTCAAGGATGTGACTCTAGTGATGATTGAGAAACCTGAGATGACTCTCTCTTCCTTCAAGGAAGCTCGAGCTGTTGTTCAAGCTGGTCCTGCCCCAAGCTGGGGGCAAGTTCTGGAAATCCCTAACAAGCAGAATAAGTTTGGGTTAGGGTATTCTCCTTCTGCTGATGCTTCATCCTCTCACAGTGCGCCGTGCGTCAAAGGGCCGATCCAGTTCACAAGAGGTGGGGTGATATTTGAGAATGTCAACGTCGTGTCTGAAGACGGCGAAGATAGTGATTGCGACCTGGAATCCTGGATTCAGTTGAGAAAACTAGGCTAAAGCCTCAACAACTGGTCCGTCCGGGATGTCATCCAAGTGACAGGCAAAGAGTAATGATTTACTTTCTCTAATTATTGTTCAACCCTATGTCCTACCTAGGGCATAGTGGTTTTATTGTCAAGGCCTTGTTTGGTTATGTACATACAATTTATCAATAAATCAAAGGGAATTTTCTTTGCATTCAAATTTTGTGATCTCTGTTATTCCTGTTTTTTGTTTTTGTTTTGAAAAACAATAAAATGGCAATACAGTTTGTGCTAACCTGCATATCCTTGTTTTAAGCTTAACCCTTGTTATTGCAGGATTCACATCGTAGATGACATCGAATCTGAACCTTCTACGAATCACTTCGACTTTGATTACCCGATATATCAAGCTGAAGAAGAGATTGATGAAGACGAAGACCTTCTCGAAGAGTTGGCCCGTTTGTTGAAACAAGAACAGAAGGTCATTCTGCCTCACGAGTAAGAGATTGAGATTGTGAATCTGGGTTCTGAGGAACTTGTCCGAAATGTCAGGATAGGGGCTGCATTACAGAGTTATGTCAAGCAGAGATTGGTCGAGATGCTTCGAGAGTATAGTGACACCTTTGCTTGGTCGTATGAAGATATGCCCGGACTCGATACTGACATAGTGGTCCATCATCTACCACTGCGAGAAGATTGTCCTCCCGTTAAGTAGAAGCTTAGAAGGACGCGACCAGATATGGCCGTTAAGATCAAAGAAGAAGTGCAAAATCAGCTGGATGATGGCTTTTTAGCGGTCACTACTTACCCTCTGTGGGTCGCCAACATAGTACCTGTACCGAAGAAGGATGGTAAGGTGCGGATGTGCGTTGATTACCAGGATTTGAATAGGGCGAGCCCTAAGGATGACTTCCCGCTCCCTCATATTGATGTGTTGGTCGACAATACAACTCAATTTTCCGTGTTTTCATTCATGGATGGCTTCTCCGGCTATAATCAGATCAACATGGCGCCGGAGGACATGGAGAAAACCACGTTTATTACACCTTAGGGAACATTTTGCTACAAGGTAATGCCCTTCGGTCTGAAGAACGCAGGGGCCACTTACCAGCAAGCGATGGTCACTTTGTTTCATGACATGATTCACCATGAGATTGAAGTCTATGTTGATGACATGATTGCGAAGTCCCAAACGCAGGAGGGACATCTGGTCAATTTGATGAAGCTTTTCGAGAGGCTTAGGAAGTTCAGGTTGAGGCTGAATCCTAACAAGTGTACTTTCGGAGTACGGTCTGGAAAACTACTGGGGTTTATTGTTAGTGAAAAAGGTATTGAGGTTGATCCTGCTAAGATAAAAGCAATACAAGATATGCCAACGCCAAAGACTGAAAAACAAGTTCGTGGTTTCCTGGGCAGAATAAACTACATTTCAAGGTTTATATCTCAGCTCACGGCCACGTGTGAACCGATGTTCAAACTATTAAAGAAAGATCAGGTGATTATCTGGAACAAAGATTTCCAGAAGGCATTCGACAAGATAAAACAGTATCTGCAGGAACCTCCGATTTTGATACCCTTAGTGCCCGGAAGACCCTTAATCATGTACTTGACAGTTCTTGAGAATAGCATGGGTTGCATTCTCGGTCAGCACGACGAGACTGGCAGAAAGGAGCATGCCATTTATTACTTGAGTAAAAAGTTCACAGATTGTGAGTCCCGTTACTCAATGCTGGAAAAAATGTGTTGCGCACTCGCGTGGACTGCCAAACGTTTACGACAATATATGCTCAATCATACAACGATGCTAATTTTGAAGATGGATCCGATCAAGTACGTCTTCGAGAAGCAAGCGCTTTCGGGCAGGATTTCCAGATGGCAAATGGTGTTGACGGAGTATGACATTCAGTATGTTTCCCAGAAGGCCATCAAGGGAAGTGTATTGTCTGAGTACCTTGCCGAACAGCCTATCGAAGATTATCAGTCGATGAAATTTGAATTCCCTGATGAGGATATCATGTTTCTCAAGGTGAAAGATTGTGATGAACAGTTGCCCGATGAAGGGTCAGATAGGAAGTCCCATTGGAAATTGATATTTGACGAGGCGGTTAATTCCTACAGAAGTGGTATTGGGGCAATCATCACAACTCCCTAGGGATCCCACATCCCGTTCACTACTAGATTGACTTTTCCAGTCACCAATAATGAAGCGGAATACGAAGCATGCATCGTGGGTTTAGAAGAAGCTATTGATTTGAGAATCAAAAATCTAGATGTATACAGTGACTCGGCACTTGTTGTTAACCAAATTAAAGGGGAGTGGGAAACTCGTCAGTCGAATTTGGTGCCGTACATGAATTATGCCAGAAGGTTGCTTCCGTTCTTCGATCGAGTGGAACTCCATCATGTGCCCAAAGCTGAAAATTAGATGGCTGATGCCTTAGCCACATTGGCTTCGATGTACAAAGTCAATTTTTGGAATGAAGCTCCAAGAATTGTCATTTCTCATCTTGATAGACCTGCATTCCTTTTTGCAATCGAGGAAGCCTCCGATGGCAAGCCATGGTTCCATGATATCCATACTTTCCTTATGACTAAGGAGTATCCTGCGGGAGCGTCAACCTAGGATAAGAAGACTCTGAGGAGGCTGTCTGGAAATTTCTATCTCAACCCTGATGGAGTTCTGTACAAGAAAAACCATGATCTCGTGCTACTCAGATGTATGGACGAAAGAGAAGCGAGTCTTCTTATGGAAGAGGTCCATGAAGGCACATTTGGTACGCACGCCGGGGGACATGCTATGACGAGAGAGATGCTGCGAGCAGGATATTACTGGCTGACGATAGAGTCGGATTGTTTCAAATTCGCGAAGAGATGTCATAAATGCCAGATTTATGCTGATAAAATTCATGTGTCGTCGTGCCCGTTGATTTTCATGTCATCCCCGTGGCCATTCTCCATGTGGGGCATTGATATGATAGGCAAGATCGAACCCACTGCATCTAACGGTCATCGCTTCATTTTGGTAGCCATTGACTACTTCACCAAGTGGGTGGAGGCAGCCTCGTACGCCAACGTGACCAAGTAGGTGGTAGCCAGATTCCTAAAGAAGGACATCATCTGTCGATACGAAATTCCCGAGCGGATCATTACTGATAATGGTTCAAATTTGAATAACAAGATGATGAAGGAGTTATGCTAGAGCTTCAAGATTGAACATCACAATTCATCACCTTACCGGCCGAAGATGAATGGTGCGGTTGAAGCGGCCAACAAGAACATTAAGAAGACAGTACAAAAGATGGTTGTGACCTACAAAGATTGGCATGAGATATTGCCATTTGCATTGCATGGTTATCGTACGACGGTACGCACATAAATCGGAGCAACTTCTTTCTAACTAGTATACGGCATGGAAGTTGTCCTACCGTTGGAGGTCGAGATTCCTTCTTTGCGAGTTTTGATTGACGTGAAACTCGATGAGGCAGAATGGATTAAGAACCGATTGAACCAACTCAGCCTGATGGATGAGAAGAGATTAGCATCGATTGTATATGGTCGTCTGTACCAGAGCCGAATGAAGAAAGCTTATGATAAGAAGGTGCGTCCTAGAAGCTTTCAGACGGGTGATCTCGTCCTGAAGAAGATTCTCCCACCATATTTCGATCATAGGGGCAAGTGGACTCCTAATTACGAAGGTCCGTACGTCATCAGCAAGGTCTTCTTGGGAGAAGCCTTGTTGTTATCCACGATGGATGGCGAAGATTTTGCATCCCCTGTGAACGCGGACGCAGTTAAAAAATACTTTGCTTAAGAAACGACCCGCTGGAAAGAAAAAGAATATCCAGGCAAAAATGGGGCAGCCCGGTGAACCATAAAAAAGGAAAAGGTTCTGGCAAAATTTAGGGATATAAATGAAAAAATGTACACCCGTGTCGCACCTCGAAAATTCATTTCGAACATACGACCCTCGCGCGAAAGGCGCGGAAATGCGGTTCGACAGAGTCGCCACCGAACTTTATTTTTCCCAAACAAACGGGAGAGGAAAATATCGAGAAAACCTCCTAAAACGAAAGGATAGGAACAGGGCTGTCGCAACCAAGTTCCGGGTTCGGGAGTCGGTTACGTGAGGGGAAGGTATTAGCACCCCTCACGTCCGTCGTACTCGACGGGAACCTCTTAAGGTAATTGTGGGGAGTGTGGTCTAGGTTTATTTGTCTTCTTCTCGCTGGTAAAGGTAGAATTGGTAGGTTAAAAGGTTAGAGACGCTAAGGAGAGATGGGTGGTTAGAGAATAGGGTGCTCGCCAAGGATTGGGGCCCTTGTGCCTACGTATGCTCATTCGGACGAGAATGAGAAATCAGAGCGTTGTAGTTCGACTACGGTAAAGGATGGGGGGAAACGGAAGATGGGTAGAAGTGTGCTCGCCAAGATCATCGCAATCTTGTGCCTACGTATCTTATATTCAAGAATGAATAAAGAATCAGAGCGTCCGTAGTTCGTGGTAACAACCACGAAAAGAATACGGGAAATGGAAGGGAGGTAGAAATGTGGAATAGGGGAGAAAATGGGAAATGTGCTCGCCAAGATCATCGCAATCTTGTGCCTACGTATCTTACATTCGGACGAGAATGAAGAATCAGAGTAGTCGTAGTTCGTGGGAACAACCACGAAAAGATGAGGTTTGAATTGGTTTGACGTTGAGTTGAGAGACGAAAGAGTGACTGACAAACAACCTAAGGGCGTGCCTCAAGAGCTTGTCACTCAAGAATTCAAGGAATGCGAGATCCCAAGAACTCAGTTCTTTCGGAAATTGGGTTGAATGAGTTGAAGACCAGAGTTGGATATTTTGAAAACGAAAGAATGAACTAATAACAACTCGGGGGCGCGCCCAAGAGTTACTCGTTCGAATATTCAAAGAATGCTAGATTCTAAGAATATCCCTCTTTCGTAAGTTTAAAAAAATGTGTTTGTGAAAGGATCGAATCGAAGAATGGCATGCGAGGGAATTGTTTTGAACTGGTTCGACGACGTGTCGAAGATTTGATTGAAGATGGAACCGGCTTGACGACGTGTCAAGGGTTAAGGTTGTGAGAAACGATATTAGTCCCTGAGGGTGCTCCTAATATCGAGACCACGAGGAATTGTGAAAGAAATGGGTTGCGAATGCGGACGAGCATTTGACTTAGGAGAATGCTGAGAACGATTCAGTTTGAAAAAGTCGAAAGGTTGAGTGAATAACAACCCAAAGGGCGTGCCTCGAGAGCTATTCACTCAAAAATTCAAGGAATGCTAGACTCCAAGAACCTTCTTCTTTCGAAGTTTGAATTGAAAAAAGGTCGAAAGATTGAATAAATAATAACTCAAAGGGCGTGCCTCGAGAATTATTCACTCGAAAATTCAAGGAATGCTAGACTCCAAGAACCTTCTTCTTTCGAAGTTTGACCGAGAAAACGTTTGAAAAAGATTTGAAGTGAAATGAGGTATGAAAATAATTTGAGGTACGAGATGTGAGGACATGAGATTGGATTTGAAAATGAGAGGAATGACAATTATTTGATAAATGAGACGTAGGCCTCACAACCAATTAATTGGGGTATTATCGAAATGCTGGATCTCGACGACACCTTTTTCATTTGGAGAATATTTGAATGAACAAAGGAAATATCACAAAGAATGCTAAATTCTCATGACATTTCTTTGTTAGAAAAATATAATTTTTGAAAATGAGAGGTCGAATAATACACTATTTAAAGTGTACACCTTAATAATGACTATCCAAAAATTCAAGAAGTGCTAGACTTCAAGAATTTAGTTTCTCACGATTTGATTTAAAAAAATAATTTAGTAATAAAAATTAAATTGAGTAAGGACCAAAATTATTTATAAATGAATTTGAAAAGAAGATATTTTAATAAAACCATTTTTTTTAAATAAGAATTGAAAAATAATATTTTGAAGATAGATTTGAAAATTTAGTAAATAAAGAAAATAAATTAAAACAAAGATCTAAAACAAAAGGTTTTGAAAATAATTTGCAAGATAGTAAAACAGTAGGGGGCATCAGTATCCAGGGGGGTACACATGAAAATCCCCATGATGGGCCCTAAGGCCCAATCTCAAACAGCAGCAAAAAATAAAAAAAACAAACAAAGGGTGTAATAATGAAAACAAGGGGTTGGGTCCAAATGAAACGGAGGGGTCAACGGCCCATTAAGCCCACGTCTGCGAATTATCATCCTTCCACTTTGCCCAAACAGTAACCCTAGCTCGACGACGCCGCCGTTGGCTTCTCAACCTTTCGTCTCCCTCCGTTTTCACCCTTCCGTTTTTTTCTTCCATACTTCTTTCTCAACAAAAATCAATTTCGTCTTCTTCACCATCAATACCTGCAAATAAAACTAAACAGTAAAATCTTAACAAAAAAATCCTTTTTATGTGCAAGCCTCGGTGATGTCGTCGTTCGATCATCGACGAACTTAGAACGATTGAAGATGTTCGGTAAAAATTTGGAGAAACAGCGTGATCGGTATGAACATTGTTGAGGTATCGTGATGAATCAGAAGGGGTTTGATGAGGGTTCTCGGAATTTCTTTAAAGATTAGCGGTGGTTGATGAATCTGGATGCATGTTGGTCAAAGATAAATCAGTTCGAGTCTTAGATTTGGATAAACCTTGTTGGGAGTTCACGATGATGGAAGTTGATTCATTGAAAGTAGTTAAAGTTTGGAGGTTAAGGTTTTGGGGTCTATGAGTGTTGATGCGTGGAGAAGTTTCGTAGTGAAAGATCGGTTGTAGATCTGGAAATATTATACGAAGATGATGATTCGTGCGAAATCCTGAGTTTAGATTTTGGTTTTATATGGTGATGGTGCGTTGGATCGTTGAAGCGTGGTTGAGGATGTTGATTACGCTGTGGATCCAGATCGTGAAGGAACTTGGTGTAAGATTGTGAGGTTGAGGTTTGTGACGTTCGTATCATGATATTTTGAGTTCAGATTTGGATTGGTGTTGTGATGGAGTTTGAATCAAAGTTTTAGATCTGGAATGGTTTGCTCGGACCTGGAGTTTTGTTTGTTGAAGGTTATTGCACATCTGGAAAACTGGGTTGAATGTTGTTGTATTTCTGGGAAATTACATGAATACGGTTGAAATCTGTGAAGTTTGATTGAGTTAGAATGATTTACGGAAGCTGGTTTGAAGATTCATGGAGAGAAAATGAGGGTTTATTGATTGTTGATGATTTGTGATGTTGAAGAAGGTTTGGAGATTTCCAGAAAATCAATGGATGAAGGTTGAATGTTGATGAACATTTCTGGGAAAATATTTGAATGGTGAAGAACATGATGAATTTCTGATGAACCGGGATGAAGATCTAGCGCTTTGGATGATGGATCTGGAAAAGTGTTTATGGGGGTTTGAATGTTCATAGTTTCTGGAAAAAATAGGATGAATGATGAAGAACTCGTATGAACATTGCTGGGAAAAAGCCATGAACATTGATGAACATGTGAAGAAAAATCTGGAAAAGAGTTTGAGTGTATGTATTTCTGGGAATTTGGATGAAGATGGTATGAATGTTGTTTGAACAGGTGAAGAACACGAAGAAAAACGCATGAACATGATAATTTCTGGAAAAATCTGTCATGAACATCATGAACACGGATGAAAATATTAATAAATCTGGAAAGAAAAAATGATAGGATGATGAACAAGATGTGTTTTCCGGTGGGTATATGAATTCTCCGGTGAAGTTTTCCGGCAAGTTTGATCTGTGGTGATTTGTCCGGCGAGCAAAGTTGGTGTTTGCATGGATTTAGGGTTAGGGTTACTGTGAGGGTTAGGGTTACTATTAGGGTTAGGTGGCGGCTGGAGGGTAGGCCTCAGGGCTAGGTGGCGGCTGTAGGGTTTTCTGGTTTTGGGGAATGTGTTTGCCATAAATGCAGACACTTATCAGACTTTATAGCCTGACAAGTGGCCACCGAATCTGACCTAATGGGCCTAAAAATGACTGTTGGACTGTCAACACAATAAAAGCCAATAAACATTAATATAAAGAGACTTAATTAAATAAACAATGATTAGTAACATTAACTAATAAGATTTTAAAAACCTAATTAATATAAACCAGAATAAATAAATAATAAATGAAGAAAAAGATGATTATTAATTATAAATAAAAAACGAAAAAAAAATAAAATAATAAATAAATAATAAAAAACGAAAAAAAAATAAAATAATAAATAAAAACGAAAATAATAAAATAATAAATAAAAAACGAAAAAAATAAAGTAATAAATAAATAAAAAAACTAACATATATATTTTTTAAAAGCCTAAATAATAATCTACATAAAAAGGAAAATAGTTACTACTATTAATTTAATAAAAACCCTAACAAACAAAAGAAGCTTAACATAATGAGCTCTATTTTAAAAGAAAAGAAATAATCTATTCTAATTAATAAAAGTAAATTTAATGTTAAATCTAATAATAAAAAGAAAGTATTTATCTAAAAATAAAAGCTATTTAAATAAATAAACCTATATCTAAAAGAAATAAATAAGTGATAAAATAAAATAAATAAAAAATAAAAGGGGAGAAAATTGCAAGAAAGAAAAAAAAGAAAAAAGAGAAAATGGAAGCAAAGGACCAAAATGCCCCTTTAGGCCACGTGTCACACTTTGATTGGTCAAAAGATAAATTTGAAAAATCGACCAATTGCGAGATGACACGTGTCTAAATGGCACGGAACAAAAAGCGAAAATAATTACAAAAGGGTAGGACAAATTTAGGGTATGACAGATGCCCCTATCTAATAGGCTTAAACCTAGGAGGATGAATTGCACTAGCGTTCACATCCCTGAGGTAGAAGTCTATTAGATATAAAAAGACCCTGAATTTGTCCGAAAGAAAGAGAGATGCTTGAGAATTGAAAATGCTCGATGATGTAAACCTCTGAGTAAGCTGGCACAAGTCGTCATCACCAAAAGGATGATGGGATGAAACACACACAGCTATTACCACCAAAAGGATGGCAAAGCGAAGCATTATTGCACGATCTATCATTAATGACCATGATAGATCCCCCACCAAAAGGATGACGGAGCGAAACACAAAACAAATCGCACAATCTATCACTAATGACCATGATAGACCCCCCACCAAAAGGATGACGGAGCGAAACACAACGCAAAATTCGCAGAATCTATCACTAATGACCATGATAGACCCCCCCACCAAAAGGATGACGGAGCGAAACCACAAAGCAAAATTCGCACAATCTATCACTAATGACCATGATAGACCCCCCACCAAAAGGATGACGGAGCGAAACCACAAAGCAAAATTCGCACAATCTATCACTAATGACCATGATAGACCCCCCACCAAAAGGATGACGGAGCGAAACCACAAATAAAACATCGCACAACCTGATACCGACGAAGTACCAGACCTACCACCAAAAGGATGGTAGAGCGAAAACATAAAAGAAAACATCGCACAATCTATCATTAATGACCATGATAGACCCCCCACCAAAAGGATGACGGAGCGAAACTCACACCGAAACATCGCACAATCTGATATCGACGAAATACCAGGCCTACCACCAAAAGGATGGTAAAGCGAAAACACCAACAAAACATCGCGCAATCTGATACCGACGAAGTACCAGACCTACCACCAAAAGGATGGTAGAGCGAAAACACAAGAGAAAGCATCGCGCAATCTGATACCGACGAAGTACCAGACCTACCACCAAAAGGATGGTAGAGCGAAAAACACAAAAGAAAACCATCGCGCAATCTGATACCGACGAAGTATCAGACCAACCACCAAAAGGATGGTAGAGCGAAAACACAAATAAAATATCGCACAACCTGATACCGACGAAGTACCAGACCTACCACCAAAAGGATGGTAGAGCGAAAACATAAAAGAAAACATCGCGCAATCTGATACCGACGAAGTATCAGACCTACCACCAAAAGGATGGTAGAGCGAAAACATAAAAGAAAACATCGCGCAATCTGATACCGACGAAGTACCAGACCTACCACCAAAAGGATGGTAGAGCGAAAACATAAAAGAAAACATCGCGCAATCTGATACCGACGAAGTACCAGACCTACCACCAAAAGGATGGTAGAGCGAAAACATAAATAAAACATCGCATAATCTGATACCGACGAAGTACCAGACCTACCACCAAAAGGATGGTAGAGCGAAAACATAAAAGAAAACATCGCGCAATCTGATACCGACGAAGTATCAGACCTACCGCCAAAAGGATGGTAGAGCGTAAACACAAACAAAACATCGCGCAATCTGATACCGACGAAGTACCAGACCTACCACCAAAAGGATGGTAGAGCGAAAACACAAATAAAACATCGCGCCATCTGATACCGACGAAGTATCAGACCTACCACCAAAAGGATGGTAGAGAGAAAACATAAAGGAAAAATATCGCGCAATCTGATACCGACGAAGCACCAGACCTACCACCAAAAGGATGGTAGAGCGAAAACACAAAAGAAAGCATCGCGCAATCTGATACCGACGAAGTACCAGACCTACCACCAAAAGGATGGTAGAGCGAAAACACAAACAAAACAATCGCACAATCTGACACCGACGAAGTACCAGACCTACCACCAAAAGGATGGTAGAGCGAAAACACCAACAAAACATCGCGCAATCTGATACCGACGAAGTACCAGACCTACCACCAAAAGGATGGTAGAGCGAAAACACAAGAGAAAGCATCGCGCAATCTGATACCGACGAAGTACCAGACCTACCACCAAAAGGATGGTAGAGCGAAAAACACAAAAGAAAACCATCGCGCAATCTGATACCGACGAAGTATCAGACCTACCACCAAAAGGATGGTAGAGCGAAAACACAAATAAAATATCGCACAACCTGATACCGACGAAGTACCAGACCTACCACCAAAAGGATGGTAGAGCGAAAACATAAAAGAAAACATCGCGCAATCTGATACCGACGAAGTATCAGACCTACCACCAAAAGGATGGTAGAGCGAAAACATAAAAGAAAACATCGCGCAATCTGATACCGACGAAGTACCAGACCTACCACCAAAAGGATGGTAGAGCGAAAACATAAAAGAAAACATCGCGCAATCTGATACCGACGAAGTACCAGACCTACCACCAAAAGGATGGTAGAGCGAAAACATAAATAAAACATCGCATAATCTGATACCGACGAAGTACCAGACCTACCACCAAAAGGATGGTAGAGCGAAAACATAAAAGAAAACATCGCGCAATCTGATACCGACGAAGTATCAGACCTACCACCAAAAGGATGGTAGAGCGTAAACACAAACAAAACATCGCGCAATCTGATACCGACGAAGTACCAGACCTACCACCAAAAGGATGGTAGAGCGAAAACACAAATAAAACATCGCGCCATCTGATACTGACGAAGTATCAGACCTACCACCAAAAGGATGGTAGAGCGAAAACATAAAGGAAAAATATCGCGCAATCTGATACCGACGAAGTACCAGACCTACCACCAAAAGGATGGTAGAGCGAAAACACAAAAGAAAGCATCGCGCAATCTGATACCGACGAAGTACCAGACCTACCACCAAAAGGATGGTAGAGCGAAAACACAAACAAAACAATCGCACAATCTGACACCGACGAAGTACCAGACCTACCACCAAAAGGATGGTAGAGCGAAAACACAAAAGAAAGCATCGCACAATCTGATACCGACGAAGTACCAGACCTACCACCAAAAGGATGGTAGAGCGAAAACACAAAAGAAAGCATCGCGCAATCTGATACCGACGAAGTACCAGACCTACCACCAAAAGGATGGTAGAGCGAAAACACAAAAGAAAACATCGCGCAATCTGATACCGACGAAGTACCAGACCTACCACCAAAAGGATGATAGAGCGAAAACACAAATAAAATATCGCACAACCTGATACCGACGAAGTACCAGACCTACCACCAAAAGGATGGTAGAGCGAAAACACAAATAAAACATCGCGCAATCTGATACCGACGAAGTATCAGACCTACCACCAAAAGGATGATAGAGCGAAAACACAAACAAAACAAGTCGTTATCACCAAAAGGATGATAGGACAACACAGATTTGAAGTTTACCAACATCAAAAGGATGCAGGCTAGGTTGAACTGACGAAGTTCGACTATCACCGAAAGGATGATAGTAAGGCAATTGACAACGGTCACGCTTGCTGGGTACAACTCATTGGGGAATCCCTGAGAGGAAAATTGAAATGAGTCAACGGGGTACGCCCACCGTCTTTGCTTGGAAATCATAATTTGCCGAAATGATTTCATGGTTACGCCCATGAATTCTGAAGAGGATGCCCCTGACTGGGCTGAATTTGTCTTGATGTCTTGGTTTGCTCAACAAAAGGCTGAACAACTTCATAAGGAACACTCACGGTCTTGCTGAAGATGCCCCTGACTGGGTTGGATCTTGCACTGAACTTCTTGGATTTGCCCAACAAAAGGTTGAACAACTTCGTGAGGAACGCTCACGGTCTCGAATGGTATGCCCCTGGCTGGCTGAATGTTGATTTGCATATTTGATCAACCACGAGGTTGAAATTCGTCACAGGAGACGCCCATGGTCTTAAAAAAAGATGCCCCTGACTGGGCTGAATCTTGCTTTGAATAACTTCAAATTTTGTGGGAGAAACCCACAATTGCAGAAGATTGACCCTGACTGGGTTGATGACTGCTTTGAAGCTTTTGAAAATCGTGGGGTAAACCCACCATCTTGCGGAAGATGCCCCTGACTGGGCGGTCGACGGTCTTGGAAATCTTCGAGATTAATCCTGGACCTTGACTTGCATATATGAATGTTTGATGATAAATGATATTCTATATGAGTGGACGTGCAAATGCAAATGCTGACGAGCGGAGATGCAAGAGCTGGGGAAATGTGGTATGATTGGAGTATGCATATGATGCAAGATGCTTATGATAGAGAATGAGATGCGTATGATGCATATGATTGCAGACGGGTAATTGGAAATGCGGGTGGAAATGCCAGCGTGGTGGACTTTTGGTAGTTGCCAATGCAGATTGGACTTCGGGTGGTAGGAGGGATTGACTTCCTCGACACGCAGCTTGTTGAAGACGCCATGATTGAAGTAGAAGATGTCCTTGATGCCCCGAGTCTGGGATATTTGGATGACTGTGAATTTGCTTCAGAGAAGGTTGCAACTCTGAATGATGGTCAGGACGACCTGGTCTTGCCCCAGTCTGAACATGGTAATGGTCTGTCCCAGATTAACCAGTTCTGACATATGGAAGCTGAACTCGGATAACCTGCCCTTGCTCGAGTTGTTGAGTGATTTGCCCCAGCCTGTGGGTTCTGAGGTAGTCTTGCTTTGTGACAGTCACTGAAAGTCAAGTTCTTCCTTGATTGCCCCTTGTTGAAGTGTCTTTGAATACCTAGCACTGATTTGCAATTAAAATTGTACATTCATAGATGGTGACGTTAATGCAAAGCTCGATGCAAGATTTGAAAAAAGTGTCTTTTGTTTGGAAGTGTCGTGATAGTGAGACGAATGGAATGCTAGCCCAGACGTCGTGCTAATTTGATTGGTGTGCAAGATATAGCAAGCAAAATGACACCAATATTGATGATTAGAAATCATGTGAGGAGTCAGGTTACGCAACCTCGCGATAGCATGCTTTCAGAAGAAACCTCGCCTCAATTAGGTCTTTCGAGGGTTGTAACGTGGTCTGGTTTACGGTTATGAAACAAAGGTTATTAGGCTCAAAGTATGATTTGTACCCACCCCTTCTTCGTAATGATCTCCAGTCCTACGCTCAGTTAATCCTATACTTGTCTTGACGGTGTAAACTTGATGGTTCAAGGTTTGCTTGACGTGGCAGTCACCTTATTTTGATGGATGTCAGTGCCCCTTTGATTTGGGTGGCCACTGAATCTCATTTGTTTTTGTTGAGGATTTCGGGGTCCTCTTTTACTTTTGTGTGTTTTTTTTTTATCCCTAACTTTTGCATGGATTGACTTCGTTTGTCTGATCCATCGGGATTGCCTTGATTTTGCCTAAGTCCCCTCTAAGGTGTCTGACTTAGCAGGCTTTTGATGCTTGATTTTGTTGGGACTGCCATAGCATGGGTCTTTGATGGACAACCGTCTTTTATATATTGATTCGAATACGGGATTGGATTAACTGAACACTACCCTGCCCCAGGTTGAGTGTAAGGTTTGAATATCCGAAGGAAACTGCTACTTCTAGGCTCGAAGTGGTTTACTAGGGATTAACTCCTTATATCTCCAGTGTTTGGGGAATTGAAGCAATGCCTGTACATCATTGACGAGATTCGGTCTGAAAGCATACAGTTTGCAATTATGGGTATCTCGTTTTCATCATCCTCCCTCAAATCATGCTAAACAACAGTGGATAGAGTGGAGTGAATAAATGTGTCAGTGATAAGTGAAAATGAGTGAATACGACATAACTAATTCAAAACATGCATAAACGATACATTAATGAAACCAGATACGAGTGGCAATTGTTCAAAGCATACAATACTTAAATAAACAAAGACAAAACATAAGAAACTGCGAATAATGAAATGGCACATGACTGCCTTCTTCGGGGAACAAACTTGACTGGAATCAATCTGCCGTTGGCGCTAGTTGACTGGTGGCATCGGATTGTTGATGATGTTTGGGGACTTCCCATTGAAGTTGATAGCATCCCTGTCGATCATGTCTTGAATTATATGCTTGAAAGCCCTGCAGTCCTCAATGGTGTGACCTGGAGCGCCCTTATGAAACTCACAATGAGTATTTGCATCGTAATCGGCAGGAAGGATGGTTGGGGGAGCTAGATCTCTTGGGACGATAGCCTTTTGTTCCATTAATTGAGCAAAGATATCTGCATATGTCATTGGAAGACTATCGAATACTCTCTCCGGCTTCCATGTCCTGTGTTGATTTTGCTGACGCGGTCGTTGAACGGTCTGCTGTTCTGATTCCTTTCCAGTTATGGAGAGGGCTTCGAAGATCTGATCCATCTTCCTGTTGAGGGATTCCAGCTCCTTCCTGATAGCAATTTGTTCTTGCCGAATCTGCTCCATTGATCGTCTGGTATTGGCTCTAGTTGCGTACTGGTGTCGAGGAATCAGCTTGATTTACTGGAGAAGAAGGAACGGAGACATAAGATTCTGTTGAAGGACTGGAAATGCAAAATGCACGACATATGAAATGCAATGCAAATGATATGCAAGATGCAATGCAAGATACAAGATCCAGGATCACAGGATTACAATCAAACAACTCCTGAAGCTGGCAACTGTAACAGATAAGTAACCATAATTCCTGCTCAAAGAAAAGTGACAGGTACAACCTATACGGGAAGGTCTAAACATTCTACCCATAAACCCTCTCACGGGATGGTTTCTATGTTTGGTTCCCAGGATCACGGACACTAGTTGTATCAGCGTCACGCAACAGGCTGGCTGCATTACGACGATAATGACGATAAGGTCTCTCCTGAGCGGGGTCCTCATGCTAGGCGCACAAGGAGCGAGTCCTTGGAGACTAACATTACACGACCACCAATATCAGAACTGGTGCTAACAAAAGGTTCCCAGAATCACGGACCCTTCATTAATCAAGTCGTGCAACAGGCTAGCTGTGTTACAACAAGATCTACGAATAGGTCTCCTCTGGAGGAGCTTTCATGCTAGGCCCACAAGGAGCGAGTCCTCGGAGACTAACACTACTCGACTACCAATTCTAAACTATGTGTTCCCTCTGCTTTTACCAAAGCTCGGGCGTAGAGCTTTACTCATTATGCCATCCCAAAAACCAACAAGCCCAGATAACAAGCACAAATAAAAACCACAAGAGAACGAATACAAAAAGAAAACAAATAAAAACAAACACTCCTCACAAACCAAAAGATATGCTTGACTCTCTCTTTGCATGGAGCAATGCGTCCCCAGCAAAGTCGCCACCTGTCGCACCTCGAAAAGTCATTTCGAACATACGACCCTCGCGCGAAAGGCGCGGAAATGCGGTTCGACAGAGTCGCCACCGAACTTTATTTTTCCCAAACAAACGGGAGAGGAAAATATCAAGAAAACCTCCTAAAACGAAAGGATAGGAACAGGGCTGTCGCAACCAAATTCCGGGTTCGGGAGTCGGTTACGTGAGGGGAAGGTATTAGCACCCCTCACGTCCGTCGTACTCGACGGGAACCTCTTAAGGTAATTGTGGGGAGTGTGGTCTAGGTTTATTTGTCTTCTTCTCGCTGGTAAAGGTAGAATTGGTAGGTTAAAAGGTTAGAGACGCTAAGGAGAGATGGGTGGTTAGAGAATAGGGTGCTCGCCAAGGATTGGGGCCCTTGTGCCTACGTATGCTCATTCGGACGAGAATGAGAAATCAGAGCGTTGTAGTTCGACTACGGTAAAGGATGGGGGGAAACGGAAGATGGGTAGAAGTGTGCTCGCTAAGATCATCGCAATCTTGTGCCTACGTATCTTATATTCAAGAATGAATAAAGAATCAGAGCGTCCGTAGTTCGTGGTAACAACCACGAAAAGAATATGGGAAATGAAAGGGAGGTAGAAATGTGGAATAGGGGAGAAAATGGGAAATGTGCTCGCCAAGATCATCGCAATCTTGTGCCTACGTATCTTACATTCGGACGAGAATGAAGAATCAGAGCAGTCGTAGTTCGTGGGAACAACCACGAAAAGATGAGGTTTGAATTGGTTTGACGTTGAGTTGAGAGACGAAAGAGTGACTGACAAACAACCTAAGGGCATGCCTCAAGAGCTTGTCACTCAAGAATTCAAGGAATGCGAGATCCCAAGAACTCAGTTCTTTCGGAAATTGGGTTGAATGAGTTGAAGACCAGAGTTGGATATTTTGAAAACGAAAGAATGAACTAATAACAACTCGGGGGCGCGCCCAAGAGTTACTCGTTCGAATATTCAAAGAATGCTAGATTCTAAGAATATCCCTCTTTCGTAAGTTTAAAAAAATGTGTTTGTGAAAGGATCGAATCGAAGAATGGCATGCGAGGGAATTGTTTTGAACTGGTTCGACGACGTGTCGAAGATTTGATTGAAGATGGAACCGGCTTGACGACGTGTCAAGGGTTAAGGTTGTGAGAAACGATATTAGTCCCTGAGGGTGCTCCTAATATCGAGACCACGAGGAATTGTGAAAGAAATGGGTTGCGAATGCGGACGAGCATTTGACTTAGGAGAATGCTGAGAACGATTGAGTTTGAAAAAGTCGAAAGGTTGAGTGAATAACAACCCAAAGGGCGTGCCTCGAGAGCTATTCACTCGAAAATTCAAGGAATGCTAGACTCCAAGAACCTTCTTATTTCGAAGTTTGAATCGAAAAAAGGTCGAAAGATTGAATAAATAATAACTCAAAGGGCGTGCCTCGAGAATTATTCACTCGAAAATTCAAGGAATGCTAGACTCCAAGAACCTTCTTCTTTCGAAGTTTGACCGAGAAAACGTTTGAAAAAGATTTGAAGTGAAAGTGAGGTATGAAAATAATTTGAGGTACGAGATGTGAGGACATGAGATTGGATTTGAAAATGAGAGGAATGACAATTATTTGATAAATGAGACGTAGGCCTCACAACCAATTAATTGGGGTATTATCGAAATGCTGGATCTCGACGACACCTTTTTCATTTGGAGAATATTTGAATGAACAAAGGAAATATCACAAAGAATGCTAAATTCTCATGACATTTCTTTGTTAGAAAAATATAATTTTTGAAAATGAGAGGTCGAATAATACACTATTTAAAGTGTACACCTTAATAATGACTATCCAAAAATTCAAGAAGTGCTAGACTTCAAGAATTTAGTTTCTCACGATTTGATTTAAAAAAATAATTTAGTAATAAAAATTAAATTGAGTAAGGACCAAAATTATTTATAAATGAATTTGAAAAGAAGATATTTTAATAAAACCATTTTTTTTTAAATAAGAATTGAAAAATAATATTTTGAAGATAGATTTGAAAATTTAGTAAATAAAGAAAATAAATTAAAACAAAGATCTAAAACAAAAGGTTTTGAAAATAATTTGCAAGATAGTAAAACAGTAGGGGGCATCAGTATCTAGGGGGGTACACATGAAAATCCCCATGATGGGCCCTAAGGCCCAATCTCAAACAGCAGCAAAAAATAAAAAAAACAAACAAAGGGTGTAATAATGAAAACAAGGGGTTGGGTCCAAATGAAACGGAGGGGTCAACGGCCCATTAAGCCCACGTCTGCGAATTATCATCCTTCCACTTTGCCCAAACAGTAACCCTAGCTCGACGCCGCCGCCGTTGGCTTCTCAACCTTTCGTCTCCCTCCGTTTTCACCCTTCCGTTTTTTTCTTCCATACTTCTTTCTCAACAAAAATCAATTTCGTCTTCTTCACCATCAATACCTGCAAATAAAACTAAACAGTAAAATCTTAACAAAAAAATCCTTTTTATGTGCAAGCCTCGGTGATGTCGTCGTTCGATCATCGACGAACTTAGAACGATTGAAGATGTTCGGTAAAAATCTGGAGAAACAGCGTGATCGGTATGAACATTGTTGAGGTATCGTGATGAATCAGAAGGGGTTTGATGAGGGTCCTCGGAATTTCTTTGAAGATTAGCGGTGGTTGATGAATCTGGATGCATGTTGGTCAAAGATAAATCAGTTCGAGTCTTAGATTTGGATAAACCTTGTTGGGAGTTCACGATGATGGAAGTTGATTCATTGAAAGTAGTTAAAGTTTGGAGGTTAAGGTTTTGGGGTCTATGAGTGTTGATGCGTGGAGAAGTTTCGTAGTGAAAGATCGGTTGTAGATCTGGAAATATTATACGAAGATGATGATTCGTGCGAAATCCTGAGTTTAGATTTTGGTTTTATATGGTGATGGTGCGTTGGATCGTTGAAGCGTGGTTGAGGATGTTGATTACGCTGTGGATCCAGATCGTGAAGGAACTTGGTGTAAGATTGTGAGGTTGAGGTTTGTGACGTTCGTATCATGATATTTTGAGTTCAGATTTGGATTGGTGTTGTGATGGAGTTTGAATCGAAGTTTTAGATCTGGAATGGTTTGCTCGGACCTGGAGTTTTGTTTGTTGAAGGTTATTGCACATCTGGAAAACTGGGTTGAATGTTGTTGTATTTCTGGGAAATTACATGAATACGGTTGAAATCTGTGAAGTTTGATTGAGTTAGAATGATTTACGGAAGCTGGTTTGAAGATTCATGGAGAGAAAATGAGGGTTTATTGATTGTTGATGATTTGTGATGTTGAAGAAGGTTTGGAGATTTCCAGAAAATCAATGGATGAAGGTTGAATGTTGATGAACATTTCTGGGAAAATATTTGAATGGTGAAGAACATGATGAATTTCTGATGAACCGGGATGAAGATCTAGCGCTTTGGATGATGGATCTGGAAAAGTGTTTATGGGGGTTTGAATGTTCATAGTTTCTGGAAAAAATAGGATGAATGATGAAGAACTCGTATGAACATTGCTGGGAAAAAGCCATGAACATTGATGAACATGTGAAGAAAAATCTGGAAAAGAGTTTGAGTGTATGTATTTTTGGGAATTTGGATGAAGATGGTATGAATGTTATTTGAACAGGTGAAGAACACGAAGAAAAACGCATGAACATGATAATTTCTGGAAAAATCTGTCATGAACATCATGAACACGGATGAAAATATTAATAAATCTGGAAAGAAAAAATGATAGGATGATGAACAAGATGTGTTTTCCGGTGGGTATATGAATTCTCCGGTGAAGTTTTCCAGCAAGTTTGATCTGTGGTGATTTGTCCGGCGAGCAAAGTTGGTGTTTGCATGGATTTAGGGTTAGGGTTACTGTGAGGGTTAGGGTTACTATTAGGGTTAGGTGGCGGCTGGAGGGTAGGCCTCAGGGCTAGGTGGCGGCTGTAGGGTTTTCTGGTTTTGGGGAATGTGTTTGCCATAAATGCAGACACTTATCAGACTTTATAGCCTGACAAGTGGCCACCGAATCTGACCTAATGGGCCTAAAAATGACTGTTGGACTGTCAACACAATAAAAGCCAATAAACATTAATATAAAGAGACTTAATTAAATAAACAATGATTAGTAACATTAACTAATAAGATTTTAAAAACCTAATTAATATAAACCAGAATAAATAAATAATAAATGAAGAAAAAGATGATTATTAATTATAAATAAAAAACGAAAAAAAAATAAAATAATAAATAAATAATAAAAAACGAAAAAAAAAATAAAATAATAAATAAAAACGAAAATAATAAAATAATAAATAAAAAACGAAAAAAATAAAGTAATAAATAAATAAATAAACTAACATATATATTTTTTAAAAGCCTAAATAATAATCTACATAAAAAGGAAAATAGTTACTACTATTAATTTAATAAAAACCCTAACAAACAAAAGAAGCTTAACATAATGAGCTCTATTTTAAAAGAAAAGAAATAATCTATTCTAATTAATAAAAGTAAATTTAATGTTAAATCTAATAATAAAAAGAAAGTATTTATCTAAAAATAAAAGCTATTTAAATAAATAAACCTATATCTAAAAGAAATAAATAAGTGATAAAATAAAATAAATAAAAAATAAAAGGGGAGAAAATTGCAAGAAAGAAAAAAAAGAAAAAAGAGAAAATGGAAGCAAAGGACCAAAATGCCCCTTTAGGCCACGTGTCACACTTTGATTGGTCAAAAGATAAATTTGAAAAATCGACCAATTGCGAGATGACACGTGTCTAAATGGCACGGAACAAAAAGCGAAAATAATTACAAAAGGGTAGGACAAATTTAGGGTATGACAGATGCCCCTATCTAATAGGCTTAAACCTAGGAGGATGAATTGCACTAGCGTTCACATCCCTGAGGTAGAAGTCTATTAGATATAAAAAGACCCTGAATTTGTCCGAAAGAAAGAGAGATGCTTGAGAATTGAAAATGCTCGATGATGTAAACCTCTGAGTAAGCTGGCACAAGTCGTCATCACCAAAAGGATGATGGGATGAAACACACACAGCTATTACCACCAAAAGGATGGCAAAGCGAAGCATTATTGCACGATCTATCATTAATGACCATGATAGATCCCCCACCAAAAGGATGACGGAGCGAAACACAAAACAAATCGCACAATCTATCACTAATGACCATGATAGACCCCCCACCAAAAGGATGACGGAGCGAAACACAACGCAAAATTCGCACAATCTATCACTAATGACCATGATAGACCCCCCCACCAAAAGGATGACGGAGCGAAACCACAAAGCAAAATTCGCACAATCTATCACTAATGACCATGATAGACCCCCCACCAAAAGGATGACGGAGCGAAACCACAAAGCAAAATTCGCACAATCTATCACTAATGACCATGATAGACCCCCCACCAAAAGGATGACGGAGCGAAACCACAAATAAAACATCGCACAACCTGATACCGACGAAGTACCAGACCTACCACCAAAAGGATGGTAGAGCGAAAACATAAAAGAAAACATCGCACAATCTACCATTAATGACCATGATAGACCCCCCACCAAAAGGATGACGGAGCGAAACTCACACCGAAACATCGCACAATCTGATATCGACGAAATACCAGGCCTACCACCAAAAGGATGGTAAAGCGAAAACACCAACAAAACATCGCGCAATCTGATACCGACGAAGTACCAGACCTACCACCAAAAGGATGGTAGAGCGAAAACACAAGAGAAAGCATCGCGCAATCTGATACCGACGAAGTACCAGACCTACCACCAAAAGGATGGTAGAGCGAAAAACACAAAAGAAAACCATCGCGCAATCTGATACCGACGAAGTATCAGACCTACCACCAAAAGGATGGTAGAGCGAAAACACAAATAAAATATCGCACAACCTGATACCGACGAAGTACCAGACCTACCACCAAAAGGATGGTAGAGCGAAAACATAAAAGAAAACATCGCGCAATCTGATACCGACGAAGTATCAGACCTACCACCAAAAGGATGGTAGAGCGAAAACATAAAAGAAAACATCACGCAATCTGATACCGACGAAGTACCAGACCTACCACCAAAAGGATGGTAGAGCGAAAACATAAAAGAAAACATCGCGCAATCTGATACCGACGAAGTACCAGACCTACCACCAAAAGGATGGTAGAGCGAAAACATAAATAAAACATCGCATAATCTGATACCGACGAAGTACCAGACCTACCACCAAAAGGATGGTAGAGCGAAAACATAAAAGAAAACACCGCGCAATCTGATACCGACGAAGTATCAGACCTACCGCCAAAAGGATGGTAGAGCGTAAACACAAACAAAACATCGCGCAATCTGATACCGACGAAGTACCAGACCTACCACCAAAAGGATGGTAGAGCGAAAACACAAATAAAACATCGCGCCATCTGATACCGACGAAGTATCAGACCTACCACCAAAAGGATGGTAGAGAGAAAACATAAAGGAAAAATATCGCGCAATCTGATACCGACGAAGCACCAGACCTACCACCAAAAGGATGGTAGAGCGAAAACACAAAAGAAAGCATCGTGCAATCTGATACCGACGAAGTACCAAACCTACCACCAAAAGGATGGTAGAGCGAAAACACAAACAAAACAATCGCACAATCTGACACCGACGAAGTACCAGACCTACCACCAAAAGGATGGTAGAGCGAAAACACAAAAGAAAGCATCGCACAATCTGATACCGACGAAGTACCAGACCTACCACCAAAAGGATGGTAGAGCGAAAACACAAACAAAACAATCGCACAATCTGACACCGACGAAGTACCAGACCTACCACCAAAAGGATGGTAGAGCGAAAACACCAACAAAACATCGCGCAATCTGATACCGACGAAGTACCAGACCTACCACCAAAAGGATGGTAGAGCGAAAACACAAGAGAAAGCATCGCGCAATCTGATACCGACGAAGTACCAGACCTACCACCAAAAGGATGGTAGAGCGAAAAACACAAAAGAAAACCATCGCGCAATCTGATACCGACGAAGTATCAGACCTACCACCAAAAGGATGGTAGAGCGAAAACACAAATAAAATATCGCACAACCTGATACCGACGAAGTACCAGACCTACCACCAAAAGGATGGTAGAGCGAAAACATAAATGAAAACATCGCGCAATCTGATACCGACGAAGTATCAGACCTACCACCAAAAGGATGGTAGAGCGAAAACATAAAAGAAAACATCGCGCAATCTGATACCGACGAAGTACCAGACCTACCACCAAAAGGATGGTAGAGCGAAAACATAAAAGAAAACATCGCGCAATCTGATACCGACGAAGTACCAGACCTACCACCAAAAGGATGGTAGAGCGAAAACATAAATAAAACATCGCATAATCTGATACCGACGAAGTACCAGACCTACCACCAAAAGGATGGTAGAGCGAAAACATAAAAGAAAACATCGCGCAATCTGATACCGACGAAGTATCAGACCTACCACCAAAAGGATGGTAGAGCGTAAACACAAACAAAACATCGCGCAATCTGATACCGACGAAGTACCAGACCTACCACCAAAAGGATGGTAGAGCGAAAACACAAATAAAACATCGCGCCATCTGATACTGACGAAGTATCAGACCTACCACCAAAAGGATGGTAGAGCGAAAACATAAAGGAAAAATATCGCGCAATCTGATACCGACGAAGTACCAGACCTACCACCAAAAGGATGGTAGAGCGAAAACACAAAAGAAAGCATCGCGCAATCTGATACCGACGAAGTACCAGACCTACCACCAAAAGGATGGTAGAGCGAAAACACAAACAAAACAATCGCACAATCTGACACCGACGAAGTACCAGACCTACCACCAAAAGGATGGTAGAGCGAAAACACAAAAGAAAGCATCGCACAATCTGATACCGACGAAGTACCAGACCTACCACCAAAAGGATGGTAGAGCGAAAACACAAAAGAAAGCATCGCGCAATCTGATACCGACGAAGTACCAGACCTACCACCAAAAGGATGGTAGAGCGAAAACACAAAAGAAAACATCGCGCAATCTGATACCGACGAAGTACCAGACCTACCACCAAAAGGATGATAGAGCGAAAACACAAATAAAATATCGCACAACCTGATACCGACGAAGTACCAGACCTACCACCAAAAGGATGGTAGAGCGAAAACACAAATAAAACATCGCGCAATCTGATACCGACGAAGTATCAGACCTACCACCAAAAGGATGATAGAGCGAAAACACAAACAAAACAAGTCGTTATCACCAAAAGGATGATAGGACAACACAGATTTGAAGTTTACCAACATCAAAAGGATGCAGGCTAGGTTGAACTGACGAAGTTCGACTATCACCGAAAGGATGATAGTAAGGCAATTGACAACGGTCACGCTTGCTGGGTACAACTCATTGGGGAATCCCTGAGAGGAAAATTGAAATGAGTCAACGGGGTACGCCCACCGTCTTTGCTTGGAAATCATAATTTGCCGAAATGATTTCATGGTTACGCCCATGAATTCTGAAGAGGATGCCCCTGACTGGGCTGAATTTGTCTTGATGTCTTGGTTTGCTCAACAAAAGGCTGAACAACTTCATAAGGAACACTCACGGTCTTGCTGAAGATGCCCCTGACTGGGTTGGATCTTGCACTGAACTTCTTGGATTTGCCCAACAAAAGGTTGAACAACTTCGTGAGGAACGCTCACGGTCTCGAATGGTATGCCCCTGGCTGGCTGAATGTTGATTTGCATATTTGATCAACCACGAGGTTGAAATTCGTCACAGGAGACGCCCATGGTCTTAAAAAAAGATGCCCCTGACTGGGCTGAATCTTGCTTTGAATAACTTCAAATTTTGTGGGAGAAACCCACAATTGCAGAAGATTGACCCTGACTGGGTTGATGACTGCTTTGAAGCTTTTGAAAATCGTGGGGTAAACCCACCATCTTGCGGAAGATGCCCCTGACTGGGCGGTCGACGGTCTTGGAAATCTTCGAGATTAATCCTGGACCTTGACTTGCATATATGAATGTTTGATGATAAATGATATTCTATATGAGTGGACGTGCAAATGCAAATGCTGACGAGCGGAGATGCAAGAGCTGGGGAAATGTGGTATGATTGGAGTATGCATATGATGCAAGATGCTTATGATAGAGAATGAGATGCGTATGATGCATATGATTGCAGACGGGTAATTGGAAATGCGGGTGGAAATGCCAGCGTGGTGGACTTTTGGTAGTTGCCAATGCAGATTGGACTTCGGGTGGTAGGAGGGATTGACTTCCTCGACACGCAGCTTGTTGAAGACGCCATGATTGAAGTAGAAGATGTCCTTGATGCCCCGAGTCTGGGATATTTGGATGACTGTGAATTTGCTTCAGAGAAGGTTGCAACTCTGAATGATGGTCAGGACGACCTGGTCTTGCCCCAGTCTGAACATGGTAATGGTCTGTCCCAGATTAACCAGTTCTGACATATGGAAGCTGAACTCGGATAACCTGCCCTTGCTCGAGTTGTTGAGTGATTTGCCCCAGCCTGTGGGTTCTGAGGTAGTCTTGCTTTGTGACAGTCACTGAAAGTCAAGTTCTTCCTTGATTGCCCCTTGTTGAAGTGTCTTTGAATACCTAGCACTGATTTGCAATTAAAATTGTACATTCATAGATGGTGACGTTAATGCAAAGCTCGATGCAAGATTTGAAAAAAGTGTCTTTTGTTTGGAAGTGTCGTGATAGTGAGACGAATGGAATGCTAGCCCAGACGTCGTGCTAATTTGATTGGTGTGCAAGATATAGCAAGCAAAATGACACCAATATTGATGATTAGAAATCATGTGAGGAGTCAGGTTACGCAACCTCGCGATAGCATGCTTTCAGAAGAAACCTCGCCTCAATTAGGTCTTTCGAGGGTTGTAACGTGGTCTGGTTTACGGTTATGAAACAAAGGTTATTAGGCTCAAAGTATGATTTGTACCCACCCCTTCTTCGTAATGATCTCCAGTCCTACGCTCAGTTAATCCTATACTTGTCTTGACGGTGTAAACTTGATGGTTCAAGGTTTGCTTGACGTGGCAGTCACCTTATTTTGATGGATGTCAGTGCCCCTTTGATTTGGGTGGCCACTGAATCTCATTTGTTTTTGTTGAGGATTTCGGGGTCCTCTTTTACTTTTGTGTGTTTTTTTTTTATCCCTAACTTTTGCATGGATTGACTTCGTTTGTCTGATCCATCGGGATTGCCTTGATTTTGCCTAAGTCCCCTCTAAGGTGTCTGACTTAGCAGGCTTTTGATGCTTGATTTTGTTGGGACTGCCATAGCATGGGTCTTTGATGGACAACCGTCTTTTATATATTGATTCGAATACGGGATTGGATTAACTGAACACTACCCTGCCCCAGGTTGAGTGTAAGGTTTGAATATCCGAAGGAAACTGCTACTTCTAGGCTCGAAGTGGTTTACTAGGGATTAACTCCTTATATCTCCAGTGTTTGGGGAATTGAAGCAATGCCTGTACATCATTGACGAGATTCGGTCTGAAAGCATACAGTTTGCAATTATGGGTATCTCGTTTTCATCATCCTCCCTCAAATCATGCTAAACAACAGTGGATAGAGTGGAGTGAATAAATGTGTCAGTGATAAGTGAAAATGAGTGAATACGACATAACTAATTCAAAACATGCATAAACGATACATTAATGAAACCAGATACGAGTGGCAATTGTTCAAAGCATACAATACTTAAATAAACAAAGACAAAACATAAGAAACTGCGAATAATGAAATGGCACATGACTGCCTTCTTCGGGGAACAAACTTGACTGGAATCAATCTGCCGTTGGCGCTAGTTGACTGGTGGCATCGGATTGTTGATGATGTTTGGGGACTTCCCATTGAAGTTGATAGCATCCCTGTCGATCATGTCTTGAATTATATGCTTGAAAGCCCTGCAGTCCTCAATGGTGTGACCTGGAGCGCCCTTATGAAACTCACAATGAGTATTTGCATCGTAATCGGCAGGAAGGATGGTTGGGGGAGCTAGATCTCTTGGGACGATAGCCTTTTGTTCCATTAATTGAGCAAAGATATCTGCATATGTCATTGGAAGACTATCGAATACTCTCTCCGGCTTCCATGTCCTGTGTTGATTTTGCTGACGCGGTCGTTGAACGGTCTGCTGTTCTGATTCCTTTCCAGTTATGGAGAGGGCTTCGAAGATCTGATCCATCTTCCTGTTGAGGGATTCCAGCTCCTTCCTGATAGCAATTTGTTCTTGCCGAATCTGCTCCATTGATCGTCTGGTATTGGCTCTAGTTGCGTACTGGTGTCGAGGAATCAGCTTGATTTACTGGAGAAGAAGGAACGGAGACATAAGATTCTGTTGAAGGACTGGAAATGCAAAATGCACGACATATGAAATGCAATGCAAATGATATGCAAGATGCAATGCAAGATACAAGATCCAGGATCACAGGATTACAATCAAACAACTCCTGAAGCTGGCAACTGTAACAGATAAGTAACCATAATTCCTGCTCAAAGAAAAGTGACAGGTACAACCTATACGGGAAGGTCTAAACATTCTACCCATAAACCCTCTCACGGGATGGTTTCTATGTTTGGTTCCCAGGATCACGGACACTAGTTGTATCAGCGTCACGCAACAGGCTGGCTGCATTACGACGATAATGACGATAAGGTCTCTCCTGAGCGGGGTCCTCATGCTAGGCGCACAAGGAGCGAGTCCTTGGAGACTAACATTACACGACCACCAATATCAGAACTGGTGCTAACAAAAGGTTCCCAGAATCACGGACCCTTCATTAATCAAGTCGTGCAACAGGCTAGCTGTGTTACAACAAGATCTACGAATAGGTCTCCTCTGGAGGAGCTTTCATGCTAGGCCCACAAGGAGCGAGTCCTCGGAGACTAACACTACTCGACTACCAATTCTAAACTATGTGTTCCCTCTGCTTTTACCAAAGCTCGGGCGTAGAGCTTTACTCATTATGCCATCCCAAAAACCAACAAGCCCAGATAACAAGCACAAATAAAAACCACAAGAGAACGAATACAAAAAGAAAACAAATAAAAACAAACACTCCTCACAAACCAAAAGATATGCTTGACTCTCTCTTTGCATGGAGCAATGCGTCCCCAGCAAAGTCGCCACCTGTCGCACCTCGAAAATTCATTTCGAACATACGACCCTCGCGCGAAAGGCGCGGAAATGCGGTTCGACAGAGTCGCCACCGAACTTTATTTTTCCCAAACAAACGGGAGAGGAAAATATCAAGAAAACCTCCTAAAACGAAAGGATAGGAACAGGGCTGTCGCAACCAAATTCCGGGTTCGGGAGTCGGTTACGTGAGGGGAAGGTATTAGCACCCCTCACGTCCGTCGTACTCGACGGGAACCTCTTAAGGTAATTGTGGGGAGTGTGGTCTAGGTTTATTTGTCTTCTTCTCGCTGGTAAAGGTAGAATTGGTAGGTTAAAAGGTTAGAGACGCTAAGGAGAGATGGGTGGTTAGAGAATAGGGTGCTCGCCAAGGATTGGGGCCCTTGTGCCTACGTATGCTCATTCGGACGAGAATGAGAAATCAGAGCGTTGTAGTTCGACTACGGTAAAGGATGGGGGGAAACGGAAGATGGGTAGAAGTGTGCTCGCTAAGATCATCGCAATCTTGTGCCTACGTATCTTATATTCAAGAATGAATAAAGAATCAGAGCGTCCGTAGTTCGTGGTAACAACCACGAAAAGAATACGGGAAATGGAAGGGAGGTAGAAATGTGGAATAGGGGAGAAAATGGGAAATGTGCTCGCCAAGATCATCGCAATCTTGTGCCTACGTATCTTACATTCGGACGAGAATGAAGAATCAGAGCAGTCGTAGTTCGTGGGAACAACCACGAAAAGATGAGGTTTGAATTGGTTTGACGTTGAGTTGAGAGACGAAAGAGTGACTGACAAACAACCTAAGGGCATGCCTCAAGAGCTTGTCACTCAAGAATTCAAGGAATGCGAGATCCCAAGAACTCAGTTCTTTCGGAAATTGGGTTGAATGAGTTGAAGACCAGAGTTGGATATTTTGAAAACGAAAGAATGAACTAATAACAACTCGGGGGCGCGCCCAAGAGTTACTCGTTCGAATATTCAAAGAATGCTAGATTCTAAGAATATCCCTCTTTCGTAAGTTTAAAAAAATGTGTTTGTGAAAGGATCGAATCGAAGAATGGCATGCGAGGGAATTGTTTTGAACTGGTTCGACGACGTGTCGAAGATTTGATTGAAGATGGAACCGGCTTGACGACGTGTCAAGGGTTAAGGTTGTGAGAAACGATATTAGTCCCTGAGGGTGCTCCTAATATCGAGACCACGAGGAATTGTGAAAGAAATGGGTTGCGAATGCGGACGAGCATTTGACTTAGGAGAATGCTGAGAACGATTGAGTTTGAAAAAGTCGAAAGGTTGAGTGAATAACAACCCAAAGGGCGTGCCTCGAGAGCTATTCACTCGAAAATTCAAGGAATGCTAGACTCCAAGAACCTTCTTATTTCGAAGTTTGAATCGAAAAAAGGTCGAAAGATTGAATAAATAATAACTCAAAGGGCGTGCCTCGAGAATTATTCACTCGAAAATTCAAGGAATGCTAGACTCCAAGAACCTTCTTCTTTCGAAGTTTGACCGAGAAAACGTTTGAAAAAGATTTGAAGTGAAAGTGAGGTATGAAAATAATTTGAGGTACGAGATGTGAGGACATGAGATTGGATTTGAAAATGAGAGGAATGACAATTATTTGATAAATGAGACGTAGGCCTCACAACCAATTAATTGGGGTATTATCGAAATGCTGGATCTCGACGACACCTTTTTCATTTGGAGAATATTTGAATGAACAAAGGAAATATCACAAAGAATGCTAAATTCTCATGACATTTCTTTGTTAGAAAAATATAATTTTTGAAAATGAGAGGTCGAATAATACACTATTTAAAGTGTACACCTTAATAATGACTATCCAAAAATTCAAGAAGTGCTAGACTTCAAGAATTTAGTTTCTCACGATTTGATTTAAAAAAATAATTTAGTAATAAAAATTAAATTGAGTAAGGACCAAAATTATTTATAAATGAATTTGAAAAGAAGATATTTTAATAAAACCATTTTTTTTTAAATAAGAATTGAAAAATAATATTTTGAAGATAGATTTGAAAATTTAGTAAATAAAGAAAATAAATTAAAACAAAGATCTAAAACAAAAGGTTTTGAAAATAATTTGCAAGATAGTAAAACAGTAGGGGGCATCAGTATCTAGGGGGGTACACATGAAAATCCCCATGATGGGCCCTAAGGCCCAATCTCAAACAGCAGCAAAAAATAAAAAAAACAAACAAAGGGTGTAATAATGAAAACAAGGGGTTGGGTCCAAATGAAACGGAGGGGTCAACGGCCCATTAAGCCCACGTCTGCGAATTATCATCCTTCCACTTTGCCCAAACAGTAACCCTAGCTCGACGCCGCCGCCGTTGGCTTCTCAACCTTTCGTCTCCCTCCGTTTTCACCCTTCCGTTTTTTTCTTCCATACTTCTTTCTCAACAAAAATCAATTTCGTCTTCTTCACCATCAATACCTGCAAATAAAACTAAACAGTAAAATCTTAACAAAAAAATCCTTTTTATGTGCAAGCCTCGGTGATGTCGTCGTTCGATCATCGACGAACTTAGAACGATTGAAGATGTTCGGTAAAAATCTGGAGAAACAGCGTGATCGGTATGAACATTGTTGAGGTATCGTGATGAATCAGAAGGGGTTTGATGAGGGTCCTCGGAATTTCTTTGAAGATTAGCGGTGGTTGATGAATCTGGATGCATGTTGGTCAAAGATAAATCAGTTCGAGTCTTAGATTTGGATAAACCTTGTTGGGAGTTCACGATGATGGAAGTTGATTCATTGAAAGTAGTTAAAGTTTGGAGGTTAAGGTTTTGGGGTCTATGAGTGTTGATGCGTGGAGAAGTTTCGTAGTGAAAGATCGGTTGTAGATCTGGAAATATTATACGAAGATGATGATTCGTGCGAAATCCTGAGTTTAGATTTTGGTTTTATATGGTGATGGTGCGTTGGATCGTTGAAGCGTGGTTGAGGATGTTGATTACGCTGTGGATCCAGATCGTGAAGGAACTTGGTGTAAGATTGTGAGGTTGAGGTTTGTGACGTTCGTATCATGATATTTTGAGTTCAGATTTGGATTGGTGTTGTGATGGAGTTTGAATCGAAGTTTTAGATCTGGAATGGTTTGCTCGGACCTGGAGTTTTGTTTGTTGAAGGTTATTGCACATCTGGAAAACTGGGTTGAATGTTGTTGTATTTCTGGGAAATTACATGAATACGGTTGAAATCTGTGAAGTTTGATTGAGTTAGAATGATTTACGGAAGCTGGTTTGAAGATTCATGGAGAGAAAATGAGGGTTTATTGATTGTTGATGATTTGTGATGTTGAAGAAGGTTTGGAGATTTCCAGAAAATCAATGGATGAAGGTTGAATGTTGATGAACATTTCTGGGAAAATATTTGAATGGTGAAGAACATGATGAATTTCTGATGAACCGGGATGAAGATCTAGCGCTTTGGATGATGGATCTGGAAAAGTGTTTATGGGGGTTTGAATGTTCATAGTTTCTGGAAAAAATAGGATGAATGATGAAGAACTCGTATGAACATTGCTGGGAAAAAGCCATGAACATTGATGAACATGTGAAGAAAAATCTGGAAAAGAGTTTGAGTGTATGTATTTTTGGGAATTTGGATGAAGATGGTATGAATGTTATTTGAACAGGTGAAGAACACGAAGAAAAACGCATGAACATGATAATTTCTGGAAAAATCTGTCATGAACATCATGAACACGGATGAAAATATTAATAAATCTGGAAAGAAAAAATGATAGGATGATGAACAAGATGTGTTTTCCGGTGGGTATATGAATTCTCCGGTGAAGTTTTCCAGCAAGTTTGATCTGTGGTGATTTGTCCGGCGAGCAAAGTTGGTGTTTGCATGGATTTAGGGTTAGGGTTACTGTGAGGGTTAGGGTTACTATTAGGGTTAGGTGGCGGCTGGAGGGTAGGCCTCAGGGCTAGGTGGCGGCTGTAGGGTTTTCTGGTTTTGGGGAATGTGTTTGCCATAAATGCAGACACTTATCAGACTTTATAGCCTGACAAGTGGCCACCGAATCTGACCTAATGGGCCTAAAAATGACTGTTGGACTGTCAACACAATAAAAGCCAATAAACATTAATATAAAGAGACTTAATTAAATAAACAATGATTAGTAACATTAACTAATAAGATTTTAAAAACCTAATTAATATAAACCAGAATAAATAAATAATAAATGAAGAAAAAGATGATTATTAATTATAAATAAAAAACGAAAAAAAAATAAAATAATAAATAAATAATAAAAAACGAAAAAAAAAATAAAATAATAAATAAAAACGAAAATAATAAAATAATAAATAAAAAACGAAAAAAATAAAGTAATAAATAAATAAATAAACTAACATATATATTTTTTAAAAGCCTAAATAATAATCTACATAAAAAGGAAAATAGTTACTACTATTAATTTAATAAAAACCCTAACAAACAAAAGAAGCTTAACATAATGAGCTCTATTTTAAAAGAAAAGAAATAATCTATTCTAATTAATAAAAGTAAATTTAATGTTAAATCTAATAATAAAAAGAAAGTATTTATCTAAAAATAAAAGCTATTTAAATAAATAAACCTATATCTAAAAGAAATAAATAAGTGATAAAATAAAATAAATAAAAAATAAAAGGGGAGAAAATTGCAAGAAAGAAAAAAAAGAAAAAAGAGAAAATGGAAGCAAAGGACCAAAATGCCCCTTTAGGCCACGTGTCACACTTTGATTGGTCAAAAGATAAATTTGAAAAATCGACCAATTGCGAGATGACACGTGTCTAAATGGCACGGAACAAAAAGCGAAAATAATTACAAAAGGGTAGGACAAATTTAGGGTATGACAGATGCCCCTATCTAATAGGCTTAAACCTAGGAGGATGAATTGCACTAGCGTTCACATCCCTGAGGTAGAAGTCTATTAGATATAAAAAGACCCTGAATTTGTCCGAAAGAAAGAGAGATGCTTGAGAATTGAAAATGCTCGATGATGTAAACCTCTGAGTAAGCTGGCACAAGTCGTCATCACCAAAAGGATGATGGGATGAAACACACACAGCTATTACCACCAAAAGGATGGCAAAGCGAAGCATTATTGCACGATCTATCATTAATGACCATGATAGATCCCCCACCAAAAGGATGACGGAGCGAAACACAAAACAAATCGCACAATCTATCACTAATGACCATGATAGACCCCCCACCAAAAGGATGACGGAGCGAAACACAACGCAAAATTCGCACAATCTATCACTAATGACCATGATAGACCCCCCCACCAAAAGGATGACGGAGCGAAACCACAAAGCAAAATTCGCACAATCTATCACTAATGACCATGATAGACCCCCCACCAAAAGGATGACGGAGCGAAACCACAAAGCAAAATTCGCACAATCTATCACTAATGACCATGATAGACCCCCCACCAAAAGGATGACGGAGCGAAACCACAAATAAAACATCGCACAACCTGATACCGACGAAGTACCAGACCTACCACCAAAAGGATGGTAGAGCGAAAACATAAAAGAAAACATCGCACAATCTACCATTAATGACCATGATAGACCCCCCACCAAAAGGATGACGGAGCGAAACTCACACCGAAACATCGCACAATCTGATATCGACGAAATACCAGGCCTACCACCAAAAGGATGGTAAAGCGAAAACACCAACAAAACATCGCGCAATCTGATACCGACGAAGTACCAGACCTACCACCAAAAGGATGGTAGAGCGAAAACACAAGAGAAAGCATCGCGCAATCTGATACCGACGAAGTACCAGACCTACCACCAAAAGGATGGTAGAGCGAAAAACACAAAAGAAAACCATCGCGCAATCTGATACCGACGAAGTATCAGACCTACCACCAAAAGGATGGTAGAGCGAAAACACAAATAAAATATCGCACAACCTGATACCGACGAAGTACCAGACCTACCACCAAAAGGATGGTAGAGCGAAAACATAAAAGAAAACATCGCGCAATCTGATACCGACGAAGTATCAGACCTACCACCAAAAGGATGGTAGAGCGAAAACATAAAAGAAAACATCACGCAATCTGATACCGACGAAGTACCAGACCTACCACCAAAAGGATGGTAGAGCGAAAACATAAAAGAAAACATCGCGCAATCTGATACCGACGAAGTACCAGACCTACCACCAAAAGGATGGTAGAGCGAAAACATAAATAAAACATCGCATAATCTGATACCGACGAAGTACCAGACCTACCACCAAAAGGATGGTAGAGCGAAAACATAAAAGAAAACACCGCGCAATCTGATACCGACGAAGTATCAGACCTACCGCCAAAAGGATGGTAGAGCGTAAACACAAACAAAACATCGCGCAATCTGATACCGACGAAGTACCAGACCTACCACCAAAAGGATGGTAGAGCGAAAACACAAATAAAACATCGCGCCATCTGATACCGACGAAGTATCAGACCTACCACCAAAAGGATGGTAGAGAGAAAACATAAAGGAAAAATATCGCGCAATCTGATACCGACGAAGCACCAGACCTACCACCAAAAGGATGGTAGAGCGAAAACACAAAAGAAAGCATCGTGCAATCTGATACCGACGAAGTACCAAACCTACCACCAAAAGGATGGTAGAGCGAAAACACAAACAAAACAATCGCACAATCTGACACCGACGAAGTACCAGACCTACCACCAAAAGGATGGTAGAGCGAAAACACAAAAGAAAGCATCGCACAATCTGATACCGACGAAGTACCAGACCTACCACCAAAAGGATGGTAGAGCGAAAACACAAAAGAAAGCATCGCGCAATCTGATACCGACGAAGTACCAGACCTACCACCAAAAGGATGGTAGAGCGAAAACACAAAAGAAAACATCGCGCAATCTGATACCGACGAAGTACCAGACCTACCACCAAAAGGATGATAGAGCGAAAACACAAATAAAATATCGCACAACCTGATACCGACGAAGTACCAGACCTACCACCAAAAGGATGGTAGAGCGAAAACATAAAAGAAAACATCGCACAATCTGATACCGACGAAGTATCAGACCTACCACCAAAAGGATGGTAGAGCGAAAACATAAAAGAAAACATCGCGCAATCTGATACCGACGAAGTACCAGACCTACCACCAAAAGGATGGTAGAGCGAAAACATAAAAGAAAACATCGCACAATCTGATACCGACGAAGTACCAGACCTACCACCAAAAGGATGGTAGAGCGAAAACATAAATAAAACATCGCATAATCTGATACCGACGAAGTACCAGACCTACCACCAAAAGGATGGTAGAGCGAAAACATAAAAGAAAACATCGCGCAATCTGATACCGACGAAGTATCAGACCTACCACCAAAAGGATGGTAGAGCGTAAACACAAACAAAACATCGCGCAATCTGATACCGACGAAGTACCAGACCTACCACCAAAAGGATGGTAGAGCGAAAACACAAATAAAACATCGCGCCATCTGATACCGACGAAGTATCAGACCTACCACCAAAAGGATGGTAGAGCGAAAACATAAAGGAAAAATATCGCGCAATCTGATACCGACGAAGTACCAGACCTACCACCAAAAGGATGGTAGAGCGAAAACACAAAAGAAAGCATCGCGCAATCTGATACCGACGAAGTACCAGACCTACCACCAAAAGGATGGTAGAGCGAAAACACAAACAAAACAATCGCACAATCTGACACCGACGAAGTACCAGACCTACCACCAAAAGGATGGTAGAGCGAAAACACAAAAGAAAGCATCGCACAATCTGATACCGACGAAGTACCAGACCTACCACCAAAAGGATGGTAGAGCGAAAACACAAAAGAAAGCATCGCGCAATCTGATACCGACGAAGTACCAGACCTACCACCAAAAGGATGGTAGAGCGAAAACACAAAAGAAAACATCGCGCAATCTGATACCGACGAAGTACCAGACCTACCACCAAAAGGATGATAGAGCGAAAACACAAATAAAATATCGCACAACCTGATACCGACGAAGTACCAGACCTACCACCAAAAGGATGGTAGAGCGAAAACACAAATAAAACATCGCGCAATCTGATACCGACGAAGTATCAGACCTACCACCAAAAGGATGATAGAGCGAAAACACAAACAAAACAAGTCGTTATCACCAAAAGGATGATAGGACAACACAGATTTGAAGTTTACCAACATCAAAAGGATGCAGGCTAGGTTGAACTGACGAAGTTCGACTATCACCGAAAGGATGATAGTAAGGCAATTGACAACGGTCACGCTTGCTGGGTACAACTCATTGGGGAATCCCTGAGAGGAAAATTGAAATGAGTCAACGGGGTACGCCCACCGTCTTTGCTTGGAAATCATAATTTGCCGAAATGATTTCATGGTTACGCCCATGAATTCTGAAGAGGATGCCCCTTACTGGGCTGAATTTGTCTTGATGTCTTGGTTTGCTCAACAAAAGGTTGAACAACTTCATAAGGAACACTCACGGTCTTGCTGAAGATGCCCCTGACTGGGTTGGATCTTGCACTGAACTTCTTGGATTTGCCCAACAAAAGGTTGAACAACTTCGTGAGGAACGCTCACGGTCTCGAATGGTATGCCCCTGGCTGGCTGAATGTTGATTTGCATATTTGATCAACCACGAGGTTGAAATTCGTCACAGGAGACGCCCATGGTCTTAAAAAAAGATGCCCCTGACTGGGCTGAATCTTGCTTTGAATAACTTCAAATTTTGTGGGAGAAACCCACAATTGCAGAAGATTGACCCTGACTGGGTTGATGACTGCTTTGAAGCTTTTGAAAATCGTGGGGTAAACCCACCATCTTGCGGAAGATGCCCCTGACTGGGCGGTCGACGGTCTTGGAAATCTTCGAGATTAATCCTGGACCTTGACTTGCATATATGAATGTTTGATGATAAATGATATTCTATATGAGTGGACGTGCAAATGCAAATGCTGACGAGCGGAGATGCAAGAGCTGGGGAAATGTGGTATGATTGGAGTATGCATATGATGCAAGATGCTTATCATAGAGAATGAGATGCGTATGATGCATATGATTGCAGACGGGTAATTGGAAATGCGGGTGGAAATGCCAGCATGGTGGACTTTTGGTAGTTGCCAATGCAGATTGGACTTCGGGTGGTAGGAGGGATTGACTTCCTCGACACGCAGCTTGTTGAAGACGCCATGATTGAAGTAGAAGATGTCCTTGATGCCCCGAGTCTGGGATATTTGGATGACTGTGAATTTGCTTCAGAGAAGGTTGCAACTCTGAATGATGGTCAGGACGACCTGGTCTTGCCCCAGTCTGAACATGGTAATGGTCTGTCCCAGATTAACCAGTTCTGACATATGGAAGCTGAACTCGGATAACCTGCCCTTGCTCGAGCTGTTGAGTGATTTGCCCCAGCCTGTGGGTTCTGAGGTAGTCTTGCTTTGTGACAGTCACTGAAAGTCAAGTTCTTCCTTGATTGCCCCTTGTTGAAGTGTCTTTGAATACCTAGCACTGATTTGCAATTAAAATTGTACATTCATAGATGGTGACGTTAATGCAAAGCTCGATGCAAGATTTGAAAAAAGTGTCTTTTGTTTGGAAGTGTCGTGATAGTGAGACGAATGGAATGCTAGCCCAGACGTCGTGCTAATTTGATTGGTGTGCAAGATATAGCAAGCAAAATGACACCAATATTGATGATTAGAAATCATGTGAGGAGTCAGGTTACGCATCCTCGCGATAGCATGCTTTCAGAAGAAACCTCGCCTCAATTAGGTCTTTCGAGGGTTGTAACGTGGTCTGGTTTACGGTTATGAAACAAAGGTTATTAGGCTCAAAGTATGATTTGTACCCACCCCTTCTTCGTAATGATCTCCAGTCCTACGCTCAGTTAATCCTATACTTGTCTTGACGGTGTAAACTTGATGGTTCAAGGTTTGCTTGACGTGGCAGTCACCTTATTTTGATGGATGTCAGTGCCCCTTTGATTTGGGTGGCCACTGAATCTCATTTGTTTTTGTTGAGGATTTCGGGGTCCTCTTTTACTTTTGTGTGTTTTTTTTTTATCCCTAACTTTTGCATGGATTGACTTCGTTTGTCTGATCCATCGGGATTGCCTTGATTTTGCCTAAGTCCCCTCTAAGGTGTCTGACTTAGCAGGCTTTTGATGCTTGATTTTGTTGGGACTGCCATAGCATGGGTCTTTGATGGACAACCGTCTTTTATATATTGATTCGAATACGGGATTGGATTAACTGAACACTACCCTGCCCCAGGTTGAGTGTAAGGTTTGAATATCCGAAGGAAACTGCTACTTCTAGGCTCGAAGTGGTTTACTAGGGATTAACTCCTTATATCTCCAGTGTTTGGGGAATTGAAGCAATGCCTGTACATCATTGACGAGATTCGGTCTGAAAGCATACAGTTTGCAATTATGGGTATCTCGTTTTCATCATCCTCCCTCAAATCATGCTAAACAACAGTGGATAGAGTGGAGTGAATAAATGTGTCAGTGATAAGTGAAAATGAGTGAATACGACATAACTAATTCAAAACATGCATAAACGATACATTAATGAAACCAGATACGAGTGGCAATTGTTCAAAGCATACAATACTTAAATAAACAAAGACAAAACATAAGAAACTGCGAATAATGAAATGGCACATGACTGCCTTCTTCGGGGAACAAACTTGACTGGAATCAATCTGCCGTTGGCGCTAGTTGACTGGTGGCATCGGATTGTTGATGATGTTTGGGGACTTCCCATTGAAGTTGATAGCATCCCTGTCGATCATGTCTTGAATTATATGCTTGAAAGCCCTGCAGTCCTCAATGGTGTGACCTGGAGCGCCCTTATGAAACTCACAATGAGTATTTGCATCGTAATCGGCAGGAAGGATGGTTGGGGGAGCTAGATCTCTTGGGACGATAGCCTTTTGTTCCATTAATTGAGCAAAGATATCTGCATATGTCATTGGAAGACTATCGAATACTCTCTCCGGCTTCCATGTCCTGTGTTGATTTTGCTGACGCGGTCGTTGAACGGTCTGCTGTTCTGATTCCTTTCCAGTTATGGAGAGGGCTTCGAAGATCTGATCCATCTTCCTGTTGAGGGATTCCAGCTCCTTCCTGATAGCAATTTGTTCTTGCCGAATCTGCTCCATTGATCGTCTGGTATTGGCTCTAGTTGCGTACTGGTGTCGAGGAATCAGCTTGATTTACTGGAGAAGAAGGAACGGAGACATAAGATTCTGTTGAAGGACTGGAAATGCAAAATGCACGACATATGAAATGCAATGCAAATGATATGCAAGATGCAATGCAAGATACAAGATCCAGGATCACAGGATTACAATCAAACAACTCCTGAAGCTGGCAACTGTAACAGATAAGTAACCATAATTCCTGCTCAAAGAAAAGTGACAGGTACAACCTATACGGGAAGGTCTAAACATTCTACCCATAAACCCTCTCACGGGATGGTTTCTATGTTTGGTTCCCAGGATCACGGACACTAGTTGTATCAGCGTCACGCAACAGGCTGGCTGCATTACGACGATAATGACGATAAGGTCTCTCCTGAGCGGGGTCCTCATGCTAGGCGCACAAGGAGCGAGTCCTTGGAGACTAACATTACACGACCACCAATATCAGAACTGGTGCTAACAAAAGGTTCCCAGAATCACGGACCCTTCATTAATCAAGTCGTGCAACAGGCTAGCTGTGTTACAACAAGATCTACGAATAGGTCTCCTCTGGAGGAGCTTTCATGCTAGGCCCACAAGGAGCGAGTCCTCGGAGACTAACACTACTCGACTACCAATTCTAAACTATGTGTTCCCTCTGCTTTTACCAAAGCTCGGGCGTAGAGCTTTACTCATTATGCCATCCCAAAAACCAACAAGCCCAGATAACAAGCACAAATAAAAACCACAAGAGAACGAATACAAAAAGAAAACAAATAAAAACAAACACTCCTCACAAACCAAAAGATATGCTTGACTCTCTCTTTGCATGGAGCAATGCGTCCCCAGCAAAGTCGCCACCTGTCGCACCTCGAAAATTCATTTCGAACATACGACCCTCGCGCGAAAGGCGCGGAAATGCGGTTCGACAGAGTCGCCACCGAACTTTATTTTTCCCAAACAAACGGGAGAGGAAAATATCAAGAAAACCTCCTAAAACGAAAGGATAGGAACAGGGCTGTCGCAACCAAATTCCGGGTTCGGGAGTCGGTTACGTGAGGGGAAGGTATTAGCACCCCTCACGTCCGTCGTACTCGACGGGAACCTCTTAAGGTAATTGTGGGGAGTGTGGTCTAGGTTTATTTGTCTTCTTCTCGCTGGTAAAGGTAGAATTGGTAGGTTAAAAGGTTAGAGACGCTAAGGAGAGATGGGTGGTTAGAGAATAGGGTGCTCGCCAAGGATTGGGGCCCTTGTGCCTACGTATGCTCATTCGGACGAGAATGAGAAATCAGAGCGTTGTAGTTCGACTACGGTAAAGGATGGGGGGAAACGGAAGATGGGTAGAAGTGTGCTCGCTAAGATCATCGCAATCTTGTGCCTACGTATCTTATATTCAAGAATGAATAAAGAATCAGAGCGTCCGTAGTTCGTGGTAACAACCACGAAAAGAATACGGGAAATGGAAGGGAGGTAGAAATGTGGAATAGGGGAGAAAATGGGAAATGTGCTCGCCAAGATCATCGCAATCTTGTGCCTACGTATCTTACATTCGGACGAGAATGAAGAATCAGAGCAGTCGTAGTTCGTGGGAACAACCACGAAAAGATGAGGTTTGAATTGGTTTGACGTTGAGTTGAGAGACGAAAGAGTGACTGACAAACAACCTAAGGGCATGCCTCAAGAGCTTGTCACTCAAGAATTCAAGGAATGCGAGATCCCAAGAACTCAGTTCTTTCGGAAATTGGGTTGAATGAGTTGAAGACCAGAGTTGGATATTTTGAAAACGAAAGAATGAACTAATAACAACTCGGGGGCGCGCCCAAGAGTTACTCGTTCGAATATTCAAAGAATGCTAGATTCTAAGAATATCCCTCTTTCGTAAGTTTAAAAAAATGTGTTTGTGAAAGGATCGAATCGAAGAATGGCATGCGAGGGAATTGTTTTGAACTGGTTCGACGACGTGTCGAAGATTTGATTGAAGATGGAACCGGCTTGACGACGTGTCAAGGGTTAAGGTTGTGAGAAACGATATTAGTCCCTGAGGGTGCTCCTAATATCGAGACCACGAGGAATTGTGAAAGAAATGGGTTGCGAATGCGGACGAGCATTTGACTTAGGAGAATGCTGAGAGCGATTGAGTTTGAAAAAGTCGAAAGGTTGAGTGAATAACAACCCAAAGGGCGTGCCTCGAGAGCTATTCACTCGAAAATTCAAGGAATGCTAGACTCCAAGAACCTTCTTCTTTCGAAGTTTGAATCGAAAAAAGGTCGAAAGATTGAATAAATAATAACTCAAAGGGCGTGCCTCGAGAATTATTCACTCGAAAATTCAAGGAATGCTAGACTCCAAGAACCTTCTTCTTTCGAAGTTTGACCGAGAAAACGTTTGAAAAAGATTTGAAGTGAAAGTGAGGTATGAAAATAATTTGAGGTACGAGATGTGAGGACATGAGATTGGATTTGAAAATGAGAGGAATGACAATTATTTGATAAATGAGACGTAGGCCTCACAACCAATTAATTGGGGTATTATCGAAATGCTGGATCTCGACGACACCTTTTTCATTTGGAGAATATTTGAATGAACAAAGGAAATATCACAAAGAATGCTAAATTCTCATGACATTTCTTTGTTAGAAAAATATAATTTTTGAAAATGAGAGGTCGAATAATACACTATTTAAAGTGTACACCTTAATAATGACTATCCAAAAATTCAAGAAGTGCTAGACTTCAAGAATTTAGTTTCTCACGATTTGATTTAAAAAAATAATTTAGTAATAAAAATTAAATTGAGTAAGGACCAAAATTATTTATAAATGAATTTGAAAAGAAGATATTTTAATAAAACCATTTTTTTTTAAATAAGAATTGAAAAATAATATTTTGAAGATAGATTTGAAAATTTAGTAAATAAAGAAAATAAATTAAAACAAAGATCTAAAACAAAAGGTTTTGAAAATAATTTGCAAGATAGTAAAACAGTAGGGGGCATCAGTATCCAGGGGGGTACACATGAAAATCCCCATGATGGGCCCTAAGGCCCAATCTCAAACAGCAGCAAAAAATAAAAAAAACAAACAAAGGGTGTAATAATGAAAACAAGGGGTTGGGTCCAAATGAAACGGAGGGGTCAACGGCCCATTAAGCCCACGTCTGCGAATTATCATCCTTCCACTTTGCCCAAACAGTAACCCTAGCTCGACGACGCCGCCGTTGGCTTCTCAACCTTTCGTCTCCCTCCGTTTTCACCCTTCCGTTTTTTTCTTCCATACTTCTTTCTCAACAAAAATCAATTTCGTCTTCTTCACCATCAATACCTGCAAATAAAACTAAACAGTAAAATCTTAACAAAAAAATCCTTTTTATGTGCAAGCCTCGGTGATGTCGTCGTTCGATCATCGACGAACTTAGAACGATTGAAGATGTTCGGTAAAAATCTGGAGAAACAGCGTGATCGGTATGAACATTGTTGAGGTATCGTGATGAATCAGAAGGGGTTTGATGAGGGTTCTCGGAATTTCTTTGAAGATTAGCGGTGGTTGATGAATCTGGATGCATGTTGGTCAAAGATAAATCAGTTCGAGTCTTAGATTTGGATAAACCTTGTTGGGAGTTCACGATGATGGAAGTTGATTCATTGAAAGTAGTTAAAGTTTGGAGGTTAAGGTTTTGGGGTCTATGAGTGTTGATGCGTGGAGAAGTTTCGTAGTGAAAGATCGGTTGTAGATCTGGAAATATTATACGAAGATGATGATTCGTGCGAAATCCTGAGTTTAGATTTTGGTTTTATATGGTGATGGTGCGTTGGATCGTTGAAGCGTGGTTGAGGATGTTGATTACGCTGTGGATCCAGATCGTGAAGGAACTTGGTGTAAGATTGTGAGGTTGAGGTTTGTGACGTTCGTATCATGATATTTTGAGTTCAGATTTGGATTGGTGTTGTGATGGAGTTTGAATCGAAGTTTTAGATCTTGAATGGTTTGCTCGGACCTGGAGTTTTGTTTGTTGAAGGTTATTGCACATCTGGAAAACTGGGTTGAATGTTGTTGTATTTCTGGGAAATTACATGAATACGGTTGAAATCTGTGAAGTTTGATTGAGTTAGAATGATTTACGGAAGCTGGTTTGAAGATTCATGGAGAGAAAATGAGGGTTTATTGATTGTTGATGATTTGTGATGTTGAAGAAGGTTTGGAGATTTCCAGAAAATCAATGGATGAAGGTTGAATGTTGATGAACATTTCTGGGAAAATATTTGAATGGTGAAGAACATGATGAATTTCTGATGAACCGGGATGAAGATCTGGCGCTTTGGATGATGGATCTGGAAAAGTGTTTATGGGGGTTTGAATGTTCATAGTTTCTGGAAAAAATAGGATGAATGATGAAGAACTCGTATGAACATTGCTGGGAAAAAGCCATGAACATTGATGAACATGTGAAGAAAAATCTGGAAAAGAGTTTGAGTGTATGTATTTCTGGGAATTTGGATGAAGATGGTATGAATGTTGTTTGAACAGGTGAAGAACACGAAGAAGAACGCATGAACATGATAATTTCTGGAAAAATCTGTCATGAACATCATGAACACGGATGAAAATATTAATAAATCTGGAAAGAAAAAATGATAGGATGATGAACAAGATGTGTTTTCCGGTGGGTATATGAATTCTCCGGTGAAGTTTTCCGGCAAGTTTGATCTGTGGTGATTTGTCCGGCGAGCAAAGTTGGTGTTTGCATGGATTTAGGGTTAGGGTTACTGTGAGGGTTAGGGTTACTATTAGGGTTAGGTGGCGGCTGGAGGGTAGGCCTCAGGGCTAGGTGGCGGCTGTAGGGTTTTCTGGTTTTGGGGAATGTGTTTGCCATAAATGCAGACACTTATCAGACTTTATAGCTTGACAAGTGGCCACCGAATCTGACCTAATGGGCCTAAAAATGACTGTTGGACTGTCAACACAATAAAAGCCAATAAACATTAATATAAAGAGACACAATTAAATAAACAATGATTAGTAACATTAACTAATAAGATTTTAAAAACCTAATTAATATAAACCAGAATAAATAAATAATAAATGAAGAAAAGGATGATTATTAATTATAAATAAAAAACGAAAAAAATAAAATAAAATAAAAAATAAATAATAAAAAACGAAAAAAAAAAATAATAATAAATAAAAACGAAAATAATAAAATAATAAATAAAAAACGAAAAAAAATAAAGTAATAAATAAATAAAAAAACTAACATATATATTTTTTAAAAGCCTAAATAATAATCTACATAAAAAGGAAAATAGTTACTACTATTAATTTAATAAAAACCCTAACAAACAAAAGAAGCTTAACATAATGAGCTCTATTTTAAAAGAAAAGAAATAATCTATTCTAATTAATAAAAGTAAATTTAATGTTAAATCTAATAATAAAAAGAAAGTATTTATCTAAAAATAAAAGCTATTTAAATAAATAAACCTATATCTAAAAGAAATAAATAAGTGATAAAATAAAATAAATAAAAAATAAAAGGGGAGAAAATTGCAAGAAAGAAAAAAAAGAAAAAAGAGAAAATGGAAGCAAAGGACCAAAATGCCCCTTTAGGCCACGTGTCACACTTTGATTGGTCAAAAGATAAATTTGAAAAATCGATCAATTGCGAGATGACACGTGTCTAAATGGCACGGAACAAAAAGCGAAAATAATTACAAAAGGGTAGGACAAATTTAGGGTATGACAACCCGCAAAGTCGAAAACCTAGAAGGGCGACTTTGGCAAAAAAAGGGTATCCCGGTGAATCGAAAACCCGAAAGGGCAGTTCAGGCAAAAGTTAGGGATTGAAAAAGCAAATGATTGTGTTCCGCGTGTGAACTTTCATTGTTTAGTGGTTTGGAAGACCTGAGGGTCGTTTATCTGAATCAATCTATTCTGAAGCTGAAGCATCGGAGAAGTATCGAAGTCGAGTGGGTCATAGAGGGATCAACTCATGGTGTTCGTCTACGCCATATTGCTGACATTTGTGTATACGGATGTATATTTATGTTATTTTTCTTGCGCAACTTCCTCATTTCAGAAGTTTCCATCTGTTGTAAAACATTTTGCCCATTCAGGGGCTCGTTATCAATAAAACATATACTATTCAGTACTTCTGTTTGTTTGTTTAGTTTTTATCTGTTTTGTTTGCGAAAAATAACGCACGATGTTTTTGATAAAATGTGCATACATAAACTTGTGGGCCTAGACCAATAATTATTGAAACATTGAATTACCTGAACATTGTCACAGGATGATAACCTTGATAGGTCCCTTTGAGGAGGGTATCTTGTCTGTTTGTTCATATTGTTGCAGGGACGTCGCCATCCAGGCAGTACGCCAGATGCTTTCCAAGCAGGATGATTCCTTCTTCCCCATCGAGTTCAGCAGTGTGTCCCCACGAAGTCTGAACATGGGACCGTGAGCGTTGATATGTCTCCCCGAGCAGAGAAGATTCTCCCTAACCAGATGTATCCTAGGCAGGATCGCCCTTTCCCCAGCTGAATCATACGCCGAAGCATATATTCATTCCCCAGCACTAGGTCAATGTGCAATTTTCTCGTAGCAGACTATTCGCAAGTGTTCAGCTTCCGATGGTTCAGGCTGAAGTCTCCAGCGGAATTGAAAGTCCTCACAGAGTTGTATTCTCCCCGGCAGGTAGGAGTGATTCCAACATCTGGCTGCCTATCCTCAGTCGAGTTTGCGGTTCCCCAAGAGAGCCGAGTCCTAGGAAGCCGTTCAAGCCATGATTGGTTTTCCCCAGTATAGTGTTGAATAGCTGATGCTGTACTCCCCCATCGGAGTCCGTATCTCCAGGAATATTCTATCTGCGAAGGCCTTGCAGTTTATTTCTGCGATTGACATCATTTCCTCGACAGTTTGTGGTTCGTGCACCTAGTGGAGCAGGTTCAGGTTCTCGTAGAACTTTGTTCCCCTGCAGCAGTCAGCTGGAGTTCGTATCCCTAGATTGAGTCTAATTTAGATTGGCGTGACTTCTTTTCATCGGCAGGATGATTCCTCCTCCCTACCAGAGCGGTTCTTTCTCCTTGAGGAGTATTTTCCCTTTGGCATTTATTTTGCTGATGGGGTCGTAGCATTTTGCATGATTGCATAACATTTACCCTAAATGCGTAGCATTTCTACCATGTGGAGCATTGCACCATTGTCAAACATATGCATATGAAACATGAGCTAGGACGTTACCGTCCTTGTTTTATAGGTGTTCCTCCGCAGAATGGTTTGCTCAAGATGATTCTTGAATTCCCCAGCAAAGTTATTTGCTCAAGATGATTCTCGAAATCCCCAGTGAAATAGCCAGAGTTGTTTACTCAAGATGATTCTTAAAGTCCCCGGCGAAGTTGTTTGGTCAAGATGATTCTTGATTTCCGCAGCAGAGTTTATTTGTCTAGAATGATTTTTGAAATCCTCGAAGCAGAGTTACTTAATAGTTCTCCAGAATCCCCAGTAGGTTTTAAAACAGAGAAGTTGAAACTTCCTTGAAGACTTGATGATTGAAGTCCGGCTGACGCCCGAGAATTTCTTTGAATGCCCGATGGCATGATTACAGAGATTGTCAAAAGTTCTTGATGACCTGATGAGTCCTGAGGAATTCTTCTGCTGCCATGCCGCAGAATGCCTGACGGCAATATCAGCTATGTATCACCCGTTACCGTGTAACTGGTGATCCCTTGATGACTTGAGGAAGAAGCTGTAGTGAAATCTGATGATCATCCTGACGGAGATTTGGGCCCGATGCCGTGCAACTGCCATTTCAGACTTCAAAGATTGTCCTACCCACTAAAGTATCGTTTACTTGTGTGGTTGGCAAATTTTTGGTTACCGTGTAACCGATTCCCCAGCAAGTTGTCGTGCAACTGTCATTTTCAGTTTTGAAGATGTTCCTACCAATCAGAGTATCATTTACCTGTGTGGTTGGCAAATCACCAGTTACCGTGTAATCGGTGATCCCTTGATGATTTGAAGGCACAAAGGATCATCCTGACGGAGATTCAAATCAGTATTTCTTCTGCTAGTTGCCGTGCAACTATCGTTTCAGTTTCCGAAGATTTGGTTGCCCATCAGAGTACCGTGTGCTTGTGCAGCTGGCAAATTTCCGAGTTTGTTGGTATTCAACCGTCTTTTACCTTGATTGTTTGAGAGCCATTCGCTTCTCACCCAGTCAGGTCCAAGCCATTTGAATAGGGACAATTGTTGTACCCCAAAATTTGCCCAACATTTCTTTACCTAGCTTGTGTTTCATTTCATTCATATTAGCATTATCATTTGCATTGCATTGACATGTATGCAGGAGATCAAGAGGTATGACTACCAATCAAGAGCTACATAAGGCTATGGAGCTAGCTAAATAAGGTTATTCAAGTGTTCAAGGGTTGATATCCTTATCAGGAAAGTTAAAAGATCCTCAGAGAGAAGTGGTTGAAATCAAGTGTGTAGGCCCCCTAACTTGAGAGTTGTGGGAAGATCATCAGATGATTCTGAGGCCATGAAGTTGGACTTGAGGTCTTGAGAGAGCTCATGAGAAGTTTTGAAGTTCATTTTGAAGCCTAAGTAGGTCATCAGGTGAAAGGATATGAAGATATACCCAAGATTGGTAAAACTAGGGTTTCATCTGGTCAACCCTAGGATAACTGATGATTTGAAGGAGGTTGAGACCAAATTCAAGAGCCATGTGATCATGGATTTATGTGTTGAGATGTCCTAAGGATGATTCCAAAGTTAATTTATCATGGATCAAGAGTGTGAGGGGTTGCTAGGCTAGGGTTGCTATGCTTGACAGTATAAAATCCCCTAGTTTAGTGCCTAAATTCAAGACCACTTAACTCAAGATGTGATTTTCATCTCACCCTAACCCTAACATGATTGTTGTAGAGCATGATCTTAGATTTAATTTGAGTACTAGAAGTCCATGATAGGTTTTATAGAACTCATGTTATGAGCCAGACAAGTTACAGGTCATCTGAGGCATGTGAAATTGGAGCTTGAAAGTTACCCAACTTGCATGACACTTTTGCCTAGAAGGATGATTCCTATGAACTTTTTTTCAACATGAATGTTGTTCCTTATCTTCTTAGCTTTCTAGAAAGTACTAGAAGTCCATGATTGGATTTGGAGAACTCTAGTTATGGCTTTGACAAGTCAAGGGTATTTTGGATATTTGGAATTACAGGTCATTTTTGGTTATGGGTCCATTTCACTGTCTTAGGCACCTTAAATGGACTTTTGATCAACTTGAAAGTTGTTCAAAATGGTGTTTTTAGTCCAACCATGAGCCAAGTACCCATTGATATGGATTGAAAATGGAGGTATATGAAGAAATTTGAGAAAACGATCATTAAAGGCCTTAAAGAATGAAAAATTCAAAATAAATTGTAGTGACTAAAAAATTCACAAGTTTGTGCTTATTTTGATTGGAAATGATTTTTAAGGACAATGGAAATTTCACATTTGTGATTTGAGGCTCATCTCATGGACCTTGAGTGGATTACTTCATGATGAAGTAACATAACAAATCTTGGTCATTGGATTCATTCAAGCCCTCAATCTGGTCCTTTCATATCCGAGGAGGGTGGAGCAATGAATATGAATGAAGATTGGATTTAAACAGAGCTGGGATGCATGTATGCCATAGTTGAATTTTGAAGGAAAATGAAATTTTGGATTCTCCAATTTGGGCCATGATTGGGCCATCTTAAGATCCAAATAGCTTCTATTTAAGTTGATAATCACATTCAGATCATTTTTTGGAGATCAATTGGAGAAAAAACCATTATTGCAGTTAGGATTTTGGAGCTTTCGAGCAAGAAGTGAAGTTGGAGTTTGAGGAGGATTCAAGCGTTTCTGAGCATCAAGAATCATCCAAAAGCATTCAGTGAAGCAATCTGTAACATTTGAGGCCAGGATTTACGCGCGAGAACCTCCAATTTGAAGCTTTTTTCCAGGTTTTTATTCTTCAAAGCTGCTCTTGATTTAGGCATGATTAGATTGAAATTAGCATGTGGTTAAGTTTTAGATGCAACCTAGAACGATTTAGGATCATAATGGTGAAGTTTGGTGATGATTCATGATGAGATGAGTTTTTTGTTTGGATTCGAATCTAGAGAATTATTGAGTGTTAGCATGAATTGATTGGTGATTCTTGATCTCTGAAGAGTGAGGATCATTTTTGTATAAACAATTTTGAGTTTTGTGACAATTATGGAAGTGCGTGATTTTCTGTTCATCATCGTTTTGGGAAATTCTTGAGGAATTGATAAAAATGGATTGGATATTATTGGTCCTGGTGAGGAGACGAGAAGAACCACATAATTTTCGTTGAGTTTCGGGAGAGGCAGTTGTAGAGCTTGATAGCTCTCGTCGGAGAAGACAATGGCGTTCTTCTCCGGCCACCGTGGTTGTGTTCCCTCCATGAACCAGGTTCAAACGAGGTAGGTGAACATGAGGCGTTGGATTTAATTGGATTTCTTGACTTTGTCTCAACATCTGATGGACCAGGTTGAATGGAATTAGGGTTTGGTGAGGTGTCGTGACGAGGAGCGTAAGATGAGCATACTTTCTCAAGGAACGACTGTGATTAGACTATACCATAGGGCTTAGTCAACTGAAATACACGTTGCCTGGGGATCAAAACGCAGTAGTTTCATTTAATAGGTGTCACGCGCGTGTCTGTTGGATCAGTGGACTAGTATTTAGATCTGATGGACACGATATTTTCTGAGTTTTTTATTTCTTTAATTGATTTCTCTATTTTCTTTTAATTGATTTTCCATGTTTAATTCATTTTAATTAGTTTTAATGATCAGAAAAATATGATAAAAATAAGTGGTTGATCCTTGTGGAATTTATGATTTTTCCATGCCTTTAGATTTCATTTTGATGCTATTTTCAATTTAATATCCATTTTCTATTTTTTGATAAATGATTAAAAATGCATAATATGACTATCTTGCTTGTTGATTTTATTGCTAATTCATGCTTTTGATTTTGATATTGATTTTTGGCTGGCTGGTTAAAGACATGTTGATGATGTTATAGGATTTTTGTTGTATTTTTAGATGATTCTAAATAGGATTTTGAGATAGTTGTTTAGGAGTATTCATTGATGGATCCCTTTAGTGCACTCTTTGGATTTGGATTTTGTTTGAGCCTTTTGATTTAGGTTTAGCCCCTGGTTTTTCTACCATAGATCCTTAACACATGTAGGATAATGTAGTATTTTCCTTAGAATTTTTAGGAATGAGTTTCTATTAGTTCCCCATTTTACAAATTGGTTATAGTTTAGGTCACCCTAACTAGGTTAACATCATAGATTAGTCTTGTAAATGACCATTAGATGATTCTAAGTCTTATTTCCTTCCTTGATAGAATGTTATTTAGGTAGATACCTCTTTAGAGCCTTGAATCCTAAGTATAGGTGATCCTTAGAAGGAGATCATTGTGGTTCTTTAGAAGTCAAGTTAGGTGGATGATTCTTCCTATAGGGTTAGTTTCCCTTTCAATTTCCCTTGCTTGATTGGAATCCTCCTTGTGAGCATTTTTCCTCCTATGGAGGAATTCATTGAATCATCATAAAGGAGTAGAGTCTATGAAAGCTCTCTCTAAGGAAGTGGAGTTGGTTGAGTGCCTGTGGTAAGTTCCTGTGGACCTTACCTTGCTTCTCATCTCCATTCTCCTAATATTCTCTTATTCAATTCTTTTTAGGAACCTTCTTGGGGTAGCATAGTCCCTCTTGTGGGGGGAATTTTGCACATCTCCTGAAGGAGCCAAACCTCTTGGATTCCCCCCAAATCTCTTTTAGTTGGTTGAGTGCCTGGGATAAGTTCCTGTGGACCTTACCCTTGCCTCCCAACACCCAATTTCTTTCCTTAGGATAGAATCCTTGTTTGATTACTTGTGGAATGAATTCCTTATTTGTCATAAGTCATTTCCTTCATTCATGATTGAGTGGTGTGTTGCATTAGGATAGTTCATGTTTAGGATAGTTTAAGTGTAGGTGCATGACTGCATTAAGAGGTTGAGTGAGTCTCCCTCTGCTTGTTTGCCTTAAGGGTTGAGGTGATCCTCCCCTTGCTTGTGTGTTGTTTTTATTTTTCTAATTGACGTATTTGCATAATAGAGGTTGAGTTGAGCTCCCTCTGCTTGTCTGTTTTGACTGTTTTTTTTTTTGCTTGATTGCTAAGAGGTTGAGTGGGTCTCCCTTTGCTTGTATTTATGCATTGCATGTGCATCTTTACTGCTTTCTTCTGTATATCTATTTACTGTTTAGCTGATGCTTTGTCTGTTTCTGTACCCCATTGACATGATCCCCTAGGAATCTCACTTCTTTTGATAAGGAAGTGATGATTAGAACTTTAGGTTGAAACCTATGCATGATAACATCTAGGAGTTACCTGTTTCAAACCTCAACCATAGGATGAATCCTTGGCATGACAACATTAGGACTTGACAGTTTCCCCGTAAAGTTCGTTCTCTTCTCATCTCAAAACAACAGTAAAAGACGTAATAAAGGCAAGTTAATACAAGCGCGTTACGAGCCTTAAGCTACTTGGGAAATGATAATTGAGTGGTCTCCTCTCAATCATCTAGAGTGCTTAGTATATATCCTTTGGGCGATATGCGACGAATTCGCTCCTAAGTCATAGTCTCTAGTGCTGTACAAACTACAGACAACCATAAAAAACAGAAAACAAACTTCAAACCTTTTTGCCCCGTGGGCCCATAATTCAAGGAAAGCTTTTCTGAAGAAAATAGTGTCGTTAACTCCCAGTTCTACTGCAAACGGTAACGCACGAGTCTCTGATGAGCAAGCTGCATACACTAAACTGATGGAACTGTTTGTTAACCTTACTCGAAAAACAGATGAATCTGAACCCCTGTAATCCGTATTATCTCGAACTACGTAAGCTCTGATCTCTCATATCCGTTGAGAGTACGTAGGCACAATAATGACGTATTGGCGAGCCAGCTTCACCCATCCGTCACCCGTAGGTAGTCGAACTACGTTGACTCTGATTTCTCGTTCTCTGATGAGAATACGTAGGCATAAAGCGCGATGCTTTGCCGAGTCATTTTCTTTTCTTTTCAGACCAGCCTTGATAGGTAGATAGATAAACCAACCCATCAGATAAACACAACAAGCGTGGATCCCATCGAATACGATGGATGTGAGGGGTGCTAATACCTTCCCCTTGCGTAACCGACTCCCGAACCTAGACATGGTTGCGATGACCTTGTCTTATACCTTTTCGTCAGGTTTTTCCGATCGTTTCCTTTCCCTTCCTGTGGGATAAATAACGAAAGGTGGCGACTCTTCTGTTTTGCCGGCATCTTATTTTCGCGGTAGCGACACCATCCTCATCTTGATCATGCCTTCTTCTCTTTCTTATTTGTTTGCCTTTTGGTTTAGTGATTGATGCTTGAATGGTTGTAGGAGTTGTGACTTCTCCCATTGCATCTCACTTTTTCTTGGACTTGTTCAAGTCTTCTTGCTTGATTTTATTCTTTTGGTTTACATCTTTTGTTTGCATTTAAGACGCTGAGATGTGCTTGTGGTGGTTGCTGCCCTACACTTTTTTCCTCCCTCTTTTCTTTGTGTTGCATTTCATGTTTGCATTTCTTTCTTTCATCTCATTTGTGATTGATTTATCTTGTGTTTACTTGGTTTTCTTTGCCATGATCCTTTAGGATTCCTAGTCCCATTTGTTTAAGATGGGAGTAGGAGAGACATTAGGTGTTCAATCCAAGCATGATAACATTAGGATAGTCTTTTCCACCTCTTAATCTCAATCTTAGGAGCACATTGCATGATAACATTAGGGTTGAGTTAGTTTCCCCTTAGTTGTGTCTTCTCTCTTCTCATCTTCAAACTTCTTTAAGACATGTAATAAAGGATAATGAGTGTTGTACGCTACGAGCCTTAAGCATTTGGGAAATGATGATTGGGGGGCATCCTCTTAATTGTTTAGAGTGTTTAGCGTATGCCCTTTGGGAGATATGCGACACATTCGCTCCTAAGTCATAGTCTTTAGTGCAAGATCAATTACAAACACAATTCAATTCACTTCTTCTTCTTAAAAGACTCAAAAACAAACATCAAATCTTTTCATCCCTCGGGATTAATTGAAAACCATTTTCAGAAAGAGTGTGTTAACTTTTGGATCTGAGGATTGTCGACTCTAGGGACCGAGCATTTGGAAGTCAGCTAAGTGAGGCCGCTTCGTCAGACTATGATGCCAACCAGAAATGGTGAACGTATCATTGTTTCCCGAAAGTCTATGACACTGATGACCGCATAGGATATCAGACCTTATCAGTGATAGGTTCATACATGTGAGTAGGGAGGGTTATGCAGGAAACTTTGACCTTCAACCTACCCGGTTTTCTTGTCAGTATGAACCTGTGTTCTTGATACAATGGGTCCTTATGATAGTGCTATGTTCTTGCCAAAGCGAAGCGATGGTTCTTCTCAGCCAACATCATAACAATCTTGATCACTTGCTGCATTTGCATATTAACATTGTCATGTATTTATGTCGTAGGTGTATATTTTCCCTTCGATTCTAGTGATTTTATTCCATTTCTGACATTGAGCCTAGCTTGAAGAAGACGGTTGTGTATAAGTTTCCTACTCCGGACATTGGATCTCTGCTCAGTTTGATTTTTGTTGCTGATCGTACTGTAATGGAGGATTTCAAGAAGTCAAATGGGAAGCTTCTGGGATGTGTTTGAAAATCCTCAGTGTATGAGTTGGCAGATCTCCACACTTTGCTTCAGTTCTATGATCCACAGTTACGGTGTTTCACTTTTCCGAGCGTCGCAACTGCGAAAACACCCGGCAGAAAACAGAAGAGTCGCAACCGTTCGTTATTTATCCTAAAGAGAGGGAAAGGAAACGATCGGAGAAAACCTGACGAAAAGGGAAAAGACAAGGTCATCGCAACCAAATCTTGAGTTTGGGAGTCGGTTATGCAAGGGGAACGTATGAGCACCCCTCACGTCCATCGTACACGACGGGATCTACGCTTGTTATTGTTGCACCCCAAAATTTGCCCAACATTTCTTTACCTAGCTTGTGTTTCATTTCATTCACATTAGCATTATCATTTGCATTTCATTGACATGTATGCAGGAGATCAAGAGGTATGATCACCAATCAAGAGCTACACAAGAGCATGAATCAAGCTAATAAGGTTATTCAAGTGTTCAAGGGTTTATATCCTTGTTAGAGAAGTTAAAAGAGCCTCAAAGAGAGTGGTTGAAACCAAGAGGGTGTGTCTCCTAACTTGAGAGTTATGGGGAAGACCATCAGATGATTCTGAGGCCATGAATATGGACTTGAGGTCTTGAGAGATCTCATGAGAAGTGTTGAAGATCACTTTGAGGCCTAGACAGGTCATTGTGCAAGATTAAGAAGCCTCAGCCATGAGTGGTGCAGCTAGGGTTTGACTGGGTCAACCCTAAGTCAACTGATGATTTGGAGAAGGTTGAGACCTAGTTCAAGAGCCATGTGATCATGGATTGATACATTGAGATGCTATAAGGATGATTCCAAGGTTAACTCATCATGATTGAAGAGTTTGAGAAGTTTTAAGCTAGGGTTTCTAAGGCTTGGCAGTGTAAAATCCCCTAGTTTGACCCCTATCTTCAAGGCAATTTAGCTCAAGATGTGATTTTCATCTCATCTTTCCCCCAACATGATTGTTGTAGATCATGGTATTATCTTTAATTTGAGTTCTAGAAGTCCATGATAGGATTTGTAGAAATCAAGTTATGGCTTTGACAAGTTACAAGTCATCTGAGGAATGTGAATTTGGAGCTTGAAAGTTACCCAACTTGCATGATACTTTTGCCCTAGAAGGATGATTCCTATGAACTTTTGGTCAACATGAATGCTGTTCCTTATCCTCTTAGATTTCTAGAGAGTACTAGAAGTCCTTGATAGGATTTGTAGAACTCAAGTTATGCCTTTGACAAGTCAAGGGTATTTTGGACATTTGGTGATTATAGGTCATTTGTGATCATAGGCCATTTTCACCAACTTAGAGGCCTCAAATGAAGTTTTGTTCAACTAGAAAGTTGCTCAAAATGGGATTTTAACCTTGACCATGCATCAAGGAGACATTGAAATGGCTCAAGGAGAGACTTGGTTCAAGAAATTTTGGAAAAAGGAAGAATTAAAAGGATTTAATGGTCAAAAATTCAAATAATTCATTTGGTGACCAAATGAGACAAACTTATAGGTCATTTTGATTGTAAAATGCATTTTAAAGTCATTGGCAATATTACTTTTCTAATTTGAGGTCAAAATCCAAGAGTTGCATTTAGTTACTTAAGACTTAAGTTACATATGCCAAACTATACATGGGATTAAGATCAAGGTGCTAACTCATTCCAACACATCCAAAATGTCATCTAAGGAGAATTTGAACACAAAGCATAGTGAATACAAGCTGCTGCAAGAACTGTTATGAGTGTACCATGAGATTGAATTTTCAAAAGAGATGAGATATTGAACTTCTCATTAGATTGATCCAGAACTTTCTAGAGTGTTCAGTCATGGTCTATATAAGCATATGAAGTGATTCCGAGCACTGGTTGGTGAGAATTGAGAGGAAATAGAGAGATTTCATTTTGAATTTGCACATTGCAAATCAAAATCGGTTACATCAGTTGAGGCCATTTCAATCCAAGTTCTTGATCTCAATAGCTTGCTCTAGGGTTAGAGATTGATTCCAGATCAAATTCAAGGCAAAACCATTGAAGGATCGTGAGTTGGCATTGCAAATTCCTCATCTGCAACTCAGAATCGGGTTTAAGAATCTACCAAGTTTCAACTCTTTTCTTTGCATACAAAAGGTTGATTGGATGCTAGTGAAGGAATCTGGAGATTACTGAGGGTTGATTTGAAGATTTTACCACTCTGTTCATCAAGAATTTACAGGTATGTACTTTTCATCGTACGACTTAATTTAAGCATAATCTTTAGGTTTTGTTAGGTTAGAATCATTGTAGATTGGTGTAGGAAGCTTTTTGATGACAATTGGTATGGATTAGAGACAATAAGTAGGATGACCTAATTCCTGTTCTTGAGTGTATCTTGTTGATTCTTGAGTTTTAAGCTTAGTTTGATAGCTAGATCAAGTCAGTATTAGGTGGTGATGATGATAGACCTCATAATTGGGAGTTTGGTGTGATTTGATTCTTGAGTGGTTTCTGAAAATTTCATCGTGATTTGAGTTAGGATGAGTTTCAATGTTATTGATTAGCATGGTTAGAATCAGTGGGAAAAATGGAGTGGATTAGTGTATTCAAGTGAGAGTTTTGATGGAGTTTTGAAGGAATACGATTGGGAGAAGATGAAGTTGAAGTTCTATTCAACCATGGATTCCATTTCCCTCCAACATTCAAAAGGAAGAAGATGAGTTGGTTGCCATTGGATTAGACTAAAGACTTTGACCAGGGAAGGATCTAACGGCCACGAGTTGTTTTAATTTTGTGAAGGATTCTGAGCAGCTTCAACGCTGCGTTTCATTTAAGTGATAGGTTGGGCTTAGTGTAAAAACATGATACTTACACCCCTCTTTGAGGCCCACTTGAGTTTTACACTGAATTTTGTTGCTATTCGTACCCAGGTTTTAACCATTTTCCTGGGATTTTCTATTTGTTTTCTGAATAATGTTTGGGCCTTATGCGCGCTTTCTTATCAACACCCCCTTTTGGGCCCAACATTGAAATGAACTGGGTTTATTTGTTATTTGCCACGCTCGCTTGTTAATTTCTCATTATTTTCTTTATTTTTCTTCATATCATGTGCTTTAGTAAATAATTCATAAAAAATTGAAAAATAACTCAAATAATTCCATTCTTTTATTCATTGATTCATGATTGAATCTAGTTTTTTTTAGATAAAAAATATTAATGTTTCATGCATTTTTGATTTTATTAGCATTTGTTGAATTTTAACTGATGTTAAAATAATCATGGTTGATACTTTGTTTTGTTGAATTTGGTTTGATCATTTGATGATGATTCTTGCCTTGATTTTTTGTGTGTAGCTAGCATAGATATACATGTTCCCCTTAGATTTTTCTCACAGTTTTGTGATGAATGTAAGTGGTAGTCTTAGGTTGAAACTTTAGGAGATCCATTTTTAGGGTTTATGGTTAATACCTTATGATTTAGGTTTTATATCTAGAACTTGGTGGATGATTCAACCTCTGAATTTTGTATGGTAGATTCATGATTGAATTAGGGTCCCTTAGGAATTTTTGTAGGAATTTACAATGTAGTTTACTATTTTTGTTTGATTTTAGTTTAGGTACTAACTTTAGATGATTCTAATGCACTAATTTGACTAGATTAACCCCTTTAGTTCCCTTAGAGTAAACTTGTGTTGTTTTTACCCTTGGTTGAGGATGAAGGCAAGTTGAAGATGCAATGGAGTGCTTGAAGAAGCTTGGATGTGAAGATCTTCCCTTCTTTTGGTGTAATGTTGATTAGGTGTTAAGATTAGGGTTTGTAGGCAGAGCTTCTAGATAGATTCTCTTCCTTCATAAACGTAGAAGATGTTGATCACTTCCATTCTTCCCTATGATGTAAGGTCCCCTGTGAAGGCCTCATCCCTCCTTTGGTAGGATGTGTGGCTCTTCACAAGTTGGTAGAACCTTTGAGGGTCCCTTTCTCTGATGATAGGATGCTTGGTGGTGACCTTTGGTCTTCACTCTGCTACCAATCATCCAAACTTTGCTCTTGTTAGATGAATCTTTCTCCCTTGCTAGAGGATGGAGTTCCTTGCTTGAAGAATATTGAAGGCTAGAGGTTGATACTTCCCTTTGTTTGAAGACTGGCATTGGAGCTGAAGCTTGAAGAAGAAGAGGAACAAGTTGACACTTGTGAAGGGAATCCATTGGAGATGGAATGAAGAAGTTGGAGCTTGAGATTGGAAAGCAAGTTGATACTTGTGAGTTTAATGCATTGGGTCCCTGAAGGAACAAGTTGATACTTGCAATTGGGATTGAAGCCTGAAGGTGGAACTTACTTTGGAGCTGAGGCTTGAAGAAGAAGAATAAGTTGATACTTGTGTTTAATGTGTTGGAAGCTCAGAGCAGCAAGTTGACACTTGCTATTGAAGATGATAGCCTTGAAGAGCAGTTGCAGGCTGAGGACTGAACTGCTGTCAGAAGATTGCTTTGCTGTGAAGCTGTGGAAGCTGTTGATTTGCTTTCTTTCCTGTCTGTTTGCTTTCTATGCAACTGTATTGATGTGGCTTGTTTGATTTGCTTGATGCATCAGAATAAGTTCATGTTTAGATTCTTTTAAGCTAGGAGCATGATTGCACTAGAGGTTGAGTTGCTCCCTCTGCTTGTATTTTTACTGTATGGCTTTGCTTGCGGGTATTCGGTAGAGCCCTGCTCCCTTGCCTATGTGGTTTGTGATCTGCTTGATGGCATTTTATTTTATTTCTTCTGTATGATTGTAGTTATTATATTTTGCTTGATAGCATGTTACTTCTCCTGTATGATTGCAGTTATTCATATCTGGCTTGAGGTTGAGATGAGCTTGTGGAGGCTGATGCCCCACACACATTTCCTCCCTCACTTGCATTGCATGCATTTTACAGTCGTTTATTGTTTACTGTTTAAGTTGATGCTTTATCTGTTTCTGTTTATCATTGATATGATTCCCTAGGAATCTCACTTCCTTTGATAAGGAAGTGATGATAGAACTTTAGGTTGAAACCTATGCATGATAACTTCTAGGAGTTCCTTGTTTCAAACCTCAACTATAGGATGAATCCTTGGCATGACAACATTAGGACTTGATAGTCTCCCCTTAGTTGAACCTGTTCGTTCTCTCTTCTCATCTCAAAACAAATTAAAATACAGTAATAAAGGTTAACTAACGTCGTACATTACGAGCCTTAAGTTATCTGAGAAAGGGTTGTCGGATAGTTTCTTTTCGACAGCTTGGATGTTTAGTATGGTACCCTTTGGGTGACATGCGACGCATTCACTCTCAGATCATAGTCTCTAGTGAGATATTAGTTGCAAACAACCATAAAAAACAGTTCTTCCGTAAAAGACAGAAAACAAACTTCAAACCTTTTTGCCCCGTGGGCCCATAATTCAAAGGGAGCTTTTCTGAAGAAAAGAGTGTCGTTAACTCCCAGTTCTACCGCAAATGGTAACGCCTAAGTCTCCAAGGGTCGAGCTGTGTACATCCAACTGCCGCACTGTCTGTTAACCCTACTCGATAAAACAGATGAATCTGAATTCCCGTAATCCGTATTATCCTGAACTACGTAAGCTCTGATCTCTCATACCTGTTGAGAGTACGTAGGCACAATACTGACGTATTGGCGAGCCACCTTCCCCGTAACCCGTAGTTAGTCGAACTAAGTTGACTCTGATTTCTCATTCTCTGATGAGAATACGTAGGCATAAGACGCGACGTCTTGGCGAGCCACCTTCCACCTTCACCTTCACCCGTAGTTAGTCGAACTACGCTGACTCTGATTTCTCATTCTCTGATGAGAATACGTAGGCATAAAGCGCGATGCTTTGTCGAGTCATTTTTCTTTTCTTTTTTGACCAGCCTTGATAGGTAGATAGATAAAACAAACCCGTCAGGTAAACACAACGAGCCTGGATCCCATCAAGTACGATGGACGTGAGGGGTGCTAATACCTTTCCCTTGCGTAACCGACTCCCGAACCCAGACAAAGGTTGCGATGACCTTGTCTTACACCTTTTCGTCATATTTTTCCGATCGTTTCCTTTCCCGTTCTGAGGGATAAATAACGAAAGGTGGCGACTCTTCTGTTTTGCTGGCACCTTATTTTCGTGGTAGCGGCAGCTGGCGACTCTGTTGGGGACTTGATAGTTTCCTGGGATCCAATGTCCCTTATGCGAGTCAGTGTGGGGATCCAACATCCCCTGCGAGAGTCAATCCTAGCGCTTGTATGACTATTTGTTGGGTTGTGTTTGTTTATCGCATTTTATTTCCCGTATTTTATTTTCAGTATGATATGATTATCTTTGCTGTTGTGGGAGGGGCATTCTGATGAGTGAGAAGCCAGACCCAGGCTTGAGTGTACCTAGCATTAGTTGTAGAAATTAGTGGGCGCGTGCTTGCTTTGCAGGCACTAGTGTCTCATGAAATCCACGCTCAGACGAGGTTCTCCCGGTTGACTTCTTTTCCGGCCCTTTGGGCCTGAGGGGTTGTTGGTTTGGAGGACTGTCGACTCTGGGGACCGATCATTTGGAATTCAGCTGAGTGAGGCCGCTTCAGGAGACGGTTATGCCACACCTTCTGGGTATCGTATCACCCCTCTTGAATGTCTGTGACGCTGATGACCGCATAGGATGCCGAACTTGTGTTAGTTTAGGTCCATACCTGTGAGCAGGGTCGGGCTTGTTGAAGGAAACCTTAACCTTCAGACTACCCGGTTTGCTTGACAGTGAATCAGTTTTGTTGGTATCAGAGGTCCTTATTATCAGATGTATGATTGTTCTTGATAGAGCAGATTCATGGTCCTGTATCAGAGGTCCTTATTATCAGATGTATGTTTGTCCTTGACAGAGCAGATTTATGGTCCTGTATCAGAGGTCCTTATCTTCAGAGATGAATTTGTTCTTGATAGAGCAGATTTAGGGTCCTGTATCAAAGGTCCTTATTATCAGATGTGTGTTTGTTCTTAACAGAGCAGAATTTATGGTCCGATACCAGGGTTTTCTTCTTATCAAAGATAGTGGTTGTTCTTGACAGAGCAGTATTGTGGTTTTGTTGATACATAACCTTCATCTCCTCAACAACGCAGTCGTCTTGATCTCCTGCTGCATGATTGCATTTTACATTGCTTTGCATACCCATTTGCATTTCATTAACGTGTGTCTGTGTTGCAGGTACCGTTTCCCCCGGTTCAGGCTTTCTCGCCTTCTATTGTGCTATCATGGGTTCTCTGAGGAAGACTGTGGCTTACAAGCTCCCCACCCCTGATGTTGTTCAGCTGACTGGTTTGATTGCTTTGGCAGATGATTCTGTGAGAGATGAATTCAGAAAGTCTTACGGTAAACTGCTCAGCCTGGTTCGTAAACCCTCTGTGTTTGAGTTGAATGGGTTGCACGCCCTGCTGCAGTTCTACGATCCTCCTTTGAGATGCTTTACTTTCCCGGACTTTATTCTCGCACCCACACTAGAGGAGTATGCTGATCTGTTAGGTGTGCCTATCAAGAGTCAGATGCCTTTTATTCATATGGATGTTGATCCTAATCTGGCTAGTCTAGCTCCCTCACTTCACCTAGATGCCTCCGAGTTGGTCTTGTCTAGTTGGAACAAGGTTCCCGGTTTCTCCTTGCAGTTCCTAGTGGGAAAAGCCCAGTAGTGCGCCAAAGACAGATGTTGGATCGTGTTCAACGCCATTCTTGCTCTGTGCATATACGGCATCATTCTGTTCCCCAATATGCCCGACTTTGTGGACTTCGACGCCTTTCACATCTTTGCATCAGGGAATCCAATCCCTACCTTGATAGGAGATGTCTACCATTCCGTCCACTACAAAAACGAGAACAGAAGGGGCAAGAATGTCTCGTGCTGTGTGCCCCTGCTCTATAGATGGCTTGATAGTCACCTACCCAAGAAGGGTCCCTTTGCTTCGTCTGCAGCCACAGCTGAGTGGTCTGAGCGTTTGATGAGTCTATCAGCCAAGGATATTGCCTGGTTTGATAGAGATAGGTTGGGTACTGAGATTATCTTCAGCTGCAGCGGGTTTCCGAATGTGCCTTTGATAGGCAGGAAGGGCTGTATCAACTATAATCCATCCCTGCTGGTCCGACAGTTTGCTTATGCTTTGAGAGCTCCGCCGAAGGATGAAGAGGTGCAGGAATCTCTGTACCTCACTGGTCTTCTAGAGGAGGATATGTTATCTAAGCTTCAGCACGCTTGGAATGGTATCTGTAAGTGGGGAAAAGTAATAGCCAGGCCTACGCTCCATATGTGACTTGGATCAGAGCCAGAGCAGATGCTATAGGGATGTTGTTTCCTCCTGCCAAGCCAGAAAGCCCTCTAGTGATTGAAGAGCCTACCACCGTGCCTATTCAGCAGCATAATCAGGTGTTAGCTGAGAGAGATGAGCTGAAAAAGGCAAATGAAGAACTGGAGAAAGAATTGGCTCAACTCAGAAGCGAGAGAAGCGAAGCCGTCCATTCCTTCAAGAGGCAGACAGAGCTGGTGAACCAGTTAGGGACAGATTTGACTAAGCAGATGGCTGAGCGTGAGCGCTTGGGTCGGGACTTCAAAGCCGTTAATGACGTACTAGCTACTAAGAAGCAGCACTTGGATGAAGCGTACCGGAGAATATCCAAGTTTGATCAGCACTGGAAGGCCACCCTAGCCAACGGCAAGGAACGGGAGGATAAACTGAAATAGCAGATCTCCAGATTGAAAGCCCATGTGAAGGCTAGTGAGAAGAGGTTTGATGAAGAAACCGCTCGCAGATATGCCGCTGAAGGCCTGCTCAACAAGGCTCTTGCTAACCTGAAGGAGCGCAAACAGACATGTGAATCCAAGAAGCGAAAGTTAGAAGATTGTTTCGGCGAAGGAGCAGGGGAAGACTCAGTTGAAGGTCTTCAATACACTATTATGCGGAGGGAGTTACTCGTCGAAGGGTTGTTCACTCGGCCTGATCATCCAGAAACAAGGGATCTGTTAGAAGAGTTTCGAGCCCGTGGCCGTGCTTGACTATTTGTAATCCTTTTGTTTTGATCATTGTTGTATGCTGACCATCGCCAGGCTTGTTGGTCGAGGTCATGCTATTGATTCTGCTTGTACCCAGTGACGTTGTGTATCGCCTTGATGGGCTTTCTTTATATATAAGATGTTATTTCCATGACTGGACTCAGACTTCTTATTATCAGCACTGGCACTCAGGCACTAGGATCGGGGGGAAATCTCCCTAACGCACAGACACACGTTTGCATTTGCATGAAGCATCTGCATAACGAGCACGTTGTCGTTTTTTCTAACCCTTTCGTGTATACAGGTTGTTTCAGGTTGTCCCAGGATTGATCAAAGACCGATCCACCGCTATCCGACCAGAGCAAATCAAGCTAAAGCTATGGAACAAGTGCAGACTGACGTTCAAGAACTCCGAGAGAGGATGGACCGCTTCATGGAGCTCATGCAAGTGGTTGCCAACGACTAGGACTAGCTCAGAACCTTGGTCCAGCCTCTAATTTCAAGGGTTGACAGCAATGGTGTACTCCATGGTGGGACTGTTCCAACCCCTCCACCTGTTGAAACTCCTCAGAATGGCGTCCCCGTGACTGGGGGGAACGGTAGTGGCAACGGCAATGTGATCGCTAACATGGGTCTCAATGGTAATACGACGGGCGTCGGTAATGGGAATTTCGAAGCTAATGTCAATGTTGGGCTGGGCAATGGCAATGCGGGTGTTGGAAATCTGTATGGGCCTCAGCCATGGTTAGAAGACCGTCAAGACGATTTGTTCTCACAGAAAGGTGTTGAGGGAGAGCTGACTGCTGAAGCACGTCTGAGGTTTAAAGCACTCGAGGACAAGATGAGGAATTTCGAGAACCTGAACACTATGGGTGTTGACATGTCCAAGTTGGGACTGATTGCTGAGTTCAAGGTGCCTCCCAAGTTCAAGGTACCCGACTTTGAGAAGTACAAGGGCACCACTTGCCCTCGCGTCCACCTAAGATCATACTATCAGAAAATGTCCGCTCACTCTGAAGACGAGAAGTTGCTGATGCACTTCTTTCAGGATAGCCTGTCAGGGCCATCCTTGGAATGGTACATGAGTTTGGAACCTACCAGTGTGCGCATGTGGAAGGAACTTGCTGAAGCATTCGTGCACCATTATCAGTATAACAGTGACTTGGCTCCGAACCGGGTTCAACTGCAGAATTTGTCACAGAGGAACAACGAAGGGTTCAAGAAATACGCCCAGCGGTGGCGTGAATTGGCAGCTAGAGTTCAGCCGCCGATGGTTGAACGAGAGCTGGTTGAAATGTTTGTAGCCACCCTCCCAGGGGTTTATTACGAGAAATTGGTCAGCAGTATGTCTGGAAGCTTCTCAGATCTCATCATCACCGGCGAGCACGTTGAAAATGGGATCAAACTGGGGAAAATTCAAGGTGATCTACCCCCCGCTGGAGGAGGAAAGAAACCGTATGGTAACAAAAGGCGAGAAGGAGAGACGAGCGTTGTGTCTAACGCTCGAAGGAAAGGCAAGGGCCAGCACCAGCAGGTGGCTAGCATAACCATCCCCGCGGTCCAACAGCCACAGCAGCAGCAGCCAAATCAGCAAGGGTACAGAAAGTACCAGAACAGGGCACCTCTATCAAGTCGCCACCTCGAGACGCCGCCCATGTCTTATGCTCAACTGTTACAGTCTCTGCTTCAGTTACAACTAATCCAGAAGAGAACCCTGGCTCCCTTGAAAGGGGCACCTCCGCCAGGTTATGATGCGAATGCCGCTTGTGAGTTTCACTCAGGGGCACCAGGCCACACGATAGAAAATTGCAAAGCCTTCAAGCACAAGGTGCAAGATATGGTGGACGCCAAGATCATAAACTTCTCAGATAATGTGCCAAATGTCACGAAGAACCCTATGCCGAATCATAGGGGAGGTGGGGTGAATGCCATTATTGACGACGAGAATTTGGATGTGTTGACTAACGTCAGAGATTTGAAGACACCGCTCAGCTTCGTCAAAGCCAAGCTGATGAAGAGAGGTTTTTTTCCGGGCTGTGGAGAACTATGTATGGGTTGTGCGACTAGTCCTGATGGATGCGAACAGTTGATAGAGGGGATTCAGAGTCTGGTGACCGAAGGAATCTTGCAGTTTAGCCGGAGGGCCGAATGTGGATCTGGAGAGGTAATGCTGAAGCAAGATGATGAGGTTGCTACCATCACCATCCCTCGCCGGACGATCACCATTTCTGCACCCAGACCGCCCACAATTACCATCACCAAAGCTGGGCCGATACCTTTTGAAAGCACCAATGCTGTCCCATGGCATTATGGGGCAGACGTCTACTGCAACGAACAGAAGTTGGAACTGGAACCATCTGGGTCATCTGTGGATAACCTAGTGGGCATTAGCGGAATCACGCGAAGCGGGAGAGTATTTGCTCCACCTGAGGTTGTGGCGGACAAAGCGGACAAAGCTGATGTAACCGATAAGGGAAAGAGTAAAGTCGTTGAGGAAACCCCTCGTGGGGTAGAGAAGGACTTACTTGTTAAAGACGCTGAAGAGTTTATGAGGTTGATTAAGAAGAGTGACTACAAGATCGTGGATCATCTCCATCAAACGCCTTCGAAAATTTCCATCCTGAATTTGTTGCTGTGTTCTAAGGCACATCGCAACGCGCTGCTAAAGGTTTTGAATGCCACATATGTACCGCAGGAAATATCGGTCAACCAGTTAGAAGGGGTCGTAGCTCACGTGAATGCTGGAAACGGGTTAGGGTTCACTGACCTGGAGCTGACGCCAAAGGGAAGAAACCACAACAGTGCCCTACACATCTCGATAGAGTGTAGGGGAACAATTATGTCTCATGTGTTGGTGGACACAAGGTCATCGCTCAATGTTCTTCCGAAGAAAGCATTGATGAAGTTAGATACTTGAGGATTGATTTGCACACCCAGTGATCTGGTTGTGAAAACGTTCAATGGAACCAAACGTCATGTTTTCGGGGAGGTGACGCTACCAATCCAAGTTGGGCCAGAAACATTCGACGCGGTCTTCTACATTATGGACATCATGCCTGCCTACAGTTGTCTCCTAGGCCGGCCATGGATCCATTCTGCTGGCGTCGTGACCTCCACGTTGCACCAGAAACTCAAGTATGCTGCCGGAGGCAGCATCGTGACCGTGTGTGGCGAGGAAGACATAATGGTGAGCCATTTGTCGTCCTTCAAATATGTTGAGATGAATGGGGAAATCCACAAAACCCTATGTCAGGCTTTCGAAGCTGTTAAAGTCAAGAACGTGGTTCCTGTAATGACCGAGAAGCCAGAGATGACTCTCTCTTCCTTCAAGGAATCCCGGGCCGCTGTTCAGGCCGGATCTACCCCAGGCTGGGGGAAAGTGCTAGAAATACCTAACAAACAGGACAAGTTTGGGTTAGGATACTCTCCTGCGACTGAAGCCTCCTCTTCTCACAGTGCGTCGCGAGGTAAAGGGCCGATCCAGTTTACCAGTGGCGGGGTGATATTTGAAAGTGTTAGTGCAGTGTCTGAAGACGGCGAAGACAACGACTGCAACCTGGACTCTTGGATCCAGCCAAGCAAGCCAGGCGAGAGCCTCAACAACTGGTCCATCAGGGGTATCATCCAAGTGACAGGCAAAGAGTAATGATTTACTTTCTCCAATTATTGTACAACCCTATGTCCTACCCGGGGCATAGTGGTCTTATTGTCAGGGCCTTGTTTGATTATGTACATGCATTTTACCAATAAATCAAAAGGCGTTTTTCTTCGTATTCAAATGTTGTGATCTTTGTTATTCCTGTTTTATATTTGTTTTGAAAAACAACAAAATGGCAATGGGGTTTGTGCTAACCTGAATATCCTTGTCTTAAGCTTAACCCTTGTTATTGCAGGATCCACATAGCAGATGACATCGACTCTGGACCTTCTACGACTCACTTCGACTTCGATTGCCCGATCTATCAAGCCGAAGAAGAGATTGATGAAGACGAAGACCTTCCCGAAGAGTTGGCCCGCTTGTTAAAACAAGAAGAGAAAGTTATTCTGCCTCACGAGGAAGAGATTGAGATTGTGAATCTGGGTTCTGAAGAACTTGTCAGGAACGTCAGGATAGGAGCTACATTGCAGAGTGATGTCAAGCAGAGATTGGTCGAGATGCTAAGAGAGTATAGTGACATCTTTGCTTGGTCATACGAAGATATGCCCGCGCTGGATACTGACATCGTGGTCCATCACTTGCCGCTGCGAGAAGATTGTCCCTCCGTTAAGCAGAAGCTTAGGAGGACACGACCAGATATGGCCGTCAAGATCAAAGAAGAAGTGCAGAAACAGCTTGATGTTGGCTTCTTAGCGGTCACTACTTACCCTCCGTGGGTCGCCAACATAGTGCCTGTACCGAAGAAGGACGGTAAGGTACGAATGTGCGTCGATTATCGGAATTTGAATAGGGCGAGCCCCAAAGATGATTTCCCGCTTCCCCATATTGATGTGTTGGTCGACAATACAGCTCAGTTCTCCGTGTTTTCGTTCATGGATGGCTTCTCCGGTTACAATCAGATCAAGATGGCGCTGGAGGACATAGAGAAAACTATGTTTATTACACCTTGGGGAACGTTCTACTACAAGGTAATGTCTTTCGGTCTGAAGAACGCAAGGGCCACTTACCAACGAGCAATGGTTACTTTGTTTCATGATATGATTCATCATGAGATTGAAGTCTATGTTGATGACATGATTGCGAAGTCCCAAACGGAGGAGGGACATCTGGTCAATTTGCTGAAGCTTTTTGAGAGGCTTAGGAAATTCAGGTTGAGGCTGAATCCTAACAAGTGTACTTTCGGAGTACGGTCTAGAAAACTACTGGGGTTTATCGTGAGTGAAAGAGGCATTGAGGTTGATCCTGCGAAGATTAAAGCAATACAAGAAATGCCAACGCCAAAAACTGAAAAAGAAGTTCGTGGTTTCCTGGGCAGGATAAACTACATTGCAAGGTTTATTTCTCAGCTCACGGCCACGTGTGAACCGATGTTCAAACTACTGAAAAAAGATCAGGCGATTATCTAGAACGAGGATTTCCAGAAGGCATTTGAAAAGATAAAACAGTATCTACAAGAACCTCTGATCTTGATACCCCCAGTGGCCGGAAGACCCTTAATCATGTACTTGACAGTTCTTGAGAATAGTATGGGGTGTGTCCTCGGTCAGCACGACGAGACGGGCAGAAAGGAGCATGCCATTTCCTATTTGAGTAAAAAGTTCACCGAATGTGAATCTCCTTACTCGATGCTGGAGAAAACGTGTTGTGCACTAGCCTGGGCTGCCAAACGTTTACGACAGTACATGCTCAACCACACCACCATGCTAATTTCGAAGATGGATCCGATCAAGTACGTCTTCGAGAAGCAAGCGCCTTCGGGCAGGATTGCTAGATGGCAAATGGTGTTGACGGAATATGACATTCAGTGCGTTTCCCAGAAGGCCATTAAGGGAAGCGTATTGTCTGAATACCTTGCCGAACAGCCGATCAAAGATTACCAGCCGATGAAATTTGAATTCGTTGATGAGGATATCATGTTTCTTAAAGCGAAGGATTGCGACGAACCGCTGCCCGACGAGGGGCCAGATAGGAAATCCCAGTGGAAATTGATATTTGACGGGGCGGTTAATTGTTATAGAAGTGGCATTGGGGCGATCATCACGACTCCCCACGGGTCCCATATCCCGTTCACTGCGAGACTGACGTTTCCAGTCACCAATAATGAAGCGGAGTACGAAGCATGCATCATGGGTCTAGAAGAAGCAATTGATTTGAGAATCAAGAACCTAGATGTATATGGTGACTCGGCACTTGTGATCAACCAAATTAAAGGGGAGTGGGAGACTCGTCAATCGAATTTGGTGTCGTACATGAATTATGCCAAAAGGATGCTTCCGTTCTTTGATCGAGTAGTGTCGCTACTGCGAAAATCGGCGCCGGCTGAACAGAAGAGTCGCCACCATGCGTTATTTATCCCAACGGAGGGAAAGGAAACGCTCGAAGTAAACCTCGCAAAAAACGGGAAAGGTATGGTCATCGCAACCAAAACCTGGATTCGGGAGTCGGTTACGCAAGGGGAAGGTATTAGCACCCCTCACGTCCGTCGTACTCGACGGGATCCACGCTTGTTTTCGGGTATGGATTGCTATTCTATCTAAACTAAGGGTTAAGGGTTAAAAAGAGAAGAAAATGACTCGGCAAAGTATCGCACTTTATGCCTACGTATTCCCGTCTGGAACGAGAAATCAGAGTCAACGTAGTTCGCCTACCTACTAGAAAGGAGGGGAAGGTTGCTCGCTAGGATATCGCATCCTATGCCTACGTACTTTCATACAGTATGAAAGATCAGAGCAAACGTAGTTCGGGCTACGTATGACACAAGTCTGTCTTGATCATTTTTATTCCTTCTGAAAAAGGGTTTTTCTGATTACTGGTCCAAGCGGACAAAAATGACGTTTTGATGAGTTCACATTCTTTTACGGAAGAAGTATCTTTTATTGTGTTTGAAATATTTATTGTGTTTTTCTATTTGTTTTGAGAAAGAAGAGACGAAACTCTAACCTATGGTTGCAAAGGGGAATCAAACTGACCTAATGTTATCATGCATGGGTTAAGACCTAATGTCTATCATGCTCCTCTCTTGCGCAGAGAGAAACAGAGATCCTAAGGGAATAGACGGAAACAGAAACAATAGCAAATATACAATAAAGCAGTAAAATGCATGGATGCAACAATACAAGCAAGGCAAGGGAGTCCCACTCAACCTCGAACCTAGAAAACAACAGGCAAAAGTGAACATAATTCACTTTCAACCTAACAGGTTAAACAGCAAGCAATACAGTCAGGGAAATTCAATCAATACATCAAGAATCATAAACAGCCAAAATAAACAGCAAAAGCAGTCTTCATCAACATCTGTCTTTAAGTCATCTCCAAACATCTACAAGCTCCAAGCATCAGTCCTCCTCTTCACAGCCTTCAAGCAAGGTCTCTATCATCAGTCTTCAGGGCTTTTCTTCCAGTCTCAATCTTCAAGATGAATATCAGCCAACAAGATGAAATGGATGTTAAACAGTTAATTGCCTACCAAGGGTGGCTCACTGACTGTTAACATGATACTGACAGTTTTCCCTCAAAAGTTCTATATTTTAAATACATTCACTAATCCTTCCAAAGGAAGGAGGTGGATATTTAAAAGAGACTTTGAATCATAGAGAAAGAATGGAGGCAAACAAGACCTTCCACGTTTGTGAATCAAGTTTTCTACTCTAGAGCTCTGCCTGGCTCCTAAACCCTATAACCTTCAACAGCTGCCAGCAAGAGATACTCCTCATCAACTCTGGAAGTTAGTCTTCATTCTCTGTCTTCAATGGCTTCATCAGCACAGTCCTCAACTCAAACCCAAGCCCCAAACAAGCCCAATACCCCCACACAGTCAAAAAGTAACCCTAGAGAGGGCACACCACACAGTCAATCAAATACAAGCAATATACTAATAGTAATAGTAGAATAGGGGAAAACTAGTAATTTCTAAGGGATCTATTACCTACCCATAATACCCCTATAGTCCCATACCCCAAAATTCAAACTACAACTCCTAAAAGAAATGATTTACTACACCTATGTTATCTCTAAACCCTAGTTTTGATTCTCCTAATCACACCTAAACAAACCATCTAACATTAAGTCCTAAAATCATGAATTAAATTTCATATGAAAGTTAAAGTCCTAAGTGAAGTACTCTAAAAAGAATGGGTCCAAAATATACAAGGATTTATCTAAACTAAAATCAACAATATCATGTATTAAACTAAACATTATTTAAACCTATTTAAAAGAAAAAATATACTAAAATGCAAAAATAAAATAAAATGCTAATTTTATTGTATGACAATTTTCTTAACAGAATTATGAAAAAGATGCAAAAACAACCATTTCAAAATATGCAATTTTCAATTTGTTATGATTTTTTAAAGAATTAACAAAAACAAAAGAAATTAAAATGAATTATATGAGATTAGGGGTGCAGTTAGTGGTTATTTAAGTTGAAAAAGAATGATGGGCCCAGACTGGGGGGCGCGCATAGCAAGGCGCGTCTGGGCCCAGCTAATCAGAAAACACAAAAATAAAATAAAAAAAAGGAAAACGGTGCAATTAGTAATTAATTCAGTTCATTTGAGATTGGGCCTTGAAAGGGGTGGTGTGAAAAGCAGTTGCAACTAAAGCCCAGTCATAATGGCTAAGTGAAACGGCGCGTTTCACATCTTTGAATTCCCTCCTATTTCCAGCTTTAAATCATGGCCGTTAGATCAGCTGCTCAGTCAAAGTCTTATGAAGGATCCAACGACCCTCATGTTTCTTCTCCAAAGTTAGGGTTTCCACCATTAAAGAACCATGCGCGAGCTTGCACCAACCAGAGTTCATCATACTCATACAACCTCAATTCTCCATGAAATTCAATTCTGTAAAAAACAAAATTGCTCCACATCTTCCCCTCTACACAACCATGGACTCAGTTTCCTCCAAAACTCAATCAATAACCAAACCCGATAGGTAGAAGACCTAGATTCCACCATTTTACACTGATATCCATCTTGATGATTCCTTCTAATTCTTACCCTAATGCGTTCCACATGCTATGCTGATTATTCTGAGCTATCTATCTAAGATTATCATGCCCTAACCTAAGTGTTCTAAGCCAAAGCAGTTTGGGTGCTCATGTAACAAACTCCATGAAAGGCTTTCAAATTCAGTGGAAATGATCCTCTACCTATGCCTAACAATTCTAACCTAAAGATTCTTCATCATGCTAACTAATCTATGCTAATTCGAAGAAAACACTAACCTGGTTTAAAGATGAAAACAGATGCAGAAATCCTTGGATCCAAAGCTTGCAATGCTCTGGACTTGATCAACAGACTTGATTATTGGTTATGTATGCAATAGCACTTGCTCAAATGCCCTTGATCTTGCAATCACAATCTTCTTGCACTTTGGGCGATGAAGTTGGTAGCACACGAATTCTGCTTCAATTCAACCAGATATTGATAGAAACTTGATCTATGATGGATGTAGATGATGATAGGATCAAGAATTTTGGAAAATGATGAAGATTTGATAGAGTTTGGAATGAATTTGCACAATTGAAGAATGAGGTGTAACTATGTGTTTCAACCAAAATGAATCACCAACCCTTGAATGGATCCACCCTACTCAATATATAGACACTCATAGAACACTCTAGAACTTGGTAGAAACTTCTTGCACTCAAATCCCTTGAATTTTGGCATGTGTAACTTCATACATAAGTAACCAATGGTATCTCTCAAACTTTGCCCTAAACTCAAAAATATACTTTTTCCAATGTTCTTAAAACATTTTTCCAATCAAAATGACCTATAATTTCATCCCATTTGGCCATGTTATGAAAAATCCCATTTTTAGGTCACTTTTATTCATTAAATTTACTTTTAAATGACTAAATTTGGAACCTTGAGCTATGAACATTTCCAAACTTTCATGATCACTTTTCTAGACTCAAAATTTCATTTGGAGCAAGTTTTATGTTGTGAAGTTTTTCATTTGAAGCTTCCTTGTATGAGTTTTGGGCATAGGCTTGAAATGACCTGTAATTCTCAAATGACCAAAATACCCTTTGCTTGCCAAGGTCATAAGTAGAGTTCCACAAATCCGATGAAGGCATACCATACCTTTCTAGAAAGCTAAGACAATGAGGAACAACTCTTAGGTTGACCAGAAATTCATTTGAAATCTCCTTGAGGGGTAAAAGTTGCTTGGAAGACAAGTAACTTTCACAGACAAAATTTCAGATACCTCAGATGACCTGCAACTTGCAAGGACCATAACTTGAGTTCTATAAATCTCCTTAATGTCTTCCACAACTCAAATTAAAGGTCTTGAGATCCTCTAAAAGTTTCATGTTGGCCAAGGATCCATTTGAAGCTTGCATTTTGAATTATCTTGCTGGGAAGTTTGACCTAAATCAGGGGATTTTACACAGAAACCCTAATTTAGAAACTCCTCTTCTTCTTGATTCCTCTTGATTTCTTCTTGGCACAACACCACATCCATCTTTATATGTCAAATGATGAACCCCACATCTCTCAAATAGACCTTGATGCCTTTCAATCAATCATTTGACCTAGGGTTGACCTAGATGAAACCCTAGTTGACTGTCTTCAACTGCAACTCTTGTGATCACATCAATGACTTGTCTCACTTTCAAAATGACCCTCTAGGTCCTCCATGATGTCTAGATACCCTCCATACTCAGTTCACAGCTCACAACTTCTTTGATGGTCTTCAAATACCCTTAGATAGGAGATAGATCCACTGCTTGATCCACTGACTTCTTAGATTTCAAATTCTTTCTGATGACTTGGATATACTTGAATTTGAACAATAACCTCTTGATAGGCTCATAGAGATGAGAATAGTACTTGGTCCCTTGTTAGATGACTTGCTATGCTATGCTATGCAGATGATTAGACTATGTACATGACTTTATATGCAAATGCTAATGCAATTGAAACATAAACCAAGTGAAGTAGGTTGAGCAAATTTTAGGGTGCAACAGCTGCCCCTATTCAAGCGACTTGGACCCGACTGGGTGAAATGCCCGGAGCCTTCAGACATTCGAGGTACAAGACGGTTGAATACTAAGAACCCGGAAATTTGCCAACCGCAGAAATAAACTGCACCACTGCTTGAATAACAACATCTGCTGACTGAATCTGGTTGTTACGGCAACAAACTGATCCATTAGCGACCGTGCTGGGGATTATTTTCATCAGCCTGAAAAAGATTCTATCATCGTAGGGATAGAACTTTGTCCATGCTAGGATGCCTGTTTCGTCAACACGAAGAAATCTTAACTAAAACTCGTCCACGTTAGGACTCCACCTGCCGTCAACACGGAAAAATCTCGGCGACTTCGCTGGGGATGACTCGTCTGCATTTCATCAGCACGAGGGGATCCTATCAACATAGGGATGAATTGTCCACGTTAGGACTAGCACATCTCATCAGGAATAAATCGTCCATGTTAGGAATAAACTCTTCCACGTTAGGAATACACTTGTCCACGTTAGGAATAACATCGTCCATGTAAGGAATACATTGTCCACGTTAGGAATACACTCTTCCACGTTAGGAATATCATCGTCCACGTAAGGAATACATCGTCCACGTTAGGAATACACTCTTCCACGTTAGGAATACATCTTTCCACGTTAGGAATAAACTCTCCACGTTAGGAATAACCTTTCCACGTTAGGAATCACAAATCGTCTTGATTTGTCCACGTCAGGACTCACATCTCGTCTTGATTTGTCCACGTCAGGACTCACATCTCGTCTCGCTGAAGAAATAAAACTTGTCCACGTTAGGACTCACGCTTCACCAACACGAAGAAAGATAAATTTGTCCATGTCAGGACACACATTCCACCATTACAAAGGGAGATATCTGCTGGGAATAAATGGTCCACGTCAGGACACCAACACGAAGAGTAATCAATTTTGTCCACGTCAGGACTTCACATTCAATCAATACGGAGAAATCGAATCTGTCCACGTTAGGACTAGCACATCTCATTCACCCGGGGAAATAAATCTGTCCACGTTAGGACACCCATTTCTCCAGCACGAAGAAATCCCATCAATAGAGGAATAAATTGTCCACGTCAGGACTCATATTTCGTTAACGCAAGGAACTCCTATCAATATAGGCAATAAAATTTTGACGACTCCGGGGAAATACTCCTGTCAACCAGTAAGAAAATACATTCGTCTGTTCCTACGGGAAGATACTCTGAATGCCGTTTCTCCTTTTTTGTCTCTGCAGTAGCTAACTCCATTGGCCCCAACCCACAAACCTTTTAGCACCGACGTGACAGCGACTTTGAGGCGGACTCTACTGGGGATATTTGGAAACCAAACTACCGGACGCTTGTTCTGATAACCGGCGGCAGCCTCTGAAATTCTGATTCACGAAACCCTTTGATGCTGACGTAACAACAATTTTGAAGAAAATAATCCGCTGGCCGGACTAGAGAAACTTCAACAAGCAATCCTGGCGGGGAAAACAAGTAACTCTGCTCGGGGACAAAGAGAAACTTAACCTAATAACTCTGTGGGGAATAATGCCCAAAACTGACATTATCGTTGAATGTCTCACGCCGAGATCTTGAATGTCTAGTAATTCATTTGAGCAAGAGCTCCCTCCACCTGCATGGGAAACAATACTTGAAAACAAACGGTTAACCAACTTAGTTTATGTTTCAAAAATGCGTATGTTTGACAATGGCGTAATGCTCCGTTCGACATGGAAATGCTACGCGTTTTTTTATTTGGTGGATGCAAGTATGACACTATATGCCAATGCAAATGCAGACTCGAATTGCTGGGCTACAGAAACCGCTTCAGCAAAATAAATGCTGAAGACAACGCCAACTCCGCTGGGGATAACCAGGTGTCACAGAATTATTCCAGCAAAATAAATGCTGGAAGAGTGAAGCCCGCTTCGCTGAGGAATAGCTGAATGCGTCAATCCGGATTGGACTTCTGCTGGGGAGTGACCGGGTATCACACGATATTCCGACAAAGTAAATGCCAGGGCCCACAGTCAGCTCTGCCGGGGAGAGTTTTAATCTTCGAGTTCCACTGGGAGGAAGGAAAACACTTGCTGGAAAGAGAACATCCACTGGGGACGAAACGATTCTCTTGGGGAAGATCAACTGACTCCGCTGGGGGGAGAGTAAATGACCCTACTGGGAAGGGTAGACTGTCTAAGTACAGCTCACGAGTTGGAAATACTAATCTTCTGAGGCTAGGCCACTCTGCTTGAGATAGAAGAATCCTTCTAGGGGACACCACACTGTCTGAATACAGTCTACAATCTTGGAATCGCCAAACTCTGCTGAGGATAAATGACTTTGCTGGAGAATATCCTTCGAATAAGCTACAACTAGCTGGGGAATTTGATCCTTCTTTAGCAAGGGACATTGTTATCTTGGAAGCGCGACCTGCGTGGGGATCGAGTCTTTCCGTCACAAGCTTCTGGTCAATACTGCAATCTTTTGATCGTCCTCTTCATACTGCTACGAACCCTGAAACACCACAAACAAGACAAGACAAGTCTACGCAACCAAATCTATTCAGGTTAGCGTTATTGACATTATTTTCAGTTAATTCAAAGTTTTAGCAATTATTGGCAAGGGCCAGTGACGTTATACACACGCTAGTTTCATTAAACCTAGGCGTTTATCATGTACAAAACAGTAAAGAACTAGCATCAAGTACTGAATAACATGTTTTATTGATTGGGCCCCTAAATGGGCAGAGTTTTGTACACGGGATGTAACTCCTGAAAAGAGGAAGCTACGCATAACAAATATACAAGTATGCACAAGAAGCATAAATATATTGACAAATCAAATTTGTACACATGTCGGCAACGGGACGCAGACGAACACCACGAGCTGATCCTCCTATGACTCGCCCGACTCTAATGCTTTTTCCGGCATTCATACTTCCGAAGAGATTGTATCCGATAGTCGACCCCTCAGGTACATTCTCCCGCACCAATGCTCACTGCAGTATCAAATTCGGACCGCAGTCATTTGCTTTTCAAATCCCTAACTTTTGCGTGAACCGCCCTTTACGGGTTTTCAGTTCACCGGGATACCCCTTTTTGCCAAAGCCGCCCAGTGTAGGTTTTCAACTTCGCGGGTGTACATTTTTTCAATTTTATCCCTAACTTTTGCCCGAACCTTTCATTCTGTTTTTGGTTCGCCAGGATGCCCCATTCTTGCCTGGACTCTCTCTTTTTTTTGTCCAGCGGGTCAATTTTAAGCAAAGTATTTTTTAACTGCGTCCGAATTCACAGGCGACGTAAAGTCTTCACCGTCCATGGTGGACAACAACAACGCTCCTCCTGAAAAGACTTTTCTGATAACATATGGCCCTCCGTAGTTGGGGGTCCACTTGCCCCTGTGATCTGCCTGTGGCGGGAGAATCCTTTTCAACACAAGGTCGCCCGTCTGAAAGCTCCGAGGATGTATCTTCTTATCATATGCTTTCTTCATTCGGCTCTGGTACAAACAACCGTATGCTAGAGAAGCTAGCCTTTTCTCATCCATCAAGCTCAGCTGATTCAACCTGTCTTTCACCCATTCTGCCTCGTCTAGTTGGACATCTCGTAACACTCTCAGAGAAGGAATCTCAACTTCCAGTGGTAGTACTGCTTCCATTCCATATACCAATGAGAACGGAGTTGCCCCGGTTGATGTGCGTACCGTCGTACGATAACCGTGCAAAGCGAAAGGCAGCATCTCATGCCAGTCCTTATAGGTAACCACCATCTTCTGAACAATCTTCTTTATATTCTTATTGGCCGCTTCAACAGCGCCATTCATCTTGGGTCGGTAAGGGGAGGAGTTGTGATGCTCAATCTTGAAATTCTGACACAGCTCCTTCATCATTTTGTTATTCAGATTTGAACCGTTGTCGGTGATTATCCGCTCGGGGATTCCATATCTGCAAATGATATCTCTCTTGATGAATCTGGCTACCACCTGCTTAGTCACATTTGCATACGATGCCGCTTCTACCCACTTGGTGAAGTAATCGATTGCTACTAGAATGAACCGGTGCCCGTTAGAAGCCGTCGGCTCGATCTTTCCAATCATATCAATTCCCCACATCGAGAATGGCCATGGCGATGACATCACATTCAAAGGACTCGGAGGCACATGGATCTTATCTGCATATATTTGGCACTTGTGGCACTTCCTCGCAAACTTGAAACAATCGGTTTCCATAGTTAGCCAAAAATAACCTGCCCGCAGCAGCTTCCTCGTCATAGCATGCCCACCAGCATGCGTACCAAAGGTACCCTCATGTATTTCCTCCATGAGCAGCTTTGCCTCTTTTTCGTCTACGCAACACAGCAACACTAAGTCGTGATTTCTTCTGTATAAGACACCGTCCGGATTCAAGTAGAAATTACCCGCCAATCTCCTGAGAGTCTTCTGATCGTGACTGGATGCCCCAGCCGGATACTCTTTATTCTTCAGGAAATTAAGGATATCAAAATACCATGGTTTATCATCGGATGCTTCGTCAATGGCAAACACGAAGGCTGGTCTGTCAAGCCGAGAGATAACAATTCTGGGAGCCTCATTCCAGAAGTTGACTTTGTACATGGAAGACAAAGTGGCCAGGGCGTCAACCATCTGATTCTCTGCTCGCGGCACATGATACAATTCAACCTTGTCAAATAAAGGCAACAATCTCCTCGCATAGTTCATGTAAGGTATCAAATTGGGCTGACGTGTCTCCCATTCCCCTTTTATTTGATTCACCACCAGAGCTGAGTCTCCGTATACGTCCAGATTTTTGATTCGCAAATCAATGGCTTCTTCAAGCCCCATGATACAAGCTTCGTATTCGGCTTCATTATTGGTAACTGGAAAGGTCAATCGAGCAGTAAACGGGATGTGCGACCCGTGTGGAGTAGTGATGATTGCCCCTATTCCGCTACCGTAGGCGTTCACAGTTCCGTCAAAGATCAACTTCCATTTGGAGCCCAATTCTGGTCCTTTGTCTGGCAACGGCTCTTCACAATCTTTCATCTTTAGGTACATGATATCCTCGTCAGGAAAATCAAACCTCATCGATTGGTAATCTTCAATAGGCTGCTCTGCCAAGTACTCAGACAGTACACTCCCCTTTATAGCCTTCTGCGAGACATACTGGATGTCATATTAAGTCAAGACCATCTGCCAACGGGCAATTCTCCCCGATAACGCCTTCTTTTCAAATACATATTTGATAGGATCCATCTTCGAGATGAGCATGGTTGTATGATTCAGCATGTATTGCCTCAAACGCTTGGCGGCCCAGGCTAGCGCGCAACAAGTTTTTTCAAGCATTGAATATCGAGATTCACATTCAGTAAACTTCTTACTCAAGTAGTAGATCGCATGCTCTTTTCTTCCTGTCTCGTCGTGTTGACCGAGAACACAACCCATACTTCCCTCAAGAACTGTCAAATACATAATCAAGGGTCTCCCTGCCACTGGGGGTATCAAAATAGGAGGCTCCTGCAAATACTGCTTTATTTTATCGAACGCCTTTTGACAATTTTCATTCCACGTTACAGCTTGATCTTTTTTCAACAGCTTGAATAATGGATCACACGTAGCTGTTAGGTGAGATATGAACCGAGCGATATAGTTCAACCTCCCTAAAAACCCGCGCACCTCTTTCAATGTTCTAGGCGTCGGCATCTCTTGTATTGCTTTTATTTTTGCAGGATCAACCTCTATTCCTTTTTCGCTCACGATAAACCCCAGCAGTTTACCCGATCTCACCCCGAAGGTGCACTTGTTAGGGTTCCGTCTCAGCCTGAACTTCCTAAGCCTTTTGAATAACTTCAGCAGATTCACCAAATGCTCTTCCTCCGTCTGGGATTTGGCAATCATATCGTCAACATAAACTTCGATCTCCTTATGCATCATATCATGAAAAAGAGTCGTCATTGCACGCTGATACGTTGCCCCAGCATTCTTCAATCCGAAGGGCATCACTTTGTAACAAAATGTTCCCCAAGGTGTTATGAAAGTAGTCTTCTCCATGTCCTCTGGCGCCATTTTAATCTGATTATAGCCCGAGAAGCCATCCATGAAGGAGAATACGGAGAATTGAGCAGTGTTGTCCACCAGCACATCGATGTGAGGAAGCGGAAAATCATCTTTCGGGCTCGCTTTATTCAAATCACGGTAATCCACGCACATTCTCACTTTACCGTCTTTCTTTGGCACTGGTACAATGTTAGCGACCCATGAGGGATATTTTGTCACAGCTAGGAAACCAGCATCCCACTGCTTTTGAACCTCCTCCTTAATTTTCACTGCCATATCAGGTCTAGTTCTGCGAAGCTTCTGCTTGACCGGCGGGCATTCTTCTTTCAACGGCAGACGGTGCACAACCATATCTGTATCAAGCCCCGGCATGTCTTCATACGACCAAGCGAACACATCACTATACTCTCTGAGCATTTCAACCAGTCTTCGCTTGACGTCGCTCTGCAGCGCGGCTCCTATACGGATGTTCTTTTCAACACCTTCCGACCCCAGGTTAATAATTTCGATGACCTCCTCATGAGGCAGAATGACTCGTTCTTCTTGCTTCACCAACCAAGACAATTCTTCGGGAACGTCACCATCTTCAACAATCTCTTCTTCGGCCTGAAATACCGGGTGCTCAAAGTCGAGACGAGTCATAGGTGGTTCAATGATGTCATCTGAAAATGTTATCCTGCAAAAGGAATGGTTAAATGCTTCAAAATGCGTATAAAGCGAATAACCGCGTTGCCATTTTATTGTAAAACACAAAACAGGAAAAACAGAGATCACAATATTTGCACATGAAAAAACGCCTTTTATTTAATGATTAAACACACAATGTTCATAACAGCACGGCCCTAAGCAAAATCATGATGCCCCGGGCAAGACACCAGATTGTTCAACAATTAAAAAAACAAAGTATTACTGTTTAAGAGTCACAGGAACAATCTCCTGAATAGACCAATTGCATAATCCTTGTCCTGGCACGCTTGGCTGAATCCAGGCGTCCATATCGCAATCGTTGTCTCCTTCTTCGGAATCTGAAACAGCGCTGATGGCCTCGTGACACACTCCACTAGCGGTGATAGTTATCGGTCCTCTGAAACGGGGTGCCCCCACAGCAGGTGTTGATGACGACGGTTGATATCCCAGCCCAAATCGGTCCATCTTTACAGGAATATCCAGCACCTTACCCCAGCCCTTTGTCTCACCAGTCTCTACTAGATCTTGAGCTTCTTTATATGACGAGACGGCTACCTCTGACGCTTTACTCGGCCCGGGACCTTTGTCTTTGATGCGCAACCCTTCAAATGCCTGACAGGGTGTTTCATGAATCTCGCCGTCGACCTCTACATATTTGAATGATGACAGATGGCTAACCAATATATCTTCTTCTCCACAGACTGTGACCACGCTGTCCCCTACCATGTATTTCAGCTTTTGATGCAAGGTAGACGTAATTGCCCCAGCACCATGAATCCAGGGTCGTCCGAGAAGGCAGCTGTATGCTGGCTGGATGTCCATAATATAAAATTCAGTCGCGAAAACCTCCGGCCCCACCTGTAGAGGTAATGTTATGGATCTAAAAACTGTTCTTCGTGTACCATCAAATGCCCTGACCACCAAGTCACTGGCCAGCTGTCGCTTCCGCGAAAATAAGGTGCCGACAAAACAGAAGAGTCGCCACCTTTCGTTATTTATCCCTCAGAGCGGGAAAGGAAACGATCGGAAAAACCTGACGAAAAAGGGTAAGACAAGGTCATCGCAACCATTGTCTGGGTTCAGGAGTCGGTTACGCAAGGGGAAGGTATTAGCACCCCTCACGTCCGTCGTACTCGACGGGATCCTCGCTCGTTTGTTTACTTGGACGGGTTGGTTGTAATCTATCTACCTATCAAGGCTGGCTGAAAAAGAAAAGAAAAATGACTCGGCAAAGCGTCGCACTTTATGCCTACGTATTCTCATCAGAGAATGAGAAATCAGAGTCAACGTAGTTCGGCCTACGAAGGGTTACGGGGGAAAGGTTGAAGGTTGCTCGCTAGGACGTCGCATCCTATGCCTACGTACTTCCACACTGCATGGAAGATCAAAGCAAACGTAGTTCGGGAAACTACGGGTTATCTCCTAAAAGAAGTGTTTTTTATTGTGTTTGCAATTTCAACCGCACTAGAGACTATGACCTGAGAGGGAATGCGTCCTTTCTCAGATAGCTTAAGGCTCGTAACGTACGAAAGAAATCATTCATGATTACTGTATCTTAAACTGTTTTGAGATGAGAAGAGAACAGGCCCAACTAGGAGGGAGACTATCAAGTCCTACTGTTATCATGCCATGGATTCATCCTATGGTTGAGGTTTGAACAGGGAACTCCTAGATGTTGTCATGCATAGGTTTCAACCTAAAAGTCTATCGTCAAATCCTTATCAAAGGAAATGAGAGTCCTAAGGGATCATGTCAATGATACACCAAAACAGACAAAAGCATCAGCTTAACAGTAAAATGCATGCAATGCAAGTGAGGGAGGAAATGTGTGTGGGGCTTCAGCCTCCACAAGCTCGTCTCGACCTCAAGCCAGTCATGAAATAACGGTAATCATACTGAAATATAAATAACATGCTATCAAGCAATAAACAGTAAACTGCAATCATACAGATGAAATGAAAACTTGCTATCAAGCAAAATAAACACATGGGCAAGGGAGCTGGGCTCTACCGAATACCCGCAAGCAAAGCCACGCAATAACAATACAAGCAGAGGGAGCAACTCAACCTCTAATGCAATCATGCTCTTAGACTGAACTTATTCTAGATGGACTTATTCTAATGCAACAGACAAATCAAGCAAAACAAACAATACAGAAAAGAAAAACAGAAGAAAGCTTCAGCTCCTCCAGCAGCAACTCAGGCTTCAGACTTCAGAGATCACTTGCTTTCCAGGTATCAACCCTACAACATGAGTATCAACTCATCTTCTCCCTTAAGCTTCAGCTTCTTTGATCAGCTCCACCGTCAGGCTTCACTATCTTCAGGGATATTCAGGCATCAACTTGATCTTCACACTCTCCAAGCTCCAGCTGGAATGGCAGTCTTCAAGGATTCATCCTCTTCAAAGCTTCAGCTTCTATCTTCAATGGCTTTCAGATCTTCAATCCAGTCTTCAATGCTCTTCATTGCCATCTTCAACAATCCAAACGCTCCATCAAACAAGATTCAGTCAACAAGATGAGGTAAGGATGTTAGAGTGCTCACTGACTTCCAAAGGATGCCATTAAGGACTTAACATCAAAGGGAAAGGCTCTCTCAAAGTTCTACCTTATAGGGCAAGGTCACTAATCTCTCCAAAGGAGAGAGGTGAATACCCTTAAGGGACTTTATGTCATAGAGAAGGAAGGAGGTGAACTAGACACTCCTTGTTTATTGAATGGAAGTATTCTATCTAAGGCTCTACCTATGTACCTATGATCCTATAAACAGAACAAACAAAAGCTAAAACTAAGCTCCTCTGCAAGGTCTTCAAAGTCTTCAATGATGATCCACAAGGTCTTCAACTCAATCTTCAAGGCTCACACACTCAAAGGAGAAGAAAAGAAAACAAAACAATACAAACTATGCCTTTAAGCAACACACATACTAACCATACATTCCAAAATCAATTAAAAATACTATAATACTATATAATATTCTAGAAAAATTCTAGGGGATTCTATACATACTTACCCTTAACCCATATATTCCCCATACACTAATTTGGCCTATAAAACCCAAAACAAAATTGTTCAAATCTACTTATACAACCTAAAACCCTAATTTGAGCACCTAAATGTCAAACAAGCAAACTATATCAAATTTTAATCTACAAATTGTGAATTAAATCCTATAGGAACTATGATTCAATACCTAACTATGCCAAAAAGAATGGCTCAAAAATCCTAAGGGAAAGTCCTAAAAGAAATTATACAAAATTGGGTATCAACTAAAATCAATTAAAAAGACTATTTACATAGAAAATATGCTAAAAATATTAAAAGAAAAATAAAATGGAATTTTATTTATTTACATTTTTCTAGACCTGATTATGAATATGTGAAAAAAAGAAGCATTAAAAAATACTAATTTTTCTATTTTATATGGATTTTTGAATATGCAAGAAAATTAAAAGAAATTGAAATAAGAAAATAAAATAAATGGGGGAGGGGGTGTCAAGAGCAAGGCGCTCTAGTTGCTATCCATGATGGGCCCAGGAAGGGGGGTGCGCCTAGCATGGCGCGCCTGGGCCCAATGGCTATCAGAAAATGAAAGAAAAATTAAACAGAAATTGGTAAAACAACGGTATGAATAGCAATGTTTTTTAGTTAAAACTTGGATTGGGCTTCTGGGTGGGGTGCCAATAGCGCAAGTTCATTGAGCCCAGAATCATTCATTAAATCAAACGGCAGCGTTTTGACGCTTAAGGGTTCCCTCCATTTTCTTTTAAATTCCAACCGTTGGATGTGGTTAAAAGGTCAAGTGAATGGGATGATCGGACGGTTGAGGGTCATCGTCCCCAACAAGCCTAGGGTTTCAGCAGAAAACAGCATCCATGCACGCAGCTTCAAGCCTCTCGTTCTCTCTCCATGCTCAATGAAAATCCAAACTTCCAAGAGCAAAGATGCTCCATTTTTCTCCCTCTATCCAGCCATGCTCATAACTTTCTCTGAAGTGCCTTGTATCGTCCAAACAGAATGCGTGAATATTAGGGTTCAACCATAACTCCCTGTGATCAACCTTGATGCAACTTAATTCTAATGGTCTAATCCTGTTCCTCATATTACTCTAACCATTCTAAACCATACCATGTCCATCAATACCCAACACACGACTCATTCTTGAAACTGAAAGAAACTAGGGTCTGCCATGGAACTTCATGAAACTTTCTCAAATTCTCAGAAAACAGTCCTCTACCTTATCTTAACAAGTTTAACCCTAGAACTATGATGGAGTGCATATAAATAAGGTGGTATGAGTAGAATCACCAACCTGTCAAGTTGTAATGGTGGATGTGGTTTCACTCCAATTCAATGCTTGCAACCTTCCATGATTGATCTTTAATGGAAGATAAGAATTCTGTATGCAAATAGATTGATGAATAATGCTTGAATCTTGTGTTTGATATCAATTTGCTTTTCTTGCAAATTCTTCAACAAAGCTTCAAATCTCCATGGATCTTCCTCTAACTCAGTATGCAAGTATTCATAAGGATCAGAAGAATGTGTTTGTGGAGAAGAAAAGAATGAAAATGGAAGAGAATGGAAGTTTGTTATGGAATTGCAAATGGAAGAATTTCACTCTTTTGCACTCTAACCTCACCAATCACCAACAATCATCACCAACCTTGACCACACTGTGATCTAACCAATATATAGAAACCAATGGAAGAGTCTAGACTCATCTAGAAACTTTGAGAATCATTTAGAAAGTCATGGAACTTCTCTTGAAGTGATATGTGGTATATCTCATATCTCATGTGCCAAGCCTTTAATTTGTGTCAAAATCTCCTTACAAGAGATATTGAGAAGGAATATGATGAAAAACAAGCATTGCCTTTGCTTTATGCCAAGTTTCTCAAATTGCCTTATGATTCAAGAATGAACTTTACAAAGTAACATCCCTTTTAAGACCTCAAATCAAAATTCTACTTGAACCATTGTTTTTAAAATAATGTTGGGAGTCAAAATGACATATTGGATGACCCATTTTGGATTTGTACATCTCCTAAACCAAAATTCCATTTCAACTTTTTAACTTATAAGCCCTTTTTTAGGTCATTTTTACCCAATCATGAAAATCCTTGATACAAGCTCTTTCACTAACTCATGACCTCTTTTCTAGGCTTAAAATCCCATTTTGAACAACTTTGATGTTTTGAGTTTTTTCATTTGAGGCTTGGAAATAGGAGATATGGCCTTTGCTTAAAATGACCTATAATCACCAAATGACCAAAATACCCCTGTCTTGTGCAAACCATAAGTTGAGTTCTACAAATCCTATCAAGGACTTCTAGTACCCTCTAGAAATCTAAGAAGATTCCCTTAAACATTCATGTTGACCAAGAGATCATAGGAATCATCCTACTAGGGCAAAAGTTGTCTGCAAGTTGGGTGACTTTCAAGGACCCAGATTCACACACCTCAGCTGACCTGTAATTTGTGAAAACCATAACTTGAGCTCTGCACATCCTATCAAGGACTTCTACCACTCAAATTAAAGCTAAGAACAAGCTATACAACATTCATGTTGTGGGGAAGATGATATATCAATCACATCTTGAGCTAAAACTGCCTGGAAGATAGGGATCAAATTAGGGTTTTTCACTGACAATCCCTGGAAACCCTGACTTGAAACTTCTCAAACTCCTCATTCATGATGAGTTGGTCTAGGAATCATCTTTATAACATCTCCATACATCATTCCATGATCTCATGGCCCTTGGATTAGGTCTCAACCTTCTCAAAATCTTCAGTTATCCTAGGGTTGACCCAGTCAAAACCCTAATTCTACCATTCATGGTTGAATCTTCTGAATTCTTGCACAATGACCTCTCTGGGCTTCATGATGGCTATCAAGACATCTCATAGGCTTTCTCAAAGCTTCAAGTTCATTATCAAAGTCTCAGAATCATCTGAGGGGCTCCCACAACTCTCAAGCTATGAAGCACACAACCCTGGTTTCAACCAATTCTCTTGAGGATCTCCTGAACTTTCTGGTGAAGGTATCAACCTTCAAACACTTGATGGATGAATAATTGTTGGTCAAATTTTGGGGTGCAACAGCGTGCACAGGATTCCTCTGACATCTAGTTTCATCATCGCTTTCTTGGGCAGCACGTTTAAGGAAGATCCGGTGTCTACCAGTACATGAGACATGACTGATCCTCTACACTCAACAGAGACGTGCAACGCCATATTATGCTCTCTCCCCTTAGGGGTCAAATCGAAGTCTGTAAATCCCAAGCTATGGCCTGCGTTCACATGCGCCAGCACCCCCTCCAACTGATTGACGGAAACATCTTGGGGTACAAAGGAAGTATCCAGAACTTTCAACAATGCATTTCTGTGAGCTTCAGAGCACAATAGAAACGACAGTATAGATATCTTTGACGGCGTCTGCTGAAGGTGCTCAACGATCTTATAATCACTTTTACGAATAAGGCGCATGAACTCTTCCACATCCTTCGATGCCGTTTCTTTTTCGTTCCCCTGCACTAGGACATTCTCAATCATCTTTCCTTTTCCTTTCGCCAGCCGTTCAGCCTCTACCTCAGGCGATATGAAGATTCTCCCACTTCTTGTCATACCTCCGGTACCGACAACATTGTCTACAACCTCAACTGGCTGCTTATTAACATCAATTTTCACCCCGTCACAGTACACTTCCAACCCATAAGTCCAGGGGACTGCCTTAGTGCTCTCATAAGGGATTGGTCCCGCCTTGGTGATAGTGATCGGCGGTCGCTTGGCCGGCGCCGTTATAGTTATCGTTTTTCGGGGAATTCTCACAGTAGCCACATCACTTTGCGTGTCTGCTGATACCTCTACAGGTTCTTCAACTGCCGTTCGGTCGAATTGCAATGTGCCTCCATCTATTAAAGCCTGAATACCCTTCTTTAAGTCAGCACACCCCCCAGCTTGGGTCCAACACTCTAAACAATACTCATCGCAACCTGGATACACACCACCTTGCAATAATCTGCTCTTTATCTCGCACAACGGTGTCTTTAAGTCGTCGACATTCATAATCAAGTTCAAACCCTCCTCAGTTAAAATGGAGTTTGCCCCATGGTTGGGCATGGGCTTCTGCACTATGTTCGGACCCGCCTGTCCAAAATTGATAGCCTTACTATCCAATAGATCCTGCACCACATGCTTAAACGCGTGGCAACCCTCTACATCGTGGCCAGGAGCCCCGGAGTGGAATTCATAGTGCCTGCTTGCATCATAACCATACGGAGGAGTGCCTGTTATTGGCGCCAGAGTTCTCTTTTCCACCAAGTTCAAACCCAGTAGTGTCTGTAGCAAATCTGCATACGTTGAAGGAGGCTTTTCAAACACCCTCCTTGGTTTGCCCCCCTGGAATCTGCGCTGGGTAGGCTGTGCCCCCTGTTGTAGCTGTTGTTGCTGTTGTTATTGTATTGGTTGTTGCTGAAACGGAATAGTAACACTTGCCACCTGCTGCGGCTGATTGTACTGGTTTCGACCTCTGCCTCGGCCTCGGCCTCGGCCCCTAAACACTGCGCTTGCATCGCCCTGACGGCGCCCACCAAAAGCCCTTCTGTTACTGCCAGCTGCAGTGGATTCCTCAGCTTGGAATCTTCCCTGTTTAATGTTGCTTTCAATCTTCTCTCCCATCAGGATTAAGTCTGAGAAACTGCCCAAAGAAGTGTGAAAAAACTTGTCATAAAACATGCCAGTGAATGTTCCTATGAACATATCATTCATTTCTTTGTCCTCCAAAGGGGGATGAACTCTAGCATCCATGTCGTGCCATCTCTGCGCATACTCTTTGAAGCTCTCGCCCTTCTTTTGGGACAACCCCTGCAATTGGACCCGGTTGGGTGCCAAGTCACTGTTGTACTTATAGTGAGCCACAAATGCCTCAGCCAGCTGCTTCCATGTCTTTATATGTGTTGGTTCCAATCCCATATACCACTCGAGGGAAGGACCAGACAAGCTATCTTGAAAGAAATGCATTAGCATCCTCTCATCATTTGAGTACGCCGACATCCTTCTGTAATATGACCGCACGTGCACCTTTGGACAGGTGTCCCCCTTATATTTGTCGAACGTGGGAGCTTTGAATTTGATTGGCACCCTCAGGCCAGGCACCAGACCCATTGTTGTCATATCTAAGCCAACATCACTTTGATTCACGACCCCCTTCATCTGCTCCTCAAGCATCCGGATTCTCTGAGAGTCATCCATAGGACCTTCGAAACCTCCACCGGAGAAAGCATCCTCTTGCTGATCTTCTTGCCACATACCATTCCCAGCTCCGTATCCATCGTACCCGTTGTTACGGCCAACTCTAGTCTGATTCATTACCGGGCCTCGCCCCCTGTTACCATACCCCAGAGCGACTCCTGCAGGTCCGAAAGCCATTACTCCAGCGCCATTTCCATTTCCGAATCCACCATAACCCTGATTAGTCATACCAAATCCATCCTGTCTGAAGCCTTGAGTGTTGAAGCCGTACTTCCCAGCATGGTCAAACCCCTGGTCATTGAAGCCGAATCCAGTATTACCGAAGCCATTGCCTCCCATATTATCACCCAGGTTGACATCTCCAAGCCCAACGTTGTTGACGACAGTCTCGTTACCAATTCCAACGTTACCGTTCCCGGCAGTAGCGCCGTTGTTCACATTGACAGCAGGCATGTTTACTACAGGTGGAGCCACTGGTGTGGGAGTACCATCCCCGTGAATGGTGTCGACTCGCACAGACTGATGATCCTCATTTCCATGCCCAGCATTTCTTACCAACAGAGGTTGCACCAAAGCTTGCAAATTCTCCTGTCCTTTCGCAATGGTCTTCATTGTCTGCATGAAGAGCGCCAGTTTCTCACGCATGTCTTGCATTTCATTCTGCATTTGATCCATAATTCTTCGGCAGTTGGTACGAGTGGAGTATCGGTGCGGGCGCTGACCTTCAATCCTGAAAAAAGACCTGGTACAGTGCAAGAAATGAGATACCATTCAATAATCACCTGTAATGCAATATGAATGGGAATTCAATGCAATATGTGTCTGTGCATTAGGGAATGTCGTTCCCCGATTCTAGTGCGAATGTGCCAGTGCGGTGACAGTGCTAGCAACACGGTGATCAGAGCCGAATCATAGAAAACACCTCATATATTGCAGAGAAATCCATTAAGCCAAGAATACAATATCACTGAGTGTACAATAAGAAGGCATGACCTCAACCAACAATCCTGGTGATGGTCAGCACTATGCAAATAAAGCATATACATCAATACATGAAATGGTCAAGTACACTCATAAGCCTGGTACTCTTCTAGTAACTTCTTAGTCTCTGGATGACTTGGTCGGGTAAGCAGACCCTCAACAAGTTGATTTCTTCGCTTGAGAATGCGTCGCACGTCACCAGTGGTTTCCTCCCATGCCCCTTCTCCGAAGCGATCCTCTAGCTTCCGCTTCTGAGACACAGCTTCGTTCCTGCCTTCGATGGCCTTGTTCAATGCATTCTGGAGACTATATTTGGCCATTACCTCTTCTTCATACTTCTTAGTGCTAGCCTTCAACTGCTCTTCGAGTTCAGAGATTTGCTGCTTCAATTTGTCTTCCCTCTTTTTGTTGTTGGTTAGCGTAGCATTCCACGTCTTGTTACAAGAAGAGATTTCTCGGTGAGCGGCATCGAGTGCTTTCTTTTTGGACTCCAACATGTCATGAGAGCTTCTGAATTCTTTCCCCAGACGCTCACGCTTCTTTTTCTCTTCAGTCAATTCAGCACCTAGCCTGTTTACTAACTCGATTTGCTGTTGGAAAGAATGCACAGCCTTGTTCTTCTCACTACGCATCTGAGCCAGTTCCTTTTCTAACCCTTCATTGATCTTCATCAAGGCTTCTTTTTCTTTTACAACTTGCTCGTAGGCCTCCCTAGTAACAATAGTTGGTTCTTCCACTGGAATATGAACAGGGACCGGTGCAGCTGGAAATGGCATCAGCAACTCTCTTGCTCTCTCTTGGATCCAAACTTTGTATGGTGCATAAGCCTGACAATGGTTCTTCCCTAATAGTGGCTTCCCTCTTCTGTTGATACGCATCCATGCATGCTGAAGCTTGGTGAGTAACTCTCCATTCAAATCACCGGTGAAGTACAGAGATTCCTGTACTTCTTCCTCCTGAGGTGGGTTCTTCAACGCGTATCCAAACTGGCGAACGAACAGAGATGGGTTGTAATTGATGCACCCTTTCCTTCCTATCAACGGAACATTAGGATACCCAGAACAACTGAAAATAAGCTCAGACCCCAACAAGTCTCGGTCAAACCACTCAATGTCTTCGGAAGATAGTCTCATCAGGCGCTCTGGCCAGTCAGCTGTAGTTGCACTATCCACAAAAGGTCCCTTTAGGGGAAGATGGCTCTTAAACCACATGTTCAACAGCGGCGCACAACAGTAAACAGTCTTTCCCCTTCTGTTTTCATTTTTGTAGTGCAGTGAATGATAGAGATCTCCAATCAAAGTGGGTACCGGGTTGCCAACAGCAAACAGATGGAAAGCGTCCAAGTCCACAAAATTGGGTAAGTTGGGAAACAACACTATTCCGTAGATGCATAGAGCCAAGATAGCATTAAAGACTATCCAGCACCCGCTCTTGGCATACTCTTGAGCTTTGCCAACCAGAAAATCAAGGGAGAAACCTGGAACCCCAAGCCAAGAAGTCACTAATAGTTCAGCAGCGTTCATGTGCAAGGCCTTAGCTAAGTCCTCCAACTTGGGCTCAGCAGCAGAGTGAATGAAGGGAACCTTATTCTGTACTGGTAGCTCAGTAAACTCCACATACTCTTCAATGGTAGGCCCTAAAATAAAGTCATCAAACGTGAAACATCTCAAAGCAGGGTCGTAGAATTGCATCAGTGTGTACAACCCATTTATCTCAACAGCAGTTGGCTTGCAAACCAGTCTCAACAATCTTCCATGACTCATCCTGAAACTTCTCCTAACCTCCTCATCAGCAAGGGACATCAGACCAAGTAAGGGAGTAATGTCAGGTGTAGGTAACTTATACGCAACTGTCTTTCTCAAACCAGCCATGATCAATAAGCAGAAGTCCGGACACTAGAACCAGGGAATATGCAAATGCACCTGCAGCACAGACACACGTTAATGGGATGCAATGATAATGGTTATGCAAACAATGCAATGCAAATACATGCAACAGGGACCAAATGCCATGGCTGAGAAGCCTGAACCATATCAAAAGTCTCAAATAGACCCTCCAGAATTCCTCAAACCCTGGTCTTAGACAGACCCAATACAAAGCTCCAACACTGGTCTCTGATAGACCTCATATCATAACTCTGACTGGTCTATGACAGACCCCATATCATAACTCCAACTGGTCTCTGATAGACCTCTCAACTGTCCATAAATACCCAGAATCTCAGATCAAGAAACAAACCGGTATCTGAAGGTCTAGTTACCTGCATAACCCCAAACCCTCTCACAGGTAGGTGTCCTAGTAACTGACAAAGGTATGGCATCCTATGCGGTCTTCGGCGTCACAGACTTTCAGGGTTGATGATACGATTCCCAGAAGGAGTGGCATCATCAGTTCCTGAAGAGGTCTCACTTAGCCAACTTACAAATGATCGGCTCCCGGAGTCGACAATTCAGCTAACCAACAACCCCTTCGACCCAAAGGGTAGAAAAAGAAGTCAACCAGAAGAACCTCGTCCGAGTGTAGATTTCGTGGGACACTAATGCAAGCAAAGCCGGCACGCGCCCACTACTTTCTACTCTAATTCTAAGTGCACTCAAGCCCAGGTCCGGCTTATCTCTCAATCATAGAACACCCGTCACCCCCCAATACAGCAATAATAACAATAATATAATGCTGAAAGTAAATGACAAAAATATAAATCCATACAAAATCCTCGATGGGAAAACAAGCGCTAGGATTGACTCTCTTTAAGGGACGTTGGATCCCAAATGCATAAGGAACCATCGCAGTCCTTAGCAGCCAGGGGACGTTGGGTCCCCAGCAGAGTCGCCAACTGTCGCTACTGCGAAAATCGGCGCCGGCTGAACAAAAGAGTCGCCACCATGCGTTATTTATCCCAACGGAGGGAAAGGAAACGCTCGAAGTAAACCTCGCAAAAAATGGGAAAGGTATGGTCATCGCAACCAAAACCTGGATTCGGGAGTCGGTTACGCAAGGGGAAGGTATTAGCACCCCTCACGTCCGTCGTACTCGACGGGATCCACGCTTGTTTTCGGGTATGGATTGCTATTCTATCTAAACTAAGGGTTAAGGGTTAAAAAGAGAAGAAAATGACTCGGCAAAGTATCGCACTTTATGCCTACGTATTCCCGTCTGGAACGAGAAATCAGAGTCAACGTAGTTCGCCTACCTACTGGAAAGGAGGGGAAGGTTGCTCGCTAGGATATCGCATCCTATGCCTACGCACTTTCATACAGCATGAAAGATCAGAGCAAACGTAGTTCGGGCTACGTATGACACAAGTCTGTCTTGATCATTTTTATTCCTTCTGAAAAAGGGTTTTTCTGATTACTGGTCCAAGCGGACAAAAATGACGTTTTGATGAGTTCACATTCTTTTACGGAAGAAGTGTCTTTTATTGTGTTTGAAATATTTATTGTGTTTTTCTGTTTGTTTTGAGAAAGAAGAGACGGAACTCTAACCTATGGTTGCAAAGGGGAATCAAACTGACCTAATGTTATCATGCATGGGTTAAGACCTAATGTCTATCATGCTCCTCTCTTGCGCAGAGAGAAACAGAGATCCTAAGGGAATAGACGGAAACAGAAACAATAGCAAATATACAATAAAGCAGTAAAATGCATGGATGCAGCAATACAAGCGAGGCAAGGGAGTCCCACTCAACCTCGAACCTAGAAAACAACAGGCAAAAGTGAACAGAATTCACTTTCAACCTAACAGGTTAAACAGCAAGCAATACAGTCAGGGAAATTCAATTAATACATCAAGAATCATAAACAGCCAAAATAAACAGCAAAAGCAGTCTTCATCAACATCTGTCTTTAAGTCATCTCCAAACATCTACAAGCTCCAAGCATCAGTCCTCCTCTTCACAGCCTTCAAGCAAGGTCTCTATCATCAGTCTTCAGGGCTTTTCTTCCAGTCTCAATCTCCAAGATGAATATCAGCCAACAAGATGAAATGGATGTTAAACAGTTAATTGCCTACCAAGGGTGGCTCACTGACTGTTAACATGATACTGACAGTTTTCCCTCAAAAGTTCTATCTTTTAAATACATTCACTAATCCTTCCAAAGGAAGGAGGTGGATATTTAAAAGAGACTTTGAATCATAGAGAAAGAATGGAGGCAAACAAGACCTTCCACGTTTGTGAATCAAGTTTTCTACTCTAGAGCTCTGCCTGGCTCCTAAACCCTATAACCTTCAACAGCTGCCAGCAAGAGATACTCCTCATCAACTCTGGAAGTTAGTCTTCATTCTCTGTCTTCAATGGCTTCATCAGCACAGTCCTCAACTCAAACCTAAGCCCCAAACAAGCCCAATACCCCATACAGTCAAAAAGTAACCCTAGAGAGGGCACACCACACAGTCAATCAAATACAAGCAATATACTAATAGTAATAGTAGAATAGGGGAAACCTAGTAATTTCTAAGGGATCTATTACCTACCCATAATACCCCTATAGTCCCATACCCCAAAATTCAAACTACAACTCCTAAAAGAAATGATTTACTACACCTATGTTATCTCTAAACCCTAGTTTTGATTCTCCTAATCACACCTAAACAAACCATCTAACATTAAGTCCTAAAATCATGAATTAAATTTCATATGAAAGTTGAAGTCCTAAGTGAAGTACTCTAAAAAGAATGGGTCCAAAATATTCAAGGATTTATCTAAACTAAAATCAACAATATCATGTATTAAACTAAACATTATTTAAACCTATTTAAAAGAAAAAATATACTAAAATTCAAAAATAAAATAAAATTCTAATTTTATTGTATGACAATTTTCTTAACAGAATTATGAAAAAGATTCAAAAACAACCATTTAAAAATATGCAATTTTCAATTTGTTATGATTTTTTAAAGAATTAACAAAAACAAAAGAAATTAAAATGAATTATATGAGATTAGGGGTGCAGTTAGTGGTTATTTAAGTTGAAAAAGAATGATGGGCCCAGACTGGGGGGCGCGCATAGCAAGGCGCGTCTGGGCCCAGCTAATTAGAAAACACAAAAATAAAATAAAAAAAAGGAAAACGGTGCAATTAGTAATTAATTCTGTTCATTTGAGATTGGGCCTTGAAAGGGGTGGTGTGAAAAGCAGTTGCAACTAAATCCCAGTCAGAATGGCTAAGTGAAACGGCACGTTTCACATCTTTGAATTCCCTCCTATTTCCAGCTTTAAATCGTGGCCGTTAGATCAGCTGCTCAGTCAAAGTCTTATGAAGGATCCAATGACCCTCATGTTTCTTCTCCAAAGTTAGGGTTTCCACCATTAAAGAACCATGCGCGAGCTTGCACCAACCAGAGTTCATCATACTCATACAACCTCAATTCTCCATGAAATTCAATTCTGTAAAAAACAAAATTGCTCCACATCTTCCCCTCTACACAACCATGGACTCAGTTTCCTCCAAAACTCAATCAATAACCAAACCCGATAGGTAGAAGACTTAGATTCCACCATTTTACACTGATATCCATCTTGATGATTCCTTCTAATTCTTACCCTAATGCGTTCCACATGCTATGCTGATTATTCTGAGCTATCTATCTAAGATTATCATGCCCTAACCTAAGTGTTCTAAGCCAAAACAGTTTGGGTGCTCATGTAACAAACTCCATGAAAGGCTTTCAAATTCAGTGGAAATGATCCTCTACCTATGCCTAACAATTCTAACCTAAAGATTCTTCATCATGCTAACTAATCTATGCTAATTCGAAGAAAACACTAACCTGGTTTAAAGATGAAAACAGATGCAGAAATCCTTGGATCCAAAGCTTGCAATGCTCTGGACTTGATCAACAGACTTGATTATTGGTTCTGTATGCAATAGCACTTGCTCAAATGCCCTTGATCTTGCAATCACAATCTTCTTGCACTTTGGACGATGAAGTTGGTAGCACACGAATTCTGCTTCAATTCAACCAGATATTGATAGAAACTTGATCTATGATGGATGTAGATGATGATAGGATCAAGAATTTTGGAAAATGATGAAGATTTGATAGAGTTTGGAATGAATTTGCACAATTGAAGAATGAGGTGTAACTATGTGTTTCAACCAAAATGAATCACCAACCCTTGAATTTATCCACCCTACTCAATATATAGACACTCATAGAACACTCTAGAACTTGGTAGAAACTTCTTGCACTCAAATCCCTTGAATTTTGGCATGTGTAACTTCATACATAAGTAACCAATGGTATCTCTCAAACTTTGCCCTAAACTCAAAAATATACTTTTTCCAATGTTCTTAAAACATTTTTTCCAATCAAAATGACCTATAATTTCATCCCATTTGGCCATGTTATGAAAAATCCCATTTTTAGGTCACTTTTATTCATTAAATTTACTTTTAAATGACTAAATTTGGAACCTTGAGCTATGAACATTTCCAAACTTTCATGATCTCTTTTCTAGACTCAAAATTTCATTTGGAGCAAGTTTTATGTTGTGAAGTTTTTCATTTGAAGCTTCCTTGTATGAGTTTTGGGCATAGGCTTGAAATGACCTGTAATTCTCAAATGACCAAAATACCCTTTGCTTGCCAAGGTCATAAGTAGAGTTCCACAAATCAGATGAATGCATACCATAACTTTCTATAAATCTAAGACAATGAGGAACAACTCTTATGTTGACCATAAATTCATTTGAAATCTCCTTGAGGGGTAAAAGTTGCTTGGAAGACAAGTAACTTTCACAGACAAAATTTCAGATACCTCAGATGACCTGCAACTTGCAAGGACCATAACTTGAGTTCTATAAATCTACTTGATGTCTTCCACCACTCAAATTAAAGGTCTTGAGATCCTCTACAAGTTTCATGTTGGCCAAGGATCCATTTGAAGCTTGCATTTTGAATTATCTTGCTGGGAAGTTTGACCTAAATCAGGGGATTTTACACAGAAACCCTAATTTAGAAACTCCTCTTCTTCTTGATTCCTCTTGATTTCTTCTTGGCACAACACCAAATCCATCTTTATATGTCAAATGATGAAACCCACATCTCTCAAATAGACCTTGATGCCTTTCAATCAATCATTTGACCTAGGGTTGACCCAGATGAAACCCTAGTTGACTGTCTTCAACTGCAACTCTTGTGATCACATCAATGACTTGTCTCACTTTCAAAATGACCCTCTAGGTCCTACATGATGTCTAGATACCCTCCATACTCAGTTCACAGCTCACAACTTCTTTGATGGTCTTCAAATACCCTCAGATAGGAGATAGATTCACTGCTTGATCCACTGACTTCTTAGATTTCAAATTCTTTCTGATGACTTGGATATACTTGAATTTGAACAATAACCTCTTGATAGGCTCATAGAGATGAGAATAGTACTTGGTCCCTTGTTGGATGACTTGCTATGCTATGCTATGCAGATGATTAGACTATGTACATGACTTTATATGCAAATGCTAATGCAATTGAAACATAAACCAAGTGAAGTAGGTTGAGCAAATTTTAGGGTGCAACAAGTGGAACTCCATCATGTTCTCAGAGCTAAAAACCAGATGGCTGATGCCTTAGCCATGTTGGCTTCGATGTATAACGTCAATTTTTGGAATGAAGCTCCAAGAATTGTCCTTTCTCGTCTTGATAGACCTGCATTCGTCTTTGCGATCGAGGAAGCCTCCGACGGCAAGCCATGGTTCCATGATATCCAGACTTTCCTTATGACTAAGGAGTATCTTGCGGGAGCGTCAACCCAGGATAAGAAGACTCTGAGGAGGCTGTCTGGAAATTTTATCTCAATCTTGATGGAATTTTGTATAAAAGAAACCACGATCTCGTGCTACTCAGATGTGTAGATGAGAAAGAGGCGAGTATACTCATGGGAGAAGTCCATGAAGGCACATTTGGTACGCACGCCGGTGGGCATGCTATGATGAGAAAGATCCTGAGAGCAGGATACTACTGGCTGACGATGGAGTCAGATTGCTTTAAATTCGCGAAGAAATGCCATAAATGCCAGATTTATGCTGATAAGATGCACATGCCGCCGTGCCCGTTAAATGTCATGTCCTCCCCGTGGTCATTCTCCATGTGGGGCATCGACATGATAGGCAAGATCGAGCCCACTGCATCTAACGGTCATCGCTTCATTCTAGTAGCTATTGATTACTTCACCAAGTGGGTGGAGGCATCCTCATATGCTAATGTGACCAAGCAGGTGGTGGCTAAATTCATAAAGAAGGACATCATCTGTCGTTACGGAATTCCCGAGCGGATCATTACCGATAATGGTTCGAATCTGAATAACAAGATGATGAAGGAGCTGTGCCAGAGTTTCAAGATTGAACACCACAACTCATCTCCTTACCGGCCGAAGATGAATGGCACCGTTGAAGCGGCCAATAAGAACATCAAGAAGATTGTACAGAAGATGGTTGTGACCTATAAGGATTGGCATGAGATGCTGCCATTCGCACTGCACGGTTATCGTACAACGGTACGTACGTCAACCAGGGCAACTCCTTTCTCACTGGTGTACGGTATGGAAGCTGTCCTACCGTTAGAAGTTGAGATCCCTTCTTTACGAGTTTTGGTTGACGTGAAACTCGATGAGGCAGAATGGATTAAGAACCGACTAAACCAACTCAGCCTGATGGACGAGAAGAGGTTAGCATCGATTGCACATGGTCGTCTATACCAAAGCCGAATGAAGAAAGCGTATGATAAGAAAGTGTGTCCTAGAAGCTTTCAGATGGGTGATCTCGTCTTGAAGAAGATTCTTCCTCCACACTCCGATCACCGGGGCAAGTGGACTCCTAATTACGAAGGTCCGTACGTCGTTAGCAAGGTCTTTTCGGGAGGAGCCTTGTTGTTATCTACGATGGATGGAAAAGATTTTGCATCCCCGGTGAACGCGGACGCAGTTAAAAAATACTTTGCTTACAAAATGACCCGCTGGAAAAAAAAGAATATCCAGGCAAAAATGGGGCATCCCGGCGAACCATAAAAAAGGAAAAAGGTTCGGGCAAAAATTAGGGATATAAAAGAAAAGAATGTACACCCGCAAAGTCGAAAACCTGGAAGGGTGACTTTGGCAAAAAAGGGTACCCCGGTGAATCGAAAACCCGAAAGGGCGATTCAGGCAAAAGTTAGGGATTTGAAAAAGCAAATGACTGCGTTCCGCGTATGGACTTTCATTGTTTAGTGGTTTGGAAGACCTGAGGGCCGTTTATCTGAATCAATCTCTTCTGAAGCTGAAGCGGTGGAGAAGTATCAAAGTCGAGTGGGTCATAGAGGGATCAACTCATGGTGTTCGTCTACGCCTCATTGCCGACATTGGTGTATATACTGATGTATATTTATGTTTTATATTTGCGCAGCTTCCTCATTCCAGGAGCTTGCATCTGATGTAAAACATTTTCACCCATTCAGGGGTTCACTATCAATTAAATATATACTATTCAGCAATTCTGTTTGTTTGTTTAGCACCTATCTGTTTTGTTTGCGAAAAAGAACGCCGATGTTTTTGATAAAATGCGCATACATAAACTTACTGGCCTAGGCCACTGATTGTTGAAACAATGAATTACCTGAACATTGTCACAAGATGATAACCTTGATAGGTCCCTTTGAGAAGGGTATCTTGTCTGTTTGTTTGTGCTGTCGCAGGTATAGCATATTCCAGGCAGTGCGCCGTATGCGCCCCCAAGCAGGATGCTTCCTTCTTCTCCAGCAAGTTCAGAAGCACCTCCCCATGGAGTTCGAACATGAGATCGTAAGCATTGATATGTCTCCCCAACCAAAGAAGATTCTCTCTCCAACCAGATGTACCCTGAAGGAACGTCATCTCCCCAGCTGAGTCATACACGGAAGTGTGCAGCACTCGATAGTTCAGACTGAAGTCTTCAGCGGAATTGAAATTCCCCACAGAGTTGTACTCTCCCCTGTGAGCAGGATGATTCCTACGTCCCCAGCCGAGTTTACAGTTCCCCAAGAGAGTCGAGTCCTTGGAAGCCGTTCAGGCCATGATTGATTTTCCCCAGTAGAATGTTGAATAGCTGATGCTGTATTTCCCCACCGGAGTCGTTATCTCCAGGAAAGTTTTAGCCGCGAAGGCCGTGCAGTTTGTTTTTGCATTTGACATCGTTTCCCTCAGCAGTTTGTGGTTCGTACACCCGGTGGAGCAGGTTCAGGTTCTCGTAGAACTGTGGTCCCCTACAGCAGTCGACTGAAGTTCGTTTCCTCGGGCGGAGTCCAATTGAGATTGGTGTGACTGTTTCTCCTCGGCAGGATGAGTCCTTCCTCTACCAGAGTGGTTATTTCTCCTTGACAGGAGGATTCTCCCTTCAGCATTTATTTTGCTGATGGGGTCATAGCATTTTGCATGATTGCATAGCATTTACCCAAAAATGCGTAGCATTTCCACCGTGTGGAGCATTGCGCCATAGTCAAACATATGCATATAAAACATGAGCTAGGTCATTACCGTTCTTGTTTTGCAGGTGTTCCTCAGCAAAGTTGCTTGCCCAAGATGATTCTTGAATTCTTCAAGCGAAGTTGATTGCTTAAGATGATTCTTAAAATCCCCAGTGAAATCTCCAGCAGAGTTATTGGCTCAGAATGATTCCTGAAATCTCCAGCAGAGTTATTGGTTCAGGATGATTCTTGAAGTCCCCGACGGAGTTATTTGTCCAAGATGATTGTTGAAGTCCTCTGTAGAGTTGATTCACCCAGAATGATTTCTGGATCCCCGAAGCAGAGTTACTTGATAGTTCTCCAGAATCCCCAGCGGAGATGTGTCATCCCCGGCAGGTTTTAAACAGAGAAGTTGAAATTTCCTTGAAGACTTGGTGATTGAAGTCCGGCAGCGGTGCCAAAACCCTTGACTTACTGATGAAGTCTAACTGCGATGTCAAAGCAGTTCTCCCAGCTGACGCGGAGTGTCTGATGGCAAAAGAATGTATATCCTTATTGGTTCATGATTGACTAAGAATTCCATTTGAAGACGTACCGAGGAAGTTCAGTTGCGATGTCGAAGCAGTCCTCTCAGCTGATGCGGAGTGCCTGATGGCGAAAGAATAAATATCCCTATTTGGTTCATGATTGGCCGAGGATTCTATTTCAGACTTGCTGACGAAGTCCGGCTGACGCCCGAAAGTTTCTTTGAATGCCCGACGGCATAATTAACTTGATTGTTAAAAAGTTCCTAATGACCTGATGAGTCCCGAGGAATCCTTCTGCCGCAGTGTCGCAGAATGCCTGACGACAATATCAGCTATGTATCGCCGGTTACCGAGTGACCAGTGATCCCTTGATGACTTGAGGACAAAGATCTACAGCAAAATCAGATGATCATCCTGACGGAGATTTGAGATTAGACCTTTCACCGGTTACCGTGTGACCAATTCCCCAGCTAGTCGTCGTGCAGCTATCATTTCAGTTTCCGAAGATTTGCCCCCATCAGAGTGCCGTGTACTCGTGCGGTTGGCAAATTCCCGGGTTTGTTGGTATTCAACCGTCTTTTACCTTGATTTTTTTAGAGTCGTTCGCTTCTCACCCAGTCAGGTCCAAGCCGTTTGAATAGGGGCAGCTGTTGCACCCCAAAATTTGCCCAACATTTCTTTACCTAGCTTGTGTTTCATTTCATTCACATCAGCATTATCATTTGCATTTCATTAACATGTATGCAGGAGATCAAGAGGTATGATCACCAATCAAGAGCTACACAAGAGCATGAAGCAAGCTAAGAAGGTTATTCAAGTGTTCAAGGGTTGATATCCTTGTTAGAGAAGTTAAAAGAGCCTCAAAGAGAGTGGTTGAAACCAAGAGGGTGTGTCTCCTAACTTGAGAGTTATGGGGAAGACCATCAGATGATTCTGAGGCCATGAAGATGGACTTGAGGTCTTGAGAGAGCTCATGAGAAGTGTTGAAGATCACTTTGAGGCCTAGACAGGTCATTGTGCAAGATCAAGAAGCCTCAGCCATGAGTGGTGCAGCTAGGGTTTGACTGGGTCAACCCTAAGTCAACTGATGATTTGGAGAAGGTTGAGACCTAGTTCAAGAGCCATGTGATCATGGATTGATACATTGAGATGCTATAAGGATGATTACAGGGTTAACTCATCATGATTGAAGAGTTTGAGAAGTTTCAAGCTAGGGTTTCTAAGGCTTGACAGTGTAAAATCCCCTAGTTTGACCCCTATCTTCAAGGCAATTTAGCTCAAGATGTGATTGTCATCTCATCTTACCCCCAACATTATTGTTGTAGAGCATGGTCTTAGCTTTAATTTGAGTGCTACAAGTCCATGATAGGATTTGTAGAAATCAAGTTATGGCTTTGACAAGTTACAAGTCATCTGAGGAATGTGAATTTGGAGCTTGAAAGTTACCCAACTTGCATGATACTTTTGACCTAGAAGGATGAATCCTATTAACTTTTGGTCAACATGAATGTTGTTCCTTATCCTCTTAGATTTATAGAGAGTACTAGAAGTCCTTGATAGGATTTGTAGAACTCAAGTAATGGCTTTGACAAGTCAAGGGTATTTTGGACATTTGGTGATTATAGGTCATTTGTGATCATAAGCCATTTTCACCAACTTAGAGGCCTCAAATGAAGTTTTGTTCAACTAGAAAGTTGCTCAAAATGGGATTTTAACCTTGACCATGCATCAAGGAGACATTGAAATGGCTCAAGGAGAGACTTGGTTCAAGAAATTTTGGAAAAAGGAAGAATTAAAAGGATTTAATGGTCAAAAATTCAAATAATTCATTTGGTGACCATATGAGACAAACTTATAGGTCATTTTGATTGTAAAATGCATTTTAAAGACATTGGAAATATTACTTTTCTCATTTGAGGTCAAAATCCAAGAGTTGCATTTAGTTACTTAAGACTTAAGTTACATATGCCAAACTATACATGGGATTAAGATCAAGGTGCTAACTCATTCCAACACATCCAAAATGTCATCTAAGGAGAATTTGAACACAAAGAATAGTGAATACATGCTGCTGCAAGAACTGTTATGAGTGTACCATGAGATTGAATTTTCAAAAGAGATGGGATATTGAACTTCTCATTAGATTGATCCAGAACTTTCTAGAGTGTTCAGTCATGGTCTATATAAGCATATGAAGTGATTCAGAGCACTGGTTGGTGAGAATTGAGAGGAAATAAAGAGATTTTATTTTGAATTTGCACATTGCAAATCAAAATCGGTTACATCAGTTGAGGCCATTTCAATCCAAGTTCTTGATCTCAATAGCTTGCTCTAGGGTTAGAGATTGATTCCAGATCAAATTCAAGGCAAAACCATTGAAGGATCGTGAGTTGGCATTGCAAATTCCTCATCTGCAACTCAGAATCGGGTTTAAGAATCTACCAAGTTTCAACTCTTTTCTTTGCATACAGAAGGTTGATTGGATGCTAGTGAAGGAATCTGGAGATTACTGAGGGTTGATTTGAAGATTTTACCACTCTGTTCATCAAGAATTTGCAGGTATGTACTTTTCATCGTACGGCTTAATTTAAGCATAATCTTTAGGTTTTGTTAGGTTAGAATCATTGTAGATTGGTGTAGGAAGATTTTTGATGACAATTGGTATGGATTAGAGACAATAAGTAGGATGACCTGATTCCTGTTCTTGAGTGTATCTTGTTGATTCTTGAGTTTTAAGCTTAGTTTGATAGCTAGATCAAGTCAGTATTAGGTGGTGATGATGATAGACCTCATAATTGGGAGTTTGGTGTGATTTGATTCTTGAGTGGTTTCTGAAAATTTCATCGTGGTTTGAGTTAGGATGAGTTTCAATGTTATTGATTAGCATGGTTAGATTCAGTGGGAAAAATGGAGTGGATTAGTGTATTCAAGTGAGAGTTTTGATGGAGTTTTGAAGGAATACGATTGGGAGAAGATGAAGTTGAAGTTCTGTTCAACCATGGATTCCATTTCCCTCCAACATTCAAAAGGAAGAAGATGAGTTGGTTGCCATTGGATTAGACTAAAGACTTTGACCAGGGAAGGATCTAACGACCACGAGTTGTTTTAATTTTGTGAAGGATTCTGAGCAGCTTCAACGTTGCGTTTCATTTAAGTGATAGGTTGGGCTTAGTGTAAAAACATGATACTTACACCCCTGTTTGAGGCCCACTTGAGTTTTACACTGAATTTTGTTGCTATTCGTACCCAGGTTTTAACCATTTTCCTGGGATTTTCTATTTGTTTTCTGAATAATGTTTGGGCCTTATGCGCGCTTTCTTATCAACACCCCCTTTTGGGCCCAGCATTGAAATGAACTGGGTTTATTTGCTATTTGCCACGCTCGCTTGTTAATTTCTCATTATTTTCTTTATTTTTCTTCATTTCATGTGGTTTAGTAAATAATTCATAAAAAATTGAAAAATAACTCAAATAATTCCATTCTTTTTTTCATTGATTCATGATTGAATCTAGTTATTTTTAGATAAAAAATATTAACTTTTCATGCAATTTTGATTTTATTAGCATTTGTTGAATTTTAACTGATGTTAAAATAATCATGGTTGATACTTTGTTTTGTTGAATTTGGTTTGATCATTTGATGATGATTCTTGCCTTGATTTTTTGTGTGTAGCTAGCATAGATATGCATGTTCCCCCTAGATTTTTCTCACATTTTTGTGATGAATGTAAGTTGTAGTCTTAGGTTGAAACTTTAGGAGATCCATTTTTAGGGTTTATGGTTAATACCTTATGATTTAGGTTTTATATCTAGAACTTGGTGGATGATTCAACCTCTGAATTTTGTATGGTAGATTCATGATTGAATTAGGGTCCCTTAGGAATTTTTGTAGGAATTTAAAATGTAGTTTACTATTTTTGTTTGATTTTAGTTTAGGTACTAACTTTAGATGATTCTAATGCACTAATTTGACTAGATTAACCCCTTTAGTTCCCTTAGAGTAAACTTGTGTTGTTTTTACCCTTGGTTGAGGATGAAGGCAAGTTGAAGATGCAATGGAGTGCTTGAAAAAGCTTGGATGTGAAGATCTTCCCTTCTTTTGGTGTAATGTTGATTAGGTGTTAAGATTAGGGTTTGTAGGCAGAGCTTCTAGATAGATTCTCTTCCTTCATAAACATGGAAGATGTTGATCACTTCCATTATTCCCTATGATGTAAGGTCCCCTGTGAAGGCCTCATCCCTCCTTTGGTAGGATGTGTGGCTCTTCACAAGTTGGTAGAACCTTTGAGGGTCCCTTTCTCTGATGATAGGATGCTTAGTGGTGACCTTTGGTCTTCACTCTGCTACCAATCATCCAAACTTTGCTCTTGTTAGATGAATCTTTCTCCCTTGCTAGAGGATGGAGTTCCTTGCTTGAAGAATATTGAAGGCTAGAGGTTGATACTTCCCTTTGTTTGAAGACTGACATTGGAGCTGAAGTTTGAAGAAGAAGAGGAACAAGTTGACACTTGTGAAGGGAATCCATTGGAGATGGAATGAAGAAGCTGGAGCTTGAGATTGGAAAGCAAGTTGATACTTGTGAGTTTAATGCATTGGGTCCCTGAAGGAACAAGTTGATACTTGCAATTGGGATTGAAGCCTGAAGGTGGAACTTACTTTAGAGCTGAGGCTTGAAGAAGAAGAATAAGTTGATACTTGTGTTTGATGTGTTAGAAGCTCAGAGCAGCAAGTTGACACTTGCTATTGAAGATGATAGCCTTGAAGAGCAGTTGCAGGCTGAGGACTGAACTGCTGTCAAAAGATTGCTTTGCTGTGAAGCTGTAGAAGCTGTTGATTTGCTTTCTTTCTTGTCTATTTGCTTTCTATGCAACTGTATTGATGTGGCTTGTTTGATTTGCTTGATGCATCAGAATAAGTTCATGTTTAGATTCTTTTAAGCTAGGAGCATGATTGCACTAGAGGTTGAGTTGCTCCCTCTGCTTGTATTTTTACTATATGGCTTTGCTTGCGGGTATTCGGTAGAGCCCTGCTCCCTTGCCTATGTGGTTTGTGATCTGCTTGATGACATTTTATTTTATTTCTTCTGTATGATTGCAGTTATTATATTTTGCTTGATAGCATGTTACTTCTCCTGTATGATTGCAGTTATTCATATCTGGCTTGAGGTTGAGATGAGCTTGTGGAGGCTGATGCCCCACACACATTTCCTCCCTCACTTGCATTGCATGCATTTTACAGTCGTTTATTGTTTACTGTTTAAGCTGATGCTTTATCTGTTTCTGTTTATCATTGATATGATCCCCTAGGAATCTCACTTCCTTTGATAAGGAAGTGATGATAGAACTTTAGGTTGAAACCTATGCATGATAACTTCTAGGAGTTCCCTGTTTCAAACCTCAACCATAGGATGAATCCTTGGCATGACAACATTAGGACTTGATAGTCTCCCCTTAGTTGAACCTGTTCATTCTCTCTTCTCATCTCAAAACAAATTAAAATACAGTAATAAAGGTTAACTGACGTCGTATGTTACGAGCCTTAAGTTATCTGAGAAAGGGTTGTCGGAGAGTTTCTTTTCAACAGCTTGGATGTTTAGTATGGTACCCTTTGGGTGACATGCGACGCATTCACTCTCAGATCATAGTCTCTAGTGCGATATTAGTTGCAAACAACCCTAAAAAACAGTTCTTCCGTAAAAGACAGAAAACAAACGTCAAACTTTTTTGCCCCGTGGGCCCATAATTCAAAGGAAGCTTTTCTGAAGAAAAGAGTGTCGTTAACTCCCAGTTCTACCGCAAACGGTAACGCCTAAGTCTTCAAGGGTCGAGCTGCGTACATCCAACTGCTGGAACTATCTCTTAACCCTACTCGATAAAACAGATGAATCTGAATTCCCGTAATCCGTATTATCCCGAACTACGTAAGCTCTGATCTCTCATACCTGTTGAGAGTACGTAGGCACAATACTGACGTATTGGCGAGCCACCTTCCCCGTAACCCGTAGTTAGCCGAACTACGTTGACTATGATTTCTCATTCTCTGATGAGAATACGTAGGCACAAGACGCGACGTCTTGGCGAGCCACCTTCCACCTTCACCTTCACCCGTAGTTAGTCGAACTACGCTGACTCTGATTTCTCATTCTCTGATTAGAATACGTAGGCATAAAGCGCGATGCTTTGTCGAGTCATTTTCTTTTATTTTTTGACCAGCCTTGATAGGTAGATAGATAAAACAAACCCGTCAGATAGACACAACGAGCGTGGATCCCATCGAGTACGATGGACGTGAGGGGTGTTAATACCTTTCCCTTGCGTAACTGACTCCCGAACCCAGACAAAGGTTGCAATGACCTTGTCTTATACCTTTTCGTCAGGTTTTTCCGATCGTTTCCTTTCCCGTTCTGAGGGATAAGTAACGAAAGGTGGCGAATCTTCTGTTTTGCCGGCACCTTATTTTCGCGGTAGCGACAGTTATCTATCTAAAGGGTGTTAAACTATCTACGCTACAGGCCACAGGGACAAAAGAAAAGGAAAGAGACTCGATGCAGCGTCGCCGCTCTATGCCTACATACTCCCTCGTGCAATGGGAAAGTCAGAGTCCACGTAGTTCAGAAGACTACGGGTGAAAGGGGGAAGGTTGCTCGCCAAGACATCGTCGTCTTGTGCCTATGTATCCTCGTCTGGTATGAGAAATCAGATCAAATGTCATTCGGCTTATGCGACCGCAGGTTGGTTCAAGTGTTTTAATCGAGTAGGGTTAAACCTCCATTCTAGCAGTTAGGGACGATGCCTGTTTGCGGTAGAACGAAGAGTTAACAACACTCTTTTCTGAAAATGGTTTTCAGTTAATCCCGAAGGATAAAATGTTTGAGGTTTTGTTTGTGATTTTTAGTGAAGAAAAAGTGAATTGAATTGTGTTTGTAACTCATGTTGCACTAAAGACTATGACTTAGGAGCGAATGTGTCGCATATCGTCCAAAGGACATATACTAACATTCTAGACAATTGAGAGGAGGCCCTCCAATCATCATTTCCCAAATGCTTAAGGCTCGTAGCGTACAACACTTATTATTCTTTATTAGATGTTTTGAAGAAGTTTTGAGATGAGAAGAGAGAAGACACAACTAAGGGAGACTAAACTCAACCTAATGTTATCATGAAATGTACACCTATGATTGGGATTAAGAGGGAAAAATCTACCCTAATGTTAGCATGCTTGGATTGAACACTTAATGTCTCTCCTACTCCCAAAAGGGACTAGGAATCCAAAGGGATCATGGCAAAGGAACCAAGAAAACACAAGATAAATCAATCACAAATGAAAAGGAAGAAAGGGATGCAAACATGGAATGCAACACAAAGAAAAGAGGGAGGAAAAAAGTGTGGGGCAACAACCACCACAAGCACATCTCAAGCTCTTTAAAACAACCAAATAGATGCACAACAAAAAGAAATGCAAGCAAAGGAACTTGAACAAGTCCAAGAAAAAGTGAGATGAAATGGGAGAAGCGAGCTCCTACGACCATCGATCATCAATCACCAAAGAAAAGTGGGAGGAAAAAGTGTGGGACAACAACCACCACAAGCACATCTTAACCTCTTATTCTTCATACTCAAGCAAAACCAAAGATGAACATCACTTTGAACAACATATAAAAGAGTATGCATTCAAGTGGAAATCGAACACACGTGTCGATGAAATCATGATTAAACAATCAAGAACAACGACACAACATCCAAAACATCTCACTCTTAACGCATCATACTGATCCATGAGAATTCGAAGTGAAATGGTACCAAAACAACCTTGAAAAACAGCAAAACAGGCCTGCTGACACAATGTTAATCGATTAACACCAGGGGTTAATCGATTAACCATTGAAAAATGTTTGAAATTTTGAATATTCGCACTGGTTAATCGATTAACCGTTTGCACTGCATCTGGTTAACCGATTAACACTGTACCAGAAGCAGAAAACAGCAGCTCAAAAGCACTTTTCAGCAATTAATCACTTCTCCGATAATCCAGATAATTGTATAATCAATTAAGCACGAATTTAAACCAGAAAACGGTGATCCAATCAACATGTAAACACATTAAAACAACAAGATCACCAATCACATAGATCAAATCAACCAAAAGTCAATCAAAAATAAAGATCTACATTTTATATGCAAAATTAGCTCAAAATATCAATGGATTTAGAATTCCAACCTACAAAGCGGAGAATTGCTTTGGTAATTGTTGATTCAACTTCAATTGAGAAGATCCAAGCTAGAAATCCGGAATTCCTTCAAGATCCAAGTGAGTTCTTGTAGTAGAAATGATGATCCAGCAAAATTAAGCTAAATCAAACCAAATAAGCTCTTCTAGATCCTCTTCTAAATTCAGATCCACATTAGCACGAAAATTGAATGGAGAATTGGAGATGATATAGATGAAGGATGAAGGTTTTAGCTCTAGAACTCAATGATTCCAATGAAGAATCAAAGAATTCAAGGTGAGAGCTCTAATGGAGTTTGGGAGTGAAAAAGTTGAGAGAAAATTGAAGAGTGTATGAATTCTGAAAAATGAAATGGAATTATGAGGATTGTGTGTGTGAGGTTTGGAGTAAATCATTTAAATATGCTCTTGGTTTGGATCCAAATGTGGTTTGGAGTGTGGTTTCTGAAAATTGGAATGGGATTAGTGTTGCACCCCAAAATTTGCCCAACCTTTTGCTTTACCTAGCTTATGTTTCATTGCATTCATTGTAACATTAGCATATGCATTGCATTGTCATTTATGCAAGGGATCAAAATATGTGTCTATTAAGGGGAGGTTATAAAAGGTCTAAGCCTAATCAATTTGTATTCAAGCTATCAAGTGCTTATTATCATCAGAGGAATGTTAAAGCTCTTTAAAGGAGCAGATGGTTAAGATTGGTGCATCTCCTATCTTGGGGGTCAGTGAAAGTCATCAGAGGATTATGAGTCCATGGATATGGATGGAGTGTATTGTGAGAGCTCATTGGATGCATTTAGGGTTATTGAGGAGCTTATACAAGTCATTATATCCAGTACAAGAGGCTACAACCAAAGGTGGTGCAGCTAGGGTTTTCATCTGGTCAACCCTAAGTCGACAAGGAATTTAAAGGAGATTAAGACTCAATTCCAAGCAACTATGATTATGGAATGTTGTGTTTAGACATGTCATATGTCATTTCAAGATCAATTCATCAATACTCAAGAGTGTGAGGAGTTACTAAGCTAGGGTTTCGAAGCTTGACAATGTAAAATCCCATTCTTTAGTGCCCAACTTCAAGACCACATTACTCAAGATACAAGTTTCATCTCATCTTGACACCAACATGAATCTTTTAGAGTATGTTCTTATATTTCTTTTGAATACTAGAAGTCATTCATCTGATTTCTAGAACTCAAGTTACGAAGCAGACAAGTTACAGGTCATCAGATGAAGGTGATTTTGGTCCATGAAAGTCAACCAACTTCCAAGACATTTTTGACCTAGAAGGATGTCTCTCCTCATCTTGACCCAAACATGAAAGTTTTTCCTTATGATCTTAGCTTTCCAAAAAGTGCTAGAAGTCCTCATTTGGATTTGTGAACCTCAAGATATGAAGCTTGCAAGGCAGGGGTATTTTGGGAAAGTTGGATTATAGGTCACTTTTCATTATAGGTCAATTTCACCACTTTGCTCATTTCAAATGACAATCTTTCCAACATTAAAGTTGCTCAAAATAAGGTCATTTGCTCAACCAAACATCAATGATCCATGGATTTGGCTTTGATGGAAGATTTGATGAAGGAATTTTCATGTAAAAGTCATTAAAAGCCAAAAATCAAATTAAATCATAATGAACCAACTTTGTGCAAATTTGTGCATATTTTGAGTGCATTACATATTCTAAACACAATGGTATTTTTGGGTTTTGCAAATTAAGGTTCAAAACTATGGCATTGTACATGTTTCTTCATCTTAAAGTAACATAATCAAAATCAACCATTGATCTCATTTCAAGGCAGAAGCCTCCACCATTGGATTCAGTGTGACATATGCAAGCTATCTGAAGCAATTCCAAGGCATGAACAACTCTGTTTTTGTGCACTACATGAAGCTCCAAGTGAAGGAAAATTGAAATTCAATTGGGCTGATTCAGGTTTCCATTGGGCTTTTGATCCATCCAAGTCAATTCTATATAACACCCTTATCATGTACAACCAAAAAAGAGAGGTTTTGAGCCAAATTCAGTTACAAAAACAGTTGGGGCAGTTGGAAGAAAAGTGAGACTCAAGTTTGCACATTCTTGGGGATTCAAGCAAAATTGTTGATCATAACAGTTCTAGGAAGATTCATTGAGTGATCCTGGATCAAAAGCATCAAGTATTCAACACTTTTGAAGTCTCAGTGGAAGCTCTCCACTAGGTAAGCTTTCAATCAACAATTCTCTCAATTCACGATGAAATTGAACGCCATTTTTGTATGATTATGTTCCTTGAGATGCCTAGTTTGATTCTAGATAGTTTTTAGGTTTGTTTGTTGCAATTCTTGAAATGGCACATAAACTTTAGGTCTTCGGTTTAGCTTAGTTCTAAGGTTAAAACGAAACAAACTGTGGAATCATGACCTACATAACATGAGGAAGAGATTGGTATATTTTTTTCCTGAGTTTCGTGGACTTTTTGGAATCTGCTACAGTGGTATGGTGACCGGAGAAGATGACCAGAATCTCTCCGGCCACCGTCTGAAACTTCCCCTCTTTTCCTTTTTAAATGGTGATGATGATGCGTGGCGCAATTGTGTCCCTTGTATCCATGCTAACTGCTTGACCTTGGATTCATCACACAACCTTGATTTAATCTCATTTTTTGTATTAAATTGCTGAGTACGCGTGGCACCTTCATAACCTTTGGATCTCGTGACTTGATTCTCATCTAGTGGCCATGATTGGCTCTCAGGGGTTGACTCCCCCTTTAATGAAACGGTGCGTTTCATTAGCTTACACCACGACCCTTTGATTGAATGACTGGTCTTGGATCGTGAGGCCATGATTTATCTTTGGTTTATATCTTTGTGCTGAAGCACACGTGTCCTGCCTATAGCCATAGGATCTTGGACTGGTAATCAAATGCATGACTCGGATTGACTCTTGGTTGTAGTTGACTGAAACAAATGGACTAGGCTTTTTCTCCTTTTCACACCCTCATGCGCCTGGGCCCAGTGGAATAAACTGAAACCTTTTGCTATTCATACCCCAACTTTATTCTTTTTCAATTTATTTTTTCTTATTTTTTTTATTAATGTTGTTTCATTTCAATTCATATTAAATACTTCTACACATCCAAAAATCATGAAAAAAATATGTTGTAGGTACCTTAACATGTAATCTGATTTTGCATACTTTTGGATTTAACTTTTAGTTCATTTTTCATTTAATTGTGTATTTCTTTTTAATATGCTCTTTTATAAACATGAAAATGACATAGCCTCTTCTTGATTTTTCTTTCTTAATCAAAGCATCAAATAAACTTCTAATATTTCTTGAGCTTAATTTAGACACATTAATTGAAATTGTGGTATTTTTCTTATGAATTTTAGATGTCGTTTAGATAAGTTTTGGTTTAGGCCTTTAGGGACCTTTCCCTTTGCTTAGTTTTTAGGACACCCTTTTAACTTTGCCTTCTATTGGCATTCCTAAACTTAGAATTTCCTTCCCAAATTTTGACCCCTGGTTTCTAAGACCAGAGGGGTACCCTAAGAATTTTCTTAGAATTTTTATATGTGTTTTACGTTTTTTGGTAGACTTTACATTCTGGCCCACTTTTGTGTGTTTCCATCTCTACCTTTGCCTAGGTTTGCATTTTGTGTGATCTTTTGTAATACTTGTGCATCCAATCCTTGCATATTCATCTTGTATACATGTTGAAGCATTTGTATATTAATTTTCAAGTCATTATCATGTTCATAGCTTGCTTAGTTTAGGCACCCTTTAGGACATTGCATTTAGGGTTCCTTAGAAGCATATAGTGAATGGTTTCTCTCCTTAATGTGATTCCTTTGCCTTTCCTTGCATGGAAGTTTTCCTTTGCTAACTCCTCCTTGTCCTACAATCTTAGGATCCTTCTTGTGAGAGCCTAGTTCTTCCTTTGGTCGAACTCTGTGCATTCCATAAGAAGTTGAGCCTTTGACGGACTCTTGTGTTGATACACATTGAACATAGTGGGTTCCTTTGGTTCACACTATGCTTCTCCTCATATCTCTTTCTTTGTCCTATAATCTTAGGATCCTTCTTGTGAGAGCATAATTCTTCCTTTGGTCAAACTCTGTGCATTCTATAAGAAGTTGAGCCTTTGATGGACTCTGGTGTTGATACACATTGAACATAGTGGGTTCCCTTGATTCACACTATGCTTCATATCTCTTTCTCTGTCCTACAATAATAGGATCCTTCTTGTGAGAGCCCAGTTCTTCCTTTGGTCGAACTAAGGGCATTCCATAAAGAAGTTGAACCTTTATGGACTCCTGTGTTGATACACATTGAGCTTAGTGAGTTTAGTTCTCCTTTTACTTTCTCATCATTCTGTTTATCCTCTCCCCTGCATATCAGTTTGATTTGGTGCATTAGGATAAAAGTGCATGTGTAGGCATTCTTTCTCTTAAGTCCATGTATGTAAAGGTTGAGGTTTCCTCCCTTTGCTTGGTTGTTTCTTTTCCCTTTGTGTTTGCTTATGTGCATTAAAGGTTGAGGTGTCCTCCCTTTGCTTGTACTGTTGCATTACATGTGCATTCATTCACATTTTACATTTCAGTTGAATAATCATGATGATTTCCTGTTGTTTTCCTTTCCATTGACATGCTCCCTTAGGGTTCTCACCTCCTTGTTCAAGGATGGTGATGATAGACACTAGGTTCTAACCCTTTGCATGATAACAAGTAGGATAGATTCCCTTTCTAAACTCAACCTTAGGACCATCTTGCATGATAATAGTAGGGTTTTTATTAGTTCCTCTTTAGAATTCCTTCTCTCTTCTCATCTTCAAACAATAATAAATCATATAATAAAGGCTAATGAGTATTGTACGTTACGAGACTTAAGCTACTTGGGAAATAATAATTGAGCGGTCTTCTCTCAATCATCTAGAGTGTTTAGTGTACGTCCTTTGGGCGATATGCGATGCATTCGTTCCTAGGTCATAGTCTCTAGTGCGATATGAATTACAAACATTCATTCAAAACACTTCTTCCATAAAAGACAAAAACAAACAGTCAAACTTCCTTTTATCCTTTGGGACCTTTAATCAGTGGAAAATCTTTTCAGATAAAAGAGTGTTGTTAACTCTTAGTTCTACCGCAAACGGTAACGCCTAAGTCTCCAACGAGCGAGCTGCATACACCAACTGCTAGAACTACCTGTTAACCTTACTCGGATAAAAACAGACGAACAAACCTGTGTTCCTTTTTATTCCGAACTACGTTCACTCTGATCTCTCATACCTGTTGAGAGTACGTAGGCACAAGACGCGATGTCTTGGTGATCAACCTTTCCCCTTTCATCCCTAGTTAATCGAACTACGTTGACTCTGACTTTCCCATTGCACGAGGGAATACGTAGGCCCAGAGCAGTGACGCTCTATCGAGTCCTTTTCTTTTCTTTTGTCCCAGACCATTAGCTAGATAGGTAAACAACCCTTTAGATAAACAAAACAAGCAGGATCCCGTCGAGTACGACGGATGTGAGGGGTGTTAATACCTCCCCCTTGTGTAACCGACTCCTGAATCCAGGACTTGGTTGCGATGACCTCGTCTTTTCCCTTTTTCGTTAGGTTTTTCCGATCGTTTCCCTCATTGGGATAAATAACGATAGGTGGCGACTCTTCTGTCTTTGCCGACACCTTTTTTCGCAGTAGCGACAATTAGGAATGAGAAATTGGAGGAAACTTTAATTAGTTTGAAAATTAACCAAAATTCAAAGTGGTTTTAGATCCTTCCTTTGGTCTAAATTCAATTTCTCAAGTGATCAAAATGGACCCCAAAGTGGCCTCTATTGAAAATTCACGTGCAGAGCTGAACTCTACCTTGGTTAATCGGTTAACCATATGGGTTAATCGATTAACACCTTCAAAAATTCAAGTTTGACCTGGGCAAAATCTCATTATGCTTGCTGTTTAGACTCCTGCACTAAGGAGAGATCTGAGCCACAGAAAAACCTTAATCCCCTGGCTCAAGAGAAAATGCTATGCTATGCAAAAAAATGTAAAATGGAAAGAAAACATAAGCTAAGTACAAGAAACGGTTGGTCAAATTTGGGGTACAACAGCTGCCCCTGTTCAACCGACTTGGACCTAAAGGGATGAAAAGCGAACGACTTTCAAACATTCAAGGTAAAAGACGGTTGAATACCAAAGAACCCAGAAATTTGCCATCCACAGAAATAGAACTGTAAATCTGTTATTGGGACAAAATCTCCGAAAATAACTGAATCTGATAGTTGCAATGACAATAAGCTAACTGATTACCAAACTAGAAAATCTCAACACGCAGTCGGAAGAAACATCTGCTAACGCGTAGGCAATGACACTAAGTCGGAAAGATCATATGATATCACCATCAGACATCTGTTTGAACAAAACAGGCATCGAACCCGAAGGCCGACTCAACACGAAGTTGAGAAGAACGTCTAACATCGCCGCCAGGCATCTGTTAAATAAAAGCAGGCATCGAACCCAAAGTCCAGATCAACATGAAGTTGATAACATCTGCTAACCAGCAGACATTCGCTAAATAAAAGCGAGCATCGAACCCGAAGGCCGGCTCAACACGAAGTTGAGAAGAAACATCTGACATCGCCGTTAGGCATCTGTTAAATAAAAACAGGCATCGAACCCGAAGGCCGGCTCAACACGAAGCTGAGAACATCTGCTAACCAGCTTGCATTCGCTAAATAAAAGCGAGCATCGAACCCGAAGGCCGACTCAACACGAAGTTGATAAGAAACATCTGACATCACTATCAAGAATCTATTAAATAAAAACAGGCATCGAACCTGAAGGTCGGTTCAACACGAAGTTGAGAAGAAACATCTAACATCACCGTCCGACATCTGTTAAATAAAAGCTGGCATCGAACCCGAAGGCCGGATCAGTACGAAGTTGATAACATCTTCTAACCATCAGGCATTCGCTAAATAAAAGCGAGTATCGAACCCGAAGGCCAGCTCAACACGAAGTTGAGAAGAAACATCTGACATTGCTGTAAGGCATCTGTTAATTAAAAATAGGCATCAAACTCGAAGGCCAGCTCAACACGAAGCTGAGAACATCTGCTAACCAGCAGACATTCGCTAAATAAAAGCGAGCATCAAACCCGAAGGCCGACTCAACACGAAGTTGAGAAGAAACATCTGACATCGCCGTAAGGCATTTTCTAAATAAAAGCAATCATCGAACCCGAAGGACGGCTCAACACGAAGTTGAGAAGAAACATCTGACATCACCGTCAAGTATCTGTTAAATAAAAGCAGGGATCGAACCCGAAGGCCGACTCAACATGAAGCTGAGAACATCTGCTAACCAGTAGACATTCGCTAAATAAAAGAGAGCATCAAACCCGAAGGCCGGCTCAACACGAAGTTGAGAAGTGAATCCAACGATAATTCACAAGATACCTTCATTGGGGAACAACGAAACTCCAATAAGTAACTCTGTTGGGGAAGCACCTGCTAAGATGAATACATTCACCCAAAATTCGTCGAGGTTTGGATACCATACGGGATAAAGAATCACATCACACCTTGCCATGGTCTGGATACCACACGAGCAAAGAACTACAACCTTTGTCGGGGCCTGGATACCGCATGGGCAAAGTAAATCAGCACAAATTGCCATGGTCTGAACACCACACGGGCAAAAGCAAATTAACCATCTGTTGGAGATACACCCGAACCAAGGAGGTAATAACCTAGCTTATATTTCACATGCGTATGTTTGAAAATGGCGTAATGCTCAACACGAAATGGAAATGCTACATGTTTCTGAGAATGCTATGCACAATGCAAATGCACCAGAACCGAATCAGCAAAATAAATGCTGAAAAGACAAAGCCAATTCCACTGAGGGAAGAAATGGAGCCTGCCAATTACAATTGGACTTACACTGGGGAACAAACCCTAGATGGCCTTTCAGACTACCACTTCTAGGGAACAAACGACCCTACTGGGGAGGTAGCACAACATGCTAAACAATAACTCTACTCTGCCAGAGATCAAATCAAATCCTACTGAGAGAAAAATGCTTTGAACGAATTTCCAAGATACAAATCTTCTGGGAAATAGACAACCCGACCGGGGAAAGACAACCAAATGCTGGAGACAAGTCTAACTTGCTGGGGAAATCAACGGCTCCGTGGAGGATAACACTCGACCACTGAAATTGACTTCGCCCTACCGGGAAATCAACCCTGAATGACCTCCTAGATCAAAAGTCCGACCTGCCGAAGATTACTCAGCTGGGGATAACCAAATAAGATTTACTGGGAAGTTATCCCACACTCTCTCTCTGCTCAGGATAAAGAGTAGCAGTCTCCGAATCAGACTTGATCCGCGGGGATGACTAACCACTCTTCTTACTTCTCTGGGAATTAGGAGTAAATGGGAAAATATTCCAACCTTTGCTTTGACTCTGCCGGGGAATCAACCTCTGCTTGGGGAATAAATCACCAATTAAAACTCTGAGGGGACACGAAGCCACCTATTCAGACTCTGGGGGAGACAAAATCTTGATTTTGCTCCACTGCTGGGAAAATAGTTCCAAACCTGTCTGGTGGAGAGAAATCTAATCTTGACTCGTTGAGGAGTAAATGTGTACCTACAACCTGCTGGGGATACGGACACATACCTGACCTGCACGAGGGATATCAATCTCGACCCTCCGGGGATGACTCTACCCTGCTGGAGAACTCAAACTTGAACTGCCGAGGAATGAGTATATACAAACAACCTGCTGAGGAGAAGTGTACACTCTACACCTGCACATCCTCTTCCGGTGGAAACCAGCCTCTACTGGAGAGAGAAATTGAGTCTCAAATACGCGCCTCTTTTCTGCGGGAATGGTGATCTTACCGGGGATACACCTCTGGAAATTTTCCCCAAGGGTAACGACCCTGCACATGAACAAACAACAAGATATCCTGCACAAAGGGAACTATCTCGGTCATCATCCGTGACATTGTTCAAATAGATCAAAGTTTTAATGATTATCGACAAAGCCTGCAAGTTTATATATGCGCAGTTTTATCAAAACATCGGGTGTTTTTCACAAACAAAACAGTAATGCCAAAGCAAGAACAAAAATTTATTGAATAGTATATGTTTTATTGACAAAAGGCCTGTAAATAGGCAGATTTTACAACAAATGCAACCCCTGAAAAGAGGAAGTTGCGCAAAAATTATAGAAATGCACAGAAATATACAGAATGTCGGCAATGTGGCACAGGCAAACACCATGAGCTGATCCATCTATGACTCGCCTGACTTTGATGATTCCTTGACGCTTCGTCTTCTGAAGAGATTGATTCGGATAAACGGCCCTCTGGTCCTCCCTCAATCCACTATACTCTGAAGATCAATACGCAGACCGCAATCATTTGCTTTTCAAATCTTTAACTTTTTCCTGAATCGCCCTTGCGGGTTTTCGATTCACAGGGATACCCATTTTTTTCCAAAGTCGCCTTTTATGGTTTTCAACTTTGCGGGTTTACATCTTTTCGTTTATATCCCTAACATTTTCCCGAACCCATTCTTTTTATGGTTCATCGGGATGCCCCATTTTTGCCTGGATATTCTTTTTCTTTCCAGTGGGTCTCTTTTAAGCAAAGTATTTTTTAACTGCGTCTGAGTTCATAGGGGATGTGAAATCTTCACCATCCATGGTTGATAACAGTAAGGCTCCTCCAGAGAAAAACTTTCGCACGACATATAGTCCTTCATAGTTGGGAGTCCACTTGCCCTTGTGATCTACTTGTGGAGGGAGAATCTTTTTCAATACTAACTCGCCCGTCTGAAAGCTTCGAGGGTGCGCCTTCTTGTCAAAAGCTTTCTTCATTCGGCTCTGATATAACCGACCATACGGAATGGACGCCAACCTTTTCTCATCCATCAGGTTGAGCTGATTCAATCTGTTTCTTATCCATTCTGCCTCATCCAGCTTGACGTCGATCAGGACTCTCAAAGAAGGAATCTCGACTTCCAATGGCAGGACAACTTCCATACCATACACCAGCAAGAAAGGAGTTGCCCCAGTTGAAGTATGTACCGTGGTATGATATCCATGTAAAGCAAAGGGCAACATCTCGTGCCAATCTTTATAGGTTACAACCAACTTTTGCACTATCTTCTTGATCTTTTTGTTGGCCGCTTCAACAACGTCATTCATCTTCGGACGATAGGGAGATGAGTTGTGATGCTCAATTTTGAAATTCTGGCACAATTCCTTCATCATCTTGTTAATCAAGTTCGAACCATTATCAATAATGATTCTTTCAGGCACTCCATAGCCACAGATGATGTCCTTCTTGATAAACCGGGCTACCACTTGCTTAGTGACATTAGCATAGGAAGCTGCTTCGACCCACTTGGTGAAGTAATCAATGGCTACGAGGATGAAACGATGTCCATTAGATGCGGTGGGCTCAATCTTGCCAATCATGTCAATGCCCCACATGGAAAAGGGCCAAGGTGACGCCATGACGTTCAGAGAACTCGGCGGCACATGAATCTTGTCAGCATAAATTTGGCATTTATGGCACTTCTTTGCATGCTTGAAGCAATCTGATTCCATAGTCAACCAATAATACCCTGCTCGTAACAGCTTTCGAGACATAGCATGCCCACCGGCATGTGTACCAAAGGCATATTCGTGGACCTCTTCCATAAGCAGACTCGCCTCTTTTTCGTCCATGCATCTTAAAAGCACCAAGTCATAATTCCTCCTGTAGAGTACACCATCCTGGTTCAGATAAAAGTTCCCAGCTAACCTCCTCAGAGTCTTCTTATCCTGGGTCGACGCCCCTGGCGGATATTCTTGGTTCTTGAGGAAATTCTGGATGTCATAATACCATGGCTTGCCGTCAGAAGCTTCCTTAATGGCGAATACGAATACCAGCCTATCAAGGCGAGAGATGACTATTCTTAGAGCATCATTCCAAATATTCACCTTATACATCGAGGATAAAGTAGCTAAGGCATCCGCCATCTGATTCTCTGCTATAGGCATATGGTAGAACTCTATCCGGTCAAAGAAAGGTAACAACCTCCTTGCATAGTTCATGTAAGGTATCATATTAGGCTGTCAGGTCTTCCATTCCCCCTTGATCTGATTAACAACTAGCGCCGAATCACCATACACGCCTAGATTCTTGATCCTCAGATCAAAGGCTTCTTCCAACCCTATAATGCACGCTTTGTATTCGGCTTCATTATTGGTGTAAGGAAATGTTAACCTGGCAGTGAATGGGATATGAGACCCATGAGGAGTGGTGATAATCGCCCCAATTCCACTACCATAAGAGTTAACCGCACCGTCAAATATCATCTGCCATTGGGAACCCTTCTCCGGAACTCCATCGGGTAATGGCTCATCAGAATCCTTCATCTTTAAGAACATGATATCTTCATCGGGAAATTCAAACTTCATCAGTTGATAATCATCAATCGGCTGTTCAGCAAGATATTCCAACAAAATACTCCCTTTGATAGCTTTCTAGGAAACGTATTGAATGTCATACTCTGTCAAACCCATCTGCCACCTGGCAATCCTTCCCGAAAGTGCTTATTATTCAAAGACGTATTTAATTGGATCCATCTTCAAAATCAGCATGGTTGTGTGATTTAGCATATACTGTCTTAGGCGTTTGGCAGCCCAAGCGAGTGCACAACACGTTTTTTCCAACATTGAGTACCTGGATTCACCATTTATGAACTTTTTACTCAAATTGTATATGGCATGCTCTTTTCTTCCAGTCTCGTCATACTGACCGAGAACACAATCCATGTTGTTCTCAAGAATCGTTAATTACATTATCAATGGCCTTCCAGCTACTAGAGGTATCACTATCGGAGCCTCCTGCAAATATTCTTTTATTTTATCGAATGCCCTTTGGCAATTTTCGTTCCAGACAACCGCCTGATCTTTCTTTAACAATTTGAACATGGGTTCACACATGATTGTGAGATGAGATATGAACCTAGCAATGTAGTTCAATCTACCCAATAAACCACGAACCTCTTTCTCCGTTTTCGGCGCTGGCATATCTTGAATAGGTTTTATCTTTGCAGGATCGACCATGATTCCTTTTTCACTAACAATGAACCCCAACAACTTTCCTGACCTGACGCCAAAAGGGCACTTGTTCGGATTCAACCTCAATCTGAATTTCCTTAGCCCTCAAACAACTTCAAAAGGTTTACCGGATGTTCCTCCTTCATTTGCGACTTTGCTATCATGTCATCAACATATACTTCAATCTCATGATGAATCATATCATGGAACAAAGTGACCATTGCCCACTGTTAGGTTGTCCCTGCATTTTTCAAACCGAAAGGCATTACCTTATAACAGAAAGTCCCCTACGGTGTAATGAACATTGTTTTCTCCATATCCTCTAGCGCCATTTTGATTTGATTATATCCGGAAAAACCGTCCATGAAGGAAAACACGGAATACTGCGTAGTATTATCAACCAATACGTCAATGTGGGGGAGCAGGAAATCATCTTTCGGGCTCGCTTTATTCAAGTCTCTATGATCAACACACATCCATACCTTACCGTCTTTCTTTTTTACAGGTATGATGTTAGCGACCCACGGAGGGTAAGTTGTCACGGCGAGAAATCTTGCGTTCAACTGCTTCTGGACTTCTTCTTTGATTTTCACAACCATATCTGGTCTAGTTCTCCTGAGCTTCTGCTTGATTGGAGGACACTCTTCATGCAACGGCAAGCGATGAACCACAATGTTTGTGTCAAGACTGGACATGTCTTCGTATGACCAAGCAAAGATATCACTATACTCTCGGAGCATTTCAACCAATCTTTGTTTGATATCACTCTGCAATGCAGTCCCTATCTTGGCATCTCTTCTGACTTCCTAGGTACCCAAGTTGACGATCTCAATTTCCACCTGATGAGGCAGAATGATTTTTGCTTCCTATTTCAAAATCCTGGCTAGCTCTTCTAGTAGGTCTTCATCTTCATCAATCTCTTCTTCGGCTTGAAATATCTAATTATCAAAATCAAAGCGAGTTATAGACGGTGCTGGAGCGGTGTCATCTGTAATGTGAAACTCTTATGTCGTCACTTAGATGATTTCTTCGACCAACCAGTTGTTTAAGATTTGTCCTGGAGTACACGGTTGGATCCATGTCGCAATCGTTGTCCCCTTCTTCATCTGATATAGAATTAATCTGCTCAAAGATTACCCCACTACTGGTAAAATGGACAGGCCCCTTATAGCGCGGCGCACTCTGGGAGGAAGAAGATGGGCTGTATCCCAATCCGAATTTGTCTTGCTTGTTGGGAATGTTTAGCACTTGGCCCCAACCTTGTGATGCCCCAGCCTTCACCATTGCTTGGGCTTTCTTAAAGGATGACATGGCGACTTCAGGCGCTTTGCTCACGACTGGTGTTTTGTCCTTGATTAGTACAGTCTTGAAAGCCTGACATAAAGTCTCATGGATTTTGCCATCAACCTCGACGTATTTGAATGAAGACAAATGACTAATCATTATATCTTCTTCCCCGCAAACAGTGACAACACTGCCACCCACCATGTACTTCAATTTTTGGTGCAACGTAGATGTTACGGCGCCTGCCGAATGGATTCAGGGACGTCCCAGCAAACAGCTATAAGCTGGCTGAATATCCATGATGTTGAACACTGCGTCAAAAACTTTCGGAATAACCTGGATTGGCAACGTCAACTCCTCGAACAAGGACCTTCAAGTCCCATCAAAAGCTCGTACTACCAAGTCACTTGGAGTACACATTATACCCCGGGTATCCAACTTAATTAGCGCTTTCTTGGGAAGTACATTCAAAGATGACCCCGTATCAACCAACATGTGTGACAGAACAGCCCATCGGCATTCAATAGGTATGTACAGCGCATAGTTATGATTCCTCCCCTTGGGCGTCAAATCCAAATCAGTGAAACCCAGCCCATTACCTGCATTTACATGTGCTACAACTCCCTCGAGCTGATTTACAAATATCTCATGTGGCACATAAGTTGTATTCAGGATTCTTAACAAAGCGTTCTTGTGCGCTTCCGAACACAATAACAAGGACAAAATGGATATCTTGGACGGAGTCTGCTGTAAGTGACCCACAATCTTGTAATCACTCTTTCTCATCAAGCGCATGAACTCCTTCGCCTTCTTCAACAAGGATTCTTTTTCACCAGCTTGAGAAGTCTCCTCAACCACTACTTTACCCTTCCCCTTGTCATATTTTCATCACCCACCTCAGGTGACGAAAATACTCTTCCACTCCGAGTAATTCCACCAGCTCCTACTAAGTTGTCCACAGAATCCACCGGTAAACTTTTCAACTCTTGCTTCTGTCCGTTACAGTATACTTCGACTCCGTAATTCCACGGAATCGCCTTAGTACTTTCATATGGTACAGGACCAGCTTTGGTAATGATAATGGTTGGCGGCCTCGGAGGCGCAAAAATAGTGATAGTCTTGTACCGAATCGAGATTGTCGCAACCTCATTCCTCTCTTCAGCCACTAATTTCCCAGTCTTCTTCTCAGCAACTCTGTCAAATTGCAAGACACCATCATTCATCAGTTTTTGAATATGGTTTTTCAACTTCTCACATTCCTCAGGATGGCTCAAACATTCAGCACAAGCTTCATCACAACCTGGGAATACCCCTCCCCTCAACAGTTTATCCTTTACAAAGCTCAATGGAGTCTTCAACTCCTCAACATCAGCTACCAGATTCAAACTCTCATCTTCAATAATGGCACTAATCCCAGCTGCCCCATGATTAGGCATGGGGTTCTGCACGACATTTGGTGCGTCGTGAGAAAAGTTTATAGCTTTACTGTCTATGAGATCCTGAAACCTATGCTTAAACGCCTTACAGTTGTCAATATTGTGACCCGGAGCACCAGAATGAAACTCACATCGAGTATTAGCATCGTAACCAGGAGGTGGTGCACCTGTCAAGAGAGCTAGAGTTCTCTTCTGTATCAACTGTAATTGCAAAAAGTGTTGGAGCAATTGAGAATATGGCATCGGAGGTGCGTCAAACTGCCTATTTACCGCCCTGCCCTGATCCTGAAATCTACGAGGAGCGTAATTCTGTTGATTCTGTTGTGGTTGTTGTTGTTGAGGCACCACAGGTATGGTGATACTTGCAACTTGAGGTTGCTGTTGACGGTAGTGTTGATGCTGATTTCTGTTTCTACCCTGAGAACTAGATACTGCGTCGATTTCTCCTTCTCTCTTTTTATTACCAAAAGCCTTTCTATTTCCTCCTCTAACTGAGGATCCTTCACCAGCTTGAATCTTTCCCAACTTAATTTCGTTCTCAACCCTCTCCCCAGTAATAATCAGATCATAAAAGCTACCTGACATGTTACTAATCAGCTTCTCGTAGTATACACCTGGTAACGTGGCAACAAACACATTAATTAGCTCCCCTTCCACCATGGGATGCTGCACCCTAGATGCCATTTCACGCCACCTCTGGGCGTATTCCTTAAAGCATTCACCATTCTTCTGAGACAAATTCTGTAATTGGACCCTGTTTGGCGCAAGGTCGCAATTGTACTGGTAGTGCTTAACAAAGGCCTCAGCCAAATCCCTCCAGCATCGGATGTTGACTGGTTCTAAGCTCATGTACCATTCAAGAGAAGGATCAGAAAGGCTGTCCTAGAAAAAGTGTATAAGCAACCTTTCATCATCTGAATAGGCGGACATCTTGCGATAGTAGGAACACAGGTGAACCCTAGGACAAGTAGTGCCTTTGTATTTATCGAAATCAGGAACTTTGAACTTCAAAGGTGCTTTCAAGTCTAGGATCAACCCCAGATTAGCCATGTCCAATCCCATAGAGTTATGATTTTCATAGCTCCGCATCTTCTCTTCGATCATCTTAAACCTCTTATCTGCCTCAGATGGGAACCCTGCACCAACATCCCTCATAGAGAATGCATCTTCCTACTGATCCTCATCCCACTGAGGAACATTATTGCCATGCACAACATACGCCATCTCAGGTATAGGGATTCCGCCTACATTACGTCCACCCGAAGGGGTAACAACTAGAGGAACAACATTAGCATGTGGCGTTCCACTATCATTACGAGGAGGATTAGTAGCGGTTCCCCCGTGAAGCACACCATTCCCATCAACCCTAGAAACTAATGGCTGCACCAGAGTCCTCAGCTGCTCTTGGCCATTTGCAACACCCTGCATCAAATCCATGAACTGGGCCATCCTGTCCCGGAGTTCTTGCATCTCGGCTTGCATCTGCTCCATGATCTTACGCTAATTTCCTTGAGTGGCGTAACGGTGAGTCGTCTGGTTGTAAATCCTGAAATAAACTAACAAAACACAGAGATAAGATTAACGATTTTGGAGCACCTGCGATGCAAAAATGCAAAATGATGCAGTATGCAGACATATACATATGCGTTAGGGAAATATGCCCCTCGATTCTAGTTCCACGAGAACAGCATGACAATGGAGAGCTAACAGATAAGAAATAAGCCAACTCCACATAAATAAAATGAGAGCCAAGAGTCAGATACAACAATACACTGGAATCAAAATGACCTCAGCCAATAGGTCTGGTGATGGTCAGTATATACATCGTAATAACAGACTAAAAAGAAATACAATCAAGTATGACAACTAGACTGGAAATCCTCTAACAGCTCCTTCGTCTCTGGATGGTCAGGCCTGATAAGCAACCCCTGGATGAGCAGCTCTCTCCAGCTAATAGTGGTCTGCAAACCCTGAGCATAATCCTCCCAGGCGCCCTCACCAAAAGCCTCCTCAAGCTTACACCTCTTCACATCAGCTCTAGACTTGTAATCATCCAACGTTGCAAGCGATTCATTCAGTCTACAATCACTGTCACGTTGGAGTGAGGCTTCAACTAAAATCTTCTCATCTTTCACTTGGAGTAGAGCTTTCAACTTAACAATCTGTTGTTTGAGTTCTTCTTCCCGCTCTTTGTTATTATTAAGGGTAGCATTCCACTGGTCATTAAACTTGGAAATCTCTAGATAAGCTTTATCCAAGCAAGGACATCACTAACAGCTTTCAAATCTAAACCTAAATGCTCACGAGCATGAATCTCTTTGGTAAGATTTGTACCTAGCTTGTTTACCAACTCAGTTTGCCTCTTGCAGGAATAAGTAGCTTCAATCTTTTCGCTTCGGAGCTGAACAATCTCTTTATCCAACTCTTCATTTGCCTTACGCAACTCCTCTTTTTTAGACCACAACTGACCATACCTCTGAATATCAACAGTAGTAGGCTCCTCAATCATCAGAGGATATAAAGGCTCACAAGGTAGAAAAGGCATCAACACCCTCTCAGCTCTCTCCTGAATCCAAGTCACGCAAGGGTCATAAGCTCTACTATTACTCTTCCCCAAAGAATCTTTCCCTTTATGGTGAATCTTGTTCCAAGCCTTCTCAACTCTAGTCAAGGTATCGTCCAGCAAGCCATTGAAATACAGAGATTCCTGTATTTCCTCTTCTCTCGGAGGTTCTCTTAAAGCATACCCAACCTGCCTAATTGCAAGGGATGGGTTGTAGTTAATGCATCCTTTCCTTCCAACCAACGGGACATTTGGAAAACCACCACAACTGTAGATAATCTCTGTACCCAACTGATCTCTATCAAACCAAATGATATTCTCAGAAGTCAAGCCCATCAATCTCTCTGACCACTCTAAGGTACCTGCAGTATCAACAAAAGGACCAGATTTGGGAAGGTGACTCACAAACCACCTGTACGAAAAAGGTACGCAACAAGACACGTTCTTCCCTCTCCGATTCTCATTCTTATAGTGCACAGAATGATAAACATTGCCCAGAAGCGTAGGTACAGGATTCCCTGAAGCAAAAATGTGGAAGGCATCCAAATCCACAAAATCTGGAATATTATGAAACAACATGATATCATAAATGCACAGTGCTAGAATGGAATTAAACACAACCCAACAACCCTCCTTCGCCAAGTGTTGATCTCTAGCAATCAGAAAAGATAGTGGAAATCCAGGCATTCCATTTCTCTTGACCAACTTCCCTTTTAGCTCAGAAGCATCCAAATGAAGGGCACCAACAAGCTTAGTCAAATCAGGCTCAACATCAGTATGATAGAAAGGCATCTGGTACAAGATAGGAACTCCAAGTAGCACAGAGAACTCCTCCAAAGTAGGCAGTAATACATAACCTGGAAAAGTAAAACACCTCAGCTGTGAATCATAGAACTGCAACAGAATATGGAGACCACCCAACTCATACACTGAGGGCTTGCAGACACAACTCAAAAGCTTCCCATATGATTGCTTGAAATCTTCCATCACCTTCCTGTCAGCCACAGAAATCAAACTGAGTAGAGATCTAATATCAGGAGTAGGGAACTTATATACCACAGTCTTCTTCAAGCTAGGCTCCATGTCGGAAAAGGAACAAGATCACTAGAATCGAAGGGAAAATATACACCTGCAACATAAATACATGTCAATGTTAATATGCAAATGCAACAGGGGATCAAGGTTGTTGTACCGTTGACTGAGAAGAACCAGCGCTTCGCTTTGGCAAGAACATAACACTGTCATAAGGACCCATTGTATTAAAGTCACAAGTTCACACTGACGAGAAAACCAGGTAGGTTAGAGGTCAAAGTTTCCTACATAACCCTCCCCACTCACATGTATGAACCTATCTCTGATAAGGTCTGACATCCTAGGCGGTCATCAGCGTCACAGACTTTCGAGAAACAATGATACGTTCACCATTTTTGGTTTGGCATCATAGTCTAACGAAGCGACCTCACTTAGCTGACTTCCAAATGATCGGTCCCCAGAGTCGACAATCCTCAAATCCAACATCCTCTCAACTGTCTGAAACAGACAGGAAAGGAAGTCATCAAAGAGAATCTCGTCTGAGTGCAAATTTCGTGGGAACTAGTGCATGCCAAACATACAGGTTCACCACTACTTTCCACTTCTAATGCTATGGTTATACTCAAGCCTAGGTTTTGACTTATCTCACAGTGGAACATTCCCATCCAACAGCACAACAATAATGATAATATATAATGCTGGAAAGTAAAGTGCGAATGCAAATAAAGTACAAGACATATATACACACCAAAAGATAAACACACAAGCGCTAGGATTGACTCGCATAGGGGATGAGCCTATTTTCCCCAGCAGAGTTGCCAGCTGTCGCAACTGCAAAAATGTTGCACCACAAAATTTTCCCAACATTTCTTTACCTAGCTTATGTTTCATTTCATTCATATTAGCATTATCATTTGCACTTCATTGACATGTGTGCAGGAGATCAAGAGGTATGATTACCAATCAAGGGCTACACAAGACTTTGAAGCTAGCTGGGAGGCTTATTCATGTGTTCAAGGGTTGATATCCTTGTCAGAGAAGTTAAAAGATCCTCAGAGAGAGTGATTGAAGCTAAAAGGGTGTGTCTCCTAACTTGAGAGTTGTGGGAAGTCAGCAGATGATTATGAAGCCATGAAGTTAGACTTGAGGTCTTGAGAGAGCTCATGAGAAGTGTTGAAGATCACTTTGAGGCCTAGACAGGTCATTGTGCAAGATTAAGAAGGCTCAACAATGAATGCTGCAGCTAGGGTTTGACTGGGTCAACCCTAAGTCAACTGAGGATTTGAAGGAGGTTGAGACCTAATTCAAGAGCCATGTGACCATGGATTGATACATTGAGATGTCCTGAGGATGATTCCAAGGTTAACTCATCATGATTGAAGAGTTTGAGAAGTTTCAAGCTAGGGTTTCTAAGGCTTGGCAGTGTAAAATCCCCTAGTTTGACCCCTATCTTCAAGGAAATTTAGCTCAAGATGTGATTATCATATCATCTTACCCTCAACATGATTGTTGTAGAGCATGATCTTAGCTTTAATTTGAGTACTAGAAGTCCTTGATAGGATTTGTAGAACTCAAGTTATGACTTTGACAAGTTACAAGTCATCTGAGGAATGTGAATTTGGAGCTTGAAAGTTACCAAAATTGCATGAAACGTTTTCCCTAGAAGGATGATTCCTATGAACTTTTGGTCAACATGAATGTTGTTCCTTATCCTCTTAGCTTTCTATAGAGTACTAGAAGTCCTTGATAGGATTTGTAGAACTCAAGTTATGGCTTTGACAAGTCAAGGGTATTTTGGACATTTGGTGATTATAGGTCATTTGTGATCATAGGCCATTTTCACCAACTTAGAGGTCTCAAATGCATTTTTGTTCAACATGAAAGTTTCTCAAAAGGATGCTTTTAGCTTGTCTAAACATTAAGTGTTCATTGATATGGATTATATCTAGCATTGGTTGAAGAAACTTCACATAAAAGCCATTTTAATGAATTAAAGTGAAAAAATTCAAAATAAATGAGATTAACATGTTTCCAAGTCAAATTTGTGGTCATTTTGAATGGAATTGATGTTTTAGAAAGATTGGCATTGCCACATTTTTGATTTGAGATCCATAACATAGTCATTTGGATGGTTACTTCACAAGTAAGAAACATATCATATACATTCCATATGTTGAAACCAAAGGAAGAGAACCATTTCATTACACTCCTTAATGATTAAGTGAATGGTTTGGAAGTTTAGTAGAGCATGACCAAGGCTTAAAGGCACATATCCATGTTGAACTTTGGAAGGAAAAGTGAAGATCCAAAATCCATAATTGGGCCTAGTTTGGGCTTCTAATCCATCTGAACACATTATAAATAGGTTTTGGATCATGATAGGAAGGTTCTAGTGCAGAATTCTGTTGAGAAGCCATTGGAGTGAGGTGAAGGAAAAGCTTGAAAGTTGAAAATTCGTTTTGGAGAATCAAGAGGTTTCAGCAAGAATTGAGCATCAAGAATCATCCACCATTACTCCTTGAAGGATTCTGCAAAGTTTGGAAGAGAATTGAGGCGTGTAATCACTGCAATTCAAGCTTCAAGGGTGGTTCTAATTTCTTGAAATATCTCACTGTTTACGCACTTTTAATCTATTAGAAGCATGTGGTTAAGTTCCCCTTAGGATGTAGATGGATTCTGGTTAATTAATTTGATGATTAGAGACAATTTAGGGTTTATGCCATTTTCGGTTGAGATCGTGTTTTTGCAAACCCTGCGTTTTTAGCATGAACTAGTGGTATGATTGGGATCCTGGTGAAATTCTGGTCAACTTTCATTCAGAAATCGTGGCCAATGGTTGATTATAGAGAGAGTTAGGGTTAGACGAGGCCGACCGGAAAAGCCACCGTCGGTGGCCATGGCTACGCGCGCGTTTTGTTATTTGCAGACATTCAAATGGAGAAGACACAATCTCCATCATCCATGCTTGATGAGAATTTGACTCAGTCAGTAGATCCAACGTTCACTGAGCGAGCCACGTACCCTCCCCCCTGAACGCAGCGTTTCATTTAGTGGGAGATCCAGCATGCTGTGAGCACCAAAGGGGCGTGAGTTCAAGTCCTCGCGTGTGCTCTTTTTTTTATTTGTGAGCTGAATACATGAGGAACCCAGGTGTGTGGGCTTGGGTTGTGATTGATATCAACACCCCTCTTTCCAGGCCCAATGGGATTTACAACAGGAATTCCTTACTCAATGCACCCTCCCATGGTCTTATTGCTTGTGACTGAATTGAAATTTAGATGGGCCTAGCGCCCAGTTGCTATGTACACCCCCAGGATGAAGGGCCCAAGCGAAGCTAATGGAAATTGTTTGCTGATCACACCCTTTGGCCATATTCTCCATTTTATTTTCTTCATTTTCATGTGACCTAGTAAATAATTCATAAAAAATTGAAAACTAACTCAAATAATTCCATTCTTTTTTCCATTGATTCATGATTGAATCTAGTTTTTTTTAGATAAAAAATATTAATATTTCATGCATGTTTGGTTTTATTTGCATTTGTTGAATTTTAATTGATAATTAAAATAATCATGGTTGATACTTTGTTTTGTTGAATTTGGTTTGAGCATTTGATGATGATTCCTGCCTTGATTTTTTGTGTGTAGCTAGCATAGATATGAATGCTCCCCTTAGATTTTCCTCACATTTTTGTGATGAAGTTAAGTGGTAGTTTTGAGTTGGAACTTTAGGAGCTCCATTTTTAGGGTTTATGCTTAGTACCTTATGATTTAGGTCCTATATCTAGAACTTGGTGGATGATTCAACCTCTGAATTTTGTATGGTAGATTCATGATTGAATTAGGGTCCCTTAGGAATTTTTGTAGGAATTTCTAATGTAGTTTACTATTTTTGTTTGATTTTAGTTTAGGTGCTAACTTTGGATGATTCTAATGCACTAATCTGACTAGATTAACCCCTTAGGTTCCCTTAGAGTAAGCTTGTGTTGTTTTTACCCTTGGTGGATGATGAAAGCAAGTTGAAGATGCAATGGAGTGCTTGAAGAAGTTTGGATGTGAAGATCTTCCCTTCTTTTGGTGTAGTGTTGATTAGGTGTTAAGATTAGGCTTTGTAGACAGAGCTTCTAGATAGATTCTCTTCTTTCATAAACATGGAAGGTGTTGATCACTTCCATTCTTCCCTATGATGCAAGGTCCCCTGTGAAGGCCTCATCCCTCCTTTGGTAGGATGTGTGGCTCTTTACTAGTTGGTAGAACCTTTGAGGGTCCCTTTCTCTGATGATAGGATGCTTAGTGGTGACCTTTGGTCTTCACTCTGCTACCAATCATTCAAACTTTGCTCTTGTTAGATGAATCTTTCCCCCTTTCTAGAGGATAGAGTTCCTTGTTAGAAGACTGAAGAGGCTAGAAGTTGATACTTCTCTGTATTTGAAGACTGTCATTGAAGCTGAAGCTTGTAGATCAGGAAGAACAAGTTGATACTTGTGAGGAAGAAGGAGCTGAAGCTTGAAGAAGAAAAGGAACAGGTTGACACTTGTGAAGAGAATCTAGTTGAGATCAGATGAAGAAGTTGAAACTTGAAGTTGGAGAACAAGTTGATACTTGCAATTAGGATTGAGGCCTGAAGGTGGAATCTACTTTGGAATGGAGATTGAAGAAAGAGTTGAAGCTTGAGGAAAACAAGTTGATACTTGTAGGTTGATGCATTGAAAGATTGAAGAAGCAAGTTGACACTTGCTATTGAAGATGATAGCTTTGAAGAGCAGTTGCAGGCTGAGGACTGAACTGATGTCATAGGAGCTTTGCTGTGAAGCTGTGGGAGTGGTTGATCTGCTTTCTTTTCTTGTCTGTTTGCTTGTTGTGCAACTGTATTGATGTGACTTGTTTTATTTGCTTGATGCATTAGAATAAGTTCATGTTTAGATTGTGTTAAGCTAGGAGCATGATTGCATTAGAGGTTGAGCTGCTCCCTCTGCTTGTATTTTTACTGTGTGGCTTTGCTTGCTGGTATTCGGTAGAGCTTCACTCCCTTGCCTGTGTGGTTTGTGATTTGCTTGATGGCATTTTATTTTCCTTTATGATTGCAGTTATTCATACTTGGCTTGAGGTTGAGATGAGCTTGTGGAGGCTGATGCCCCACACACCTTTCCTCCCTCACTTGCATTGCATGCATTTTACTGTATATATGTTTACTGTTTAAGCTGATGCTTTATCTGTTTCTATTTATCATTGACATGATCCCTTAGGAATCTCACTTCCTTTGATAAGGAAGTGATGATTAGAACTTAAGGTTGAAACCTATGCATGATAACTTCTAGGAGATCCCTGTTTCAAACTTCAACCATAGGATGAATCCTTGGCATGACAACATTAGGACTTGATAGTCTCCCCTTAGTTGAGCCTGTTCTCTCTTCTCATCTCAAAACAACAGTAAAATACAGTAATAAAGGTTAACTGACGTCGTACGTTACGAGCCTTAAGCTATCTGAGAAAGGATTGTTGGAGAGTTTCTTTTCAATAGTCTGGATGTTTAGTATGGCACCCTTTGGGTGACATGCGACGCATTCACTCGCAGGTCATAGTCTCTAGTGCGATATTGGTTGCAAACATCCATAAAAAACAGTTCTTCCATAAAAGACAGAAAACAAACTTCAAACCTTTTTGCCCCGTGGGCCCATAATTCAAAGGAAGCTTTTCTGAAGAAAAGAGTGTCGTTAACTCCCCGTTCTACCGCAAACGGTATTGCCTAAGTCTCCAAGGGTCGAGTTGCGTACACCAAACTGCTGGAACTGTTTGTTAACCCTACTCGATAAAACAGATGAATCTGAATCCCCGTAATCCGTATTATCCCGAACTACGTAAGCTCTGATCTCTCATGCCTGTTGAGAGTACGTAGGCACAATACTGACGTATTGGCGAGCCACCTTCCCCCATCACCCGTAGTTAGTCGAACTACGTTGACTCTGATTTCTCATTCTCTGATGAGAATACGTAGGCATAAAGCGCGATGCTTTGCCGAGTCATTTTCTTTTCTTTTTAAGCCAGCCTTGATAGGTAGATAGTAAAACCAACCCGTCAGATAAACACAACAAGAATGGATCCCATCGAGTACGATGGACGTGAGGGGTGCTAATACCTTCCCCTTGCGTAACCGACTCCCGAAACCAGACAATGGTTGCAATGACCTTCTCTTATACCTTTTCGTCAGGTTTTTCCGATCGTTTCCTTTCCCGTTCTGAGGGATAAATAACGAAAAGTGGCGACTCTTCTGTTTTGTCGGCACCTTATTTTCGTGGTAGCGACAGCTGGCGACTCTGCTGGGGACTTGATAGTTTCCTGGGATCCAACGTCCCTTATGCGAGTCAGTTTGGGGATCCAACGTCCCATGCGAGAGTCAATCCTAGCGTTTGCGTGTTTACCGGTTGAGTTGTGTTTATCGCATTTTATTTCCCGCACTTTATTTTCAGTATGATATGATTATCTGTGCTGTTGTGGGAGGGGCATTCTGATGAGTGAGAAGCCAGACCCAGGCTTGAGTGTACTTAGCATTAGTTGTAGAAATTAGTGGGCGCGTGCTTGCTTTGCAGGCACTAGTGTCTCATGAAATCCACGCTCAGACGAGGTTCTCCCGGTTGACTTCCTTTCCGGCCCTTTGGGCTTGAGGGGTTGTCGTTTTGGAGGATTGTCGACTTTGGGGACCAATCATTTGGAATTCAGCTGAGTGAGGCCGCTTCAGGAGATGGTGATGCCACACCTTCTGGGTATCGTATCACCCCTCTTGAATGTCTGTGACGCTGATGACCGCATAGGATGCCGGACTTGTGTCAGTTTAGGTCCATACCTGTGAGCAGGGTCGGGTTTGTTGCAAGAAACCTTAACCTTCAGACTACCTGGTTTTCTTGATAGTGGATTAGTTTTGTTGGTATCAGAGGTTCTCATCATCATACATGCACTTGTTCTTGATAGAGCAGATTTATGGTCCTGTATCAGAGGTCCTTATTATCAGATGTGTGTTTGTTCTTGACAGAGCAGAATTTATGGTCCGATATCAGGGTTTTCTTCTCATCAGAGATAGGGTTGTTCTTGACAGAGCAGTATTATGGTTTTGTTGATACAGAATCTTCACCTTCATCTCCTCAACAGCACAGTCGTCTTGATCTCCTGCTGCATGATTGCGTTATACATTGCTTTTCATACCCATTTGCATTTCATTAACGTGTGTCTGTGTTGCAGGTACCATTTCCCCCGATTCAGGTTTTCTTGCCTTCTGTTGTGCTATTATGGGTTCTCTGAGGAAGACTGTGGCCTACAAGCTCCCCACTCCTGATGTCGTTCAGCCGACTGGTTTGATTGCTTTGGCAGATGATTCTGTGAGAGGTGAATTCAGAAAGTCTTATGGGAAACTGCTCAGCTTGGTTCGTAAACCCTCCGTGTTTGAGTTGAATGGGTTGCACGCCCTGCTGCATTTCTACGATCCTCCTTTGAGATGCTTTACTTTCCCAGACTTTATTCTCGCACCCACACTAGAGGAGTATGCTGATTTGTTAGGTATGCCTATCAAGAGTCAGATGCCCTTTGTTCATATGGATGCTGCGCCTAATCTGGCTAGTCTAGCTCCTTCACTTCATCTGGATGCCTCCGAGTTGGTCTTGTCTAGTTGGAACAGGGTTCCCGGTTTCTCCTTGCAGTTCTTAGTGGGAAAGGCCCAGCAGTGTGCCAAAGACGAATGTTGGATCGTGTTCAACGCCATTCTTGCTCTGTGCATATATGGCATCATTCTGTTCCCCAACATGCCTGGCTTTGTAGACTTCGACGCATTTCACATCTTTGCATCAGGGAATCCAGTCCCAACCTTGATAGGAGATGTCTACCATTCCGTCCACTACAAAAACGAGAACAGAAGGGGTAAGAATGTCTCGTGCTGTGCGCCCCTGCTCTATAGATGGCTTAATAGTCACCTACCCAAGAAGGGTCCCTTTGCTTCGTCTGCAGCCACAACTGAGTGGTCTGAGCGTTTGATGAGTTTGTCAGTGGAGGATATTGCCTGGTTTGATAGAGATAGGTTGGGTACTGAGATTATCTTCAGCTGCAGTGGGTTTCCAAATGTGCCTTTGATAGGCAGGAAAGGCTGCATCAACTATAATCCATCCTTGCTGGTCCGACAATTTGCTTATGCTTTGAGAGCTCCGCCGAGGGATGAAGAGGTGCAGGAATCTCTGTACCTCACTGGTCTTCTAGAGGGGGACATGTTATCTAAGCTTCAGCACGCTTGGAAGGGTATCAGTAAGCGGGGAAAACCGTTGCTGGGAAAAAGTAATAGTCAAGCCTATGCTCCGTATGTGACCTGGATCAGAGCCAGAGCAGATATTATAGGGATGCCGTTTCCACCTGCCCAGCCAGAAAGCCCTCCAGTGATTGAAGAGCCTACCACCGTGCCTATTCAGCAGCATAATCAGGTGTCAGCAGAGAGAGATGAGCTGAAGAAGGCGAATGAAGAACTGGAGAAAGAATTGGCTCAACTCAGAAGCGAGAGAAGCGAAGCCGTCCATTCCTTCAAGAGGCAGACAGAGCTGGTGAACCAGTTAGGGACGGATTTGACTAAGCAGATGGCTGAGCGTGAGCGCTTGGGTCGGGACTTCAAAGCTGTCAATGACGTATTGGCCACTAAGAAGCAGCACTTGGATGAAGCGTACCGGAGGATATCCAAGTTTAATCAGCATTGGAAGGCCACCCTAGCCAATGACAAAGAACGGGAGGATAAACTGAAACAGCAGATCTCTAAGTTGAAAGCCCAGGTGAAGGCTAGTGAGAAAAGGTGTGATGAAGAAACCACTCGCAGATATGCCGCTGAAGGTCTGCTAAACAAGGCTCTTGCTAACCTGAAGGAGCGCAAACTGATGTTTGAATCCAAGAAGCGGAAGTTAGAAGATTGTTTCGGGGAAGGAGCATGGGAAGACTCGGTTGAAGGTCTTCAATACACCATTATGCGGAGGGAGTTACTCGTCGAAGGGTTGCTCACTGTCGCTACTGCGAAAATCGGCCCCGGCTGAACAGAAGAGTCGCCACCGTGCGTTATTTATCCCAACGGAGGGAAATGAAACGCTCGAAGTAAACCTACCGCAAAGACGGGAAAGGAATGGTCATCGCAACCAAATCCTGGATTCGGGAGTCGGTTACGCAAGGGGAAGGTATTAGCACCCCTCACGTTCGTCGTACTCGACGGGATCCACGCTTGCTTGGTTTGCCTAAAGGATGCAAAATAATCTATCTACGGCTGCTAAATCTAAACGGGAAGGAGCTGACTCGATAGAGTATCGCACTCTATGCCTACGTATTATCAAGAGAGAAAGTCAGAGTCATCGTAGTTCGGGAAACTACAGGGAATTGGCTCGCCAAGACTTCACGTCTTGTGCCTACGTACTTCCACACAGAGTGGAAGATCAGAGCTTACGTAGTTCAGGCTAACTACGGCTAAACAGGGTGTTCTCACACAGGAGTGAGAGATTGAGCTGGTTTTAAAGGTACGGGAACCTACGGGAACTAGAAACTACGGTCTGGTCTCAAACGCGCAAGGGCAAGAGAAAGGGAAACAATCAGTCGTCAGCGGGAAAGTCTCGATCGCACAGCAGCGAGAGAACAGAAAGGTTAGTTGTTAGTGTGCTCGCTAGGATATCACATCCTATGCCTACATATTCTCATTAGATATGAGAAATCAGAGCAGCTGTAGTTCAGCCTACTACAGCTAAAACCTGGAAAAAAGGGAAAAGGGGAAAAGGGAAAATGGGAGAAAAGGGAGCTCGCTAGGATACGGCATCCTATGCCTACGTACTCTCGTCGGGCACGAGAGATCAGAGCTGACGTAGTTCGACGGGAAAACGAATCTCAATTACACGGGGGCAAGAGAAGGGAAACAAGGATTCGCTCGCAAGAGGCGAGAACAAAGAGGAAGCAGGCCTACGCCTAAACGGGAAGGAACTCGGGACACGCACGCAAGAACTTAAGAAGAAACTCCTCAGCTGGCACTTCCTTTGTATCTGATGATGCAGCCCACAATATTCGCTGGTTGCCTGAGGATTTGAATACGCCAATGATAATGAACGAAGCAGCTCCGGGGCTCCTGATGTACGCGCAAGCTCCATTCCAATCTTCTCCTCTCTGGATCTTGATGATGACGCTCGAACCAGAACAATGTAACACTTTGACCGTCATGGTTTGACTTATACGAGAAATCAAACTCTAAGAGGTAGCGTATTAATATCCGTGTCAAAGACAAGATGGAGAAATAATATCGAAAATCATTCTCCAATTGAATCGTGTCACACGGCCAACCAAAAATAGAATCGAGAATAAAGTCAGATGGAAACGAAAATAGGAGAAAAAAATCCAACCCAAAATACAAGCCTACTCCTAAAAATTAGCAATTAAATTCCAACTAGAAAATATTCTAAGAAATATTAAAGAAAATGCGTAATAGAAAAATAAAATCCTATATTATTCTATGTTAAAAATCTATGATAATAGCTATATATTCTATAAAGAAAATAGAAAAATTATACTAAATCTATAACACCCTATAATATGCTTTTAATATTTCCGAGAAAAATATAGAAAGAAAATAAAAAGCAGCAGCAGGGGGGTGCAGCAGAAATTACAGGGGTGTGTATCAGTAAAAATACAAGGCCCAGCCCAATAAGCTCAAACACACCAAAACGGGGAGGGGGTTTTAGAAGAAAAACGGAGGGTGTATTACCAAAACGCATTGGGCTTAGCCCAATCAAACACCAAACGGGGAGGGGGCGAATGGAAAAAACGGAGGGTGTTAATTAGAGTGGGCCCTAGAGGCCCAATACCAAACCAAGCCACGTAAACCCAATGATTCAGCTAACCCTAATTCTCAATTTCCTCTTCACTGTTCACTCTTCTACGTCGTTTCCCCCTTCTACCTCTCTCCGTCCTCAACCCTCGTTCTTGCTCAAACAACAATCAACAAAACCAAATCACAACGATCAGAGATTGCAAGTCGATTCAGAATCTTGGACGACTCCCTTGATGGCGAAAGCTGAACTCGGATCCATGGAGCTTGCGCGTTGAAGAACGAGATTCTGGAGTTGCGATAATGATGAAGATCGTGGATTCGCGATAGATCGGTGAAGACGGAAGTCGCTCTGGTGCATTCAGTTGATAACAGTTTAGGTTGGAGATCGGAGAAGATTGAGTGTGGATCTGAGTTTGTTGAGAGGAATCTTGAAGATTATGGAGGATCTTTGAAGTAATTCTGGAAAAGTTGTGAAGATGACGATGAACACCAAGAACGAGTTGGAATATGGATGAAGATCATGACGATCTGGACAAAGATTTGGGATAGATCTTGGAGTTTATTGATGATCGGAAAACGTTTGAAGGATGGACGCGAATTCACGGTGATTGTAATGATCGGTTTCTGGAAATTGCTGATGACGGTTTCTGGAATGTTCTTCTTTGATGAGTTCTGGATGAAGAACGAGGGATGAAGATTGAAGGATCTTCATCAGTTTCTGGGCGAAGTGCGTTTCCCGGTGACCGTTGCGGTGGCCGGAGTTGGTTAAGGTTAGCTTGCCGGTGAAGTTGGTTGAAGAGGATGAACGGAGAGGAGGAAATGCAGTTTCCGGCGAGTGTTTGGCCGTGTGCGCCGCCGCTGAATTTCTCTGGTGGTGCCCTTAGTGTGTTTGCATGGCCGGCCGGCGATGATTCCCGCGAAGGGAGATATGAGGACAAGTGGCATTGCATGCAGATGAGGGTTCTGGGAGGAGACGCGTGGTGGTGATGTGTTGTGAGGAGAGAGCATGCAGTGAATGAAGTGTCACTCTGAGAGAGTGCAACGTGGAATGAAAAATGGTGGGCCCTGAGAATGAAACGTGGCGTGAAGAGGAAGACTCTGAGAAGCGCACGCGTGGCTCTTTTATAGGCAGACACGTGGCCAGACTTGGACTGGGCCTCCATAGGACACCTGGCCCACGAATCAATTCTGATTAACACCAATTACCACATGATTAATGAATTAAAACCTAATTAAAAATCTCCATTAATGCTAAACGAAAAATAAAGCTGCAATTAAGGCCTAAATTGAAAATTAAGACTATTCTAAACCTAATTAAAACTAATGAACTCAATTAAAACCCTAATTAACATCTAAAAAGGAGATTAAGATCTAATTAATCTAATTAAATCCTAAAATTTTAACATGAAACTCTAACATCTATTAAAACCATTAAAATTCTATTAATTTCTACTAATTTCTGTACAAACAAAAAATAGAAAAAATTCTATTAATTTCTAAACTAATAAAAAAACTATATTAATTTCCTATTAATTCTACTAATTTCTATACAAATAAAAAATAGAAAACATTCTATTAATTCTATTTAAAAAATACCTATTAAAAGAAATATCCTATTAAAAATCATTTTAAAAATTCTACTTAATATCTAAAAACAAGAATTTTATTAAAACCTATTATCTAAAAATGATTAAAGAAATTCCTAAAAAAGAAATTAACTAAACTATTTAAAAAACATTTAACATCTATTAAAAAAAATCTAATATCTAGAAAAATCAATTAAATCCATAAAAAAAATCTATTATCTCACAAAAAATTCTAGGAATCATTTATTTAAATTCTAGAAAAAAAACCATAAAACCTATTTAATATATACAAAAGGCTATTAAATCCTAAAAATGCAAATAAAGGCAAACAACCAACATAGAAGAGAGCGCGAGACCAGATCGAAGCAAGCAGTAAACCCAGACACCAAGAACCTCCAAAATCACTGCGTAAGCTGAAAACGCCCAGGAAGCGCGTGACTTCTCAAAATAATATCCAATTATCCGAACCGGTCTGAAATACCCGAAATGTGAAAACAGGGATGTAATCCCGATAAAATCAATATGAATGAGAAAATGCACTGTATGCGGTATGAGAATGCGAATGCGAAATGTGTCGAACCATAAACCAAATATGGGAACCGGTTGGTTAAATTTTAGGGTGCAACAGCTGCCCCTATTCAAACGGCTTGGACCTGAATGGTTGAAGAGCGGATGGCTTTCAAACATTCAAAGGTAGAAGACGGTTGAATACAAAAGAACCCTGAAATTTGCCAACCGCAGAAATAAACTGCAAAACTGCTTGAGGAATAGCTTCCAATGAACTGAAGTCTAGTTGTCACGGCAACAACTGGTCAATTATCTGATAAATTTTCTTTTTTTCGTCAATCACCCGTGTGACGCCACGGGTACTGAATCTTCAAAATAATGCTTCAAAAAGCAAACACCTTCCCATCTGCTTATGGGATCTTTTCTGTCGACTCACAGTTCACAGCGAACCTGAGAAAAACTCTCCTGGGGAATTTCTGAATCGACTGCCAGGCACCCATCTTCGGCAACAGGCGGCAACTTCAGAAGTTTGATATATGCCAATTTTTCTTCTTCTTTTTTCCATTATCGACGTAACAACCAAATATGAAGAAATCACTCCGCTGGGGGAGAAGAGAAGCTTAACCAACAACTCTGCAGGGGAACATACTCGAAAGCCAAGAGGTAACCAACCTGGTCTATGCTTCGAAATGCGTATGTTTGAAAATAATGCAATGTTCCACACGACATGGAAATAATATGCACATGTTTTGATAGATGTTGGGCCTCATACGGCATGGAGATGTTATGTGTTTGTATAAATGCAAGTATGACGACATATGCAAATGTAAATGCAGGCTCGAGTTGCCAGAGAACACCAGGTCTAAAACCACTTGACAAAATAAATGCCGGAAGCAAAGTCAACTCCCCTGAGGTGACCAGGTACCCCAGAATCATTCCAGCAAAATAAATGCTGGAAAAGGGAAGGACGGCCCTACACGATGATATTCTTTCTAAACCACTGGTAACCTGGACTTTGTATGGATTAACCAACTGGGGTCGATTGTATACAGCTCACTGCTGAGAATGCCCCTTCTATCAAGGATATCAATTTTAATCTGCTGAGAATACTCCTGATCCTACTCCGAGGCGGGATAAAATACAATCTCAACTCCTTCGGGGATAATGTGTGGCTTCCATCTGCTGAAGAAGAGTAATCCTGATTTAACAACATCCACATGGAATACAAAACATTAACCAAGAACTGGTACCAATCGAGCTTCGTATCGGGAAATGTGACAACATGCGAGTCACTGGGAATTACCGTGTCAGATATTTTTTAGGCTTTTTCTGGTTTAAAGATAAGAATTGGTTATTTACAAAAATGGAAAATAGGGAAAATACTAGACGAGAACTAACATTCAAAGGATAGACTACCAGACGAGAACTGATAGCAAAATAAATTAGGTTATCGGACGAGAATTGATTTATAGTTTGAACATCAGACGGGGCTGACTGGATAATAGGTTAAGAAACAAATGACCAGGCGAGAACTGGTTGAAAGCTGACATGCACCAGACGAGAACTGGTACAACAATAAACCACACCAGACGAGAACTGATGTTTACGGTAACATGCACCAGACGAGAATTGATACAACAATAAACCACACCAGACGAGAACTGATGTTTACGGAAAGGTTGGCCAGACGATAACTGGTTGAAAGACACCATGTACCAGGCGAGAACTGGTAGTTACGGGAACGTGGACCAGACGAGAACTGGTTACCGGTTTGCCAGGCGAGGACTGGACTTTGGAAACGGCTTGGTTACGAGATTCTGACACGTAACAGGTTTAAACTGTAGGATAACGATCCAACGACAACAAGACCTTTTTCGGAAGGTCAAGGTTTTTGATAAGAGTAACGACACGATTCCCCGATACTCAACTCTTGCTGGGGATAAATAGACTTGCTTAAATAACTTGCCCTAGTACAACTTAACTTGCCCCAATCTAACTCTTGGGAAGATCACTCTGAACAACTTGCTACAAGACGACCTCGAGATTACCTGCCCCGGTATCTGTACGTCAAAAGGATTCAACCTCAATCAAACAATTATCAACCCAGTTGGTTTCAACATTTCTGAACCGACTTGCCCCAGAATGAGCGTATAAGCGACTTAACCTGATCTGATTACCCGCTGGGAGGATCTACCTTCAAATCACAACATTCTGGATAATTGCCCTTGATTGGCTCTCGAGAAGATTCATTTATGATCAACTGCTTCTCAAACAAACTGCCCCTGATCAACTGATACTTCAGGACTTATCCTCAGACTAACTGATTTTGAACTCACTGAAAGTCAATTCCCCGGATTCACAGGGTTTCACAACATACACCATTCTGATCCAGACTGCTGAATTATTCGGTCCTGTTTGATTATTCCCTGTTGGAATTTCCTTCATGTCAACTACTGACCTGCAAGTAAAATTGTTTAATCTCGAATGGTAATTCTAATGCAGTGTTCATGCAGATTTTGAAAAATTTTGTGCTGTCACTCATTTACGTGCCATGATTGTGAGTGACGAATGAACCAGAGTTCAAACGTAGTGCTGATGTGATCAGTGAAAAATGTAACAAGGATATGATTAGCAAATCAAGAAGGAGTCAGGTTACTCAACCTTATCGTAATGCGCTTTCAGAATAAACCCTACCTCAATTAGGTCCTTTAAGGGTTGTATCGTGGTCGGGTTCACGGTTCGTGAAACAAAGGATATTTGACTCAAATTATGATTTGTACACACCCTTTCTACGTGATGATCTCCGATCCTAAAGTTCAGTTAACTTGGCTCGAGCGCTCGCTTCTTCGAGAGGTATGTTGAATGGTAAGAACCATAGTTAAGGAACTCACAATAATTTCGGAGTGACAGTTACTCCTTTTTGTTTTCGGTGTCTGCTTACACGACTTTGTGACTTCACTGGGGATTTTTCTATTGATATCCTTTCTTTTTCATTCTTTTGATTCCCTAATTTTTGCCTGGACTGACTATTTTTGAGTTCTTTTTCGATTTTTCTTTTTAGTCCAGCGGGATGCCCTGATTTTTGCCTAAGTATTAGCTTTCCATCTTTTTCTTTTCTTTTTACTTAGCGGGCTTTCTTATTCTTTCTTTTTCTTTTGGAACAAAGTCGTGTGACTCTGGTTGTCTTGATTGCTCCGAAAGGATTGTAACTGTCTCACTCCTGGTTGGTGAGGTTTAACCACTGTGGTTGGCGAGGTACGACCTCTTGAGAGGCATAAACTGTAATTGGTCCTTGAAAGACAACAACCCTCTATAAGACTTGAACGCTCGATCAAGCTAACTGACAACTACCCTGCCCCGGGTTAAGATGTGAGGGTTTAAAAAGTCCGAAAAAACTTCTACTTCCTGGCTCGAAGTGGTTAACAAGGGACTAACTCCTTATATCTCCAGTGTTTGGGGGATTTGAAACAATGCCTTGTACGTCATCGGCAAGGTTTTATCTGAAAGCATACGATCATCGGTTATGAGTTTTCAGTTTTGTCATCCTCCCTCCCATCTTTGCTAATCATAGTGACAAAATGGAGTGAATAAAATGCAAGTGTCAGTGCAATGCAATAAATGAGCGACAGCGACATGATTAATTCAGAAAAATGCATAGTCACTTTATCAATATTACCATTCGAAACAAACAATGTTTAACAACAAGTAGTAACTAACAGAAAAGAAACTACAAATGTAAATGATATAAAAGTCTGAAGGACTGCCAATGCTGAGGGCGCCCGCCGGTCTGGATCACTGGCTTCTTGAAAACAAACTCCGAATCTACGAGCTTAGACAGCTGAGAGGTTGGTATGAACAAACAGAAATCCTTCTCGAAAGGAAATGCAATCTTGGTCGATCAACTGTTGTACCTTTGCCTGAAAAGCTTTACAATCTTCAGTTGAATGCCCTGGGGATCCGCCATGGTAACCACACTGAACGTGGGGATTGTACCCAAGAGGGTAAGGCTCTGGAACAGGCTTAAGAGCTTTCGGTTCAACTAAATAACTCTGGATCAAAGATGGCAGCAACTGGCTATACGGCATAGGCACTGGGTGGAAAGGAGCATTCCTTCGTTCCAAGTTATTACGAGGCTTGTTCTGATTCTGGCGCTGATTCTGATAACCTCGGCCACAAGTTTGCTGATTTGCAAGAGAAGTGACACGACGTTCCTGATAGGGTGCCCCAGGCACAGTTGGCTGTCAAGCATAACAAGGTACAGGAGGTACTGATCTCTCAGAAGATGAAGAACCAACGGGTTTCAACAACTCGTCTCGAGGATATCCAACATCTGGCATGATTGCATTAATCACAACTCCTTCTTCATTCTGATAGTCATAAAGAGATTCAGCTTCACTAGCCTGACCGTCTGAAATAATCTGAATTTTCCCGATTTTGATGGCATGCTCAAGGCGTTCCCCCAGTACTACCAAGTCAGATAAACTTAACGGAAGCCCAAGCATTCTTTCATGGTACGGATCCTGCAGTGAGTCTACAAACATGCTTGTTAGCTCTCGGTCTAAAAGCGGTGGTTGTACTCTGGCAGCAAATTCTCTCCATCTCTACGCATACTTCCTGATGGGTTCATTGTTCTCTTGAGACAACTCTTGCAACTGCATGCGATGAGGAGCCACGTCTAGGTTGTAATCATACTGCTTCAAAAAAGCTTTGGCTAAATCCACCCATGATCGAATCTGATTACTCCCTAACTGCATATACCAACGCAAAGATTCCCCAGTCAAACTATCTTGAAAGCAATGAATCATCAATTTGTCATTTTGCACAAACGAAGTCATTCTTCGACAGAACATCACTAAATGTTGCTTTGGACAGCTATCCCCTTTTGTATTTCTCAAATATCGGCACTTTGAACTTATAAGGCAACACTAGGCCAGGAACCAAACACATGCCTGCAGCATTCAGGTTATCAGCATCTTTGTCTTTCAAGGCTTTAATTTGTTCTTCCAACACTTGGAGCCTTCTATCACATTCAAGAGCTCTTGGGTCTACCGTCCTGGCTACTGGGATCTCTCTTCGGATACTCGGCACAGGGAAAACAACACCTTGACTGTTGATAAGAGGAGGTCATTCATTGCGGACAACAAACTGCTCATGTCGATCTCGGTCCATAACAGGAGGTTACACAAACTGGTATGCCGTAAGGTTGTTCACTTGCAGAAAGTCTGCCTCGGAAGCACAACCATACAAAGGGTTGGTCGTCATAGTGAACCCTGCCAAGGTGTTAGGAGACTGGAAATTGCTCTCAGACATAACTACTGCTAACCTTCAACTGACTTCACTACTCGATTCTGCTCAAATCTACTCAACCCCTTGGTCATCTTCTAATAATCAACAGTTGCTCAGGCCAATCACCGGGTAATCACCTTCTGAAATCAAATGAAGGCTGGATAAGAGCTCTGGCTAGCTGGAGTATGACATGCAATATGATGCAACACGTTTATGCAAATGCAATACAATATGCAGCAAACACGGGATCACGACCCCCACACAATCTCTGAATACTGCTGCGCTGCTGATAGAGTACGTTCGCTCTGAAGAGAATACCAAATAACGGGTAGGCTGGAAGTCAGGTTTCCTGCAAAACCCTCCCACTCACGGGTATGGACCTAAACTGACAAGGTACGACATCCTATGCGGTCATCAGCGCCACAGACTTTCCAGACTGATGATACAATACCCAGAAGGTGTGGCATCATCATATCCTGAAGAGGCCTCACTTAGCTGACTTCCAAATGATCGGTCCCCGGAGTCGACAATCTAACTAACCAATATCCCACTCAACCTAAAGGGTTGAACCGGAAGTCAACCAGAAGAACCTCGTCCAAGTATGGATTTCGCAGGACACTAGTACATGCAAAGCATGCACGCACCCACTAATTTCCACTCTAAGTCTAAGGTGCACTCAAGCCTGGGTCTGGCTTCTCACTCAAAGGAACATCCCCCACCCAACAGCACAACATCAACAGATAATAGCAATACAAAAATAAACACCCAATAGACAAGCAAACAAGCGCTAGGATTGACTCTCTTAGGGGACGTTGGATCCCACATGCATAAGGAACCATCGCAGTCCTCAGCAGCTGGGAACCGTTGGAGTCCCCAACAGAGTCGCCAGCTGTCGCTACTGCGAAAATCGGCGCCGGCTGAACAGAAGAGTCGCCACCGTGCGTTATTTATCCCAACGGAGGGAGAGGAAACGCTCGAAGTAAACCTACCGTAAAGACGGGAAAGGAATGGTCATCGCAACCAAATTCTGGATTCGGGAGCCGGTTACGCAAGGGGAAGGTATTAGCACCCCTCACGTCCGTCGTACTCGATGGGATCCACGCTTGCTTGGTTTGTCTAAAGGATGCAAAACAATCTATCTACGGCTGCTAAATCTAAACGGGAAGGAGCTGACTCGATAGAGTATCGCACTCTATGCCTACATATTCTCAAGAGAGAAAGTCAGAGTCATCGTAGTTCAGGAAACTACAGGGAATTGGCTCGCCAAAACATCGCGTCTTGTGCCTACGTACTTCCACACAGAGTGGAAGATCAGAGCTTACGTAGTTCAGGCTAACTACGGCTAGACAGGGTGTTCTCACACAGGAGTGAGAGATTGAGCTGGTTTTAAAGGTATGGGAACCTACGGGAACTAGAAACTACAGTCTGGTCTCAAATGCGCAAGGGCAAGAGAAAGGGAAACAATCAGTCGTCAGCGGGAAAGTCTCGATCGCACAGCAGCGAGAGAACAGAAAGGTTAGTTGTTAGTGTGCTCGCTAGGATATCGCATCCTATGCCTACATATTCTCATTAGATATGAGAAATCAGAGCAGCTGTAGTTCAGCCTACTACAGCTAAAACCTGGAAAAAAGGGAAAAGGGGAAAAGGGAAAATGGGAGAAAAGGGAGCTCGCTAGGATACGGCATCCTATGCCTACGTACTCTCATCGAGCACGAGAGATCAGAGCTGGCGTAGTTCGACGGGAAAACGAATCTCAATTGCACGGGGGCAAGAGAAGGGAAACATAGATTCGCTCGCAAGAGGCGAGAACAAAGAGGAAGCAGGCCTACGCCTAAACGGGAAGGAACTCGGGACACGCACGCAAGAACCTAAGAAGAAACTCCTCAGCTGGCACTTCCTTTGTATCTGATGATGCAGCCCACAACATTCGCTGGTTGCCTGAGGATTTGAATACGCCAATGATAATGAACGAAGCAGCTCCGGGGCTCCTGACGTACGCGCAAGCTCCATTCCAATCTTCTCCTCTCTGGATCTTGATGATGACGCTCGAACCAGAACAATGTAACGCTTAGACCGTCATGGTTCGACTTATACGAGAAATCGAACTCTAAGAGGTAGCGTATTAATATCCGTGTCAAAGACAAGATGGAGAAATAATATCGAAAATCATTCTCCAATTGAATCGTGTCACACGGCCAGCCAAAAATAGAATCGAGAATAAAGTCAGATGGAAACGAAAATAGGAGAAAAAAATCCAACACAAAATACAAGCCTACTCCTAAAAATTAGCAATTAAATTCCAACTAGAAAATATTCTAAGAAATATTAAAGAAAATGCGTAATAGAAAATAAAATCCTATATTATTCTATGTTAAAAATCTATGATAATAGCTATATATTTTATAAAGAAAATAGAAAAATTATACTAAATCTATAACACCCTATAATATGCTTTTAATATTTCCGAGAAAAATATAGAAAGAAAATAAAAAGCAGCAGCAGGGGGGTGCAGCAGAAATTACAGGGGTGTGTATCAGTAAAAATACAAGGCCCAGTCCAATAAGCTCAAACACAACAAAACGGGGAGGGGGTTTTAGAAGAAAAACGGAGGGTGTATTACCAAAACGCATTGGGCTTAGCCCAATCAAACACCAAACGGGGAGGGGGCGAATGGAAAAAACGGAGGGTGTTAATCAGAGTAGGCCCTAGAGGCCCAATACCAAACCAAGCCACGTAAACCCAATGATTCAGCTAACCCTAATTCTCAATTTCCCCTTCACTGTTCACTCTTCTACGCCGTTTCCCCCTTCTACCTCTCTCTGTCCTCAACCCTCGTTCCTGCTCAAACAACAATCAACAAAACCAAATCACAACGATCAGAGATTGCAAGTGGATTCAGAATCTCGGACGACTCCCTTGATGGCGAAAGTTGAACTCGGATCCATGGAGCTTGCGCGTTAAAGAACGAGATTCTGGAGTTGCGATAATGATGAAGATCGTGGATTCACGATAGATCGGTGAAGACGGAGGTCGCTCTGGTGCATTCAGTTGATAACAGTTTAGGTTGGAGATCGGAGAAGATTGAGTGTGGATCTGAGTTTGTTGAGAGGAATCTTGAAGATTATGGAGGATCTTTGAAGTAATTCTGGAAAAGTTGTGAAGATGACGATGAACACCAAGAACGAGTTGGAATATGGATGAAGATCATGACGATCTGGACAAAGATTTGGGATAGATCTTGGAGTTTGTTGATGATCGGAAAACGTTTGGAGGATGGACGCGAATTCACGGTGATTGTAATGATCGGTTTCTGGAAATTGCTGATGACGGTTTCTGGAATGTTCTTCTTTGATGAGTTCTGGATGAAGAACGAGGGATGAAGATTGAAGGATCTTCATCAGTTTCTGGGCGAAGTGCGTTTCCCGGTGACCGTTGCGGTGGCCGGAGTTGGTTAAGGTTAGCTTGCCGGTGAAGTTGGTTGAAGAGGATGAACGGAGAGGACGAAATGCAGTTTCCGGCGAGTGTTTGGCCGTGTGCGCCGCCGCTGAATTTCTCTGGTGGTGCCCTCAGTCTGTTTGCATGGCCGGCCAGCGATGATTCCGGCGAAGGGAGATAGGAGGACAAGTGGCATTGCATGCGGATGAGGGTTCTGGGAGGAGACACGTGGTGGTGATGTGTTGTGAGGAGAGAGCATGCAGTGAATGAAGTGTCACTCTGAGAGAGTACAACGTGGAATGAAAAATGGTGGGCCCTGAGAATGAAATGTGGCGTGAAGAGGAAGACTCTGAGAAGCGCACGCGTGGCTCTTTTATAGGCAGACACGTGGCCAGACTTGGACTGGGCCTCCATAGGACACCTGGCCCACGAATCAATTCTGATTAACACCAATTACCACATGATTAATATATTAAAACCTAATTAAAAATCTCCATTAATGCTAAACGAAAAATAAAGCTGCAATTAAGGCCTAAATTGAAAATTAAGACTATTCTAAACCTAATTAAAACTAATGAACTCAATTAAAACCCTAATTAACATCTAAAAAGGAGATTAAGATCTAATTAATCTAATTAAATCCTAAAAGAATTAAATTTTAACATGAAACTCTAACATCTATTAAACCCATTAAAATTCTATTAATTTCTACTAATTTCTGTACAAACAAAAAATAGAAAAAATTCTATTAATTTCTAAACTAATAAAAAAACTATATTAATTTCCTATTAATTCTACTAATTTCTATACAAACAAAAAATAGAAAACATTCTATTAATTCTATTTAAAAAATACCTATTAAAAGAAATATCCTATTAAAAATCATTTTAAAAATTCTACTTAATATCTAAAAACAAGAATTTTATTAAAACCTATTATCTAAAAATGATTAAAGAAATTCCTAAAAAAGAAATTAACTAAACTATTTAAAAAACATTTAACATCTATTAAAAAAAAATCTAATATCTAGAAAAATCAATTAAATCCATAAAAAAAATCTATTATCTCACAAAAAATTCTAGGAATCATTTATTTAAATTCTAGAAAAAAAACCATAAAACCTATTTAATATCTACAAAAGGCTATTAAATCCTAAAAATGCAAATAAAGGCAAACAACCAACATAGAAGAGAGCGCGAGACCAGATCAAAGCAAGCAGTAAACCCAGACACCAAGAACCTCCAAAATTACTGCGTAAGCTGAAAACGCCCAGGAAGCGCGTCACTTCTCAAAATAATATCCAATTATCCGAACCGGTCTGAAATACCCGAAATGTGAAAACAGGGCTGTAATCCCGATAAAATCAATATGAATGAGAAAATGCATTGTATGCGGTATGCAAATGCGAATGCAAAAATGCGTCGAACCATAAACCAAATATGGGAACCGGTTGGTCAAATTTTAGGGTGCAACACTCACTCGGCCTGATCATCCAGAAACGAGGAATCTGTTAGAAGAGTTTCGAGCCCGTGGCCGCACTTGACTATATTTGTAATCCTTTTGTTTTGATCATTGTTGTATGCTGACCATCACCAGGCTTGTTGGTCGAGGTCATGCTATCAATTCTGCTTGTACTCAGTGACATTGTGTACCACCTGGATGGGCTTTCTTTATATGTATGAGATGTTATTTCCATGACTGGATTCGGACTCCTTATTATCAGCACTGGCACTCAGGCACTAGGATCGGGGGAAAACTCCCTAATGCACAGACACATGTTTGCATCTGCATGAAGCATTTGCATAGCGAGCACGTTGTCGTTTTTCTAACCCTTTGTGTATGCAGGTTGTTCCAGGATTGATCAAAGACCAATCCACCGTTATCCGACTAGAGCAAATCAAGCTAGAGCAATGGAGCAAGTGCAGACTGACGTTCAGGAACTCCGAGAGAGAATGGACCACTTCATGGAGCTCATGCAAGTGGTTGCCAACGGCCAAGACCAGCTCAGAACATTGGTCCAGCCTCTGATTTCAAGGGTTGACAGCAATGGTGTACTCCATGGTGGGACTGTTCCAACCCCTCCACCTGTTGAAACTCCTCAGAATGGCATCCCCGTGACTGGGGGGAACGGTAGTGGTAACGGCAATGTGATCGCTAACATGGGGCTCAATGGTAATACGACTGGCGTCGGTAATGGGAATTTCGAAGCTAATATCAATGTTGGGCTGGGCAACGGCAATGCGGGTGTTGGAAATCTGTATGGGCCTCAGCCATGGTTAGAAGACCGTCAAGAAGACTTGTTCTCACAGAAAGGTGCTGAAGGAGAGCTGACTGCTGAAGCACGTCTGAGGTTTAAAGCACTCAAGGACAAGATGAGGAATTTCGAGAACCTGAACACTATGGGTGTTGACATGTCCAAGTTGGGACTGATTGCTGATTTCAGGGTGCCTCCCAAGTTCAAGGTACCCGACTTTGAAAAGTACAAGGGCACCACTTGCCCTCACGTCCACCTGAGATCATACTACCGGAAAATGTCCGCTCCCTCTGAAGACGAAAAGTTGTTGATGCACTTCTTTCAGGATAGCCTGTCAGGGCCATCCTTGGAATGGTACATGAGTTTGGAACCTACCAGTGTGCGCACGTGGAAGGAACTTGCTGAAGCATTCGTGCACCACTATCAGTATAATAGTGATCTGGCCCCAAACCGAGTCCAACTGCAGAATTTGTCACAGAGGAACAACGAAGGGTTCAAAGAATACGCCCAGCGGTGGCGTGAATTGGCAGCTAGAGTTCAGCCGCCGATGGTTGAACAGGAGCTTGTTGAAATGTTTGTAGCCACCCTCCCAGGGGTTTATTACGAGAAATTGGTCAGCAGTATGTCTGGAAGCTTCTCAGATCTCATCATCACCGGCGAGCACGTTGAAAATGGGATTAAGCTGGGGAAAATTCAAGGTGATCTGTCCTCAGCTGGAGGAGGAAAGAAACCGTATGGTGGCAAAAGGCGGGAAGGAGAGACGAGCGTCGTGTCTAACGCTCGAAGGAAAGGCAAGGGCCAGCACCAGCAGGTGGCTAGCATAACCATCCCCGCGGTCCAACAGCCACAGCAGCAGCCGCAGCAGCAGCAGCCAAATCAGCAAGGGTACAGAAAGTATCAGAACAGGGCACCTCTATCAAGTCGTCACCTCGAGACACCGCCCATGTCTTATGCTCAGCTGTTACAGACTCTGCTTCAGTTACAGCTAATCCAGAAGAGAACCCTGGCTCCCTTGACAGGGGCACCTCCGCCAGGTTATGATGCGAATGCAACATGTGAGTTTCACTCAGGGGTACCAGGCCACACAATAGAAAACTGCAAAGCCTTCAAGCACAAGGTGTAGGACATGGTGGACGCTAAGATCATCAATTTCTCAGATAATGTGCCAAACGTCACGAAGAACCCTATGCCAAATCATAGGGGAGGTGGAGTAAATGCCATTATTGAAGACGAGAGCTTGGGTTTGTTGACTGACGTCAAGGATCTGAAGACACCGCTTAGCTTCGTTAAAGCCAAGCTGATGAAAAGAGGTTTCTTCCCAGGCTGTGGGGAACTGTGTATGGGTTGTGCGACTTGTCCTGATGGATGTGAACAGTTGACGGAGGGTGTGCAGAGTCTGATGACCGAAGGAATCTTGCAGTTTATCCGGAGGGCCGAATGTGGATCAGGAGAGGTAATGCTGAAGCAGGATGATGAGGTTGCCACCATCACCATCCCTCGCCGGACGATCACCATTTCTGCACCCAGGCCGCCCACCATTACCATCACCAAGGCTGGGCCAATCCCTTTTGAAAGCACCAATGTTGTCCCGTGGCATTATGGGGCAGACGTCTACTGTAACGAACAGAAATTGGAATTGGAACCCTCTGGGCAGTCTGTGGATAACCTAGTGGGAGTTGGCGGAATCACTCGCAGCGGGAGAGTATTTGCTCCACCTGAGATCATGGCGGACAAAGCGGACAAAGATGATGTAACCGACAAGGGAAAGAGTAAAGTCGTTGAAGAAACCCCTCACGGGGTAGAAAAGGACTTACTTGTTAAGGACGCTAAAGAGTTTATGAGGTTGATTAAGAAGAGTGACTACAAGATCGTGGATCACCTCCATCAAACACCTTCGAAAATTTCCATCCTGAATTTGTTGCTGTGTTCTGAGGCACATCGTAACGCGCTGTTAAAGTTTTTGAATGCCACGTATGTACCGCAGGAAATATGAGTCAACCAGTTAGAAGGGGTCGTAGCCCACGTGAATGCTGGAAACGGGTTAGGGTTCACTGACCTGGAGCTAACGCCGAAGGGAAGAAACCACAACAGTGCCCTGCACATCTCGATAGAGTGTAGGGGAACAATTATGTCTCATGTGTTGGTGGACACAGGGTCGTCACTCAATGTTCTTCCGAAGAAAGCATTGATGAAGTTAGATACCCGAGGATTGATTTGCACACCCAGTGATCTGGTTGTGAAAGCGTTTGATGGAACCAAACATCATGTCTTTGGAGAGGTAACGTTGCCGATCCAAGTTGGGCCGGAAACATTCGACGCAGTCTTCTACATCATGGACATCATGCATACCTACAGTTGTCTCTTAGGCCGACCATGGATCCATTCTGCTGGCGCCGTGACCTCCACGTTGCACCAGAAGCTCAAGTATGCTGTCGGAGGCAGCATTGTGACTGTATGTGGCGAGAAGGATATAATGGTGAGCCACTTGTCGTCCTACAAATATGTTGAGATGGATGGAGAAATCCACGAAACCCTATGTCAGGCGTTCGAAGCTGTTAAAGTCAAGAACGTAGCTCCTGTAATCACTGAGAAACCAGAGATGACTCTCTCTTCCTTCAAGGAAGCCCGAGCCGTTGTTCAAGCCGGATCTACCCCAGGCTGGGGGCAGATTCTAGAAATACCTAACAAGCAAGACAAATTTGGGTTAGGATACTCTCCTACGGCTGAAGCCTCCTCTTCTCACGGTGCGTCGCGAGGTAAAGGGCCGATCCAGTTTACCAGTGGCGGGGTAATATTTGAGAGTGTCAACGCGGCGTCTGAAGGCGGCGAAGACAGCGATTGCGACCTAGACTCTTGGATTCAGCCAAGCAAGCCAGGCGAGAGCCTCAACAACTGGTCCATCAGGGATACCATCCAAGTGACAGGAAAAGAGTAATGATTTACTTTCTCCAATCATTGTACAACCCTATGTCCTACCCTGGGCATAGTGGTTTTATTGTCAGGGCCTTGTTTGATTATGTACATGCATTTTACCAATAAATCAAAAGGTGTTTTTCTTCGCATTCAAATGTTGTGATCTCTGTTATTCCTGTTTTATATTTGTTTTGAAAAACAATAAAATGGCAATAGGGTTTGTGCTAACCTGCATATCCTTGTCTTAAGCTTAACCCTTGTTATTGCAGGATCCACATAACAGATGACATCGACTCTGGACCTTCTACGACTCACTTCGACTTCGATTGCCCGATCTATCAAGCCGAAGAAGAGATTGATGAAGACGAAGACCTTCCCGAAGAGTTGGCCCGCTTGTTGAAACAAGAAGAGAAAGTTATTCTGCCTCACGAGGAAGAGATTGAGATTGTGAATTTGGGTTCTGAGGAGCTAGTCAGGAATGTCAGGATATGGGCTGCATTGAGAGCGATGTTAAGCAGAGATTGGTCGAGATGCTGAGAGAGTATAGTGACGTCTTTGCTTGGTCATACAAAGATATGCCCGGACTGGATACTGACATCGTGGTCCACCTCTTGCCGCTGTGAGAAGATTGTCCTCCCGTTAAGCAGAAGCTTAGGAGGACACGACCATATATGGCCGTTAAGATCAAAGAGGAAGTGCAAAAGCAGCTTGATGTTGGCTTCTTAGCGGTCACTACTTACCCTCCGTGGGTCGCCAACATAGTGCCTGTACCGAAGAAGGACGGTAAGGTGCGAATGTGCGTCGATTATCGGGATTTGAATAGGGCGAGCCCTAAAGATGATTTCCCGCTCCCTCATATCAATGTGTTGGTCGACAATACAGCTCAGTTCTCCATATTTTCGTTCATGGATGGCTTCTCCGGGTACAATCAGATCAAGATGGCGCCGAAGGACATGGAGAAAACTACGTTTATTACTCCTTGGGGAACGTTTTGCTACAAGGTAATGCCTTTCGGTCTGAAGAACGCAGGGGCCACTTACCAACGAGCTATGGTTACTTTGTTTCATGATATGATTCATCATGAGATTGAAGTCTATGTTGATGACATGATTGCGAAGTCCTAAACGGAGGAGGGACATCTGGTCAATTTGCTGAAGCTTTTTGAGAGGCTTAGGAAATTCAGGTTGAGGCTGAATCCTAACAAGTGTACTTTCGGAGTACGGTCTGGAAAACTACTGGGGTTTATCGTGAGTGAAAGAGGCATCGAGGTTGATCCTGCGAAGATAAAAGCCATACAGGAAATGCCAGCGCCAAAAACTGAAAAAGAAGTTCGTGGTTTCCTGGGCAGAATAAACTACATTGCAAGGTTTATTTCTCAGCTCACGGCCACGTGTGAACCGATGTTCAAACTGCTAAAGAAAGATCAGGCGATTATCTGGAACGAGGATTGCTAGAAGGCATTTGATAAGATAAAACAGTATCTACAAGAACCTTCGATCTTGATACCCCCAGTGGCCGGACGGCCCTTAATCATGTACTTGACAGTTCTTGAGAATAGTTTGGGGTGTGTTCTCGGTCAGCACGACGAGACGGGCAGAAAGGAGCATGCCATCTATTATTTGAGTAAATAGTTCACAAATTGTGAATCTCGTTACTCGATGCTGGAGAAAACGTGTTGTGCACTAGCCTGGGCTGTCAAACGTTTACGACAGTACATGCTCAATCACACCACCATGCTAATTTCGAAGATGGATCCGATCAAGTATGTCTTCGAGAAGCAAGCGCTTTCGGGCAGGATTGCCAGATGACAAATGGTGTTGACGGAATATGACATTCAGTACGTTTCCCAGAAGGCCATCAAGGGTAGCGTATTGTCTGAATACCTGGCCGAACAGCCGATCGAGGATTATCAGCCGATGAAATTTGAATTCCCTGATGAGGATATCATGTTTCTCAAAGCGAAAGATTGTGATGAACCGTTGCCTGACGAGGGTCCAGATAGGAAATCCCAATGGAAATTGATATTCGACGGGGCGGTTAACTCTTATGGAAGTGGCATTGGGGCAATCATCACGACTCCCCATGGATCCCACATCCCGTTCACTGCGAGACTGACGTTTCCGGTCACCAATAATGAAGCGGAGTACGAAGCATGCATCATGGGTCTAGAAGAAGCGATTGATTTGAGAATCAAGAACCTAGATGTATATGGTGACTCGACACTTGTGATCAACCAGATTAAAGGGGAGTGGGAGACTCGTCAATCGAATTTGGTGTCGTACATGAACTATGCCAGAAGGCTGCTTCCGTTCTTTGATCGAGTGGAACTCCATCATGTGCCCAGGGCCGAGAATCAAATGGCTGATGCCTTAGCCACGTTGGCTTCGATGTATAAAGTCAATTTTTGGAATGAAGCTCCAAGAATTTTCCTTTCTCGTCTTGATAGACCTGCATTCATCTTTGCAATCGAGGGAGCCTCCGACGGCAAGCCATGGTTCCATGACATCCAGACTTTCCTTATGACTAAGGAGTATCCTGCGGGAGCGTCAACGCAGGATAAGAAGACTCTGAGGAGGCTGTCTGGAAATTTTTATCTCAATCCTGATGGAGTTTTGTATAAAAGAAACCACGATCTCGTGCTACTCAGATGTGTAGATGAGAAAGAAGCGAGTATGCTCATGGAAGAAGTCCATGAAGGCACATTTGGTACGCACGCCGGCGGACATGCTATGACAAAAAAAAGATCCTGAGAGCAGGATACTACTGGATGACGATGGAAATGGATTGCTTTAAATTCGCGAGGAGATGTCATAAATGCCAGATTTATGCTGATAAGATTCATGTGCCGCCGTGTCCGTTGAATGTCATGTCCTCCCTGTGGTCGTTCTCCATGTGGGGCATCGACCTGATAGGCAAGATCGAGCCCACTGCGTCTAATGGTCATCGCTTCATTCTAGTAGCCATCGACTACTTCACCAAGTGGGTGGAGGCAGCCTCATATGCTAATGTGACCAAGCAGGTGGTGGCTAAATTCATAAAGAGGGACATCATATGTCGTTACGGAATTCCCGAGCGGATTATTACTGATAATGGTTCGAATCTGAATAACAAGATGATGAAGGAGTTGTGCCAGAGTTTCAAGATTGAACACCACAACTCATCTCCTTACCGGCCGAAGATGAATGGCGTCGTTGAAGCGGCCTACAAAAACATTAAGAAGATTGTACAGAAGATGGTTGTGACCTATAAGGATTGGCACGAGATGTTGCCATTTGCACTCTACGGTTATCGTACAACGGTACGCACATCAACCGGGGCAACTCCTTTCTCATTGGTGTACGGTATGGAAGCTGTCCTACCATTAGAAGTTGAGATCCCTTCTTTACGAGTTTTGGTTGACGTGAAACTAGATGAGGCATAATGGATTAAGAACCGACTAAACCAACTCAGCCTGATGGACGAGAAAAGATTAGCATCGATTGCATATGGTCGTCTATACCAAAGCCGAATGAAGAAAGCTTATGATAAAAAGGTGCGTCCTAGAAGCTTTCAGACGGGTGATCTCGTCCTGAAGAAGATTCTTCCTCCACACTCCGATCACCGGGGCAAGTGGACTCCCAATTACGAAGGTCCGTACATCGTTAGCAAAGTCTTCTCGGGAGGAGCCTTGTTGTTATCCACGATGGATGGCGAAGATTTTGCATCCCCGGTGAACGCGGACGCAGTTAAAAAATACTTTGCTTAAAGAATGACCCGCTGGAAAGAAAAAGAATATCCAGGCAAAAATGGGGCATCCCGGCGAACCATAAAAAAGGGAAAAAGGTTCGGGAAAAAATCAGGGATATAAAGAAAAGAATGTACACCCGCAAAGTCGAAAACCTGGAAGGGCGACTTTGGCAAAAAAGGGTATACCGGTGAATCGAAAACCCGAAAGGGCGATTCAGGCAAAAGTTAGGGATTTGAAAAAGCAAATGACTGTGTTCCGCGTATGGACTTTCATTGTTTAGTGGTTTGGAAGACCTGAGGGCCGTTTATCTGAATCAATCTCTTTTGAAGCTGAAGCGTCGGAGAAGTATCGAAGTCGAGTGGGTCATAGAGGGATCAACTCATGGTGTTTGTCTACGCCTCATTGCCGACATTTGTGTATATACTGATGTATATTTATGTTTTTATGTTTGTGCAGCTTCCTCATTCCAGGAGCTTGCGTCTGTTGTAAAACATTTTTGCCCATTCAGGGGTTCGTTATCATTAAAACATATACTATTCAGCAATTCTGTTTTCTTGTTTAGCATTTATCTGTTTTGTTTGCGAAAAAGAACGCCGATGTTTTTGATAAAATGCGCATACATAAACTTACTGGCCTAGGCCACTAATTGTTGAAACAATGAATTACTTGAACATTGCCACAAGATGATAACCTTGATAGGTCCCTTTGAGAAGGGTATCTTGTCTGTTTGTTTGTGTTGTTGCAGGTGTAGCATATACCAGGCAGTACGTCGTATGCGTCCCCAAGCAGAGAAGATTCTCTCCCCAACCAGATGTATCCTGAAGGATCGTCGCTTCCCTAGCTGAGTCATATACTGAAGTATGCGGCTTTAAAAAGTTCAAGACTGAAGGTTTCAACGGAATTGAAATTCCCCACAGAGTTGTACTCTCCCCTGTAAGCAGGACGATTCCTTCTTCCCCAGCCGAGTTTGCAGATCCCCAAGAGAGCCGAGTCTCGGAAAGCCGTTGAAGCCATGAGTGGTTTTCCCCAGTAGAGTGTTACACAGCTGATGCTGGATTTCCCCACCGGAGTCGTTATCTCCAAGACAGTTTTAGCCGCGAAGGTCGTGCAGTTTATTTCTGCGATTGACATCGTTTTCCTCAGCAGTTGTGGTTCGCATGCCCAGATGAGCATGTCCAGGTTCTCGTAGAGCTTTATTCCCCTGCAGCAGTCGACTAAAGTTCGTTTCCCTGGGCGGAGTCCAATTGAGATTGGTGTGACTGTTTATCTTCGGTAGGATGAGTCCTTCCTCCACCAGAGTGGTTCTTTCTCCTTGACAGGAGGCTTGTCCCTTCAACATTTATTTTGCTGATGGGGCCATAGCATTTTGCATGATTGCATAACATTCACCCTAAATGCATAGCGTTTCCACCGTGTGGAGCATCGCGCCATTGTCAAAGCATATGCATACGAAACATGAGCTAGGTCATTACCGTTCTTGTTTTGCAGATGTTCCTCCGCCGAATGGTTTGCTCAAGATGATTCTTGAATTCCCCAGCGAAGTTGATTTTTTAAGATGATTCTTAAAATCCCCAGTGAATTCGCCAGATTTAGTTGCTCAAGTTGATGCTTAGAGTCCCCGGCAGAATGTTTGCTCAGGATGATTCCTGAAATCTCTAGCGGAGTTATTGGTCCAAGATGATTCTTGATTTCCTTAGCAGAGATGATTCACCCAGAATGATTTCTGGATCCCCGAAGCAGAGTTACTTGATAGTTCTCCAGAATCCCCAGCGGAGATGTGTCATCCCCAGCAGGTCTTAAACATAGAAGTTGAGATTTCCTTGAAGACTTGATGATTGAGGTCCGGCAGCGGTGCCAAAACCCTAGACTTACTGATAAAGTATAACTGCGATGTCGAAGCAGTTCTCCCAGCTGACGCGGAGTGCCTGACCGAAAAAGAATGTATATCCTTATTGATCCGTGAATGATTAAGGATCCCATTTCAAGAATTACTGCTGAAGTCCAACCGCGATATCGAAGCAGTTATCTCAGCTGACGCAGAGTGCCTGATGGCAATAGTTTAGGTATCCCTATTGGTTCATGATTAATTGAGGAGTCTGTTTCCGACTTTCTGATGAAGTCCGGCTGACCCCCGAGATGTTCTGTGAATGCCCAACGACATAATTAACTTGATTGTTAAAAAGTTCCTAATGACCTAATGAGTCCCGAGGAATCCTTCTGCCGCAGTGCCGCAGAATGCCTGACGGAAATACCATCTATGTATCACCGGTTACTGAATGACCGGTGATCCCTTGATGACTTGAGGACGAAGATCTACAGCAAAATCAAATGATCATCCTGATGGAGATTTGAGATTAGACCCTTCACCGGTTACCGTGTGACCAATTCCCCAGCAGAGTTGCCGTGCAACTGTCATGTTCAGTTTTGAAGATGTTCCTACCAATCAGAGTATCGTTTACCTGTGAGGTTGGCCAATCGCCAGTTACCGTGTAATCGGTGATCCCTTGATGATTTGAGGATGCAATGATGTCAGATAAATCATAGAATCATCCTGACAAAGATTCAGATCATTATTTCTTCAGCTAGTTGTCGTGCAGCTATTATTTCAGTTTCCGAAGATTTGTCCCCATCAGAGTAACGTATACTTGTGTAGTTGGCAATTTTCTGGGTTTTTTGGTATTCAACCCTCTTTCACCTTGATTGTTTGAGATTCGTTCACTTCTCACCCAGTCAGGTCCAAGCCGTTTGAATAGGGGCAGCTGTTGCACCCTAAAATTTGCCCAACATTTCTTTACCTAGCTTATGTTTCATTTCATTCATATTAGCATTATCATTTGCACTTCATTGACATGTGCGCAGGAGATCAAGAGGTATGATTACCAATAAAGGGCTACACAAGACTTTGAAGCTAGCTGGGAGGCTTATTCATGTGTTCAAGGGTTGATATCCTTGTCAGAGAAGTTAAAAGATCCTCAGAGAGAGTGATTGAAGCCAAAAGGGTGTGTCTCCTAACTTGAGAGTTGTGGGAAGTCATCAGATGATTCTGAAGCCATGAAGTTAGACTTGAGGTCTTGAGAGAGCTCATGAGAAGTGTTGAAGATCACTTTGAGGCCTAGATAGGTCATTATGCAAGATTAAGAAGGCTCAACCATGAATGATGCAACTAGGGTTTGACTGGGTCAACCCTAAGTCAACTGAGGATTTGAAGGAGGTTGAGACCTAATTCAAGAGCCATGTGACCATGGATTGATACATTGAGATGTTATGAGGATGATTACAAGGTTAACTCATCATTATTGAAGAGTTTGAGAAGTTTCAAGCTAGGGTTTCTAAGGCTTGGCAGTGTAAAATCCCCTAGTTTGACCCCTATCTTCAAGGCAATTTAGCTCAAGATGTGATTGTCATCTCATATTACCCTCAACATGATTGTTGTAGAGCATGATATTAGCTTTAATTTGAGTACTAGAATTCCTTTATAGGATTTGTAGAACTCATGTTATGACTTTGACAAGTTACAAGTCATCTGAGGAATGTGAATTTGGAGCTTGAAAGTTACCCAACTTGCATGAAACTTTTGCCCTAGAAGGATGATTCCTATGAACTTTTGGTCAACATGAATGTTGTTCCTTATCCTCTTAGATTTCTAGATAGTACTAGAAGTCCTTTATAGGATTTGTAGAACTCAAGTTATGGCTTTGACAAGTCAAGGGTATTTTGGACATTTGGTGATTATAGGTCATTTGTGATCATAGGCCATTTTCACAAACTTAGAGGTCTCAAATGCATTTTTGTTCAACATGAAAGTTGCTCAAAATGATGTTTTTAGCTTGTCTAAACATCAAGTGTTCATTGATATGGATTATATCTAGCATTGGTTGAAGAAACTTCACATAAAAGCCATTTTAATGAATTAAAGTGAGAAAATTCAAAATAAATGAGATTAACATGTTTCCAAGTCAAATTTGTGGTCATTTTGAATGGAATTGATGTTTTAGAAAGATTGGCATTGCCACATTTTTGATTTGAGGTCCATAACATAGTCATTTGGATGGTTACTTCACAAGTAAGAAACATATCATATACATTCCATATGTTGAAACCAAAGGAAGAGAACCATTTCATTACACTCCTTAATGATTAAGTGAATGGTTTGGAAGTTTAGTAGAGCATGACCAAGGCTTAAAGGCACATATCCATGTTGAATTTTGGAAGGAAAAGTGAAGATCCAAAATCCATAATTGGGCCTAGTTTGGGCTTCTAATCCATCTGAACACATTATAAATAGGTTTTGGATCATGATAGGAAGGTTCTAGTGCAGAATTCTGCTGAGAAGCCATTGGAGTGAGGTGAAGGAAAAGCTTGAAAGTTGAAAATTCGTTTTGGAGAATAAAGAGGTTTCAGCAAGAATTGAGCACCAAGAATCGTCCACCATTACTCCTTGAAGGATTCTGCAAAGTTTGGAAGAGAATTGAGGCGTGTAATCACTGCAATTCAAGCTTCAAGGTTGGTTCTAATTTCTTGAAATATCTCACTGTTTACGCACTTTTAATCCATTAGAAGCATGTGGTTAAGTTCCCCTTAGGATGTAGATGGATTCTGGTTAATTAATTTGATGATTAGAGACAATTTAGGGTTTATGCCATTTTCGGTTGAGATTGTGTTTTTGCAAACCCTGCGTTTTTAGCATGAACTAGTGGTATGATTGGGATCCTGGTGAAATTCTGGTCAACTTTCATTCAGAAATCGTGGCCAATGGTTGATTATAGAGAGAGTTAGGGTTGGACGAGGTCGGCCGGAAAAGCCACCGGCGGTGGCCATGGGTGCGCGCATGTTTTGTTATTTGCAGACATTCAAATGGAGAAGACACAATCTCCATCGTCCATGCTTGATGAGAATTTGACTCAGTCTGTAGATCCAACGTTCACTGAGCGAGCCACGTACCCTCCCCCCTGAACGCAGTGTTTCATTTAGTGGCAGATCCAGCACATTGTGAGCACCAAAGGGGCGTGAGTTCAAGTCCTCGTGTGTGCTCTTTTTTTTATTTGTGAGCTGAATACATGAGGAACCCAGGCGTGTGGGCTTGGGTTGTGATTGATATCAACACCCCTCTTTCCAGGCCCAATGGGATTTACAACATGAATTCCTTACTCAATGCACCCTCCCATGGTCTTATTGCTTGTGACTGAATTGAAATTTAGATGGGCCTAGCGCCCAGTTGCTATGTACACCCCCAGGATGAAGGGCCCAAGCGAAGCTAATGGAAATTGTTTGCTGATCACACCCTCTGGCCATATTCTCCATTTTATTTTCTTCATTTTCATATGACCTAGTAAATAATTCATAAAAAATTTAAAACTAACTCAAATAATTCCATTCTTTTTTCCATTGATTCATGATTGAATCTAGTTTTTTTTAGATAAAAAGTATTAATATTTCATGCATGTTTGATTTTATTTGCATTTGTTGAATTTTAATTGATAATTAAAATAATCATGGTTGATACTTTGTTTTGTTGAATTTGGTTTGAGCATTTGATGATGATTCTTGCCTTGATTTTTTGTGTGTAGCTAGCATAGATATGCATATTCCCCTTAGATTTTCCTCACATTTTTGTGATGAAGTTAAGTGGTAGTTTTGAGTTGGAACTTTAGGAGCTCCATTTTTAGGGTTTATGCTTAGTACTTTATGATTTAGGTCCTATATCTAGAACTTGGTGGATGATTCAACCTATGAATTTTGTATGGTAGATTCATGATTGAATTAGGGTCCTTTAGTAATTTTTGTAGGAATTTATAATGTAGTTTACTATTTTTGTTTGATTTTAGTTTAGGTGCTAACTTTGGATGATTCTAATGCACTAATCTGACTAGATTAACCCCTTAGGTTCCCTTAGAGTAAGCTTGTGTTGTTTTTACCCTTGGTGGATGATGAAAGCAAGTTGAAGATGTAATGGAGTGCTTGAAGAAGTTTGGATGTGAAGATCTTCCCTTCTTTTGGTGTAGTGCTGATTAGGTGTTAAGATTAGGGTTTGTAGGCAGAGCTTCTAGATAGATTCTCTTCTTTCATAAACATGGAAGGTGTTGATCACTTCCATTCTTCCATATGATGCAAGGTCCCCTGTGAAGGCCTCATACCTCCTTTGGTAGGATGTGTGGCTCTTTACTAGTTTCAAGCTAGGGTTTCTAGGGCTTGATAGTGTAAAATCCCCTAGTTTGACCCCTATCTTCAAGGCAGCTTAGCTCAAGATGTGATTGCCATATCATCTTACCCCCAACATTAATGTTGTAGATCTTGTTCTTAGCTTTAATTTGAGTAGTAGAAGTCCTTGATAGGACTTGTAGAGCTCAAGTTATGACTTTGACAAGTTACAGGTCATCTGAGGTATGTGAATCTGGGGCCTTGAAAATCACCCAACTTGCATCAAACTTTTGCCCAAGAAGGATGATTCCTATGAACTTTTGGTCAACATGAATGTTGTTCCTTATCTTCTTAGATTTATAGAGAGTACTAGAAGTCCTTGATAGGATTTGTAGAACTCAAGTTATGGCTTTGACAAGTCAAGGGCATTTTGGTCATTTGGAGATTATAGGTCATTTCAAGCATAAGGCCATAACTCCTATTTCCAAGCTTCAAATGGAAAAATCTTCAACATCAAACTTGCTTAAAATGATGTTTTAAGGCTATTAAGAAGGTCATAAGATGTTGAAAAGGCTTGTAGCTCAAAGTGATAAAAATGACCTAAAATGGAGGCATAAGTTAAATAAGTCAAAGTTGGAAATTGAAATTTCCAAGCTACACATCCAAACCATGGCATGTAATAGGTCATTTTGACTCTAGAAAAAATTTTAGAAACAATGGTTCAGACACATTTTTGATTTGAGGCCTAAATCATGGACTTGCTTTGGAGAATGGTTACTTGCATATTAAGGTACATATGCAAAACACAAGGAAGAGCAATGCACAAGCTAGTAAAGTATCCTAACATGTCATGTATCTCATCTAAGGAGATTTTCAAGTCAGATACAAGTGCTGCAAGAGGTATAGCACAAGATGGCATGTGAGAGGGATTGAAATCAAAACTTCATGACATGAGAATCTCAAATTCTCATTGGATGATTCCAGAAAGTTCTGGATGGTTTAGAAGCATCCTATATATGGATTAGAACTTGCTCAGATGTAGGGTTGGTGAGAGATTAGAGAGGAGAGTGAGATAGCCATTTCAATTTCTTCCATTGCAAGTTGAAATCAATTTCTACATTCCACACCATTTCCATTGATTCTTTCAATCCTAACACCTTCCATTGATCATACTGAATGTGTGCATACCAAATTGAGGGAAAGATCGTGTGAGATTGAAGAGTTAGCATTTGGATTTTGGGAGCTGCAAGTCACCATCAGATTTGGAGATTCAAGCTTTTTTGATCAAATCTTTTGCAAACAGAAGCATTAACATCAATCAAGGAGTGATTCTGAAGAGATTTAGAGGTTGAAGTGAAGATTTGACCTATCTGGTATTCAAGAATTGACAGGTTTGCAACTTTTCTTCTACACCCTAATTTAAGCATAATTAGTTAGATTTATTAGGTTAGAATGGTTAGAGACAAGTAGGAGATGGATTCTGGAAACTTTGAGATCATTTGGTGAGGTTTGAGTTAGTGACACCAATTTTGTTTTGATCAAGAACACGATGTATAGTGAGATATAACATGAGTTTAATAGCAAGATTTAACCAGTGTGAGGTGGTGATCATTCTGAGCCAATCAATTTCAAGAATCGTTAAAGTTGAAGTTTGAGCATAGTTTTGATCTTGGATCGGGTTTAGAGATTGAGGGCATTTCAATTGATTCTAATACCATGGGTGGATTCAGGGTTGAATTTAGAGCAGATTAGGGTTTTGAACCATGGATTTTGGTCGAGTTTGGAAGGTGCCCCAGTTAGGTATTTGAAGCTCTGTTCATGGAGCTTTCCCTCCATTTTCATGGCTGGAGGAAGAAGATAACTCCATGGCCGTTGGATCATGCAAGGACCGGTTGACCAAAGCCAGATCGTGTGGCTGGGATTTAATTTCACATTTTGAAAGATGAGTCTGAGAAGCACCAAACGCAGCCGTTTCATTTAACTTTTCGTTTGGGCTTTAGTTACTAATTGCTAGCCACACCCCAAGTCTTGGCCCACCTGGATAATGAACTGCATTTCTTTACTAAATGCACCGTGTTTTTTTCTTTTTCTTTATCTTTTGTTATTTGTTTTATGATTAAATAATTAGGCCTAGCGCGCATTGCTGATCACACCCCCATTTAGAGCCCATCTGGATATTGAACTGCACACCATTGCTATCTGCACCAAACATTTCATATTTTATTTTCTTTTTCTCCATTTTTCTTTAATCTTTGAAAAATCATATTAAATAGAAAAATGATGATTTTGGCATGGGGATTTTTCCTCCTATTTCACATTGATGTCTAGAAAATTATAAAATCAAAACATTTGAATTTCATGCATTTTTAATATTTTTTTGTGTATTTTCTCTTTTAATAGCTTTTTAATTCATTTTATGTTGATGCATAGATTTGTAGAATTTTGTTTAGCTAGTTCCTTTCATATTTTTGAACCATTTGTTTTAGGATAGTTAGATTAGGACTTTAGCTCCCCTTTGGATTTATTCCATAATTTTGTGATTAGTTTTTGATTAGTTTTGATTAGATGACTCTAGGTTGTGTAGATTTAGGTCAATCCTTAACATAGGTCCACAATGACACTAGAATTTTGGGTTTCTAGGTCAAGTTAGATATTGGGACATATAGGGTATTAAGGGTAGTCATATAGGATACCCTAGAAATTATATTAGATTTTAATATAATAGTATACTATTTTTAAGTGATTTTTGCAATTGATTGTTGTTTGTGTTGCCCTTGTGGGCTTGTATTTTTGTCTTGCTTGGCTTGGTGGGCTTGGTCTTGCTTTGTGGAGCATGGAGGAGCATAGTGGAAGACTTGGAGATTGAAGAAGGAGCTTGAGAGTTTGTAGCCTTGTTTGTTTTGTTGTTTTAGGGTTAGGAATTAAGGAGAGCTTAGACTTAGTTAATTTCTTTCTTAAACATGGATAGTATCTTTCACCTCCATTCCTCCCCATGATTCAAGGTCCTTCCATGGTATTCACCTCTCTCCTTATGAGGGATAAATAATGGTACCTAGGAAGTAGAACTTTTGAGGGAACCATTCTTTTGATGTTGAACCCTTATAGGTCACCTTTGGTGGTCAATAAGCAGTTTAATATCCTAGCTTATCCAGTTAAGTGATTTCTTCTGGTTTGAGTATCTTGAGAGATGTTGGGCTTGAGTGTGAAGATGAAGACTTCATTGAAGAGTATGGAAGAGGATGATTCCTTGAGCATTGCCATTGCAACTGAAGCTTGAAGAGCAAAGAAGAACAAGTGGATACTTGAAGACCCAATGAAGATCCAGTAAAGACTGAATGAAGAGCTGAGGCTTGGAAAAGACTGAAGGATGAAGTTGACACTTCCAGATGATTGAGGACTACTCTGAGAAGCTGAAGCTTGTAGGAAGAGAAGAGCAAGTTGAGACTGGGAAAGTAAGAGAGCTTGAGAGCTTGAAGACTGAGTTGATACTTATGAAGAGGATTCAATTGAGATTGAGTGCAGAGCTGAGGCTTAAAAATTGAAGGATAAGTTGATACTTACTTTGAAGCATGGAGATCCTGAAGGAATCAAGTTGATACTTGTGGTTAAGAGTGAAGCCTGAAGGTGGAACTGATTAAGGAGCTGAGGCTTAGAGAAGAGAGAATAAGTTGACACTTATGTTTGGTGGATTGAAACCTTGGAGAAGCAAGTTGATGCTTGTCAGTGAAAGATGATAGCCTTGAAAGGTGGTTGAAGCCTGAAGACTGGATTGCTGTCAGAAGAGCTGAAGCTTGGAATTGAGAGAGGGAGTTGTTGATCTGCTTTCTTGTCTGTTTTCTTTTCTGTGCTGATGTGCCTTGTTTGACTTGCTTGATGCATTAGAATAAGTCCATATCTAGACTAGCTTTAATCTAGGAGCATGATTGCACTAGAGGTTGAGTTGCTCCCTCTGCTTGTATTGTTACTGTATGGCTTTGCTTACAGGTATTCGATAGAGCCCAACTCCCTTGCCCATGTGGTTTATTTTGCTTGATAGCATGAGTTTATTTCTTCTGTATTATTGCAGTTTACTGTATTTTGCTTGATAGCATGTTGTATCTTTCTGTATGATTACTGTTATTCATTCTGGCTTGAGGTCGAGATGAGCTTGTGGAGGCTGCTGCCCCGCACACATTTCCTCCCTCACTTGCATTGCATGCATTTTATAGTCGTTTACTGTTTATTGTTTACCGTTTAAGCTGATGCTTTATCTGTTTCTGTGTATCATTGACATGATCCCTTAGGACTCTCATTTCCTTTGATAAGGAAATGATGATAGAACTTTAGGTTGAAACCTATGCATGATAACTTCTAGGAGTTCCCTGTTTCAAACCTCAACTATAGGATGAATCCTTGGCATGACAACAGTTGGACTAGATAGTTTCCCTTTAGTTGAGCCTGTTCTCTTCTCATCTCAAAACAGCTTAAGATACAGTAATCATGAATGATTTCTTTCGTACGTTACGAGCCTTAAGCTATCTGAGAAAGGATTGTTGGAGAGCTTCTTTTCAACAGTATGGATGTTTAGTATGGCACCTTTTGGGTGACATGCGACGCATTCACTCTCAGGTCATAGTCTCTAGTGCGATTGAAATTGCAAACACAATAAAAAACACTTCTTTCGTAAAAGACAGAAAACAAACTTCAAACCTTTTTGCCCCCGTGGGCCCGTAATTCAAAGGAAAGCTTTTCTGAAGAAAAGAGTGTCGTTAAACTTCAGCACCAATGCAAACAGGCTTTGTCCCTAACTGCCAGAATTACTGTTTAACCGTACTCGATAAAACAGATGAATCTGAATCCCCATCATGCGTAGTATCCCGAACTACGTAAGCTCTGATCTCTCATACCTGTTGAAAGTACGTAGCACAATACTGACGTATTGGCGAGCTACCTTCCCCGTATCCCGTCGTAGGTCGAACTACGTTGACTCTGATTTCTCATTCTCTGATGAGAATACGTAGGCATAAAGTGCGACGCTTTGCCGAGTCATTTTCTTTTCTTTTTAAGCCAGCCTTGATAGGTAGATAGATAAACCAACTCGTCCAGTAAACACAACAAGCGTGGATCCCGTCGAGTACGATGGACGTGAGGGGTGTTAATACCTTCCCCTTGCGTAACCGACTCCCGAACCCAGACAACGGTTGCGATGACCTTGTCTTACCCTTTTTCGTCAGGTTTTTCCGATCGTTTCCTTTCCCGCTCCGAGGGATAAATAACGAAAGGTGGCGACTCTTCTGTTCTGCCGGCACCTTATTTTCGCGGAAGCGACAGCTGGGGACTCTGCTGGGGACTTGATAGTTTCCTGGGATCCAACATCCTGTATGCGAGCCAGTTTGGGGATCCGACGTCCCCTGCGAGAGTCAATCCTAGCGCTTGTATGATTACTTGTTGGGTTATGTTTATTTATCGCCATTTTATTTCCCGCATTTTATTTTCAGTATGATATGATTATCTGTGCTGTTGTGGGAGGGGCATTCTGATGAGTGAGAAGCCAGACCCAGGCTTGAGTGAACATAGCATTAGTTGTGGAAATTAGTGGGCGCGTGCTTGCTTTGCAGGCACTAGTGTCTCATGAAATCCACGCTCAGACGAGGTTCTCCCGGTTGGCTTCTCTTTCAACCCTTTGGGTTGAGACGGTTGTTGGTTTGGAGGATTGTCGACTCTGGGGACCGATCATTTGTGATTCAGCCGAGTGAGGCCGCTTCATGAGCTGGTGATGCCACACCTTCTGGGTATCGTATCACCTCTCTTGAATGTCTGTGACGCTGATGAACGCATAGGATGCCGAACTTGAGTCAGTTTAGGTCCATACCTGTGAGCAGGGTTGGGTTTATTGCAGGAAACTTTGACCTTCAGACCACCTGGTTTTCTTGATAGTGGATCAGTTTTGTTGGGATCTGAGGTTCTCATCTGCAAATATATGATTATTCTTGACAGAGCAGGTTTTTGATTGGGATCAGAGGATCTTATCATCAGATGTGTATTTGTTCTTGACAGAGCAGGTTTATGACTGGGGTCTGAGGATCTCATTATCAGATGTTTGTTCTTGATTGAGCAGAGTTTTGGTCATCAGTCGTGTGTTCTTGACAGAGCAGTTTTTGGTCCTGTATCAGAGGTCCTTATTATCAGATGTGTGTTCTTGACAGAGCAGTTTTTTGGTCCTGTATCAGGGTCCTTATTATCAGACGTTTGTTCTTGACAGAGCAGAATTATGGTCCTATGTATATGGCCCTATCAGATGGTTGTTCTTGACAGAGCAGATTTGTGGTCCGCCACCAGGGTTTTCCTTATTATCAGATGCAGTGGTTGTTCTTGATAGAGCAGGATTATGGTTTTGTTGATACAGAATCTCCACAGCACAGTTGCCTTGATCTCTGCTGCATGATTGCATTTTTTACATTGCTTTGCATACTCATTTGCATTTCATTAACGTGTGTCTGTGTTGCAGGTACCGTTTTCCCCGATCCAGGACTTCTTGCCTCCTATTGTATTGTTATGGGTTCTCTGAGGAAGACCGTGGCTTACAAGTTCCCTGCCCCTGATATGGTTCGGCTGACCGGTTTGATTGCTTTAGCAGATGATTCTGTGAGGGAGGAGTTCAGAAAATCTTACGGCAAATTGCTCAATTTGGTTCGTAAACCTTCTGCATTCGAGTTGAATGGGTTGCACGCTCTGCTGCAGTTCTATGATCCTCCGTTGAGATGTTTCACTTTCCAGGATTTTGTTCTCGCACCCACGCTAGAGGAATATGCTGATTTGCTAGGTGTGCCTATCAAGAGGCAAATGCCTTTTGTTCATATGGATACTGAGCCTGACCTGGCTGGTCTAGCTCCTTCACTTCATCTGGAGGCCTCCGAATTGGTATTGTCTAGTTGGAACAAGGTTCCCGGTTTCGCCTTGCAGTTTTTTGTGGGAAAGGCTCAGCAGTGCGCCAAAGACGGATGTTGGGTCGCGTTCAACGCCATTCTCGCCCTGTGCATATATGGCATCATTCTGTTCCCCAATATGCCCGATTTTGTAGACTTCGATGCATTTCATATCTTTGCTTCAGGGAATCCAGTCCCTACCTTGATAGGAGATGTCTACCATTCCGTCCACTACAAAAACGAGAACAGAAGGGGCAAGAATGTCTCATGCTGTGTACCCTTGCTTTATAAATGGCTTGATAGTCATCTGCCCAAGAGGGGTCCTTTTGTTTCGTCTGCAGCCACAGCTGAGTGGTCCGAGCGTCTGATGAGTTTGTCTGTAGAGGATATTGACTGGTTTGACGGAGATAGGTTGGGTACCGAGATTATTTTCAGCTGCAGCGGGTTTCCAAACGTGCCTTTGATAGGCAGGAAGGGTTGTATAAACTACAATCCGTCTTTGCTGGTCCGACAGTTCGCGTATGCTTTGAGAGCTCCGCCGAAGGATGAAGAGGTACAGGAATCTCTGTACCTCACTGGTCTTTTGTAAGGGGATCTGCTATCCAAGCTTCAGCGTGCCTAGAATGGCATCAGTAAGAGGGGAAAACCATTGCTGGGGAGAAGCAATAACCAAGCCTACCCTCCGTATCTGACTTGGATCAGAGCCAGAGCAGATGCTATAGGGATGCCGTTTCCTCATGCCAAGCCGGAAAGCCCTCCAATGATTGAAGAGCCTACCACTGTGCCCATTCAACAGCATAATCAGGTGTTAGCTGAGCGAGATGAATTGAAGAGGGCAAATGAAGAACTGGAGAAAGAATTGGCTCAGCTCCGAAGTGAGAGGAACGAAGCCGTTCATTCTTTCAAAAGGCAAACAGAACTGGTGAACCGGCTGGGGACAGACCTTACTAAGCAGATAGCCGAGCATGAACGCATGGGTCAAGACTTCAAAGCCGTCAACGACGTACTGGCTACGAAGAAGCAGCACTTGGACGAAGCGTATCGGAGGATATCCAAGTCAACCAGCACTAGAAGGCCTCCCTAGCCACTAGGAAAGAGAGGGAGGATAAGCTAATGCTACAGATCTTCAAGCTGGAAGCCCAGGTGAAAGCTAGTGAGAAGAGGTTTGATGAAGAAACCACTCGCAGATATGCCGCTGAAGGCCAGCTCAACAGGGCTCTTGCTAACCTGAAGGAGCACAAACTGACGTTTGAGTCCAAGAAACGGAAGCTAGAAGATTGTTTCGGTGAAGGAGCATGGGAAGGTTCGGTTGAAGGACTTCGGTACACCATTGTGCAAAGGGAATTACTCGTCGAAGGGTTACTCACTCTGCCTGATCATCCAGAAACGAAGGAGTTGTTAGAAGAGTACCGCGCCCGTGGCCGTACCTGACTATTTGTATTCCTTTTGTTTTTCTCATTGTTGTATGCTGACCATCACCAGGCTTGTTGGCTGAGGTCACGCTGTTGATTCATCTTGTACTCGCTGATGTTGTGTACTGCCTTGATGGACTTTCTTTATATATGAGATTGTTATTTCCATGATTGGACTCAGACTTCTTCTTATTATCAGCACTGGCACTCAGGCACTAGGATCGGGGGAGACCTCCCTAACGCACAGACACACATTTGCATTTGCATGAAGCATTTGCATAACGAGCACTCTGTTGTTTTTCCTAACCTTTTTGTGTTTCCAGGTTGTTTCAGGTGGTTCCAGGATTGATCAGAGACCTATTCATCGCTATCCGACCAGAGCTAATCAAACCAGGATCATGGAGCAAGTGCAAACTGATGTTCAGGAACTCCACGAAAGAATGGATCGCTTCATGGAGCTCATGCAAGGGGTCGCCAATGGCCAGGATCAGCTCAGAACCTTGGTTCAGCCTCTGATTTCAAGGGTCGATAGAAATGGCGTACTCCATGGAGGGACTGTGCCTACTCCTCCAACAGTTGAAACTCCGCAGAATGGTGTTCCCGTGACCGGGGGAAACGACAGTGCCAACGGCAATGTGATGGCCAACATGGGACTCAATACGACGGGCGTCGGTAATGTAAGTCTGGGAGCTAATGTCAATGTCGGGCTGGGCAACGGCAATGCAGGTGTTGGGAATCTGTTTGGGCCTCAGCCATGGCTAGAGGATCGTCAGGACGATGTGTTCTCTCAGAGAGGTGCTGAAGGGGAGCTGAATGCTGAAGCACGGCTTAGATTCAAGGCACTTGAAGATAAGATGAGAGATATCGAGAATCAGAATACTTTGGGCGTTGATATGTCCAAGTTGGGACTAATTGCTGATTTCAAGGTGCCTCCCAAGTTCAAGGTGCCTGACTTTGAAAAGTATAAGGGCACCACTTGCCCTCGCGTCCACCTGAGATCGTACTACAGAAAAATGTCTGCTCATTCTGAGGACGAGAAGTTGCTGATGCACTTCTTTCAAGACAGTCTTTCTGGGCCATCCCTCGAATGGTACATGAGTCTGGAGCCTACTAGTGTGCGCACATGGAAGGATATTGCTGAAGCATTTGTGCACCACTACCAATACAATAACGACTTGGCCCCGAACCGAGTCCAGCTGCAGAATCTGTCGCAGAGGAGCAATGAAGAGTTTAAGGAATACGCCCAGCGGTGGCGTGAGTTGGCAGCTAGGGTTCAGCCGCCGATGGTTGAACGTGAGCTCGTGCAGATGTTTGTAGCCACCCTCCCAGGGGTTTACTATGAGAAGTTGGTCAGCGGTATGTCTGGGACCTTCTCAGATCTCATTATCACGGGTGAGCATATCGAAAATGGGATCAAGCTCGGGAAAATTCAAGGTGATTCATCCTCAGCTGGAGGCGGAAAGAAACCTTATAGCGGCAAAAGACGGGAAGGAGAAGCGAGTGCTGTGACTAACGCTCGAAGGAAGGGTAAAGGTCCTCACTAGCAGGTGGCCAGTATAACTATCCCGACAGTTCAACAGCCGCAGCAGCAGCAGCAGCAACCGAATCAACAGGGATACAGAAAGTACCAGAATCGGGCACCTTTGTCGAGCCGTCACCTCGAGACACCGCCCATGTCGTACACGCAACTCTTGCAGACTTTGCTTCAGCTACAGTTGATCCAGAAGAGAACGCTGGCTCCCTTGACAGGGGCACCTCCGCCAGGTTACGACGTGAATGCAACTTGTGAGTTTCATTCTGGGGCACCAGGCCACACAATAGAGAACTGCAAAGCCTTCAAGCATAAGGTGCAGGACATGGTGGATGCCAAGATCATCAACTTCTAGGATAATGTGCCAAATGTCACGAAGAATCCTATACCGAATCATAGGGGAGGCGGAGTGAACGCCATTATCGAAGACGAGAGTTCGGACTTGTTGACTGACGTCAGAGATCTGAAGACGCCGCTTAGCTTCGTTAAAGCTAAGTTGATGAAAAGAGGGTTCTTTCCAGGTTGCAGAGAGCTATGTATGGATTGTGCCACACGTTCTGATGGATGTGAACAGTTGGTAGAGGGAATTCAAAGTCTGATGACTGAAGGGATTCTGCAGTTTAGCCGAAGGGCCGAAAGTGGGTCAGGAGAGGTAGTGCTGAAGCAAGATGATGAGGTCGCCACCATCACCATCCCTCGCCGGACGATAACTATTTCTGCACCCAGACCGCCCACAATTACCATCACCCGAGCTGGGCCAATACCCTTCGAGAGCACTAACGCTGTCCCGTGGCATTATGGGGCTGAAGTCTACTGCAACGGACAGAAGTTGGAGCTGGAACCGTTTGGGTCGACTGTGGAGAACCTTGCGGGAATCAGTGGTATTACTCACAGCGGAAGAGTGTTTGCACCACCAGAGGTCGTGGCGGATAGAGCGGTCAGAGCTGATGCGGCCGATAGAGGTAAAAGTAAAGTCGGTGAAGAGATCCCACGTGGGGCAGAAAAAGACTTGCTTGTTAAAGATGCCGAGGAGTTTATGCGGTTGATTAAAAAGAGTGACTACAAGATTGTGGATCATCTCCATCAGACGCCCTCGAAGATTTCCATTCCGAACTTGCTGCTGTGTTCCGAAGCGCACCGCAACGCGCTGCTGAAGGTGTTGAACGCCGCATATGTACCGCAGGAAATATCGGTAAATCAGCTAGAAGAGGTCGTAGCCCATGTGAATGCTGGAAATGGGTTAGGTTTCACGGACCTAGAGCTGACGCCGAAAGGGAGGAATCACAATAGCGCCCTGCACATCTCGATAGAGTGTATGGGCACGATTATGTCGCACGTGTTGGTGGACACGGGTTCGTCACTTAATGTTCTCCCGAAGAAGGCATTAATGAAGTTGGACACTCGTGGAGTGATTTGCACACCCAGTGATCTGGTTGTGAAGGCGTTCGACGGAACTAAACGCCACGTTTTCGGGGAGGTGACCCTGCCAATCCAAGTCGGGCCGGAAACGTTTGACGCGATCTTTTATATTATGGACATCATGCCTGCCTACAGCTGTCTCTTGGGTCGGCCGTGGATCCATGCTGCTGGTGCCGTAACCTCCACGTTGCACCAGAAACTCAAGTACGCTGTCGGAGGTAGCATCGTAACCGTGTGTGGCGAGGAAGATATAATGGTGAGCCATTTGTCGTCCTTCAAGTATGTGGAGATGGATGGCGAAATCCATGAGACTCTATGCCAAGCGTTTGAAGCTGTCAAAGTGAAGGACGTAGCTCCTGCAGTCACGGAAAAGCCAGAGATAACTCTCTCCTCATTCAAGGAAGCTCGGGCCGTTGTCCAAGCTGGATCTACCCCAGGCTGGGGGCGAATTTTGGAGATACCTAACAAGCAAGATAAGTTTGGGTTGGGATATTCTCCTGGAGCTGAAGCTTCTTCTTCTAGCAGTGCGTCGCGAGGTAAGGGGCCGATCCAGTTTACCAGTGGCGGAATGATTTTCGAAAGCATCAACGCGGTGTCTGAAGACAGCGGAGATAGCGATTGTGACCTCGACTCTTGGATCCAGCCAAGCAAGCCAGGCGAGGGCCTCAACAATTGGCCCGTCAAGGATATCATCCAGATGACAAGCGAAGAGTAATGATTTACTTTTTCCAATCATTGTACAACCCTATGTCCTACCCGGGGCATAGTGGTTTTATTGTCAGGGCCTTGTTGGATTATGTACATGCATTTTGTTAATAAATCAAAGGCGTTTTCTTCGTATTCAAATATTGTGATCTCTGTTATTCCTGTTTTATATTTGTTTTGAAAAACAACAAAATGGCAATGGGGTTTGTGCTAACCTGCATATCCTTGTTTTAAGCTTAACCCTTGTTATTGCAGGATCCGCATGACAGATGACATCGACTCTGGACCTTCTATGGCTCACTTCGACTTTGATTGCCCGATCTATCAAGCCGAAGAAGAGATTGATGAAGAAGAAGACCTTCCTGAAGAGTTGGCCCGCTTGTTGAAACAAGAGGAGAAAGTTATTCTGCCTCATGAAGAGGAGATCGAGATTGTGAATCTGGGTTCTGAAGAACTCGTCAGAAACGTCAGGATAGGGGCTGCACTGCAGAATGATGTCAAGCAGAGATTGGTCGAAATGCTGAGAGAGTATAGTGATGTCTTTGCTTGGTCATACGAAGATATGCCCGGACTTGATACGGACATCGTGGTCCACCACTTGCCGCTGCGAGAAGATTGTCCTCCCGTTAAGCAGAAGCTTAGGAGGACGAGACCAGATATGGCCGTTAAGATCAAAGAAGAAGTGCAGAAACAGCTTGATGCTGGCTTCTTAGCGGTCACTACTTACCCTCTGTGGGTCGCCAACATAGTGCCTGTACCGAAGAAGGACGGTAAGGTACGCATGTGCGTCGATTATCGGGATTTGAATAGGGCGAGCCCTAAAGATGATTTCCCGCTGCCTCATATCGATGTGTTGGTCGACAACACAGCCCAGTTCTCCGTGTTTCCGTTCATGAATGGCTTCTCCAGTTACAATCAGATCAAGATGGCGCCGGAGGACATGGAGAAAACTACGTTTATCACTCCCTGGGGAACATTTTGCTATAAGGTAATGCCTTTCGGTCTGAAGAACGCAAGGGCCACTTACCAACGAGTAATGGTTACTTTGTTTCATGACATGATTCATCACGAGATTGAAGTCTATGTTGATGACATGATTGCGAAGTCCCAAACGGAGGAGGGACATCTGGTCAATTTGCTGAAGCTTTTTGAGAGGCTTAGGAAGTTCAGGTTGAGGCTGAATCCTAACAAGTGTACTTTCGGAGTACGGTCCGGAAAGTTACTGGGGTTTATTGTGAGTGAAAGAGGCATCGAGGTTGATCCTGCGAAGTAAAAGCCATACAAGAAATGCCAGTGCCAAAAACAGAAAAAGAAGTTCGTGGTTTCTTGGGCAGAATAAACTACATTGCGAGGTTTATTTCTCAGCTCACGGCCACGTGTGAACCGATGTTCAAGCTTTTAAAGAAAGATCAGGCGATTATCTGGAACGAGGATTGCCAGAAGGCATTCGACAAGATAAAGCAGTATCTTCAGGAACCTCCAATCTTGATACCCCCAGTGGCTGGACGGCCATTAATCATGTACTTGACAGTTCTTGAGAATAGTATGGGGTGTGTTCTCGGTCAGCACGACGAGACGGACAGAAAGGAGCATGCCATTTACTACTTGAGTAAAAAGTTTACAGACTGTGAATCTCGCTACTCGATGCTGGAGAAAACGTGTTGTGCACTAGCCTGGGCTGCCAAACGTTTACGACAGTACATGCTCAATCACACCACCATGCTAATTTCGAAGATGGATCCGATCAAGTACGTCTTCAAGAAGCAAGCTCTTTCGGGCAGGATTGCCAGATGGCAAATGGTGTTGACGGAATATGATATTCCGTATGTTTCCCAGAAGGCCATTAAGGGAAGCGTATTGTCTGATTACCTTGCCGAACAGCCGATCGAGGATTACCAACCGATGAAATTTGAATTCCCTGATGAGGATATCATGTTTCTCAAAGCGAAGGATTGCGATGAACCGTTGCCCGACGAGGGGCCAGATAGGAAGTCCCAATGGAAATTGATATTTGACGGGGCGGTTAATTCCTACGGAAGTGGCATTGGGGCGGTCATCACGACTCCCCATGGATCCCACATCCCGTTCACTGCGAGACTGACGTTTCTAGTCACCAATAACGAGGCGGAGTACGAAGAATGCATCATGGGTCTAGAAGAAGCAATTGATTTGAGAATCAAGAACCTAGATGTATATGGTGACTCGGCGCTTGTGATCAACCAAATTAAAGGGGAGTGGGAGACTCGTCAATCGAATTTGGTGCCGTACATGAACTATGCCAGAAGGCTACTTCCGTTCTTTGATCGAGTGGAACTCCATCATGTGCCCAGGGCCGAGAATCAGATGGCTGATGCCTTAGCCACGTTGGCTTCGATGTATAAAGTCAATTTTTGGAATGAAGCTCCAAGAATTGTCCTTTCTCGTCTTGATAGACCTGCGTTCATCTTTGCAATCGAGGAAGCCTCCGACGGCAAGCCATGGTTCCACGATATCCAGACCTTCCTTATGACTAAGGAGTATCCTGCGGGAGCGTCGACCCAGGACAAGAAGACTCTGAGGAGGCTGTCTGGAAATTTCTATCTCAATCCTGATGGAGTTTTGTATAAAAGAAACCACGATCTCGTGCTACTCAGATGTGTAGATGAGAAAGAAGCGAGTATGCTCATGGAAGAAGTCCATGAAGGCACATTTGGTACGCACGCCGGCGGGCATGCTATGACAAGAAGGATCCTGAGAGCAGGGTATTACTGGCTGACGATGGAATCAGATTGCTTCAAATTCGCGAAGAGATGTCATAAATGCCAGATTTATGCCGATAAAGTTCATGTGATGTCGTGCCCGTTAAATGACATGTCCTCCCCGTGGCCGTTCTCCATGTGGGGCATCGACATGATAGGCAAGATCGAGCCCACTGCATCTAACGGTCATCGCTTCATTCTAGTAGCTATCGACTACTTCACCAAGTGGGTGGAGGCAGCCTCATATGCTAATGTGACCAAGCAGGTGGTGGCTAAATTCATAAAGAGGGATATCATCTGTCATTACGGAATTCCCGAGCGGATCATTACTGATAATGGTTCGAATCTGAATAACAAGATGATGAAGGAGCTGTGCGAGAGTTTCAAGATTGAACACCACAACTCATCTCCTTACCGGCCGAAGATGAATGGCGCCGTTGAAGCGGCCAATAAGAACATAAAGAAGATTGTTCAGAAGATGGTTGTGACCTATAAAGATTGGCACGAGATGCTGCCATTTGCACTGCACGGTTATCGTACGATGGTACGTACGTCAACCGGGGCAACTCCTTTCTCCTTAGTGTACGGTATGGAGGCTGTCCTACCGTTAGAAGTGGAGATCCCTTCTTTGCGAGTTTTGGTTGATGTGAAACTCGACGAGGCAAAATGGATTGCGAACCGACTGAACCAACTCAGCCTGATGGACGAGAAGAGGTTAGCATCGATTACGCATGGTCGTTTATACCAAAGCCGAATGAAGAAAGCTTATGATAAGAAGGTGCGTCCTAGAAGCTTTCAGACGGGTGATCTCGTCCTGAAGAAGATTCTTCCTCCACACTCCGATCACCGGGGCAAGTGGACTCCCAATTACGAAGGTCCGTACGCCGTCAGCAAGGTCTTCTCGGGAGGAGCTTTGTTGTTATCCATGATGGATGGTGAAGATTTTGCATCCCCGGTGAACGCGGACGCGGTTAAAAAATACTTTGCTTGAAAGCGACCCGCTGGACAGTAAAAAGAGAGTCCAGGCAAAAATGGGGCATCCCGGCGAACCATAAAAAAGGAAAAAGGTTCGGGCAAAAATTAGGGATATAAATTGAAAAAAATGTACACCCGCAAAGTCGAAAACCCGGATGGGCGACTTTGGCAAAAAAGGGTATCCCGGTGAACTGAAAACCCGCAAAGGGCGGTTCACGCAAAAGTTAGGGACTTGAAAAAGCAAATGACTGCGTTCCGCGTGTGGACTTTCATTGTTTAGTGGTTTGGAAGACCTGAGGGCCGTTTATCTGAATCAATCTCTTCTGAAGCTGAAGCGTCGGAGAAGTATCGAAGTCGAGTGGGTCATAGAGGGATCAACTCATGGTGTTCGTCTACGCCTCATTGCCGACATTTGTATATACTGATGTTTTATTTTTGCACGGCTTCCTCATTCCAGGAGCTTGCATCTGTTGTAAAACATTTTTACCCATTCAGGGGTTCGTTATCAATAAAATGTATACTATTCAGCAATTCTGTTTGTCTGTTTAGCATTTATCTGTTTTGTTTACGAAAAAGAACGCCGATGTTTTTGATAAAATGCGCATACATAAACTTACTGGCCTAGGCCACTGATTGTTGAAACAATGAATTACTTGAACATTGTCACAAGATGATAACCTTGATAGGTCCCTTTGAGAAGGGTATCTTGTCTGTTTGTTTGTGTTGCTGCAGGTGTAGCATATTCCAGACAGTGCGCCGTGCGCATCCCCAAGCAGGATGATTCCTCCTTCTCCAGCAAAGTTCAGCAGCCTCTCCCCGCGGAGTCTGAACGTGAGATCGTGAGCATTGATATGTCTCCCCAGGCAGAGAAGAGTCTCTCCCCGATCAGCTGCATCCTGAAGGAACATCATCTCCTCAGCTGAGTCATTCACTAAAGTGTGCAGCAACTGATGGTTCAAGACTGAAGTCTCCAGCGGAATCGAGGTTCCCCACAGAGTCGTAATCTCCCCAGCAAGCAGAATGATTTCTTCTTCCGCAGCCGAGTTTGCAGATCCCCAAGAGAGCCGAGTCCTTGGAAGCCGCTCAGGCCATGATTGGTTTTCCCCAGTGGAGTGGCTGATACTGTGTTTCCCCACCGGAGCTGTTATCTCCAGAGCAGTAGCCGTGAAGGTCGTGCAGTTTATTCCCGCGATTGACATTGCTTTCCCTCAGCAGGTCCAGGTTCTCGTAGAGCTTCGTCCCTCTGCAGCAGTCAACTGAAGTTCACTTCCCCACAACGTCCGATTGAGATCGGTGTGACCTTGCTCTCCTCGGCAGGATGATTCCTCCTCTCCACCAGAGTGTTTCTTTCTCCTTGACAGGAGGATTCTCCCTTCAGCATTTATTTTGCTGACGGGATCGCATCATTTCGCATGACTGCATAGCATTTATCATAAACGCATAGCATTTCCACCGTGTGGAGCATTACGCCATTGCCGAAGCATATGCATAATAAGCATGATCTAGGTTGTTACCGTTCTTGTTTTGCAGGTGTTCCGCCGCAGAATTGTTTGCTCAAGATGATTCTTGAATTCTCCCCAACGAAGTCACTTGCTCAAGATGATTCTTGAATTCCCCATCAAGGTCGTTTGCTTAAGATGATTCTTAAAATCCCCAGTGCAGTCGCCAGAGTTGGTTGCTCAAGTTGATGCTTAGAGTCCCCGGCAGAGTGTTTGCTCATGATGATTCCTGAAATCTCCAGCATAGTTATCGGTTCAGGATGATTCTTGAAGTCCCCGGCGGAGTTACTTTCCCAAGATGATTCTTGAAGTCCTCAGCAGAGTTGATTCATCCAGAATGATTCCTGGATCCCCGAAGCAGAGTTACTTGATAGTTCTCCAGAATCCCCAGCGGAGACGTGTCATCCCCAGCAGGTTTCTGAACAGCGAAGTTGAAACTTCCCCTAAAGACTTGATGATTGAAGTCTGACCGTGTTCACGAAGCAGTTCTCTCAGCTGATGCGGAGTGCCTGATGGTAGAAGTTTGGATATCCCCAATTGGTTCATGATTGACCGAGAATTCTATTCCCGACTTACTGATGAAGTCCGGCCGATGCCCGAAAGTTTTGTGAATGCCCGACGGCATGACTAACCTGATTGTTGACCTGATGACTCCCGAGAAATCTTGATGCCTGACGGCATGATCGATCATGTATTACCGGTTACTGCGTGACCAGTTCTCCAGCTAGTGTCGTGCAGCTGGCATGTCAGTTTTCGAAGATGTGTTCCCATCAGAGTACCGTGTACTTGTGCAGTTGGCAAATTTTCGGGTTTGTTGGTATTCAACCGTCTTTTACCTTGATTGTTTGAGAGTTGTTCGCTTCTCACCCAGTCAGGTCCAAGCCATTTGAATAGGGGCAGCTGTTGCACCCCAAAATTTGACCAACATTTCTTTACCAAGCTTTTGGTTAGCATTATCATTTGCATCTCATTGATATGTGTGAAGGAGATCAAGAGGTATGATTACCAATCAAGAGCACCACAAGAATTTGAAGCTAGCCAAGAAGGTTATTCAAGTGTTCAAGGGTTGATATCTTTGTCAGAGAAGTTAAGACATCCTCAGAGAGATTGGTTGAAACAAAGGTTGTGTGCCTCCTAACTTGAGAGTTGGGGGAGCTCCTCAGATGATGCTGAAGCTATGAGGATGGACTTGAAGATTTGAGAGAGCTTATGAGATGTCTTGAAAGCCATCATGAAGCCTAGAGAGGTCATTGTGCAAGATTAAGAAACCTCAGCCATGAGTGGTGCAATTAGGGTTTGACTGGGTCAACCCTAGGTCAACTGATGATTTGGGCAAGTTTGAGACCTAATCCAAGAGCCATGTGATCATGGATTGATGCATTGAGATGCTATAAGGATGATTCCAAGGTCAACTCATCATGATTGAGGAGTTTGAGAAGTTTCAAGCTAGGGTTTCTAGGGCTTGACAGTGTAAAATCCCCTAGTTTGACCCCTATCTTCAAGGCAGCTTAGCTCAAGATGTGATTGCCATCTCATCTTACCCCCAACATGAATGTTGTAGAGTTTGTTCTTAGCTTTAATTTGAGTACTAGAAGTCCTTGATAGGACTTGTAGAGCTCAAGTTATGACTTTGACAAGTTACAGGTCATCTGAGGTATGTGAATCTGGGGCCTTGAAAATCACCCAACTTGCATCAAACTTTTACCCAAGAAGGATGATTCCTATGAACTTTTGGTCAACACGAATGTTGTTCCTTATCTTCTTAGCTTTCTAGAGAGTACTAGAAGTCCTTGATAGGATTTGTAGAACTCAAGTTATGGCTTTGACAAGTCAAGGGCATTTTGGTCATTTGGAGATTATAGGTCATTTCAAGCATAAGGCCATAACTCCTATTTCCAAGCTTCAAATGGAAAAATCTTCAACATAAAACTTGCTTAAAATGATGTTTTAAGGCTATTAAGGAGGTCATGAGATGTTGAAAAGGCTTGAAGCTCAAAGTGATAAAAATGACCTAAAATGGAGGCATAAGTTAAATAAGTCAAAGTTGGAAATTGAAATTTCCAAGCTACACATCCAAACCATGGCATGTAATAGGTCATTTTGACTCTAGAAAACATTTTAGAAACAATGGTTCAGCCACATTTTTGATTTGAGGCCTAAATCATGGACTTGCTTTGGAGAATGGTTACTTGCATATTAAGGTACATATGCAAAACACAAGGAAGAGCAATGCACAAGCTAGTAAAGTATCCTAACATGTCATGTATCTCATCTAAGGAGATTTTCAAGTCATATACAAGTGCTGCAAGAGGTATAGCACAAGATGGCATGTGAGAGGGATTGAAATCAAAAACTCATGACATGAGAATCTCAAATTCTCATTGGATGATTCCAGAAAGTTCTGGATGGTTTAGAACCATCCTATATATGGATTAGAACTTGCTCAGATGCAGGTTTGGTGAGAGATTAGAGAGGAGAGTGAGATAGCCATTTCAATTTCTTCCATTGCAAGTTGAAATCAATTTCTACATTCCACACCATTTCCATTGATTCTTTCAATCCTAACACCTTCCATTGATCATACTGAATGTGTGCATACCAAATTGAGGGCAAGATCGTGTGAGATTGAAGAGTTAGCATTTGGATTTTGGGAGCTGCAAGTCACCATCGGATTTGGAGATTCAAGCTTTTTTGATCAAATCTTTTGCAAACAGAAGCATTAACATCAATCAAGGAGCGATTCTGAAGAGATTTAGAGGTTGAAGTGAAGATTTGACCTATCTGGTATTCAAGAATTGACAGGTTTGCAAATTTTCTTCTACACCCTAATTTAAGCATAATTAGTTAGATTTGTTAGGTTAGAATGGTTAGAGACAAGTAGGAGATGGATTCTGGAAACTTTGAGATCATTTGGTGAGGTTTGAGTTAGTGACACCAATTTTGTTTTGATCAAGAACACGATGTATAGTGAGATATAACATGAGTTTAATAGAAAGATTTAACCAGTGTGAGGTGGTGATCATTCTGAGCCAATCAATTTCAAGAATCGTTAAAGTTGAAGTTTGAGCATAGTTTTGATCTTGGATCGGGTTTAGAGATTGAGGGCATTTCAATTGATTCTAATACCATGGGTGGATTCAGGGTTGAATTTAGAGCAGATTAGGGTTTTGAACCATGGATTTTGGTCGAGTTTGGAAGGTGCCCCAGTTAGGTATTTGAAGCTCTGTTCATGGAGCTTTCCCTCCATTTTCATGGCTGGAGGAAGAAGATAACTCCATGGCCGTTGGATCATGCAAGGACCGGTTGACCAAAGCCAGATCGTGTGGCTGGGATTTAATTTCACATTTTGAAAGATGAGTCTGAGAAGCACCAAACGCAGCCGTTTCATTTAACTTTTCGTTTGGGCTTTAGTTACTAATTGCTAGCCACACCCCAAGTCTTGGCCCACCTGGATAATGAACTGCATTTCTTTACTATATGCACCGTGTTTTTTTCTTTTTCTTTATATTTTGTTATTTGTTTTCTGATTAAATAATTGGGCCTAGCGCGCATTGCTGATCACACCCCCATTTAGAGCCCATCTAGATATTGAACTGCACACCATTGCTATCTGCACCAAACATTTCATATTTTATTTTCTTTTTCTCCATTTTTCTTTAATCTTTGAAAAATCATATTAAATAGAAACATGATGATTTTGGCATGGGGATTTTTCCTCCTATTTCACATTGATATCTAGAAAATTATAAAATCAAAAAATTTGAATTTCATGCATTTTTATTATTTTTTTGTGTATTTTCTCTTTTAATAGCTTTTTAATTCATTTTATGTTGATGCATAGATTTGTAGAATTTTGTTTAGCTAGTTCCTTTCATATTTTTGAACCATTTGTTTTAGGATAGTTAGATTAGGACTTTAGCTCCCCTTTGGATTTATTCCATAATTTTGTGATTAGTTTTTGATTAGTTTTGATTAGATGACTCTAGGTTGTGTAGATTTAGGTCAATCCTTAACATAGGTCCACAATGACACTAGAATTTTGGGTTTCTAGGTCAAGTTAGATATTGGGACATATAGGGTATTAAGGGTAGTCATATAGGATACCCTAGAAATTATATTAGATTTTAATATAATAGTATACTATTTTTAAGTGATTTTTGCAATTGATTGTTGTTTGTGTTGCCCTTGTGGGCTTGTATTTTTGTCTTGCTTGGCTTGGTGGGCTTGGTCTTGCTTTGTGGAGCATGGAGGAGCATAGTGGAAGACTTGGAGATTGAAGAAGGAGCTTGAGAGTTTGTAGCCTTGTTTGTTTTGTTGTTTTAGGGTTAGGAATTAAGGAGAGCTTAGACTTAGTTAATTTCTTTCTTAAACATGGATAGTATCTTTCACCTCCATTCCTCCCCATGATTCAAGGTCCTTCCATGGTATTCACCTCTCTCCATATGAGGGATAAATAATGGTACCTAGGAAGTAGAACTTTTGAGGGAACCATTCTTTTGATGTTGAACCCTTATAGGTCACCTTTGGTGGTCAATAAGCAGTTTAATATCCTAGCTTATCCAGTTAAGTGATTTCTTCTGGTTTGAGTATCTTGAGAGATGTTGGGCTTGAGTGTGAAGATGAAGACTTCATTGAAGAGTATGGAAGAGGATGATTCCTTGAGCATTGCCATTGCAACTGAAGCTTGAAGAGCAAAGAAGAACAAGTGGATACTTGAAGACCCAATGAAGATCCAGTAAAGACTGAATGAAGAGCTGAGGCTTGGAAAAGACTGAAGGATGAAGTTGACACTTCCAGATGATTGAGGACTACTCTGAGAAGCTGAAGCTTGTAGGAAGAGAAGAGCAAGTTGAGACTGGGAAAGTAAGAGAGCTTGAGAGCTTGAAGACTGAGTTGATACTTATGAAGAGGATTCAATTGAGATTGAGTGCAGAGCTGAGGCTTAAAAATTGAAGGATAAGTTGATACTTACTTTGAAGCATGGAGATCCTGAAGGAATCAAGTTGATACTTGTGGTTAAGAGTGAAGCCTGAAGGTGGAACTGATTAAGGAGCTGAGGCTTAGAGAAGAGAGAATAAGTTGACACTTATGTTTGGTGGATTGAAACCTTGGAGAAGCAAGTTGATGCTTGTCAGTGAAAGATGATAGCCTTGAAAGGTGGTTGAAGCCTGAAGACTGGATTGCTGTCAGAAGAGCTGAAGCTTGGAATTGAGAGAGGGAGTTGTTGATCTGCTTTCTTGTCTGTTTTCTTTTCTGTGCTGATGTGCCTTGTTTGACTTGCTTGATGCATTAGAATAAGTCCATATCTAGACTAACTTTAATCTAGGAGCATGATTGCACTAGAGGTTGAGTTGCTCCCTCTGCTTGTATTGTTACTGTATGGCTTTGCTTGCGGGTATTCGGTAGAGCCCAACTCTCTTGCCCATGTGGTTTATTTTGCTTGATAGCATGAGTTTATTTCTTCTGTATGATTGCAGTTTACTGTATTTTGCTTGATAGAATGTTGTATCTTTCTATATGATTACTGTTATTCATTCTGGCTTGAGGTTGAGATGAGCTTGTGGAGGCTGCTGCCCCGCACACATTTCCTCCCTCACTTGCATTGCATGCATTTTACAGTCGTTTACTGTTTATTGTTTACCGTTTAAGCTTATGCTTTATCTGTTTCTGTGTATCATTGACATGATCCCTTAGGACTCTCATTTCCTTTGATAAGGAAATGATGATAGAACTTTAGGTTGAAACCTAGGCATGATAACTTCTAGGAGTTCCCTGTTTCAAACCTCAACTATAGGATGAATCCTTGGCATGACAACAGTTGGACTTGATAGTTTCCCTTTAGTTGAGCCTGTTCTCTTCTCATCTCAAAACAACTTAAGATACAGTAATCATGAATGATTTCTTTCGTACGTTACGAGCCTTAAGCTATCTGAGAAAGGATTGTTGGAGAGCTTCTTTTCAACAGTCTGGATGTTTAGTATGGCACCCTTTGGGTGACATGCGACGCATTCACTCTCAGGTCATAGTCTCTAGTGCGATTGAAATTGCAAACACAATAAAAAACACTTCTTTCGTAAAAGACAGAAAACAAACTTCAAACCTTTTTGCCCCCGTGGGCCCGTAATTCAAAGGAAAGCTTTTCTGAAGAAAAGAGTGTCGTTAAACTTCAGCACCAATGCAAACAGGCTTTGTCCCTAACTGCCGGAATTGCTGTTTAACCCTACTCGATAAAACAGATGAATCTGAATCCCCATAATGCGTAGTATCCCGAACTACGTAAGCTCTGATCTCCCATACCTGTTGAGAGTACGTAGGCACAATACTGACGTATTGGCGAGCTACCTTCCCCGTATCCCGTCGTAGGTCGAACTACGTTGACTCTGATTTCTCATTCTCTGATGAGAATACGTAGGCATAAAGTGAGACGCTTTGCCGAGTCATTTTCTTTTCTTTTTAAGCCAACCTTGATAGGTAGATAGATAAACCAACTCGTCCAGTAAACACAACAAGCGTGGATCCCGTCGAGTACGATGGACGTGAGGGGTGCTAATACCTTCCTCTTGCGTAACCAACTCCCGAACCCAGACAACGGTTGCGATGACCTTGTCTTACCCTTTTTCGTCAGGTTTTTCCGATCGTTTCCTTTCCCGCTCCGAGGGATAAATAACGAAAGGTGGCGACTCTTCTGTTCTGCCGGCACCTTATTTTCGTGGAAGCGACACCTTTCTCTGATGATAGGATGCTTAGTGGTGACCTTTGGTCTTCACTCTGCTACCAATCATCCAAACTTTGCTCTTGTTAGATGAATCTTTCTCCCTTGCTAGAGGATAGAGTTCCTTGTTAGAAGACTGAAGAGGCTAAAAGTTGATACTTCTCTATATTTGAAAACTGTCATTGAAGCTGAAGCTTGTAGATCAGGAAGAGCAAGTTGATACTTGTGAGGAAGAAGGAGCTGAAGCTTGAAGAAGAAAAGGAACAGGTTGACACTTGTGAAGAGAATCCAGTTGAGATCAAATGAAGAAGCTGAAGCTTGAAGTTGGAGAAAAAGTTGATACTTGCAATTAGGATTGAGGCCTGAAGGTGGAATCTACTTTGGAATGGAGATTGAAGAAAGAGTTGAAGATTGAGGAAAACAAGTCGATACTTGTAGGTTTATGCATTGAAAGATTGAAGAAGCAAGTTGACACTTGTTATTGAAGATGATAGCTTTGAAGAACAGTTGCAGGCTGAGGACTGAACTGATGTCATAGGAGCTTTGCTGTGAAGTTGTGGGAGTGGTTGATCTACTTTCTTTTCTTGTCTGTTTGCTTGTTGTGCAACTGTATTGATGTGACTTGTTTGATTTGCTTGATGCATTATAATAAGTTCATGTTTAGATTGTGTTAAGCTAGGAGCATGATTGAATTAGAGGTTGAGCTGCTCCCTCTGCTTGTATTTTTACTGTGTGGCTTTGGTTGCTGGTATTCGGTAGAGCTTCGCTCCCTTGCCTGTGTGGTTTGTGATTTGCTTGATGGCATTTTATTTTCCTTTATGATTGCATTTATTCATACTTGGCTTGAGGTTGAGATGAGCTTGTGGAGGCTGATGTCCCACACACCTTTCCTCCCTCACTTGCATTGCATGCATTTTACTATATATATGTTTATTGTTTAAGCTGATGCTTTATCTGTTTCTGTTTATCATTGGCATGATCCCTTAGGAATCTCACTTCCTTTGATAAGGAAGTGATGATTAGAACTTTAGGTTGAAACCTATGCATGATAACTTCTAGGAGATCCCTGTTTCAAACTTCAACCATAGGATGAATCCTTGGCATGACAACATTAGGACTTGATAGTCTCCCCTTAGTTGAGCCTGTTCTCTCTTCTCAACAACAGTAAAATACAGTAATAAAGGTTAACTGACGTCGTACGTTACGAGCCTTAAGCTATCTGAGAAAGGATTGTTGGAGAGTTTCTTTTCAACAGTCTGGATGTTTAGTATGGCACCCTTTGGGTGACATGCGACGCATTCACTCTCAGGTCATAGTTTCTAGTGCGATATTGGTTGCAAACATCCATAAAAAACAGTTCTTCCGTAAAAGACAGAAAACAAACTTCAAACCTTTTTGCCCCGTGGGCCCATAATTCAAAGGAAGCTTTTCTGAAGAAAAGAGTGTCGTTAACTCCCCGTTCTACCGCAAACGGTAATGCCTAAGTCTCCAAGGGTCGAGCTGCGTACACCAAACTGCTGGAACTGTTTGTTAACCCTACTCGATAAAACAGATGAATCTGAATCCCCGTAATCCATTTTATCCCGAACTACGTAAGCTCTGATCTCTCATGCCTGTTGAGAGTACGTAGGCACAATACTGACGTATTGGCGAGCCACCTTCCCCCATCACCCGTAGTTAGTCGAACTACGTTGACTCTGATTTCTCATTCTCTGATGAGAATACGTAGGCATAAAGCGCGATGCTTTGCCGAGTCATTTTCTTTTCTTTTTAAGCCAGCCTTGATAGGTAGATAGTAAAACCAACCCGTCAGATAAACACAACAAGCGTGGATCCCATCGAGTACGATGGACGTGAGGGGTGCTAATACCTTCCCCTTACGTAACCGACTCCCGAACCCAGACAATGGTTGCGATGACCTTGTCTTATACCTTTTCGTCAGGTTTTTCCGATCGTTTCCTTTCCCGTTCTGAGGGATAAATAACGAAAGGTGGCGACTCTTCTGTTTTTCCGGCACCTTATTTTCGCGGTAGCGACAAAAAACACCCGGTGAAAAATAGAAGAGTCTCCACCGTTCGTATTTACCCCAAAGAGAGGGAAAGGAAACGATTAGAGAAAACCTGATTGTCGCTACTGCGAAAATCGGCGCCGGCTATGACAGAAGAGTCGCCACCGTGCCTTATTTATCCCACAAGAGGGAAAGGAAACGCTCAGAGTAAACCTAATGCAAAATGGGAAACGAATGGTCATCGCAACCAAATTCCTGGATTCGGGAGTCGATTACGCAAGGGGAAGGTATTAGCACCCCTCACGTCCACCGTACTCGACGGGATCCATGCTTGTTTTCTAGTACAAATTGTTATTCTATCTACTCTACAGGTCTGGGTTAAAAAGAAAAGAGAAAAGAGACTCGATAGAGCTTCGCCGCTCTATGCCTACGTATTCCATCGTGCAATGGAAAAGTCAGAGTCTACGTAGTTCGGCTAACTACGGATGAAGTTGGGAAGGTTGCTCGCTAGGATACGGCATCCTATGCCTACGTACTTTCATACAGCATGAAAGATCAGAGCAAACGTAGTTCGGGCAACGGAAGACACAAGCTTGTCTGACTGTTTTTTTATTACCTTCAAAAAGGGTTTTTCTTGATTAAGAGTCCAAGCGGACAAAAGTGACACTTTGATGTTTGTTTTGAATCTTTTAAGAAAGAAGTGTTTTTTAGTTTGTTTGCAATCTCTGACGCACTAGAGACTATGATTTGAGAGTGACTACGTCGCGTGTCACCCAAAGGGTACCACACTGAGCAGCCAGACTACTGGACAGAAGCTCTCCAGCAACCCTTTCTCAAATAGCTTAAGGCTCGTAACGTACGACATCGATTAACCTTATTACTGTATTTGTAAGTTGTTTTAAGATGAGAAAGAAGAAAGAAGCTCTAAAAAGCCTAGGGTTGAAAAGGGAATAAAACTAACCTAATGTTGTCATGCATGGATAAGAATCCTAATGTCTGTCATAATTCCCTCCTGCACAGAGGAAATCAGAGATCCTAGGGGATAAACAGAAAAGAAAGCAAGCAAATATAGTAAAATGCATGCAATGCAGCAATACAAGCGAGGCAAGGGAGTCCCACTCAACCTCGAACCTGGGAAAACAACAGGCAAAGTGAATCGACATTGACTTCAAACCTAGGGGTAAGCTGGAGAAGCCAACAAACAATACAAAAAACAAAACACAAAGCAGAGGAGGCAGCCCAAGCAGCAGCACCAAACTCCTACAGCAAACAGCACAAGCAGCAGCTCTGACGGCAACAAACTTCATCTTCATGAATCTTCAATCTTCAAGTTTCAATAAAATTTCAATCTTCAATAAGCACCAAGCTTCAACAAGCTCCTAACTTCAACAAGCAACCAGCTTAAACCAGCAAACTTCAACAAGTAAACAGCTTAAACAAGCTCCTAACTTCATCTTCAACAAGCAGCAAAACCCTAGCTTTAACAAGCAACTAGCTTCAACAAGCACAAACTTCATTCTCAACAAGCTTCAACAAGCAACCTCCAGAGGAGAATCATTCAACAAGATCAAGTTGAAGTGTTAAGAAACTCAATGACAACCAAGGGAAGCCATTAAGATCTTAACACTGTAAGAGAATGACATCCTCAAAGTTCTACTCTTAAAGCATGCCACTCATCCCTCCAAGGGAGAGATGTGAATTCTTTAAGAGGACTTTATGTCATTGGATTGAATGGAGATGAACAATATGCTCCATGTTTGAAGAAAGGAACAAAACTAGTCTAATGCTCTTCCTAAAACCCTAGTTTTCCTAAGCTCCTGACAAGCATCCACAAGATGAGAAAATCTTCACATTCAAGCTCCTTCAAGCTCTCCAAAGCATCTTAAACTGGTCTTCATATTCACCCAAGCACAAGAGCACCACCACCCTAATCTAAGGGGAACTATGAGTTAAAACTAGCCAAATTAGTTCATTAGAAACACCTAGAAGTTAGTCCTAACACTAAATCTAATTAAAATACCAAAAGTGATTGTAAAATCCTATGAAAAATTCTAAGGGTTCCTAAACCTCTTAAGAATCACTCCATACAAAAACCAGGGGGTTAACCATCCATTAAGTCCTAAAACTATGCCCTAAACCTAAGGGTACTATCCTAAAACCATAATTCTATACCACCTATTTTTCAGTGTCCAAAACAACCTAAAATTCTCTCACAAAATTATGAGAAAATTACTAGGGGTACATGCATATCTAAGCTAACTAGCCTAAAAAGAATCAACTCAAAATCATACACCAAACACCTATACTAAAATCAGCAAGATCATGTATCAACCATATTCAAAATAAAAGCAATTAAACTTCAAAAAAATACAATTAAATTCTAAAAGACATGAATTAATAATTTTTCAATTTCCTAAAATTTTAGACTCTCTATAGAGTCAGGGGAAAAAAACCTGGATTAAAAATATTAATTTTCCTAATTATGGTGAATTAATTTCTAACTATATGCAAAATGTAAAATAAAAGAAAATATAAAGAAAATAGAGAAAAGCGCGTTGCAAATAGCAATTATATCATGTTATAACCCAGACATGGGCCTAAGAGGGGGTGCGCATATCAAGTCTGGCTAAGCCCAAACACAATTAACAGAAAATAATGGAAAATGAAAGGAAATTGGGAAACGTGTGTGTTGAATAGCAAAGGATTCACGTTGTAATTTCAATTGGGCCTAGACTGGGGTGTGGTTAGCAAAGAATTACTTAAGCCCATCCAAACTTGAATTAATGAAACAGTGAGTTTCATCAAACTCACCTTCTCTTCAGATATTAAGACGCAATCGTGACCGTGGATTCATGCTTCCAGTCAATGGTCAAACACAAACCAATGGAAAGAGATTCATCTTCTCCAAATTTGAAAAAGGAGAGGGAAATGTTCAGGACGGTGGCCTGAGCTTTGCGCCACCGTCGTCTCCGGTTAGGTCATCCCCAAAGCACATCAATCCACAAAACTAAACATCCAAACTCACTCGTTTTTTTATCCTGAGTCATATTATGACCTCCATTTTCATTGATTCTAACCCTAACTCCAAAACCGATCCAAAGTTCAGAAAATTCACCAAGTCTTGAATCACTCAATTCTTGCAATTAATGATCCTAAACTCATCTACACGCATCATTGGTCAAAACTTGCTATTCAGCCATGCTTAAAGCCTCAAGAATCAAGAGATATCTCCCTCAACGAAAATCTTGCACTGACCTAAAGTCTCACGAATCACTCAATTCTTGTACCTAAATCCATCCTAGCATTATCACTAACCTAACCACATATCAAATTCTACTCAATTCTCCCTAGATCAATGTAGAACTTGGAAGTTACTAACCTGATGAAAGCTCACTAACAGAAGCACTTGGAGCACGATTCCACCTTCAAAGCTTTCCAAAAATGTTCAATGATGCGAGATGAAGCTTCCTCAATCTTCAATTTGGCTTGATTGTGCTTGCAAATCCAAAACCAATTCTGAGTTGGAGCTCTTGAAACTCAACCTTCTCTATCAGCTTCTAGCACGAATTGATCACCAAACTGAGTCTGAACTCACTCCAATCAATATATAGAAGGATTCCATGGGCTTTTTGATCCACTTTGAGGCCCAAATCAGTGTATCCAAAATTCTGATTTTTGCTCTTGAAGCTCAATGTGACAATTGCGAATTCTGGCTTATTCCTTGTTCCATAAGGTTCCATTCAGTTGCAAATTGATTTTGGAATGTGTTTGGATCAATAGCACAGCTTGAATTGCATTGGTTGTTGATTTGGATTAGTGACTTGCATTTGAAGAAACCATTTTAAAAGGCAAGCCATGGAACCAAGCCTCAATTCAAAAATTTAATATTGCCAATGTCTTTTAAATTTAATTTCCACTCAAAATGAGTACCAACATGACATGTTTATGGTCTCTAAATCAAAAAGTGAATTTTCCCACCAAAATCCATTTGAAAAATCCTTCCTTTTTAGGCCATTTCAAGCAACTTCTTGTTAAAAGCCAATATAAGCTCTCATAACCACTTGGTTACACTCAAAACACAATTTTGAACAAGTTTCATGTTGAACAATTTTCCATTTGAAGCTTGCAAGTTGGAGTTATGGACCTATGATCACAAATGACCTATAATCACCAATACCCAAAATACCCCTGGCTTGCAAAGATCATATCTTGAGTTCTACAAATCCTATCAAGGACTTCTAGTACTCTATGGAAAGCTAAGATCAAGACCTATAACTCTATGTTGGCCAAAAATCCATTTGAAAATTCATTGAAGGGAAAAAGTGGCTTGGGAGTCAAGTGACTTTCACAGATAAATTTCAGTGTCATCTGATGACCTGTAACTTGCAAGGACCATAACTTGAGTTCTACAAATCCCCTTGAGGACTTCTAGAACTAAAATTAAAGTTATTGAGATTCTATACAAGTTTCATGTTGTCCAAAGATCCATTTGAAACTTGTATTTTGACTTATGTGGCTTTGAAGTTAGGCACTAAACAGGGGATTTAACACTGAAACCCTAATTTAGCAACTTCCCACATCCTTGATTCTTCTTTGCTTGATCTTGGCACAACACCAAACATGTATCAACATACCAATCTATGAACCTCATGACTTCAAGATGCTCTCCAATTTGCTCAATTGACCTAGGATTGACCCAGATGAAACCCTAGTTGACTGCACCTCAACTGTGTCTCTTGTACTTGAATCAATGACTTGTCTCAGCTTCAATAGGGCCCTCTAGGCATTCCATGAGATCCATACACACCTCAAATTCACATTCCATGTTTCACATCCCACTGATGATTCCCAATATTCCTCAAGATAGGAGCAAAACCCACATGTAGGCACTCAAACTTCTCAAGACTTCAAATCAATTCTTGATGGCTTGGATGACTTCTCATACTTGTATAACACCTCTTGCTAGGCTCTTCTCTTGATAGACACCCTTGATCCCTTGTTGGATGCATGATATGCCATGATATGCAAATGATTGAACTATGTACATGATGTAACTATGCAAATGAAATGCAATGAAACATAAATCAGGCAAGAAAAGGTTGAGCAAATTTTGGGGTGCAACAGCTGCCCCTATTCAAACGGCTTGGACCCGACTGGGTGAAGAGCAAACGGCCTTCAAACAATCGAGGTACGAGACGGTTGAATACCAAGGAACCCGGAAATTTGCCAACCGCAGAAATAAATTGCACTGCTTGGGGAGCAACATCCCCTATCTGAATCTGGTTGTTACGGCAACAACTGATCCAACGTCTGATAATAATTCTGATTTCAACTTTCAACCACCTACGTAACGCCACAAGTACTGAACAATTTTTTTGCAAAAACACCTCTGTCCACAACTGGACTAACCTTGTCAACACAAGAAGAGAAACAAATTCGTCAGCACGAATAGAGATTTTGTCGTCACATGAGTAACCTTGTCCACATCTGGACCCAAATTTCGTCAAGTCACGAATAACTACAAATCTTTCCATGTCAGGACTCACATTTCGTCAACCCGAAGAAATCTCAACAAAAACTTGTCCATGTTAGGATCCAAATTCCGTCAACACAGAGAAATCCTATCGTAAACTTGTCCACGTTAGGACCCAAATTCCGTTAACACAGAGAAATCCTATCATAAACTTGTCCACGTTAGGACCCAAATTCCGTCAACACAGAGAAATCCTATTGTCATAGGAATAAAACTTTGTCCATGTTAGGACGCTTGTTTCGTCAACACGGATAAATCCCCTCAATAAGAACAAAACTTTGTCCACGTTAGGACGCACACGAAGAAATCCCATCATAAACTTGTCCACGTTAGGACTCAAATTTCGTCAACCCGAAGAAATCTCGGCGACTTCGCTGGGGATGAGTTGTCCGCGTTTCATCAACACGAGGAGATCCTATCAACATAGGAGTAAATTGTCCACGTTAGGGCACCGTTTCGTCAACACGAAGGAAGATAAATTTGTCCACGTCAGGACTCGCGCATCTCATCGGCACGAGGAACTATAAACCTGTCCGCGTCGGGACTCGCATTTCACCAATACGAAGAAAGATATCTGCTGGGATAAATGGTCCACGTCAGGACACCATTTCGTCAACACGAAGAGTAATCAATTTGTCCACGTCAGGACTTCACATTCCGTCAACACGGAGAAATCAAATCTGTCCACGTTAGGACTAGCACACCTCGAGGAAATAAATCTGTCCACGTCAGGACTCATATTTCACCAACACGAAGAAATCCCATCCATACAGGGATAAAATTTCCACGTCAGGACTCATATCTTGTCATCACGAGGAACTCCTATCAACATAGGCAATAAAATTTTGGCGATTTCCGGGGAAGTACTTTTGTCAACCAGTAGGAAAATACATCCGTTTATCCATACGGGAAGATACTCTGAATACATTTCTCTGTTTATCTCTGCAGTAACTAACTCCATTGGTCCCAACCCACAAACCTTTTAGCGCCGACGTGACAGCGACTTTGAGGAGGACTCCACGGGGAATATTCGGAAACCAAACTGCCGGACGCCTGTTTCGATAACACGCGGCAGCTTCTGAAATTGTGATTCATGAAACCCTTTGAGCTGACGTAACAACAAATTTGAAGAAAATAATCCGCTGGCCGGATAAGAGAAACTTCAACAAGCAACTCTATGGGGAAAATAGTAGGATGAACTGTATCATCACACGTCTCACGGCGAGACCTCGAATAACTGGTAATAGATCTGAGCTAGAACTCCATACTCCTGCTGAGAAAACACACCTGAAAGCAAAAGGTTAACTAACCTGATTTATGTTTCAAAATGCGTATGTTTGAAAATGGCGTAATGCTCCGTACGGCACGGAAATGCTACGCGTTTGAGTAGATGCAAATATGACGATATATGCAAATGCAAAGGCTCAAGCTGCCAGGGCCACTCTGATAATGATGTCCCAACAATCATGAATGCTGAGGATAAAGCCAACTCCGCTGGGGAGAACATGTATCATAAGGTATTCCGGTAAAATAAATGTCGGAAACACAGTCAACTCTGCCAGGGAGAGAGTAAACATCAATTTCCACTGGGAGGAAAGAACAAACACCCTGCTGGTGAACAAACTTAGCTGGGGAAGAAGCGACACTTCTGGGTAAAGCACACTGTCTGGGCACAATTTACACATTCAGAGTTACCACTACGCTGGGGACAATCATCCCGACGGAGGCAAGACGACCTGTGGTGAGCAAGAAAACCATCCTTCGCGGACATAAACCTTTTGAACCAACAACTTGGTTAACTATTACGGAAACCTCCCATGCTGGAGATTGAACGTGCACATCTTCGACTCGCTGAGGAGCGCAACCTCTGCAGGGGACATTGATTTTGACTTGCTGGGGTTAATCCTATGGACGGCTTCCATGAGGACACTCTCCTGGGGAAAATAATTCCCTCCTTCGAGAAGGGATAAACGTCATTTAAACTCTCTGGGGATAAGCTGCGACTAGCTGAGGAATGACATCAACTGGAGTCAGGTCTTACGTCAAGTGACCTTGAAAGGGGAATACAATCCATGACCGTTTGCTCCAAAGGTAAGAACCCTGCAAAAGACAAACGAGACAAAACAAGCATATACAACAGAATCTATCCGGGTTAGCATCTGTGACATTACTTCAGTCAATTCGAAGTTCTAGCAATTATTGGCAAGGGCCAGCAAGATTATGTAAGTGCAAGTTTATCAAAACATCGACGTCTTTCACAAACAAAACAGTAAAGAACAAGCATCAAGTACTGAATAACATGTTTTATTGATAACGGGCCTCTGAATAGGCAAAGTTTTGTACACTGGATGCAACTCCTGAAAAGAGGAAGTTACGCATAACTACACATAAATATATGCACAAGAAGCATAAAATACAAAACAATATTTGTATACATGTCGGCAACGTGGTACAGATAAACACCATGAGCTGATCCTCCTATGACTCGCCTGACTCTGCGCTTTCCCGGTACTCGATCTCTGGAAGAGATTATTTTTGGATAGACGGCCCCCCAGGTACTTCCAAACCACTAAGCAATGCCGTATCAAATCCGGACCGCAGTCATTTGCTTTTTACAATCCCTAACTTTTGCGTGAACCGCCCTTTGCGGGTTTTCAATTCACCGGGATACCTTTTTTTGCCGAAGTCTCCCTTTTCAGGTTTTCGACTTCGCGGGTGTACATCTTTTCAATTTTATCCCTAACTTTTGCCCGAACCTTTTATTCATTTTTTATGGTTCGCCGGGATGCCCCATTTTTGCCTGGACTCTCTTTTTACTATCCAGCGGGTCACTTTCAAGCAAAGTATTTTTTAACTGCGTCCGAATTCACAGGAGACGTAAAGTCCTCACCATCCATGGTGGATAGTAACAAGGCTCCTCCAGAGAAGACTTTCCTAACAATGTAGGGACCTTCGTAATTGGGAGTCCACTTGCCCCTGTGATCTGATTGTGGTGGGAGAATCTTTTTCAAAACAAGATCGCCCGTCTGAAAGCTTCGAGGGCACACCTTCTTGTCGTAAGCTTTCTTCATCTAGCTCTGATACAACCGATCGTATGCTAGAGAAGCCAGTCTCTTCTCATCCATTAAGTTGAGCTGATTCAGTCTATCTTTAATCCATTCTGCCTCGTCGAGTTGGACATCCCGTAAAACCCTCAGGGAAGGAATCTCGACCTCCAATGGTAACACCGCCTCCATCCCATATACCAATGAGAAAGGGGTTGCCCCGGTTGATGTGCGTACCGTCGTACGATAACCGTGCAAAGCGAAAGGTAACATCTCGTGCCAGTCCTTATACGTCACAACCATCTTTTGAACAATCTTCTTTATGTTCTTATTGGCCGCTTCGACAGCGCCATTCATCTTGGGCCGGTAAGGAGAAGAGTTGTGATGCTCAATCTTAAAATTCTGACACAACTCTTTCATTATTTTATTATTCAAATTTGAATCGTTGTCAGTGATAATCCGCTCTGGGATTCCATATCTGCAGATAATATCTCGTTTGATAAATATGGCTACCACTTGTTTGGTGACATTAGCATATGATGCTGCTTCCACCCATTTGGTGAAGTAATCGATTGCCACCTAAATGAACCGGTGTCCATTTGATGTCATAGGCTCGATCTTTCCAATCATATCAATTCCCCACATCGAGAAAGTCCACGGTGATGACATCACATTCAGAGGACTTGGAGGCACATGGATTTTGTCTGCATAAATCTGGCATTTATGACACCTCTTTGCAAACTTGAAACAATCTGTTTCCATAGTCAGCCAATAATAACCTGCCCGTAGCAGTTTTCTCGTCATAGCATGCCCACCAGCATGTGTACCAAATGTACCCTCATGTATCTCTTCCATGAGCAACTTCGCCTCTTTCTCATCTACACAGCGTAGCAATACCAAGTCGTGGTTTCTTTTGTACAGGACACCGTCCGGATTCAAATAGAAATTGCCAGCCAATCTCCTAAGAGTCTTCTGATCACAACTGGATGCCCCAGCCGGATACTCCTTGTTCTTCAGGAAATTCTGGATGTCAAAATACCAGGGCTTACCATCGAGAGCCTCGTCAATGGCAAATATGAATGCAGGCCTATCAAGCCGAGAGATAACAATCTGGGGAGCCTCGTTCTAGAAGTTAAATTTATACATTGAAGACAATGTTGCCAGGGCGTCAACCATTTGATTTTCTGCTCGCGGCACGTGATTGCAATTCCACCTTGTCAAAGAAAGGCAACAATCTCCTTTCATAGTTCATATAGGGTATCAAATTGGGCTGACGTGTCTCCCATTCTCCTTTAATCTGATTCACCACTAGAGCTGAGTCTCCGTATACATCCAGGTTCTTGATTCGCAAATCAATGACTTCTTCCAGACCCATGATGCAAGCCTCATATTCAGCCTCATTATTGGTAACGGGGAAAGTCAATCGGGCAGTAAATGGGATGTGCGACCCCTGAGGAGTAGTGATAATTGCCCCTATTCTGCTACCATAGGAATTAACTGCTCCGTCAAATATCAACTGCCATTTGGAACCCAACTCCGGTCCTTCATCCGACAATGGTTCTTCACAATCTTTCATTTTCAGGTACATGATATCCTCGTCAGGAAAATCAAACCTCATCGATTGGTAGTCCTCAACCGGCTGCTCAACAAGGTACTCTGACAGAACGCTACCCTTAATAGCCTTTTGCGAGACATATTGGATATCGTATTCTGTTAACACCATCTGCCATCGGGCAATTCTTTCGGAGAGTGCTTGCTTCTCAAACACATATTTGATTGGATCCATCTTTGAAATTAGCATGGTTGTATGATTCAGTATGTATTGCCTCAAACGTTTGGTGGCCCAGGCTAGCGCGCAACACGTCTTTTCTAGCATTGAGTATCTGGACTCACAGTCAGTAAACTTCTTACTCAAATAGTAGATCGCATGCTATTTACGTCCGGTCTCGTCGTGTTGACCGAGAACACAACCCATACTTTCCTCAAGAACCGTCAAATACATAATCAAAGGTCTCCCGGCCACTAGGGGTATCAAAACAGGAGGTTCCTGCAAGTATTCTTTTATCTTGTCGAACGCCTTTTGGCAATTTTCATTCCAGGTCAACACCTGATCCTTTTTCAACAATTTGAATAACGGCTCGCATGTCGCAGTTAGGTGAGATATGAACCGAGCAATATAGTTCAACCTCCCTAAAAACCCACGGACTTATTTTTCTGTTTTAGGCGTCGGCATTTCTTGTATAGCTTTTATCTTTGCGGGATCAACCTCTATTCCCTTTTCGCTCATAATAAACCCCAGCAGTTTACCCGATCTCACCCCAAAGGTGCACTTGTTAGGGTTCAGTCTCAACCTGAACTTCCTAAGTCTTTTGAACAGTTTCAGCAGATTAACCAAATGCTCCTCTTCTGTCTGGGATTTGGCAATCATATCATCAACATAAACCTCGATCTCTTTGTGCATCATGTCATGAAAGAGAGTCGTCATAGCACGTTGATATGTTGCCCCAACATTCTTCAGTTCGAAGGGCATCACTTTGTAACAAAATGTTCCCCAGGGAGTAATGAAGGTAGTCTTCTCCATGTCTTCTGGTGCCATTTTGATCTGATTATAGCCTGAGAAGCCGTCCATGAAGGAGAATACGGAGAACTGAGCAGTGTTATCAACCAGCACATCAATGTGAGGAAGTGCAAAGTCGTCTTTCAGGCTCGCCCTATTCAAATCACGGTAGTCTACACACATTCGCACTTTACCGTCTTTCTTCGGCACTGGTACTATATTAGCGACCCATGACGGATAAGTTGTAACGGCTAGGAAACCATCATCCCACTGTTTTTGAACTTCCTCTTTGATTTTCACAGCCATGTCTGGTCTGGTTCTTCTGAGTTTCTGCTTAACAGGCGGACATTCCTCTCGCAGCGGCAGACGGTGCACAACCATGTCCGTATCCAACCCAGGCATATCCTCGTACGACCAAGCAAATATATCACTATACTCTTGCAGTATCTCAATCAGCCTTTGCTTGATGTCACTCTGCAGCGCAACCCCTATACGGATATTTCTCACAACTTCTTCCGACCCCATGTTGATAATCTCAATTTCCTCCTGATGAGGCAGAATGATTCTCTCTTCCTGTTTCAACAAACGAGTCAACTCCTCTGGCAAGTCGCTATCCTCAATAATCTCTTCCTCTGCTTGGAATACCGGATGCTCGAATTCAAAACGAGTCATAGGCGGTTCGTAGAAGATGTCATCTGAAATATTAGTCCTGCAAAGGAAATGGTTAAATGTTTCAAAACGCAGACAAAGCAAATAACCACGTTGCCATTTATTGTTAAAGTAAAAACAAGAACAACAAGGATCACAATATTTGTATATGAAATACACCTTTATTTCATGATTAAAACAATGCAAAACACATAATCAAGTAGCCCTAAGGTAAAATCACTATGCCCCGGGTAGGACATAGGATTATTCAACAATTGACAAAACAAATCATTACTATTTAAGAGTCACTGAGACAGTTTCCCGGATGGACCAGTTGTAGAGACTTTGTCCTGGCACGCTTGGCTTGATCCACGCGTCCATATCGCAGTCACTATCTCCGTCTTCAGCATCGGAAATAGCGTTGATTGTCTCAAAGCACACCCCGCTTGGCGTAATTGTTATCGGTCCCTTGAACCTGGGCGCTCCTGAAGATGACGCTGACGACGTCGGTCGATACCCTAGCCCAAACTTGTCATTCTTCACAGGAATCTCCAGTACCTGCCCCCAACCTTTAGTCTCACTAGTCTGCACCAAAGTCTGAGCTTCCTTGTAGGATGACACTGCCACCTCTGGCACTTTGCTGGTACCCTGAGCTTTGTCTTTAATCCGCAACCCTTCGAAGGCTTGACAAGGTGTCTCGTGTATTTATCCGTCGACTTCTACATATATGAACGAAGACAAGTGACTGACCAAAATGTCCTCCTCCCCGCAAACGGTAACAACACTATCACCCACCATGTACTTCAACTTCTGATGCAATGTGGACGTCACGGCCCCTGCAGCATGGATCCATGGGCGCCCAGGAAGGCAGCTATAAGCTGGATGGATATCCATGATGTAGAATTCGGTATCAAAAATTTCTGGCCCCACCTGAAGCGGTAATGTTATTGACCCAAACACTGATCGTTTCGTCCCGTCAAACGCCCTCACAACCAAATCGTTGGGCGTGCAAATAATTCCCCGTATGTCCAATTTCATCATGGCTTTCTTTGGCAATACGTTCAACGATGATCCAGTATCCACCAATACACGCGACATTACGGTGCCCCGACATTCCACCGATATATGCAAAGCCATGTTGTGCTCTCGACCCCTGGGTGTTAGATCAAAATTTGTGAAAGCCAGGCTATGTCCAGCGTTGACATGTGCCATTACCCCCTCTAACTGATTTACAGAAACTTCTTGAGGCACAAATGACGTATCCAGAATCTTTATCAAGGCGTTCTGATGGGCCTCGGAACATAACAACAATGACAAGATAGAAATCTTCGACGGCGTCTGCTGTAGGTGTTCAACAATTTTGTAGTCGCTTTTGCGAATCAGTCTCATGAACTCCTCTACGTCCTTGAGTGACGTATCCTTTTCTTTCAACTGAGTAGGCCCGCTTTCATTTACTTTGGCTTTGCCTTTGGCCAATCTCTCTGCTTCTATTTCAGGTGAGGTAAAGATCCTTCCGCTACGGGTCATTCCCCCTGTTCCAACGACATTATCAACAGCCCCAACTGGCTGGCTATTTACCACAATCTTTTCACTGTTGCAATATGCTTCTAATCCGTATGTCCACGGGACAACTTTCATACTCTCGAAGGGAACAGGCCCTGCTTTGGTAATCGTAATAGTTGGCCACTGGGAGGGCGTTGTTATCGTTATAGTCTTCCTCGGGATCGTCACCATTGCAATATCATTCTGCTTATCACATAATGCCTCCATGGGCTTCTCAACCGTAGTTCGATCAAATTGCAAGGTCCCTTCGTCGATCATGGCCTGAATGCCCTGCTTCAGATCAGTACAACCCTCAGGTTGGGTCCAACACTCTAAACAGTATTCATCACAACCAGGGAATACCCCCCTCTGAGCAACCTGTTTTTCACCTCACTCAATGGTGTCTTCAGTTTGTTAACATCCATCACCAGGTTCAAATTTTATTCTGTCAAGATGGCATTTGCCCCATGATTAGGCATAGGCTGTTGTACAATATTGGGCCCCACCTGGCCAAAGTTGATGGCTTTATTGTCCAACAAGTCTTGAACTTTATGCTTGAAAGCATGACAAGATTCTACATCATGTCCGGGCGCCCCGGAATGGAATTCACAATGCTTATTAGCGTCATACCCATAGGGAAGTACCGGTCCTGTAGGCGGTTCCAATGTTCTTTTCTCGACCAAATTCAAACCCAACAGTGTCTGAAGAAGCTCTGCATATGTCGACGGAGGCTTATCAAATACCCTCTTCGGCTTTACATTCTGAAACCTTCTCTGACCCTGATTCTGCCTTTGATGCTGCTGTGGTTGTTGTTGTTGCTGTTGTTGTTGTTGTTGCGGTTGGATTGGAATAGTAACACTGGATATCTGTTGAGGTTGAATGTACTGATTTCTGCCTCTGCCCTGGCCTCTGCCACCAAATACAACACTTGTATCACCCTGCCGTCTTCCACCGAACGCTTTTCTCGCACCCCCAGCTGAAGTAGATTCACCTGCCTGAATCTTTCCGATTTTAATTCCATTTTCGATCCTTTCCCCCATAAGGATCACATCGGAGAAGCTACCCATCGTAACATTGAGTAACTTGTCATAGTACATTCCTGTAAATGCCCCCATAAGCATGTCATTCATCTCCCTTTCAACCAAAGGAGGGTGCACCCGAGCTGCCATATCGCGCCACCGTTGCGCGTACTCTTTGAAACTTTCACCACTTTTCTGCGACAGACTCTGCAACTGAACTCTGTTTGGCGCCAAATCGCTGTTATATTTGTAATGCATAACGAAAGCATCAGCCAACTGCTTCCAGCTTCTAATCTGAGTGGGCTCCAGTCCCATGTACCATTCCAATGATGGTCCCGATAAGCTATCTTGAAAGAAATGCATGAGCATCCGTTCATCATTGGAATATGCAGACATCCTTCTACAATAAGAACGTACATGGACCTTTGGGCAGTTATCCCCTTTGTATTTGTCGAATGTTGGAGCCTTGAATTTTAATGGCACCCTCAGCCCTGGTACCAACCCCATAGTAGTCATATCTAACCCAGCGGAGTTCTGATTAACCACACCTTTCATCTGCTCTTCTAGCATTCTGATCCTCTGAACAGGGTCAATGGGGCCCTCAAGTCCCATACCTCTTCCCGAAAAAGCGCCGTCCTTGTGATCCACATTCCAGTCATTGCCATACCCATCGTAACCCATGTGACGGCCAAATCCTTGCTGATTGAACATAGGACCCTGTCCTCGGTTGCCGAACCCTTGATTGACCCCAGCAAGTCCAAAACCATTGTTGAAAGGAAATGCTCCAGCGCCGTTGTTATTCACATTACCGAATCCACCATTACCGTGGCCATACCCCTGATCGTTGTCGTAACCGTCATTACCAAAGCCTTGATCGTTGAACCCGAAGTTCCCGTCCTGATTGACATTGCCATACTCATTGTTTCCAAAGCCAGCCTTGTCACCGACTTCTTGATTGGCATCCCTAGTGTTGCCTTTGTTGTTAACAACAAGCCCATCACCACCATTTCCAGTGTTGCCATTACCAGCGCCAACACCTGCACCAATACCAGTGTTTCCGTTGACAGTCACAACAGGTGGAGTAACTAACGGTATCTCATCCTCCCGGCGAGGAGTTCCAACAGAATTTTGGTCAGTATTGCCATTTCCGTTTGCCCGCGTCAGCAGCGGCTGCACCAAGGTCTGAAGATTCTCCTGGCCCTTGGCCATACTCTCCATAGCTTGCATGAACAGAGTCAGCTTCTCACGGGTTTCCTGCATCTCGACCTGAACTTGATCCATTGCTTTCTTACAGTTGTTTCTGGTTGAGTAGTGGTGGATTCTTTGGTCGTCAATCCTGAAAAACCTGTGAGATGCAGGAAATAAGATAAAGATTCAACAAGTAACTGGAAATGCAAAATGAACATGCAGATGCAATATGTGTTTGTGCGTTAGGGAGATCAACCCCTGATTCTAGTGCTAAAGTGCCAGTGCAGTGACAGTGCTAAGAAGCTTGGATTCATCCACGGAAAAAACATCTCATGTATTGCTGAAGAGCCCAACAAGGCAGAAAGACAATATCTCTGAGTGTACACAATAACAAGAAGGCATGACCTCAACCAACAATCCTGGTGATGGTCAGCACAATGCAAATAAAGCATATACAACAGTGCATAAGGTAATCAAGTGCGACCATATGCCCGATACTCCTCTAACAGTCTCTTAGTCTTGGGATGATCTGGCTGAGAAAGCAACCCTTCGACAAGCGAGTCTCTTTGCCTGATAACACGCTGGAGATCCCTAATGGATTCCTCCCAAGCACCCTCTCCAAAGCACTCCTCCAGCTTCCGCTTCTGGGATTCAGACTCTTTCTTACGCTTGACAACTTTGTTCAATGAATTCTGAACTTCGTATCTCCTCATAACCTCTTCTTCAAACTTTTTCTGGCTAGCTTTCAACTGATCCTCTAACTTGGAGATTTGCAACTTCAGCTTATCTTCTCTCTCCTTGTTGTTGGTCAATGTAGCGTTCCAAGTTTTGTTGAACGTAGAGATCTCCAAGTAAGCTATATCAAGTGCTCTCTTCTTAGACTCCAGCATGTCATGAGAGCTCTTGAAATCTATCCCCAAACATTCACTCTTCTTTCATTGTTCAGTCAGTTCTGCACCTAACCGGTTCACCAGCTTTGTTTGCTGCTCGAAGGAATATACGACTTCATTCCTTTCGCTCCTGAGTTGCACTAGCTCTTCTTCCAACTTCTCGTTGGCTTTCATCAGCTCTTCTTTCTCCTTCACAACCTGCTCATATCTCTCAATAGACACAATAGTTGGCTCCTCAACCACAAGGGGAGCAGGAGGTAATACTACAGGCAACGGCATCAGCGCCTGCTTTGCCCTATCTTGGATCCAGACTTGGTACGAAGCATAGGCTTGACAATCATTCTTACCCAACAACGGCTTACCCCTCTTGTTGATATTATTCCAAGCATGCCGAAGCTTGGATGACAATTCTCCGCTCAGATCACCTGTGAAGTACAGAGATTCCTGCACTTCCTCCTCTTTTGGCGGGCTTCTCAAAGCATAACCGAATTGCCTGATCAACAATGAAGGATTGTAATTAACACACCCTTTCCTCCCAATCAGAGGAACGTTAGGATACCCGGCACAGCTGTAGATAATCTCAGATCCCAGTAAATCCCTATCAAACCAGACAACATCTTCTGAAGAAAGCCCCATCAGACGCTCAGACCATTCTACCGTAGCTGCAGACTCAGCAAAGATACCCTTCTTGGGCAGGTGACTATCAAACCACATATACAACAAAGGCACACAACAAGAGACGTTCTTGCCCCTCCTATTCTCGTTCTTATAATGCAGAGAATGATAGAAATCTCCAATCAGTGTAGGCACAGGATCGCCTGAAGCAAATATATGGAATGCATCCAAATCAACAAAGCCAGGCATATTAGGGAACAGTACAATGCCATATATACACAAAGCAAGGATAGCATTAAACACAATCCCACAGCCACTCTTGGTATATTCTTGTGCTTTCCCAACCAAGAACTTGAGAGAAAAACCAGAAACTCCATTCCACGAGGTTAACAGCAACTCTGAGGAGTCTAAATGCAAAGCAGCAGCCAAATCCTCCAGCTTGGGCTCAACACCCATATGAATGAAGGGTACCCTGCTCTGAATAGTCAACTCCAAGATCTCAGCATATTCCTCCATGGTCGGAGCCAGAATGAAGTCAGGGAAAGTAAAACACCTCAGCGGGGGATCATAGAACTGCATCAGCGCGTACAATCCGTTCAGCTCATACGTGGATGGTTTGCAAACCAACCTAAGCAGTTTCCCATAACTCTTCCTGAAGCTTCTCTTCACATCATCATCAGCCAAGGATATCAAACCAAGCAAAGAAGAAACATCTGGAGTAGGAAACTTGTAAGCCACAGTCTTCTTCAAAGCATCCATAATATCAGCAGACAAAAATCCGGGCAACTAGAATCAGAGGGTATGAAATGCACCTGCAGCACAAACACGCATTAATGATATGTAAAATGAGTATGCAACAATGTAACATGCAAACATGCAACAGGGATCAAGTGATATATTGCTGAAGAGATCCGTCCACAATATCTGTCCCAACAGACCCACAATACTGCTCAAACCTGGTCTCAACAGACCCATAACAATGCTCCACTTTGGTCTCAAAAGACCTATAACAAAGCTCCAACCTAGTCTCAACAGACCTATAACAAAGCTCCAACCTGGTCTCAACAGACCCATAACACTGCCCTGATAAAGAACCCCAAGTAACCACACATGCTGATCCAATATGAAGAAAACCGGGTAGTCTGGAGGTCAAGTTTCCTGCATGCCCCAATCCCTCTCACAGGTAGGTGTCCTATCAACTGACACAAGGTACGGCATACTATGCGGTCGTCGGCGTCACATACTTTCAAGACTGATGATACGATACCCAGAAGGTGTGGCATCATCATGTCCTGAAGAGGCCTCACTTAGCCAACTTCCAATTGATCGGTCCCCAGAGTCGACAATCCAACTAACCAACAACCCCCCAACCCAAAGGGTTGAAAAAGAAGTCAACCAGAAGAACCTCGTCTGAGCGTGGATTTTGCGGGACACTAGTACATGCAAAGCATGCACGCGCCCGCTACTTTCCACAACTAATTCTAGGTGCACTCAAGCCCAGGTCTGACTTATCCCTCAATCTGAACCCCTACCCAGCATAACACCAATAATATAATGCTGAAAGTAAATACAGAAAGGTAAATCCATACAAAACCCACGACGGGAAAACAAGCGCTAGGATTGACTTGCGTAGGGAACCGTTGGAGTCCCCAGCAGAGTCGTCAGTTGTCGCTACTGCGAAAATCGGCGCCGGCTATGATAGAAGAGTCGCCACTGTGCGTTATTTATCCCACAAGAGGGAAAGGAAATGCTCAGAGTAAACCTAACGCAAAACGGGAAAGGAATGGTCATCGCAACCAAATTCCTGGATTCGAGAGTCGATTACGCAAGGGGAAGGTATTAGCACCCCTCACGTCCGTCGTACTCGACGGGATCCACGCTTATTTTCTAGTACGGATTGTTATTCTATCTACTCTACAGGTCTGGGTTAAAAAGAAAAGAGAAAAGAGACTCGATAGAGCTTCGCCGCTCTATGCCTATGTATTCCCTCGTGCAATGGGAAAGTCAGAGTCTACGTAGTTTGACTAACTACGGATGAAGGTGGGAAGGTTGCTCGCTAGGATACGGCATCCTATGCCTACGTACTTTCATACAGCATGAAAGATCAGAGCAAACGTAGTTCGGGCAACGGAAGACACGAGCTTGTCTGACTGTTTTTTTATTACCTTCAAAAAGGGTTTTTCTTCATTAAGAGTCCAAGCGGACAAAAGTGACACTTTGATGTTTGTTTTGAATCTTTTACGAAAGAAGTGTTTTTTAGTTTGTTTGCAATCTCTGACGCACTGGAGACTATGATTTGAGAGTGACTACGTCGCGTGTCACCCAAAGGGTACCACACTGAGCAGCCAGACTACTGGATAAAAGCTCTCCAGTAACCCTTTCTCAAATAGCTTAAGGCTCATAATGTACGACATCGATTAACCTTATTACTGTATTTGTGAGTTGTTTTAAGATGAGAAAGAAGAAAGAAGCTCTAAAAAGCCTAGGGTTGAAAAGGGAATAAAACTAACCTAATGTTGTCATGCATGGATAAGAATCCTAATGTCTGTCATAATTCCCTCCTGCACAGAGGAAATCACAGATCCTAGGGGATAAACAGAAAAGTAGCAAGCAAATACAGTAAAATGCATGCAATGCAGCAATACAAGTGAGGCAAGGCAGTCCCACTCAACCTCGAACCTGGGAAAACAAAAGGCAAAGTGAATCGACATTCACTTCAAACCTAGGGGTAAGCTGGACAAGCCAACAAACAATACAGAAAACAAAACCCAAAGCAGAGGAGGCAGCCCAAGCAGCAGCACCAAACTCCTACAGCAAACAGCACAAGCAGCAGCTCTGACAGCAACAAACTTCATCTTCATGAATCTTCAATCTTCAAGTTTCAATAAACTTTCAATCTTTAATAAGCACCAAGCTTCAACAAGCTCCTAACTTCAACAAGCAACCAGCTTAAACCAGCAAACTTCAACAAGTAAACAGCTTAAACAAGCTCCTAACTTCATCTTCAACAAGCAGCAAAACCCTAGCTTTAACAAGCAACCAGCTTCAACAAGCACAAACTTCATTCTCAACAAGCTTCAACAAGCAACCTCCAGAGGAGAATCATTCAACAAGATCAAGTTGAAGTGTTAAGAAACTCAATGACAACCAAGGGAAGCCATTAAGATCTTAACACTGTAAGAGAATGGCATCCTCAAAGTTCTACTCTTAAAGCATGCCACTCATCCCTCCAAGGGAGAGATGTGACTTATTTAAGAGGAATTTATGTCATTGGATTGAATGGAGATGAACAATATGCTCCATGTTTGAAGAAAGGAACAAAACTAGTCTAATGCTCTTCCTAAAACCCTAGTTTTCCTAAGCTTCTGACAAGCATCCACAAGATGAGAAAATCTTCACATTCAAGCTCCTTCAAGCTCTCCAAAGCATCTTCAACTGGTCTTCATCTTCACCCAAGCACAAGAGCACCACCACCCTAATCTAAGGGGAACTATGAGTTAAAACTAGCCAAATTAGTTCATTAGAAACACCTAGAAGTTACTCCTAACACTAAATCTAATTAAAATACCAAAAGTGATTGTAAAATCATATGAAAAATTCTAAGGGTTCCTAAACCTCTTAAGAATCACTCCATACAAAAACCAGGGGGTTAACCATCAATTAAGTCCTAAAACTATGCCTTAAACCTAAGGGTACTATCCTAAAACCCTAATTCTATACCACCTATTGTTTATTGTCCAAAACAACCTAAAATTCTCTCACAAAATTATGAGAAAATTACTAGGGGTACATGCATATCTAAGCTAACTAGCCTAAAAAGAATCAACTCAAAATCATACACCAAACACCCATACTAAAATCAGCAAGATCATGTATCAACCATATTCAAAATAAAAGCAATTAGACTTAAAAAAAAATACAATTAAATTCTAAAAGGCATGAATTAATAATTTTTCAATTTCCTAAAATTCTAGACTCTCTAGAGAGTCAGGGGGAAAAAACCTGGATTAAAAAGATTAATTTTCCTAATTATGGTGAATTAATTTCTAACTATATGCAAAATGTAAAATAAAAGAAAATATAAAGAAAATAGAGAAAAGCGCGTTGCAAATAAAAATTATATCATGTTATAACCCAGACATGGGCCTAAGAGGGGGTGCGCGTATCAAGTCTGGCTAAGCCCAAACACAATTAACAGAAAATAATGGAAAATGAAAGGAAATTGGGAAACGTGTGTGTTGAATAGCAAAGGATTCACGTTGTAATTTCAATTGGGCCTAGACTGGGGTGTGGTTAGCAAAGAATTACTTAAGCCCGTCCAAACTTAAATTAATGAAATGGTGAGTTTCATCAAACTCACCTTCTCTTCAGATATTGAGACGCAATCATGGTCGTGGATTCATGCTTCCAGTCAAAGGTCAAACACAAACCAATGGCAAGAGATTCATCTTCTCCAAATTTGAAAAAGGAAAGGGAAATGTTCAGGACGGTGGCCTGAGCTTTGCGCCACCGTCGTCTCCGGTTAGTTCATCCCCAAAGCACATCAATCCACAAAACTAAACATCCAAACTCACTCGTTTTTTTATCCTGAGTCATATTATGACCTCCATTTTCATTGATTCTAACCCTAACTCCAAAACCGATCCAAAGTTCAGAAAATTCACCAAGTCTTGAATCACTCAATTCTTGCAATTAATGATCCTAAACTCATCTACACGCATCACTGGTCAAAACTTGCTATTCAGCCATGCTTAAAGCCTCAAGAATCAAGAGATATCTCCCTCAACGGAAATCTTGCACTGACCTAAAGTCTCACGAATCACTCAATTCTTGTACCTAAATCCATCCTAGCATTATCACTAACCTAACCACATATCAAATTCTACTCAATTCTCCCTAGATCAATGTAGAATTTGGAAGTTACTAACTTGATGAAAGCTCACTAACAGAAGCACTTGGAGCAACTTCTTGTTACAAGCCAATCCAAGATCACATAACCACTTGGTTACACTCAAAACACCATTTTGAACAAGTTTCATGTTGAACAATTTTCCATTTGAAGCTTGCAAGTTGGAGTTATGGACCTATGATCACAAATGACCTATAATCACCAATACCCAAAATACCCCTGGCTTGCAAAGATCATATCTTGAGTTCTACAAATCCTATCAAGGACTTCTAGTACTATATGGAAATATAAGATCAATATCTACAACTCTCATGTTGGCCAAAAATCCATTTGAAAACTTCTTGAAGGGCAAAAGTGGCTTGGGAGTCAAGTGACTTTCACAGATAAATTTTAATGTCATCTGATGACCTGTAACTTGCAAGGACCATAACTTGAGTTCTATAAATCCCCTTGAGGACTTCTAGCACTCAAATTAAAGGTATTGAGATTCTATACAAGTTTCATGTTGGCCAAAGATCCATTTGAAACTTGTATTTTGACTTATGTGGCTTTGAAGTTAGGCACTAAATAGGGGATTTTACACTGAAACCCTAATTTAGCAACTTCCCACATCCTTGATTCTTCTTTGCTTGATATTGGCACAACACCACACATTTATCAACATACCAATCCATGAACCTCATGACTTCAAAGTAGGCTTTGATGCTCTCCAATTTTCTCAATTGACCTAGGATTGACCCAGATGAAACCCTAGTTGACTGCACCTCAACTGTGTCTCTTGTACTTGAATCAATGACTTGTCTCAGCTTCAATAGGGCCCTCTAGGCATTCCATGAGATCCATACACACCTCAAATTCACATTCCATGTTTCACATCCCACTGATGATTCCCAATATTCCTCAAGATAGGAGCAAAACCCACATGTAGGCACTCAAACTTCTCAAGACTTCAAATCAATTCTTGATGGCCTGGATGACTTCTCATACTTGTATAACACCTCTTGCTAGGCTCTTCTCTTGATAGACACCCATGATCCCTTGTTGGATGCATGATATGCCATGATATGCAAATGATTGAACTATGTACATGATGTAACTATGCAAATGAAATGCAATGAAACATAAATCAGGCAAGAAAAGGTTGAGTAAATTTTGGGGTGCAACACTGACAAAAAGGGAAAAGACAAGGTCATCGCAACCAAATCTTGGGTTCGGGAGTCGGTTACACAAGGGGAAGGTATGACCACCCGTCACATCCGTCGTACTCGACGGGATCCATGCTTGTTATCTATCTAAAGGGTGTTAAACTATCTACGCTACAGGCCACATGGACAAAAGAAAAGGAAAGAGACTCGATGGAGCGTCGCCGCTCTATGCCTACGTACTCCCTTGTACAATGGGAAAGTCAGAGTCCACGTAGTTCGGAAGACTACGGGTGAAAGTGGGGGGGGGGGGAGGTTGCTCGCCAAGACATCATTGTCTTGTGCCTATGTATCCTCATCTGGTATGAGAAATCAGAGCAAACGTAGTTCGGCTAACACGACCACAGGTTGGTTCAAGTGTTTTAATCGAGTAGGGTTAAACCTTCATTCTAGCAGTTACGGATGATGCCTGTTTGCGGTAGAACCAAGAGTTAACAACACTCTTTTCTGAAAATGGTTTTCAATTAATCCCAAAGGATAAAAAGTTTGAGGTTTTGTTTGTGTTTTTTAGTGAAGAAGAAGTGAATTGAATTGTGTTTGTAATTCATGTTGTACTAAAGACTATAACTTAGGAGCGAATGTGTCGCATATCTTCCAAAGGACATACACTAACACTCTAGACAATTGAGAGGAGGCCCCCCAATCATCATTTCCCAAATGCTTAAGGCTCGTAGCGTACAACACTTATTATCCTTTATTAGATGTTTTAAAGAAGTTTTGAGATGAGAAGAGAGAAGACACAACTAAGGGAGACTAAACTCAACCTAATGTTATCATGCAATGTACACCTATGATTGGGATTAAGAGGGGAAGATATACCCTAATGTTAGCATGCTTGGATTGAACACTTAATGTCTCTCCTACTCCTAAAAGGGACTATGAATCTTAAGGGATCATGGCAATAGAACCAAGAAAACACAAGATAAATCAATCATAAATGAAAAGGAAGAAAGGGATGCAAACATGGAATGCAACACAAAGAAAAGAGGGAGGAAAAAAGTGTGGGGCAGCAACCACCACAAGCACATCTCAACCTCTTGAAAACAACCAAACAAATGCACAACAAAAATAAATGCAAGCAAAGAAACTTGAACAAGTCCAAGTAAAAGTGAGATGAAATGGGAGAAGCGAGCTCCTACGACCATCGATCATCAATCACCGAAGAAAAGTGGGAGGAAAAAGTGTGGGACAGTAGCCACCACAAGCACATCTCAACCTCTTATTCTTCATACTCAAGCAAAACTAAAGATGAACATCACTTTGAACAACATATAAAAGAGTATGCATTCAAGTGGAAATCGAACACACGTGTCGACGAAATCATGACTAAACGATCAAGATTAACAACACAACATCCAAAACATCTCACTCCTAATGCATCATGCTGATCCATGAGAATTTGAAGTGAAATGATACCAAAACAACCTTGAAAAACAGCAAAGCAGGCCTGCTGGCACAGTGCTAATCGATTAACACCAGGGGTTAATTGATTAACCATTGAAAAATGTTTGAAAATTGGAATATTCGCATTGGTTAATCAATTAACCAGTTTGCACTGCATCTGGTTAACCGATTAACACTATACCAAAAGCAGAAAACAACAGCTCTAAAGCACTTTTCAGCAATTAATCACTTCTCCAATAATCCAGATAATTGTATAATCAATTAAGCACGAAGTTAAACCAGAAAACGGTGATCCAATCAACATGTAAATACATTAAAATAGCAAGATCACCAATCACATAGATCAAATCAACCAAAAGTCAATCAAAAATGAAGATCCACATTGAATATGCAAAATAAGCTCAAAATATCAACGGGTCTAGAATTCCAACCTACAAAGCGGAGAATTGCTTTGGTAATTGTTGATTCAACTTCAATTGAGCAGATCCAAGCTAGAAATACATAATTCCTTCAAGATCCAAGTGAGTTCTTGTAGTAGAAATGAAGATCCACCAAAATTAAGCTAAATCAAACCAAATAAGCTCTTCTAGATCCACTTCCAAATTCAGATCCACATTAGCACGAAAATTGAATGGAGAATTGGAAATGATATGGATGAAGGATGAAGGTTTTAGCTCTAGAATTCAATGATTCCAATGGAGAATCAAAGAATTCAAGGTGAGAGCTCTAATGGAGTTTGGGAGTGAAAACATTGAGAGAAAATTCAAGAGTGTATGAATTCTGAAAAATGAAATGGAATTATGAGGATTGTGTGTGTGAGGTTTGGAGCAAATCATTTAAGTATGCTCTTGGTTTGGATCCAAATGTGGTTTGGAGTGTGGTTTGTGAAAATTGGGATGGGATTAGGAATGGGAAATTGGAGGGAACTTTAATTAATTTGAAAATTAACCAAAATTCAAAGTGGTTCTAGATCCTTCCTTTGGTGTAAAATCAATTTCTCAAGTGATCAAAATGGATCCCAAAGTGGCCTCTATTGAAAATTCACGTGCAGAGCTGAACTCTGCCTTGGTTTATTGGTTAACCATACGGGTTAATCGATTAACACCTTCAAAAATTCAAATTTGACCTGGTGTTGACTTGGTTAATCAGTTAATACCTTCAAAATTTGAATTTTGGCGCCTTTTGGAGGGAAATCTGCACATTTGCCCGTTTTCAACCATTTTAAGCCATGTTCAGCCTCTGAAACTTGATCTTGAATACTATAGTTGTGAGAATGCTTGAGATAGCCTGAATGTTGCTTTTTGATCTGAAAATATCCTGCAAAATAAAATAAAATCGACCACTCGATCGCTGGGCAAAATCTCCTGATGCTTGTTGTTTAGACTCATGCACTAAGGAGAGACCTGAGCCACAGGAAAACCTTGATCCCCTGGCTCAAGAGAAAATGCTATGCTATACAATAAAATGAAAAATGAAAAGAAAACATAAGCTAAGTACAAGAAACGGTTGGTCAAATTTTGGGGTACAACACTGTGTTATGTGCTACTGCCTACTTTGGAGGAGTTCTCTATGTTGCTTAGAGTTCCTATCTTGGACCAGATGCCTTTTTATCATACTGACACTGAGCCTGATTTGACTAAGCTTGCTAATGCCCTTCATTTGGATGCTCTTGAGCTAAAAGGGAAGTTGGTTAAGAGAAATGGAATGTCTAGATTTCCACTATCTTTCTTGGTTGGTAAGGCTCAACAGTTTGCAAAGGATGGTTGTTGGGTTGTCTTTAATGCCATCTTGGCTCTGTGCATATATGGTATAATGTTGTTTCTGAATATTCCAGAATTAGTGGATTTGGATGCTTTCCACATTTTTGCTTCGGGAAATCCTGTGCCTACACTTTTGGGGGATATATATATCATTCTGTGCATTACAAGAATGATAATCGGAGAGGGAAGAATATGTCTTGTTGTGTACCTCTTTTGTACAAATGGTTTGTAAGTCACCTTCTCAAGTCCGGTTCTTTTGTTGATACTGCAGGTACCTCAGAGTGGTCAGAGAGACTGATGGGCTTGACTTCTAAGAACATCGTATGGTTTGATAGAGATCAGTTGGGCACAGAGATTATCTTTAGTTGTGGTGGTTTTCCTAAAGTCCCGTTAATTGGAAGGAAAGGAGGCATTAACTATAACCCATCTCTTGCAGTGAGGCAGTTTGGGTATGCTCTGAGAGAACCTCCTAAGGAAGAGGAAATACAAGAATCTTTGTATTTCACTGGTTTGCTTGAGAATGAGACCCTGATCAGAGTTGAGAAAGCTTGGAAAAAGATTCACCGTAGAGGGAAAGTTTCTTTGGGGAAAAGCAACAGTAGAGCTTATGATCCTTATGTGACTCGGATTCAGGAGAGAGCTGGGAGATTGTTGATGCCTTTTCCACCTTGTGAGCCTTTATATCCTTTGATGATCAAGGATCCGACTACTGTTGATGTTCAGAGATATAATCAATTATGGTCCGAGAAGGAAGAGTTGCATAAGGCAAAGGAGGAATTGGAGAAAGAGATTGTTCAGCTCCGTAGCGAGAGGAATGAAGCTACTTATTCATATAAGAAGCAAACTGAGTTGGTGAACAAGCTAGGTACAGAGTTAACTATAGAGATACGCGCCCGAGAGCGTCTGGGTTTAGACTTGAAGAGCGTCAGTGATGTTCTTAGTTCCAAGAAGAAGGAATTAGACAAAGCATATCTAGAGATTTCCAAGTTTAATGCACAATGGAATTCCATCTTAACCAATAACAAAGAGCGGGAAGATGAGCTCAAACAACAGATTGCTAAGTTGAAAGCTCAACTCCAAGTGAAGGATGAGAAGATTGTAGCTGAATCCTCACTCCGACGTGACAGTGATTGCAAATTGAATGAAGTGCATGCAACGTTGGATGATTACAAGCCTAGAGCTAATGTTAAGAGGTGTAAGCTTTAGGAGGCTTTTGGTGAAGGCGCTTGGGAGGATTATTCTCAGGGTTTGCAGACTACTATTAGCCGAAGAGTGTTGCTCATCCAGGGGTTGCCTGACAGGTCAGACCATCCAGAGACGAAGGAGCTGTTAGAGGATTTCCAGTATCATTGTCATACTTGATTGTATTTGTTTTCTTTGTAGTATATTGTTATGATGTATATTGACCATCACCAGATCTGTTGGATGAGGTCATTTTGATTGTTGTAGCACTATGCTTTGTATCTGACTCTTGGCTCTCATTTTATTCATGAGGAGTTTGTTATTGCTTATATGTTAGCTCTCCATTGTCGTGTTGTTCTTGAGGAACTAGAATCGAGGGGGAAATTTCCCTAACACATATATACATGTCTGCATACTGCATCATTTTGGCATTTTGCATCGTAGGTGCTCAGGAACCATTAACCTTATCTCCGTGGTGTGTTAGTTTGTTTCAGGATTGACAATCAAACGACTCATTGTTACGCTACTCGGGGAAGTCAACGCAAGATTATGGAGCAGATGCAAGCTGAGATGCAAGAACTCCGTGACAGGATGACCCAGTTCATGGATTTGATGTAGGGTGTTGCAAATGGCCAAGAGCAGCTGAGGACTTTGGTGCAACCATTAATTGCTAGGGTTGATGGGAATGTTGTACTTCACGGGGGAACTGCTACTAATCCTCCTCGTAATGATGGTGGTACGCCACATGCTAATATTGTTCCTTCAGTTATTATCCCTCCGGGCGGAGGTAATGTAGGTGGAATCCCTATACCTGAGAGAACGTATGTTATGCATGGCAATAATGTTCCTCAGTGGGATGAGGATCAGCAAGAAGATGTGTTCTCTATGAGGGATGTTGGTGCAGGGTTGCCGTCTGAGGCAGATAAGAGGTTTAAGCTGATTGAAGAGAAGATGCAAAGCTATGAAAATCAGAACTCTATGGGATTGGATATGGCCAATCTAGGGCTGATCCCAGATTTGAAAGTACCATTGAAGTTCAAAGTTCCTGATTTCAACAAATACAAAGGCACTACTTGTCCTAGGGTTCATCTTCGTTCCTACTATCGCAAAATGTCTGCCTATTCTGATGATGAAAAGTTGCTTATGCATTTTTTCCAGGACAGTCTTTCTGGTCCGTCGCTTGAGTGGTATATGAGCTTAGAACCAGTCAACATCCGATGCTGGAGGGATTTGGCTGAGGCGTTTGTTAAGCAATACCAATACAACAGTGACCTGGTGCCTAACAGAGTCCAATTGCAGAATTTATCTCAGAAGAATAATGAATGCTTTAAGGAGTACGCCCAGAGGTGGCGCGAATTGGGAGCTAGAGTGAAACCTCCCAATGTGGAGCAGGAGCTGATAGATATGTTTGTTGGCACACTACCAGGGGTGTACCAAGAGAAGCTAATTGGCAACATGTTAGAAAGTTTTTCTGATCTAATCATTATGGGTGAAAGAGTCGAGAACAGAATTAAGCTAGGTAGGATTCAAGTCGGTGAAGGATCCACATCTGGTGGAGGGAGAAAGATTTTTGGGAATAAAAAGAGGGAGGGAGAAGCTAATGCAATACCAAGTTCTCAGGGAAGAAGCAGAAATCAGCGTCAACACTACCATCAATAGAAACCTCAGGTTGCAAGTATTACCATACCTGCGGTACCTCAACCACCACAACAATAACCACAACATAATCAACAAATTATGCTCTTCGCAGATTTCAAGATCGTGGCAGGGCAGTAAACAGACAGTTTGATGCGCCACAGATGCCATACTCGCTGTTGCTTCAACACTTGTTGCAATTACAACTGATATAGAAAAGGACTCTGGCTCCTTTGACAGGTGCACCACCTCCTGGTTATGATGCTAATGCTATGTGTGAATTTCATTCTGGTGCCCCAGGTCACAACATCGATAACTGTAAAGCGTTCAAGCATAAGGTTCAGGACCTTATAGACAACAAAGCCATTAACGTTTCTCACGATGCACCCAATGTAGTGTAGAATCCCATGACCAATCATGGGGCAACTAGGGTTAGTGCCATTATTGAGGATGAGAGTTTGAATTTGGTAGCTGATGTCGAAGAGTTGAAGACGCTGTTGAGTTTCATGAAAGACAAATTGTTGAGTGGAGGGGTATTTCCTGTGTGTGATAAAGCTTGTGCAGAGTGTTTGGTCCATCTTGAGGGGTGTGAGAAGTTGAAGAGTCATACTCAGAAGCTGATGAATGATGGTATCTTACAATTTGACAGAGCCTTTGAGGAGAAGAAAAAGGAGAAAATAGTTGATGAAGAAAGGATGAAGTTTCGCCAATTTTGATTCCGTACAAGATTATCACTATTTCTGCACCACCTAGGCCTCTAACCATCATTATCACCAAAGCTGGTCCTATACCGTATGAGAGTACTAAGGCTATTCCTTAGAATTACAGAGCTGAAGTCTACTGTAATAGGCAGAAGCAAGAACTGAAAAGTTCACCGTTGGATTTTGTGGACAACTTAGTAGGTGCTGGTGGGATTACCCGGAGTGGAAGAGTGTTTTCGCCTCCTGAAGTGAGTGTTGAAAAGTCTGACAAGGGTATAGGTAAAACAGTGGTTGAGGAGACTTCTCAAGATGATGAGAAAGAGACCTTGTTGAAGGAGGCGGAAAAGTTCATGCGCTTGATCCGAAAGAGTGATTACAAGATTGTAGATCACTTACAGAAAACGCCTTCAAAGATCTCTATTCTGTCATTGTTGTTGTGTTCCGAGGCACACATAAATGCTCTTTTAAGAATCCTGAATACAGCTTATGTGCCACAGGAGATATCTATGAATCAGCTCGAAGGAGTAGTGGCACCCGTTAATGTTGGTAACGAGATGGGCTTTACTGATTTGGATTTGATGTCCAAGGGACGAAATCATAACGGGGTCCATAATATCTCTTTTGAATGCATACTTTACTGAATATCTCTATTGAATGTAGAGGGTTCGTAATATCGCACGTGCTGGTTGATACCGGGTCATCCTTGAATGTACTTTCCAAGAAAGCGTTAATGAAGCTGGATACCCGAGGTATAATGTATACTCCAAGTGACTTGGTGGTACGAGCGTTTGACGAGACTAGAAGGTCCATGTTTAGGTTGTTGACTTTGCCAATCTAGGTCGGTCCGGAGGTGTTTGATGTTGTGTTTTATATCATGGATATTCAGCCAGCTTATAGTTGTCTGCTGGGACGTCCCTGGATACATTCGGCAGGCGCCGTAACGTCTACGCTGCACCAAAAGTTGAAATACATGGTGGGTGGCAGTGTTGTTACTGTTTGTGGAGAAGAAGATGTTATGATAAGTCATTTGTCTTCGTTTAAATATGTCGAAGTTGACGGCGATATCCATGAGACTTTATGCCAGGCTTTCGAGACTGTACAGATCAAGGATAAAGCACCAGTTGTGGCCAAGGCACCGAAAGTTGCCATGTCATCTTTCAAAGAAGCACAGGCTGTGGTGAAGGCTGGGGCACCACAAGGTTGGGGCCAGGTGTCGAACATCCCCAACAAGCAAGACAAATTCAGACTGGGGTATTGCCCGTCTTCTTCCTCACAGAGCGTGCCGCGTTATAAGGGACCCGTCCAATTTACCAGCGGTGGGGTGATCTTTGAACAGATTAATGCCGTATCTGATGAAGAAGGTGACATCAATTGCTATATGGATACATGGATTCAGCCATGTACTCCTGATCAGAGCCTAAACAACTGGACTGTCAAAGAAGTCATCCAAACGACGAATGAAGAGTAATGATTTGTTTTATTGATTATATGTAGCCTTATGTTCTACCCGGAGCATAGCGGTATTTGTCTTCAGGGCCTAATGGTTTATGTTTGAACAATCATTTTATTAATCAATCAAAGGGCGTTTTTCTGCATTCAAATATTGTGATCTCTGTCTTTCCTGTTTTTATTTTTAACAATAAAATGGCAATGTTGGTTTGTGCTTGTTTGCATATCAATTTAAGCATTAAATCATCATCATTGCAGGTTTCACATTGCAGATGACACCGCTCCAGAATTGTCTATGACCCTCTTTGACTTTAATAATCCGATATTTCAAGCCGAAGAAGAGATTGATGAAGATGAAGACTTGCCAGAAGAGCTAGCCAGACTTTTGAAACAAAAAGAGAAAGTCATTCTGCATCATCAGGAGGAAATTGAGGTCGTCAACTTGGGTACTAAGGAAGTCAGAAGAGATGTCAGGATAGGGGCTGCATTGCAGAGTGATGTCAAGCAAAGATTGGTTGAAATGCTCTGTGAGTATAGTGATATCTTTGCTTGGTCATACGAAGATATGCGCGGTCTTGATACTGACATCGTGGTTCATCACTTGCCTTGGCGTGAAGAGTGTCCGCCTGTTAAGCAGAAGCTCAGAAGGACCAGACCAGACATGGCAGTAAAAATCAAAGAAGAAGTCCAAAAGCAGTTGGACGCAGGATTTCTCGCCGTAACAACTTACCCTTCGTGGGTCACTAACATCGTACTTGTACCAAACAAGGATGGTAAGGTGAGGATGTGTGTTGATTATAGAGACTTGAATAAAGTGATCCCGAATGATGACTTCTCGCTCCCCCACATTGATGTATTGGTTGATAATACTGCTCAGTATTCGGTGTTTTCCTTCATGGACGGCTTTTCCGGATATAATCAGATTAAAATGGCGCCGGAGGATATGGAGAAAACAACGTTTATTACACCGTGGGGGACTTTCTGTTATAAGGTAATTCCTTTTGGGTTGAAGAACGTCGGGGTACCCTATCAGCAGGCTATGGTGACTCTTTTTCATGATATGATTCATCATGAGATTGAAGTATATGTTGATGACATGATTGTAAAGTCATAGACAGAGGAGGAACATCTGGTAAATCTTTTGAAGCTATTCGAGAGGCTAAGGAAATTCAAATTAAGGTTGAATCCAAACAAGTGCACTTTTGGGGTCAGGTCAGGAAAGTTGTTGGGGTTCATTGTCAGTGAAAAAGGAATCAAGGTCGATCCTGCAAAAATAAAAGCAATTCAAGATATGCCAGTGCCAAAAATGGAGAAAGAGGTTCGTGGTTTCTTGGGTAGGTTGAACTACATTGCTAGGTTCATATCTCATCTCACAGCCACGTGTGAACCCATGTTCAAATTGTTAAAGAAAGATCAGGCGGTTATCTGGATTGAAAATTGCCAAAGGGCATTTGATAAAATAAAAGAATATTTGTAGGAGCCTCCGATACTGATACCTCCAGTAGCTGGAAGACCATTGATAATGTATTTAACGGTTCTTGAGAACAACATGGGTTGTGTTTTCGGCCAGCATGACGAGACTGGAAGAAAAGAGCATGCAATTTACTACTTGAGTAAAAAGTTCACAGACTGTGAGTCCAGATACTCAATGTTGCAAAAGACTTGTTGCACACTCGCCTGGGCTGCCAAACTCCTGAGATAGTATATGCTAAATCATACAACCATGCTGATTTCGAAGATGGATCCGATTAAATACGTCTTCGAAAAGCAACCACTTTCGGGGACTGTCGCAATTGCGAAAACACCCGGCAGAAAACAGAAGAGTCGCCAGCTTTCGTTATTTATCCCAAAGATAGGGAAAGGAAACGATCGGAAAAACCTAACGAAAAATGGAAAGACAAGGTCATCGCAACCAAGTCCTGTATTTGGGAGTCGGTTACGCACGGGGAAGGTATGAGCACCCCTCACGTTCGTCGTACTCGACGGGATCCACGCTTTGTTGTCTAACTAAAAGGGTGTGTTGAAACTATCTACGCTAAAGGTCAAGAGACAAAATAAAAATAAAGGACTCGGCAGAGCATCGCCGCTCTGTGCCTACGTATTCCCTCGTGCAATGGGAAAGTCATAGTCAACGTAGTTCGGCTAACTACGGGTGAAAGGGGGAAGGTTGCTTGCCAAGACATCGCGTCTTGTGCCTACGTACTTTCATCTGGTATGAAAGATCAGAGGAAACGTAGTTCGGGCTAAAAAGACCACGGGATGGTTCAAAAGTTTTTAGGCCCGAGTAGGGTTAACAAGAAGTTCTAGCAGTTGGTGTATGCAGCTCGACCATTGGAGACTTAGGCGTTACTGTTTGCGGCAGAACTACAAGTTAACAACACTCTTTTGTCTGAAAAGATTTTCCTCGATTAAGAGTCCTAAAGGACAAAAAAAGATTTGAAGTGTTTTTGTGTTTTTTAGAGAAGAAGTGTTTTGATTATTGAGTGTTTATAATGTATGTTGTACTAAAGTCTAAAACCTAGGAGCGAATGCGTCGCATATCGTCCTAAGGACGTATACTAAACACTATAGGCAATTGAGAGGTAGCCACTCAATCACTATTTCCCAAGTACAAGGCTCATGGCACAACATCCATTATCTTTATTAACTATGTTAGAATTGTATGAAGATGAGGAAGAGAGAAAGGACTCTAAAGGGGACTAACTCAAAACCTTAAAGTTATCATGAAAAGTGGACTTAGAGTTGGGATGCAAAAGGGGACTACCTAATGTTAGCATGCATAGTTCGAATCCTAATGTCTATAACCATCCTTAATCAAGGAAGGTTAGGTCCTAAGGGGAACATGGCAAGGCAAGACCAAAAGGAGGAAACATAATAAAATGCAACATACAAATACATAAATGCACACTTAGAATGGTGGGAGGGAGGAAGAAATGTGTGGGGCAGCAGCCGCCACAAGCTCGTCTCGACCTCAACAACGATGCAAGAATGATGCAAACATGGAAAGGAAAGCCATAGATGGAAACAAACAAACATGCAAAGAATCATCACTTTGGACCACATACATAAGTATGCATCCAAGTGGAAAATGAACACAAGTATCGACAAAATCATGATCAACCAAACACAAACAGTGGCAAACACCAAAAACATTTCATTCCTAATGCATCATATCAATTTATGAAGATTCGAAGTGAAACGGTATGCAAACAATCAAACAAAGTAGCAAAACAGGCCTGCCAGCACAGTGTTAATCGGTTAACACACTGTTAACGTTTAAAAAATTGAAAATTTGAACTGGTTAATCGGTTAACCATATGCGTTAACCGATTAACACTGTAAAAACTTTGAAAAATTTGAAAATTTGAACTGGTTAATCGGTTAACCATATGCGTTAACTGATTAACACTGTGCTGACAGCAGAAAACAGCAATGCAGAATCACTTTTCAACAACTTATCACTTCTCCAAACATGCCCATGATCATATAATAAGCCATGCACGAAATTAAATCAGCAAACCATGATTCCAACAACATGTATACAGATCCAAACAACATCAACACAGATCATATGAATCAAAATGCAGCAAATCAATCAAAAATGAAAATCACCATGATGAACATGCAATTAAGCTAAAAACAAAATCGGATCAAGAATTTCCAACCTACGAAGCGGAGATTTGCTTTGATTAATATTGATTTGCTGGAAATGAGTAGATCGAAGAAAGAAACCCGGAATACTTCAAGATCCAAGCTAATCCTTGTAGTAGAGATGGAGATCCTTCAAGATTAAGCTAAATTGCTTCAAATAATTACTTCTAGCTTCACTCCAAATTTCAGATCTGAATTTGCACGAAAATTGAATGGAGAAATTGATCCAATGGAGATGATAGATGAAGGTTTAAGCTCAAGAATTAATGGATTCCAATGAAGAATCAATTAATTCAATGGATGAAGAGCTTTGGTGAGGGTTTTGGAAGTGATGAAATTGAGAGAGAATTGAGAGTAATTCTGAATTTGAAAATGGGAATTATGAGAGTTAGATGAGTGTGGTTTAGAGTGAATCACTTAAGTACTCTTTTGGCTTGGATCCAAAGCAAGGTTTGGAGAGTGGATTGGAAATTTTGGAATGGAATTAGGAGTGGGATTTTGGAGGGAATTGAATTAATTTGAAAACTAATCCAAATTTCAAAATGGTTTTAGATCCTTCCCAAGTGTAAAAATGAATTTTCAAATGACCAAAATGGGACCCCAAATGGCTCTGCATTGAAAAATCAAGTACAGAGGCAAAAATCACATTGGTTAATCGGTTAACCATATCGATTAATCGATTAACCCCTTTAAATTTTTGAATCTGGGTTGGTTTTTCATTGGTTAATCGGTTAACCATATGCGTTAACCGATTAACACCTTCAAAATTTGAATTCTGGCACCTTTTGGAGGGAAACCTGCCCGTTTGCCCATTTCTTGCTGTTTTCAATCCTGTTAAGCTTTTGGAATGTTTTCTTGAATGTTGTAACCATGAGATTGCTCACGATAGCTTGCACGTTTCTTTCTTGGCTAAAAATAACCTGCAAAACAAAATAAAATCGGTCGCCCGACCGCTGGGCAAAATAAATGTCGAAGCCTGCTGCTTTGATTGCTTGCACTGAAAGTGAATTCTGAGCCACATGAAAACCTCGATTCCCTGACTCAAGAACAAATGTTATGCAATGCAGAAATGCTAGAAGAAAAATGAAATGAAGCAAAAGCCAAGTCAAGAAAAGGTTGGGAAAATTTTGGGGTGCAACAGCTGCCCTTATTCAAGCGACTTGGACCTGACTGGGTGATAAGCGAACGACTTTCAGACAATCAAGGTACAGGACATTTGAATACCAACAAACCCGGAAATTTGCCAACCGCAGAAATAAACTGCAAACTCTGATTAGGATGAAATCTTCGGAAATAACTGAATCCGATAGACAAAAATGACACGTAGTCCGAAGAATACATGACCTTGCCGTCAAGCATCAACATCAATTTGAAAGAAGAACATCCCTGACCTCGCCGTCAGACGCCTGACCTCGCCTTCAAGCGTCAACATCCATTCAATAAATTTATGGCATCACCGCCAATTCGGAGAAACATCTGACCTCGCCGTCAGTCATCTGCATTAAGTTCCTCTGACATCGCCATCCGACACCTGACCTCGTTGTCAGGCATAAACATTACGTCTATAAAAGTATTTGACATCGCCGTCAATCTTCTACCTCAAGTCGGTAAAATGGCTAACATTGTCGATAGTCCTCTGTTCAATAAACAGACATTGAATCTAAGGATACGATCCCCTGACATCGCCGCCAGGTCATCGCTAAATGAAAGCGAATGACAACTTCGAAGATCAAATCCACATAGAATATTTGACCTCGCCTCCAGGAATCTATTGAACTAATACACCTCTGACATCGCCGCCAGCAATCCACGAAATTAAGAAACATCTGAAATCGCCGTCAGTAATCTGCAGGGGATAAAATAAACTAACCTCGCTGTCAAGTCTTCGCGCAGTTAAGAAACACTTGACATCACCGTCAGTAATTCACTAAATAAAAGCAAACTTCGAACCCAAAAGGTAAAGACATATGACATCACCGCCAGGCACCTGTAGGGATAAAAGAACTCTGACGTTACCGCTAGACAACCATAGATCGATAAACATCTGACATCGCCGCCAGACAAACATAAATCTGATGAAACACCTGACATCGCCGCTAGACAACCTCAAAGTTGATAAACATCTGACATTGCCACTAGAAAACCACAAAGTAGACAAAGATCTGATATCGCCGCCAGAAAGCCAAATCATCCAACATCACCGCCAGAAAACCAAATCATCTGACATCGCCGCCAGAAAACCAAAACATCCAACATCGCCGCTGGAAAACCAAATCATCTGACATCGCTTCCAGAAAACCAAATCATCTGACATCGCCGCCAGAAAACCAAAACATCCAACATCACTGCTGGAAAACCAAATCATCTGACATCACCGCCAGAAAACCAAATCATCTGACATCGCCGCCAGAAAACCAAATCATCTGACATTGCCGCCAGAAAACCAAAACATCCGACATCGTTGCCGCAAAACCAAATCATCTGACATCGCCGCCAGAAAACCAAATCATCTGACATCGCTGTCAGAAAACCAAAACATCCAACATCACCATTGGAAAACCAAATCATCTGACATCGCCGTCAGGCCTTCGCTAAATAAAAGTAAGAATCAAGAGTCATACAAGGTTAAAAATAATCCGATGATAACAATCACAAGGAAACTTCCGCTGGGGAAATAACATAAGCCGGGGTCTAGACACCAAACGGGCAAAGATATCAACCCATTGCGAGATACGCCTGAAAACATAGAGGTAACAACCTGGCTTATGTTTCACATGCATATGTTTAAATATGGCGTAATGCTCCATACGAAATGGAAATGCTACGCGTTTGGGTAGATGCTATGCACGCATGCAGATGCATCGGAACTGAATCAACAAAATAAATGCTAGAGATACAGAAACCACCCTGCTGAGAAAACAACCTACTCATGCCAATAACAATTGGACTTATGTTGAGAAAACGGGCCCTTGCTGCCCTCCTGCAAAGAAAAATGTCGGGGTACCCACGTTCCTCCATCCTGCTGGGGATTACTCAGCTGGGAGCGAATCTACCTAGGTCGTAGATTACTCAGTGGGGAGAAAATCCAATCACAACTCACTGGGGAGTGTATACAAACATGCACTTTGCGGGGATTAAATGTGTACCAAACGCCGAGGGTAAGCATACACACTACCTGCTCACTTAGACTGCATACAACTCTACTGGGGATAGAGATGCAAACTCCGCTTGCTGGGGAATAGGCTTCGGCTGGAGATAAAACGAATTTCATCCACACCTCTTTGCCCCACGAGTAACGACCCTGCAAAAACTGAACAAACAGACAAGATATCCTACGCAAACGGAACTATCTCAGTCATCATCCGTGACGTTGTTCAATTAATTCAAAGTTTTAACAATTATTGGCCAAGGCCTACAGGTTTATGTATGTGCATGTTTATCAAAACATTGGGCGTTTTTCACAAACAAAACAGTAAAAGTTAAAACAAAACAAGCAAGATACTGAATAATATATGTTTATTGACAAATGGCCTGTAAATAAGCAAAGTTTTACAACAGATGCAACCCCTGAAAAGAGGAAGTTGCGCAAAAACAATACAGATATGCACAGAAATATACAAAAGTGTACAGAAATGTCTGCAATGTGGCACAGACAAACACCATGAGCTGATCCCTCTATGACTCGTCTGACCTTGATGCTTTCCCGATGCTTTGTCTTCAGAAGAGATTGATTCAGATAAATGGCCCTCAGGTTCTCCCAATCCACTAAGCAATGAAGTTCCAGCACAGACCGCAGTCATTTGCTTTTCAATCCCTAACTTTTGCCTGAAACGCCCTTTCGGGTTTTCGACTCACCAGGATACCCATTTTTGCCAAAGTCGCCTTTTCAGGTTTTCGACTTTGCGGGTTTACATCTTTTCATTTTTTATCCCTAATTTTTGCCCAAACCCAATTCTTTTTTTATGCTTCGTCGGGATGCACCATTTTTGCCTGGATATTCTTTTTCTTTCCAGCGGGTCTCTTTAAGAAAAGTTTTTTTTAACTGCGTCTGCATTACAGGGGATGTAAAATCCTCACCATCTGTCGCTTGTGCGAAAATAAGGTGCCGGCATGACAGAAGAGTCGCCACCTTTCGTTATTTATCCCTCAGAGCGGGAAAGGAAACGATCGGAAAAACCTGACGAAAAAGGGTAAGACAAGGTCATCGCAACCATTGTCTGGGTTCGGGAGTCGGTTACGCAAGGGGAAGGTATTAGCACCCCTCACGTCCGTCGTACTCGACGGGATCCTCGCTTGTTTGTTTACTTGGACGGGTTGGTTATAATCTATCTACCTATCAAGGCTGGCTGAAAAAGAAAAGAAAAATGACCCGGCAAAGCGTCGCACTTTATGCCTACGTATTCCCGTCTGGAACGAGAAATCAGAGTCAACGTAGTTCGGCCTACGAAGGATGAAGGTGGGGAAGGTTGCTCGCTAGGACGTCGCATCCTATGCCTACGTACTTTCATCTGGTATGAAAGATCAGAGCAAACGTAGTTCGGCTAACTACGGGTTATCTCCTAAAAGAAGTGTTTTTTATTGTTTGCGATTTCAACCGCACTAGAGACTATGACCTGAGAGTGAATGCGTCGCATGTCACCCAAAGGGTATCATACTAATCATCCATCCTCAGATAGCTTAAGGCTCGTAACGTACGAAAAGAAATCATTCATGATTACTGTATCTTAAACTGCTTTGAGATGAGAAGAGAACAGGCCCAACTAGGAGGGAGACTATCAAGTCCTACTGTTATCATGCCATGGATTCATCCTATGGTTGAGGTTTGAACAGGGAACTCCTAGATGTTGTCATGCATAGGTTTCAACCTAAAAGTCTATCATCAACTCCTCATCAGAGGAAATGAGAGTCCTAAGGGATCATGTCAATGATACACCAAAACAGACAAAAGCATCAGCTTTAACAGTAAAATGCATGCAATGCAAGTGAGGGAGGAAATGTGTGTGGGGCTTCAGCCTCCACAAGCTCGTCTCGACCTCAAGCCAGTCATGAAATAACAGTAATCATGCTGAAAAATAAACAACATGCTATCAAGCAATAACAGATAAGAGAAATGAAGTGCCATCAGGCAAACAAAACACATGCTTGAGAAAGAATCATCTATTCTCTAATCCTAACCCTAACTCAGAATCTGGATCAAATCTAAGCAAAGCCCTAAAGCAAAACCTAACCAAAAGAAATCAATCCCAGTCTTCAAGCTTCAGAACAAGCTTACCAAATAAAGGGAGCTAAGTAAGCAGACTCATAGTGTCTTCCTCAGGAAAGCACTAGGAGGTGTATACTCAGGAGTCATATCCTACGTGGCTCAACCACTGTGATCAGTTTACATTCCTCCTCAGGAGAAATTAAACTCACAAGCAGGCTCCAACATCACTGGATATTTAGGAAATCCTATCTGAACTAGTGGAACTAAGTGAACAGACTCATAGGACCTTCCTCAGGAAAGTACTAGGAGGCTTCCACTTAGGAGTTGTATCCTATGTGGCTCAACGACTGTGATCAGTTTACATTCCTCCTCAGGAGAAATTAAACTCACAAGTTGGCTCCAACATCATTGGATACTTGAGAAATCCTAGATGAACTAATGGAACTAAGTGAATAGACCCATAGGACCTTCCTCAGGAAAGTACTAGGAGGCTTCCACTTAGGAGTTGTATCCTATGTGGCTCAACGACTGTGATCAGTTTACATTCCTCCTCAGGAGAAATTAAACTCACAAGTTGGCTCCGACATCATTGGATACTTCAGAAAGAGGTGAGAAGAAAGAATGAAAGTCATTCATAGTGCCTTCCTCAGGAAAGTACCATAAACTCCCTTCAAACTTCAGGATCTCGAACCTCACAAACAGACAAGGAACAAGCCAAGCTCTGGGTCTCTGAATCTTGATCTACAATCTTCTCTTCATCATGCTCTCCAACAAGATCTTCAAAACAAGCTAAGCCCCACAACAAATCCCCCAAAATAAACCCCATAGATGAACAGATAACCACAAAACAGACAAAATCAATAGGCAACTTCAGAAAATACCTAAAAATACTAAACCAAGGGGGAAAAATCTAACAATTATTCACAAGGGTCTACAATATCTATCCATAACATCCATATGGGCCTCTACCCAAAAATCAAGACAAAACTATCTAAATAAAATGGATTTCTTCACCTAAGCACAACCTAAACCCTAATTAGGATACCCTAAATCTACCCTAATTAAACTAATCAAAATTCTAACCTAAAAATCTAGAATAAATCCTATGGGGAACTATGATTCATCATCTAATTACACAAAAAAGGATGGATTAAAAAGACTAAAGGAAGGTCCTAAAACAATTCTTGCAAAATGAGGTATCAACTAAAAGAAAGAAAATACACTATATTAAAGAAAATATCACCAAAAATTCTACATTAAAAATAAAATTCCATTTTTATTTTTATATTTTTCTACACAAAATTATCTCAACATAGAAAAAAGAATGGACAAAAAAGAGTTATTTTTCATTTACTTATGAATTTTTAAAGATGGCAAAAATATTAAAAGAATTAAAAAGAATTTAAAACAATTAAAAGGGAGGGGGGTGAAAATAGTAATACACGCCAGTTCAATTATTTGGGCCAGATGAAAGGGGGGGTGCGGATAGAGGCAGGTAAGCCCAAGCGCGCTACTTAACAAAACGCTGCGTTTGGTTCTTTTAAATTTTTCCCTCCGTTTTCTAGACAAATCTGGGTCGTGCGATGGGATTAAAATGTCAAACCTGGGGACTAATCTAACGGACAACCGTCATCGTCCCAAATGATTCTAGGGTTTTGCAGAAAACCCTTCCTCCATGCACTAATGTTCTAGCAACTCGTTCTCACTCGTCCATCAACCAATCACCACGATCCAAAGAGCAAAATCAACCCTCTCAATGCCCTCTACAAGATCATGGGCTCAGCTCCTCTTGAAAATCCCTCTACAACAAAAACCGATAACCAGAAGTTCTGGGCACCACGAATCGCACCTGAGATGAATACCAAGGAAACTTGCTAAAACTTACCCTATTATAATCTATGCGCCATGCTGAGCAATCTAAACACAAGAACCAGGATTATAGCGCCCTAAATCAAGAGTTCTATGCCAAGACAATTTCACTGCCCTAACCCTAACATTCACTAATGGTTCCAACAGTTCTCATACATGATCTATTATCCTAACCTAGCATTTCTAAACTAAAAACATACACTAACATGGCATAAATAGGAGTGCTCGAGTGAAACTTCATACCTTGAGTTCTTGGTGAAACAGCTATGAATTCTTGCACTTCAAGGCTTGCAATGCTTCAAGACTGATCCTTGTGATGTGTAGATCTTTCTGTATGCAAAAAACTTGAGGGAGAAAGCTTGTATTATGTGGTCCAATTCTGATATGGATTCTTGCAACTTCAATGATACACCATCAAATCTTCATGGATGAGCCCCTGAACCTTCTTGCATACACTCACCAAGCTCACAGGATCATGAATGGAGAAGAAAAATGAGTTGATTTGCAGCTGTATGAGCAATTGCCTTCTTACTTGCACTTGAAGCTACCATGAAATTCTCCACTTTTTCACTCTAGAGTCACCAACCCCTTGCCATAATGGACTCACCTCAATATATAGAGAATGGATGGAATGGTCTAGAAGCTTTTGGAATGATCTTGGAGACTTCTAGAAACTTCAAGTATATCTCATGTTATGGCATTTTACTATCTCATGATATCTCCTTTAATCCCTCCTTAAACACTTCTGAAATTCTCATTCCATGAGTTATTGAAGAGAATATGGGCTCACATGCTGATTCCTTGCACTTCCCTTACATTCTACTATGGTACCTTAATATGCAAGTAATGAATTTCCAAAGTAAGTCCCATTTTGGAGCCTCAATTCAAAATTCTATTTAAACCAATGTTCTCAAAATGATGTTTCCAATCAAAATGATATATTGGATGACCTATTTTGGATTTGTGGATCTTCCAAACCAATTTTCAAATTCAACTTTTCAAACTTATATGCCATTTTTAGTTCATTTTTGACCAACCATGCAAATCCATGCTATGGGCTTTTCCAACAATTCATGACCTTCTTTCTAGACTTAAAATCCCATTTTGAACAACTTTCATGTTTTGAGTTTTTCCATTTGAGGCTTGGAAATAGGAGATATGGCCTTTGCTTAAAAATGACCTATAACTGACAAATGACCAAAATACCCCTGTCTTGTTCAAACCATAAGTTGAGTTCCTCAAATCCTATCAAGGACTTCTACAACTTAAATTAAAGCTAAGAAGATGCCCTCCAACATTCATGTTGACCAAGAGATCATAGGAATCATCCTACTAAGGCAAAAGTTGTCTGCAAGTTGGGTGACTTGCAAGGACCCAGATTCACACACCTCAACTGACCTGTAATTTGTCAAAACCATAACTTGAGCTCTGCAACTCCTATCAAGGACTTCCACCACTCAAATTAAAGCTAAGAACAAGCTCTACAACATTCATGTTGTGGGGAAGATGAGATATCAATCACATCTTGAGCTAAAACTGCCTGGAAGATAGGGGTCAAATTAGGGTTTTTTCACTGACCATCCTTGGAGACCCTAACTTGAAACTTCTCAAACTCTTCAATCATGAGGAGTTGGTCTAGGAATCCTCTTTATATCATCTCTATGTATCATTCCATGATCTCATGGCCCTTGGATTGGGTCTCAACCTTCCCCCAAATCTTCAGTTATCCTAGGGTTGACCCAGTCAAAACCCTAATTCTATCATTCATGGTTGAATCTTCTGAAATCTTGCATAATGACTTCTCTGGGCTTCATGATGGCTACCAAGACATCTCATAGGCTTTCTCAAAACATCAAGTTCATTCTCAAAGTCTCAGAATCATCTGAGGGGCACCCACAACTCTCAGGCTATGAAGCACACAACCCTGGTTTCAATCCACTTCCTCTGAGGATCTCTTGAACTTTCTGATGAAGGTATCCATTTCTAAACACTCAATGAATAAATAATTGTTGGTCAAATTTTGGGGTGCAACAGCTGCCCCTATTCAAACGGCTTGAACCTGACTGGGTGAGAAGCGAACGGCTCTCAACCAATCAAGGTACGAGATGGTTGAATATCGGTAAACCCGAAAATTTGCCAACTGCACGAGCATACGGTACTCTGCGGGGAACAAATCTTTGAATACTGCAGCACTAGCTGCTCAACGACTAGCTGGAGAAATATCGACCTGACATCACCGTCAGACAATCAAAATACCCTGCATCACCGCTGGAGAACTAAATCTGACATCACCGTCGGACGATCGAAGTACCCTGCGTCACCGCTGGAGAACTAAATCTGACATCACCGTCGGACGATCGAAGTACCCTGCGTCACCGCTGGAGAACTAAATCTGACATCACCGTCGGACGATCAAAGTACCCTGCGTCACCGCTGGAGAACTAAATCTGACATCACCGTCGGACGATCGAAGTACCCTGCGTCACCGCTGCAGAACTAAATCTGACATCACCGTCGGACGATCGAAGTACCCTGCGTCACCGCTGGAGAACTAAATCTGACATCACCGTCGGACGATCGAAGTACCATGCGTCACCGCTGGAGAACTAAATCTGACATCACCGTCGGACGATCGAAGTACCCTGCGTCACCGCCGGAGAACTAAATCTGACATCACCGTCGGACGATCGAAGTACCCTGCGTCACCGCTGGAGAACTAAATCTGACATCACCGTCGGACGATCGAAGTACCCTGCGTCACCGCTGGAGAAACATCTTCGACTTCAGTCAGAAGAAATATCATTCACTTGATCGCGATCAATCATCACCTCAGGATAACTGACTTGGTCTTCAGACCCACACGAATCACTCTGTTATATCTACAAACTCTGGAACCTTGTCTTCAGCCACCCGTTGATCCATCAACACGGAAATCTGAACTCACAGGAACCTTCTGATATCGCCTTCAGGCGCTTACGAAATCCATCTTCAGATTAGACATCATTGTTGGAGCAGGCATATCACGCTGCTGAGGACTTCAAGAATCAGCATTGAACAAACAGGTCCGTCGGGCATCTTCAAGAATCGTCCTGAACTGATAACCTTTCTGGAGCAAACATTCTGTTGGGTATTCCAGGGATCTTCCTGGGCAACTCTTGCTGGGGACGCTACTGGGGAGCTCAAGCATCATACTAGGCGAACAACTCGGGAAGCTGCGCTGAGGTATTAAGAATCACTTTAAGCAAACGGCCCTGCTGAAGAGTTCAAGGGTCGTTTTGAACTGAAAACTTCGCTGGGGATCTCAAAAATCATCTTGAGCGAGCGACCGTGGGGATTACACCGGAGTCTTTAAGAATCATCTCAAAAGCGACCTTGCTGGGGAGAATATCAAGAATCGTCCTGAGCAACCGGCCTTTTGGTCGCACACCTGGAAGACAAGAATGATAATGGCCTAGATCATGCTTATGGTGCATATGCTTCTGCGCCATGCCCCACACGGTGGGAATGATATGCGTTTATGTTAAATGCCATGCAGTCATGCACAATGATGCGATCCCGTCCGCAAAATAAATGCTGAGGGGAGATTCTCCTGTCAAGGAGGAAGAACTACTCAGGTAGAGGAATCATCCTGCTGAGGAGAACGTGAACACGCCAATATCAATCGGGCTCTGTATGGGGAATTGATTTTCCGCGAACTGCTGCAGGGGAACAACTTCAACTGACTGCTGCAGGGGACGAAGCTCTACGAGAACTTGGATCTGCAGATATCAATCGCGAGAATGAACTGCGCGGCCGTCTCGGCTACTCTTCTGGGGATGACCACTCTGAGGGGAACCAACTTCAGCTACTCAACACTCCACTGGGGAAAAACCAATCATGATCTGATCAACTTCCAAGGATTCGGATCTCTTGGACATCTGCAAACTCGGCTGAGGAAGGAGAAATCATTCTGCTTCGCTGGAGAGAGTGCGACTCTAGGGGAACACAACATTAACTGCCCCACGCTCTGCTGGGGAAAATTGATCATGATCTGATCAACTTCCAAGGATTCTGCTTATCTGCGGACTTAGCCGGGGAGAGAAATCATTTTACTTCACGGGAGAGTACGACCCTGGTGCGGAATTTCAATTTCGCCGGGGAAGAAAGGATCATCTGCCTTCGGGGGAGAGTACAACTCTGCAGGGGAATACAACATCAGCCGTTCCAATACTCTATTAGGGAAGAGGGAATCGTCCAACTTCAGGAGAGAATACGGATCTGGTGGGGAATCTCACTTCCGCTGGGGACCTTAGTCTGGCACCATCAGTTACTGCATCCTTCGGCATACGAACAGCCTCCTGCGAAACCTGCACTTGTGACCCGGTGCGGGGGAGACACCTGCTTCGGTGACTTTACTGGGGAAAACACGAGCTTCGGCACCCGAACACTTCTCTGAAATCCGCACTTGTGACCCGGTGCTGGGGAAGAGAATCACCTCTACTTGGGGAAGACATATCAATGCTCACCATCTTGCGTTCAGATACTTGCGGAGGAGAGACTACTGAACTCTGTTGGGGAAGGAGGACTCATCCTGCTTCGGGGATACGCACGGCACATCCTCTGGCACGTGCTACACCTGCAACAACACGAACAAACAGACAGGATACCCTCCTCAAAGGGGCCTATCTAGGTTATTATCTCGTGACAATATTCAGTTAATTAATTGTTTCAACAATCAATAGGCCTAGGCCCGCAAGTTTATGTATGCGCATTTTATCACCAAACACATCGGCGTTCTCATTTGCAAACAAAACAGATAAATGCTAAACAGACAAGTAGAGTTGTTGAATAATGTGCATTTTATTGATGATGAACCCCTGAATGGGCAAAAATGTTTTACAACAGAGGCAAGCTCCTGGAATGAGGAAGCCGCGCAAAAAGAAAACATAAATATACATCAGTATATACAAATGTTGGCAACGAGGCGTAGACGAACACCATGAGTTGATCCCTCTAAGACCCACTCGACTTTGGTACTTCTTCGACGCTTCAGCTTTGGAAGAGATTGATTCAGATAAACGGCCCTCAGGTCTTCCGAACCACTAAACAATGAAAGTCCATACGCGGAACGCAGTCATTTGCTTATTCAAATCCCTAACTTTTGCGTGAACCGCCCTTCACGGGTTTTCAGTTCACCGGGATACCCTTTTTTGCCGAAGCCGCCCAGTGTAGGTTTTCGACTTCGCGGGTGTACATTTTTCAATATATCCCTAATTTTTGCCCGAACCTTTTATTCCGTTTTTGGTTCGCCAGGATGCCCCTTTTTTGCCTGGACTCTTTCTTTTTTGTCCAGCGGGTCTCTTTCAAGCAAAGTATTTTTTAACTGCGTCCGCATTCACCGGGGATGCAAAATCTTCACCATCCATCGTGGATAACAACAAAGCTCCTCCTGAGAAGACCTTGTTGACGACATACGGCCCTTCGTAATTCGGAGTCCACTTGCCCCGGTGATCGGAGTGTGGCGGAAGAATCTTCTTCAGGACGAGATCACCCGTCTGAAAGCTTCGAGGACGCACCTTCTTATCATAAGCTTTCTTCATTCGGCTTTGGTACAGGCGACCAAATGCAATTGATGCTAACCTCTTCTCGTCCATCAGGCTGAGTTGGTTCAAGCGATTCGTAATCCATTCTGCCTCGTCGAGTTTCACATCAACCAAAACTCGTAAAGAGGGAATCTCCACTTCTAACGGCAGGACAGCTTCCATGCCGTACACCAAGGAGAAAGGAGTTGCCCCTGTCGACGTACGCACCGTAGTACGATAACCGTGCAAGGCAAACGGCAGCATCTCGTGCCAATCTTTATACGTCACAACCATCTTCTGAACAATCTTCTTGATGTTCTTGTTGGCCGCTTCAACAGCGCCATTCATCTTCGGCCGGTAAGGAGATGAGTTGTGGTGTTCAATCTTGAAGCTCTGGCACAACTCCTTCATCATCTTGTTATTCAAATTCGAACCATTGTCAGTAATGATCCGCTCGGGAATTCCATAGCGACAGATGATGTCCCTCTTTATGAATTTAGCTACCACCTGCTTGGTCACATTAGCGTACGAGGCTGCCTCCATCCATTTGGTGAAGTAGTCGATAGCTACCAGAATGAAACAATGACCATTAGACGCAGTGGGCTCGATCTTGCCTATCATGTCAATGCCCCACATGGAGAACGGCCAAGGGGAGGACATGACATTCAATGGGCACGGCGGCACATGAACTTTATCAGCATAAATCTGGCATTTGTGACATTTCTTCGCGAATCTGAAGCAATCCGACTCCATAGTCAGCCAGTAATATCCTGCTCTCAGGATCTTTCTCGTCATGGCATGCCCGCCGGCGTGCGTACCAAATGTGCCCTCGTGGACTTCTTCCATGAGCATACTTGCTTCTTTCTCATCCACACATTTGAGTAGCACGAGATCGTGGTTTCTCTTATACAGCACTCCATCAGGGTTGAGGTAAAAGTTTCCAGATAGCCTCCTTAGAGTCTTCTTATCCTGGGTTGACGCACCCGCAGGATACTCCTTGGTCATAAGGAAGGTCTGGATGTCGTGGAACCATGGCTTGCCGTCAGTGGCATCATCGATTGCGAACACAAACGCTGGTCTATCAAGACGCGAAAGTACAATTCTTGGAGCCTCATTCCAATAATTGACTTTATACATTGAAGCCAGCGTGGCTAAAGCATCAGCCATTTGATTTTCAGCCCGGGGTACATGATGAAGTTCTACCCGGTCAAAGAACGGAAGCAGCCTCCTGGCATAATTCATGTACGGCACTAAATTCGCTTGACGAGTTTCCCACTCCCCTTTGATCTGATTGATTACAAGCGCTGAGTCACCATATATGTCTAGATTCTTGATCCTCAAATCAATTGCCTCTTCTAGACCCATAATACACGCTTCATACTCGACTTCATTGTTGGTAACTGGAAACGTCAGTCTCGCAGTAAAAGGGATGTGGGATCCGTGAGGAGTCGTGATGATAGCCCCGATACCACTTCCATAGGAATTAACCGCTCCGTCGAATATCAACTTCCACTGAGACTTCCTATCCGGCCCCTCATCGGGCAATGGCTCATCACAATCCTTCGCCTTGAGAAACATAATGTCCTCGTCAGGGAATTCGAACTTCATCGGCTGATAGTCTTCGATTGGCTGTTCGGCAAGGTAATCAGACAATACGCTTCCCTTGATGGCTTTCTGAGAGACGTACTGAATATCATATTCTGTTAAAACCATTTGCCATCTGGCAATCCTGCCCGAAAGAGCCTGCTTCTCGAAGACGTACTTGATCGGATCCATCTTTGAAATTAGCATAGTGGTGTGGTTGAGCATATACTGTCGTAGACGTTTGGCAGCCCAAGCTAATGCACAACACGTCTTCTCCAGCATCGAGTATCGAGATTCACACTCAGTGAACTTTTTACTCAAATAATAAATGGCATGCTCTTTTCTGCCCGTCTCGTCGTGCTGACCGAGAACACACCCCATACTATTCTCCAGAACCGTCAGGTACATGATTAATGGCCGTCCAGCCACTGGGGGTATCAAGATTGGAGGTTCTTGAAGATACTGCTTTATCTTATCGAATGCCTTCTGGCAATCCTCATTCCAAGTAATCGCCTGATTTTTCTTTAACAACTTGAACATCGGTTCACAAGTGGCCGTGAGCTGAGAGATAAACCTCGCAATGTAGTTTATTCGGCCCAGGAAACCACGAACTTCCTTCTCTGTTTTCGGCGCTGGCATTTCTTGGATAGCTTTTATCTTCGCAGGATCAACTTCAATACCTCGCTCACTAACGATAAACCCCAATAACTTTCCGGACCGCACTCCGAAAGTGCACTTGCTAGGATTCAGCCTCAGCCTGAACTTCCTAAGCCTTTCAAACAGCTTCAGCAAATTGACCAGATGCTCTTCCTCCGTTTGGGACTTTGCAATCATGTCATCAACATAGACCTCGATCTCATGATGAATCATATCATGAAACAAAGTTACCATTGCTCGCTGGTAAGTGGCCCCTGCGTTCTTCAGACCGAAGGGCGTTACCTTGTAGCAGAATGTGCCCCAGGGGGTAATAAACATTGTTTTCTCCATGTCCTCCGGTGCCATCTTAATCTGATTGTAACCGGAGAAGCCATCCATGAATGAAAACACGGAAAACTGGGCTGTATTGTCGACTAACACGTCGATATGAGGCAACGGGAAATCATCCTTAGGGCTCGCCCTATTCAAATCCCGATAATCGACGCACATGCGTACCTTACCGTCCTTCTTCGGTACAGGCACTATGTTGGCGACCCACGGAGGGTAAGTGGTGACGGCTAGAAATCCTGCGTCCAACTGCTTCTGGACCTCCTCTTTGATTTTTACAGCCATGTCTGGTCTCGTCCTCCTGAGCTTCTGCTTGACTGGAGGGCAATCTTCCCGCAACGGCAAGCGATGAACCACGATATCAGTGTCAAGTCCGGGCATATCCTCATATGACCAAGCAAAGACGTCACTATACTCTCGAAGCATCTCGACCAGTCTATGCTTGACATCATTCTGCAGCGCAGCCCCAACTCTGACATTTCTGACGAGCTCCTCAGAACCCAGATTTATGATCTCAATATCCTCCTCGTGAGGCAGAATAACCTTCTCCTCTTGTCTCAACAAGCAAGCCAACTCTTCCGGAAGGTCTTCGTCTTCATCAATCTCATCCTCGGCTTGATAGATCGGGCAATCAAAGTCGTAGTAAGCCGTAGAGGGTCCAGAGTCGATGCCGTCTGTTACGTGGATCCTGCAATAACAAGGGTTAAGTTTAAAGCAGGAATATGCAGGTCAGCACGAACCTCATTGCCATTTTGCTGTTTTTTCGAAATAAACATAAAATAGGAATAACAGAAAACACAATATTTGATTACGAAGAAAACGCCTTTTATTTATTAACAAAATGCATACACATAATCCAACAAGGCCCTGACAGTAAAACCACTATGCCCCGGGCAGGACATAGGGCTGTACAAAGATTGTAAAAAGCAAATCATTACTCTTCACTTGTCAGCTTGATAATCTCCTTGATGGTCCAATTGTGGAGGCGCTCGCCTGGCTTGCTCGGTTGAATCCAGGCGTCAAGATCGCAATCACTGTCTCCGCTGTCCTCCGACGCAGCGTTGATGCTCTCGAAAACTACTCCCCCCTTGGTGAATAAGATCGGCCCTTTCCCACGAGACGAACTGCCAGAAGAAGATGAAGCTTCAGCTCCAGGAGAATACCCTAATCCAAACTTATCCTGTTTGATTGGTATATCCAAGACATGCCCCCAGCCTGCGGTGGAACCGGCTTCGACAACGGCCCTAGCTTCCTTAAACGAGGAGAGGTTCAACTCTTGCTTCTCTGCAACAACGGGAGCTACCTCCTTCACCCTGACGGTTTCAAATGCTTGGCAAAGAGTCTCATGGATCTCACCATCCATTTCAACGTATTTAAAGGACGACAGGTGGCTCACCATGATATCCTCTTCACCACAGACGGTCACTATGCTGCCCCCGACAGCATATTTAAGCTTCTGATGCAGCGTGGACGTCACGGCACCGGCAGAATGGATCCACGACCGACCTAAGAGGCAACTATAGGCGGGCATGATATCCATGATATAGAATACCGTATTGAACGTCTCTGGACCAACTTGAATTGGCAGGGTCAACTCCTCGAAGACGTGGCGCTTGGTCCCATCAAAGGCTTTCACGACCAGATCGCTAGGCGTGCACAACAGTCCACGGGTATTCAACTTCATCAGTGCTTTTTTAGGAAGCACATTAAGCGAGGAGCCCGTATCCACTAGGACATGTGACATAATCGTGCCTCTGCACTCTATTGAGACGTGCAAGGCGCTATTGTGATCTCTTCCCTTAGGAGTCAGCTCCAGATCTGTAAATCCCAGCCCATTACCCGCATTAACATGGGCCACCACCTCCTCGAGTTGATTTACTGATATCTCCTGCAGCACGTATGCAGCATTCAATACTTTCAGCAAGGCGTTGCGATGCGCCTCAGAGCACAGTAACAAGTTAAGAATCGAGATCTTTGACGGAGTCTGATGAAGATGATCTACAATTTTGTAGTCACTCTTCTTGATTAGTCACATGAACTCTTCAGCATCTTTAACCAGCAAGTCTTTTTCTGCCCCTGCAGGGACCTCTTCGACAGCTTTACCTTTACCCTTATCCACAGCGTCAGCCCGGACCACTTTCTCTGCTGCAACCTCTGCTGGCGCAAACACTCTACCGCTTCTAGTGATACCACTGACTTCAGTAAGATTCTGCACAGTCGATCCGAATGGCTCAAGCTCTATCTTCTGACCATTGCAATAAACTTCGGCGCCATAATGCCAGGGAACGGCATTGGTACTCTCGAATGGGATTGGTCCGGCCCTAGTGATGGTGATAGAAGGCGGACGGGGCGCAGAAATAGTGATAGGGTGACGAGGAATGGTAATGGTAGCAACTTCGTCTGCCTGCTTCAGTACGACTTCCCCTGATGCACACTCAACGCTCCGGCTGAATTGCAAAATACCCTCGGACATCAGACTTTGGATACCTTCGATCAGCGGCTCACACCCATCAGGAAGTGTAGCACAAGCCATACATAACTCTCCACATCCAGGAAAGAAGCCCTTCTTTAGCAACTTAGCCTTAACAAAACTCAACGGCGTCTTCAAATCTTTGACATCGGTCAGCAAGTCTGAACTCTCCTCAGTGATAACAGCATTCACTCCGCCCCCCTTATGATGAGGCATTGGATTTTTGGTGACGTTGGGCACGTTGTCAGAAAAGTTGATAACCTTGGCGTCCACCAAGTCCTGGACTTTGTGCTTAAAAGCTTTACAATTCTCAACCGTATGGCCAGGCGCCCCCGAGTGAAATTCACAAGTAGCATTGGCATCATACCCCGGTGGTGGTGCCCCTGTTAAGGGAGCCATTGTCCTCTTGTGAACCAATTGGAGCTGAAGCAACGTTTGCAGAAGCTGTGCATATGACATAGGTGGAGTTTCAAGATGACGGTTTGCCAGGGGACCCCGATTCTGATATCTTTTATATCCCTGATTATTCTGTTGCTGGGGCTGCTGCTGCGGCTGCGGGGGAGCAGCTGGGATGTTTATGCTAGCAATCTGAGGCTGAGGGCCCTTGCCCTTTCTCCTAGCATTAGTGACAGCACTGGCATCTCCCTCTCGACGCTTGCCAGTATAGGGTTTCTTGCTAGCTCCTCCAACTGAGGATGATTCGCCCTGAATTTTTCCAATCTTTATACCGTTCTCAACATGATCGCCCAAAGTGATGAGGGCCGAGAATGTTCCAGACATGCCACTGACCAGCTTTTCATAATAGATTCCAGGAAGGGTAGCCACGAACATTTGCACCAACTCACGCTCAACCATCGGTGGTTGAACCCGAGCAGCCAATTCACGCCACCGCTGGGCGTACTCTTTGAAGCTTTCATTGTTCCGCTGTGAGAGATTCTGAAGCTGAACTCGGTTGGGAGCCAAGTCGCTATTATATTGATAGTGGAGAACAAACGCTTCTGCAAGATCTTTCAAGGTGCGCACAGTAGCGGGCTCCAAACCCATATACCATTCGAGCGATGGACCAGAAAGACTATCCTGAAAGAAGTGCATCAGCAGCTTCTCATCGTCAGAATAAGCGGACATCTTTCTATAATAAGATCGGAGGTGAACACGGGGACAAGTAGTGCCCCTATACTTCTCAAAGGTAGGCACCTTGAACTTGTGAGGCACTTTAAAGTCAGCAATCAACCCGAGTTTGGACATGTCAACGCCCAATGTGTTCTGATTTTCTATATCTCTCATCTTGTCTTCCAGCGCCTTAAACCTGAGCCGAGCCTCAGCAGTCAACTCTGCATCTACACCTCTCTGAGAGAATATGTCATCCTGATGGTCCTCCAGCCACGGTTGAGGCACCAACAGATTTCCTGCACCAGCATTGCCGTTGACCGGCCCTATGTTAACATTGGCTCCCAGACTACCATTGCCGGCGCCTGCCGCATTAAGTCCGAGATTAGTCATAAGATTGCCGTTAGCACTGCCGTTGCCCCCGGCAGCAGGAACAACGTTCTGTGGAGTATCCCCTGGAGGAGGAGTGGGCACGGCCCCGCCGTGAAGTATTCCATTACTGTCAACCCTGGAGATGAGAGGTTGAACCAAAGTACGAAGCTGGTCTTGCCCATTCGCAACTACTTGCATTAGCTCCATAAAACGATCCATCCGTTCACGAAGCTCTTGAACATCTGATTGTACCTGGTCCATTATCCTTGTCTGATTGGCGCGAGTTGAGTAGCGGTGGATGAGTCTTTGATCAATCCTGGAGATCGAAAGCAGCTCGGAACCTGAGTACCTGAAAAACCTGTCAACATCAAAGGTTAGGAAAAGCAGCAGAATGTATGTCATGCAAAAATGCTTTATGCAGATGCATGCGTGTGTCTGTGTGCTTGAGAGATTATCCCCCGATCCTGGCACCTGTTGACAATAATAAGGAGAGGAATCCAGGCCCAATCATGGAAATAGTAACCTCTCATAGCAATAGTCAGATTCGACACATCAAGGACCGAGAACTCGTACGCATCAGTCTTCCTGAGAGAGGCTACCGTAGCACAGTAAGAGGCGAGAGACCCTGGATCGGGGAACCGGTACCTGTCACAGACACACGCCAATGGAATGCGAATGATTATGCAAGCTAATGCAAAATGCAGGCATGCAACAATATATCCAGGTGGCTGCTGTGGAGATTCGGTGTCAACAGTCACTGATGAGAAAGAAACCCCGGTGTAAACCCCACTGATCTGATCTGCCGAGAATAACCATCTGATAGGATCGAGATCAAAATTCTGCTCTGACAAGAACGAAGGCCTGATAATAAAGACCCCGGATGCAAGATCAAGTAACATCTGTCGATGAAGTCTTCGGACCCCAAATCAAAAATCTGCCCTGTCGGGAACAAACACACAGCTGCTGATGAGATCTTCAGACCCCACTCAAAATCTGCCCTATCAAGAACAAATAACAACTGCCGACGGGATCCTCAGACCCTACTCAAAAATCTGCTCTGTCCGGAACAAACCTCTGGCGATAATACACTGATCAAAGCCTGCTCTATCAAGAACAGACAAACACCCGATGATGAGATCCTCTGATCAAACCCTTGCTCTATCCAGAACATATCTGCAACTGAGAACCCAACATAACTGATTCACTGTCAAGAAAACCGGGTAGTCTGGAGGTCAAAGTTTCCTGCAATATCCCGACCCCACTCACAGGTATGGACCTAATCCACGGACAAAGGTACGGCATCCTATGCGGTTATCAGCGTCACAGACTTTCATGAGTGACGATACGATTCCCAGAAGGAGTGGCATCATCAAGTCATGAAGAGGCCTCTCTTAGCTGACTTCCAAATGATCGGTCCCCAGAGTCGACAATCCTTACGTCTGGACTCCCCTCAGATCCTCAGGACCGGAAAGGAGCACCTCTGCAAGAATCTCGTCTGAGCGCAGATTTTCGTAGGGAACTGTGCCTGCTCAGCAAACAGGTTTGTCTACTACTTCTCCGCAACTATATTTAGGTGTGTACTCAAGCCCAGGTCCGGCTTTTCACTCACAGTAACATCCCTCTCCCACAGCAGCACAGATAATCATATCAAACTGGAAATAAAATGCGGGAAATAAAATGCGGGAATTAAAGTGCGGGAAGTAAAAATGCGATAAATAAACGCAACCCAACAAGCAAACATACAAACGATAGGATTGACTCTCATAGGGAACCGGAGAACCAGAGATTCTGGGTTCGGTCCCCAGCAGAGTCGCCAGCTGTCGCTTGCGCGAAAATAAGGTGCCGGCATGACAGAAGAGTCGCCACCTTTCGTTATTTATCCCTCAGAGCGGGAAAGGAAACGATCGGAAAAACCTGACGAAAAAGGGTAAGACAAGGTCATCGCAACCATTGTCTGGGTTCGGGAGTCGGTTACGCAAGGGGAAGGTATTAGCACCCCTCACGTCCGTCGTACTCGACGGGATCCTCGCTTGTTTGTTTACTTGGACGGGTTGGTTATAATCTATCTACCTATCAAGGCTGGCTGAAAAAGAAAAGAAAAATGACTCGGCAAAGCCTCGCACTTTATGCCTACGTATTCCCGTCTGGAATGAGAAATCAGAGTCAACGTAGTTCGGCCTACGAAGGATGAAGGTGGGGAAGGTTGCTCGCTAGGACGTCGCATCCTATGCCTACGTACTTTCATCTGGTATGAAAGATCAGAGCAAACGTAGTTCGGCTAACTACGGGTTATCTCCTAAAAGAAGTGTTTTTTATTGTTTGCGATTTCAACCGCACTAGAGACTATGACCTGAGAGTGAATGCGTCGCATGTCACCCAAAGGGTATCATACTAATCATCCATCCTCAGATAGCTTAAGGCTCGTAACGTACGAAAAGAAATCATTCATGATTACTGTATCTTAAACTGCTTTGAGATGAGAAGAGAACAGGCCCAACTAGGAGGGAGACTATCAAGTCCTACTGTTATCATGCCATGGATTCATCCTATGGTTGAGGTTTGAACAGGGAACTCCTAGATGTTGTCATGCATAGGTTTCAACCTAAAAGTCTATCATTAACTCCTCATCAGAGGAAATGAGAGTCCTAAGGGATCATGTCAATGATACACCAAAACAGACAAAAGCATCAGCTTTAACAGTAAAATGCATGCAATGCAAGTGAGGGAGGAAATGTGTGTGGGGCTTCAGCCTCCACAAGCTCGTCTCGACCTCAAGCCAGTCATGAAATAACAGTAATCATGCTGAAAAATAAACAACATGCTATCAAGCAATAACAGATAAGAGAAATGAAGTGCCATCAGGCAAACAAAACACATGCTTGAGAAAGAATCATCTATTCTCTAATCCTAACCCTAACTCAGAATCTGGATCAAATCTAAGCAAAGCCCTAAAGCAAAACCTAACCAAAAGAAATCAATCCCAGTCTTCAAGCTTCAGAACAAGCTTACCAAAGAAAGGGAGCTAAGTAAGCAGACTCATAGTGTCTTCCTCAGGAAAGCACTAGGAGGTGTATACTCAGGAGTCATATCCTACGTGGCTCAACCACTGTGATCAGTTTACATTCCTCGTCAGGAGAAATTAAACTCACAAGCAGGCTCCAACATCACTGGATATTTAGGAAATCCTATCTGAACTAGTGGAACTAAGTGAACAGACTCATAGGACCTTCCTCAGGAAAGTACTAGGAGGCTTCCACTTAGGAGTTGTATCCTATGTGGCTCAACGACTGTGATCAGTTTACATTCCTCCTCAGGAGAAATTAAACTCACAAGTTGGCTCCAACATCATTGGATACTTGAGAAATCCTAGATGAACTAATGGAACTAAGTGAATAGACCCATAGGACCTTCCTCAGGAAAGTACTAGGAGGCTTCCACTTAGGAGTTGTATCCTATGTGGCTCAACGACTGTGATCAGTTTACATTCCTCCTCAGGAGAAATTAAACTCACAAGTTGGCTCCGACATCATTGGATACTTCAGAAAGAGGTGAGAAGAAAGAATGAAAGTCATTCATAGTGCCTTCCTCAGGAAAGTACCATAAACTCCCTTCAAACTTCAGGATCTCGAACCTCACAAACAGACAAGGAACAAGCCAAGCTCTGGGTCTCTGAATCTTGATCTACAATCTTCTCTTCATCATGCTCTCCAACAAGATCTTCAAAACAAGCTAAGCCCCACAACAAATCCCCCAAAATAAACCCCATAGATGAACAGATAACCACAAAACAGACAAAATCAATAGGCAACTTCAGAAAATACCTAAAAATACTAAACCAAGGGGGAAAAATCTAACAATTATTCACAAGGGTCTACAATATCTATCCATAACATCCATATGGGCCTCTACCCAAAAATCAAGACAAAACTATCTAAATAAAATGGATTTCTTCACCTAAGCACAACCTAAACCCTAATTAGGATACCCTAAATCTACCCTAATTAAACTAATCAAAATTCTAACCTAAAAATCTAGAATAAATCCTATGGGGAACTATGATTCATCATCTAATTACACAAAAAAGGATGGATTAAAAAGACTAAAGGAAGGTCCCAAAACAATTCTTGCAAAATGAGGTATCAACTAAAAGAAAGAAAATACACTATATTAAAGAAAATATCACCAAAAATTCTACATTAAAAATAAAATTCCATTTTTATTTTTATATTTTTCTACACAAAATTATCTCAACATAGAAAAAAGAATGGACAAAAAAGAGTTATTTTTCATTTACTTATGAATTTTTAAAGATGGCAAAAATATTAAAAGAATTAAAAAGAATTTAAAACAATTAAAAGGGAGGGGGGGTGAAAATAGTAATACACGCCAGTTCAATTATTTGGGCCAGATGAAAGGGGGGGTGCGGATAGAGGCAGGTAAGCCCAAGCGCGCTACTTAACAAAACGCTGCGTTTGGTTCTTTTAAATTTTTCCCTCCGTTTTCTAGACAAATCTGGGCCGTGCGATGGGATTAAAATGTCAAACCTGGGGACTAATCTAACGGACAACCGTCATCGTCCCAAATGATTCTAGGGTTTTGCAGAAAACCCTTCCTCCATGCACTAATGTTCTAGCAACTCGTTCTCACTCGTCCCTCAACCAATCACCACGATCCAAAGAGCAAAATCAACCCTCTCAATGCCCTCTACAAGATCATGGGCTCAGCTCCTCTTGAAAATCCCTCTACAACAAAAACCGATAACCAGAAGTTCTGGGCACCACGAATCGCACCTGAGATGAATACCAAGGAAACTTGCTAAAACTTACCCTATTATAATCTATGCGCCATGCTGAGCAATCTAAACACAAGAACCAGGATTATAGCGCCCTAAATCAAGAGTTCTATGCCAAGACAATTTCACTGCCCTAACCCTAACATTCACTAATGGTTCCAACAGTTCTCATACATGATCTATTATCCTAACCTAGCATTTCTAAACTAAAAACATACACTAACATGGCATAAATAGGAGTGCTCGAGTGAAACTTCATACCTTGAGTTCTTGGTGAAACAGCTATGAATTCTTGCACTTCAAGGCTTGCAATGCTTCAAGACTGATCCTTGTGGTGTGTAGATCTTTCTGTATGCAAAAAACTTGAGGGAGAAAGCTTGTATTATGTGGTCCAATTCTGATATGGATTCTTGCAACTTCAATGATACACCATCAAATCTTCATGGATGAGCCCCTGAACCTTCTTGCATACACTCACCAAGCTCACAGGATCATGAATGGAGAAGAAAAATGAGTTGATTTGCAGCTGTATGAGCAATTGCCTTCTTACTTGCACTTGAAGCTACCATGAAATTCTCCACTTTTTCACTCTAGAGTCACCAACCCCTTGCCATAATGGACTCACCTCAATATATAGAGAATGGATGGAATGGTCTAGAAGCTTTTGGAATGATCTTGGAGACTTCTAGAAACTTCAAGTATATCTCATGTTATGGCATTTTACTATCTCATGATATCTCCTTTAATCCCTCCTTAAACACTTCTGAAATTCTCATTCCATGAGTTATTGAAGAGAATATGGGCTCACATGCTGATTCCTTGCACTTCCCTTACATTCTACTATGGTACCTTAATATGCAAGTAATGAATTTCCAAAGTAAGTCCCATTTTGGAGCCTCAATTCAAAATTCTATTTAAACCAATGTTCTCAAAATGATGTTTCCAATCAAAATGATATATTGGATGACCTATTTTGGATTTGTGGATCTTCCAAACCAATTTTCAAATTCAACTTTTCAAACTTATATGCCATTTTTAGTTCATTTTTGACCAACCATGAAAATCCATGCTATGGGCTTTTCCAACAATTCATGACCTTCTTTATAGACTTAAAATCCCATTTTGAACAACTTTCATGTTTTGAGTTTTTCCATTTGAGGCTTGGAAATAGGAGATATGGCCTTTGCTTAAAAATGACCTATAACTGACAAATGACCAAAATACCCCTGTCTTGTTCAAACCATAAGTTGAGTTCCTCAAATCATATCAAGGACTTCTACCACTTAAATTAAAGCTAAGAAGATTCCCTCCAACATTCATGTTGACCAAGAGATCATAGGAATCATCCTACTAGGGAAAAAGTTGTCTGCAAGTTGGGTGACTTGCAAGGACCCAGATTCACACACCTCAACTGACCTGTAATTTGTCAAAACCATAACTTGAGCTCTGCAACTCCTATCAAGGACTTCCACCACTCAAATTAAAGCTAAGAACAAGCTCTACAACATTCATGTTGTGGGGAAGATGAGATATCAATCACATCTTGAGCTAAAACTGCCTGGAAGATAGGGGTCAAATTAGGGTTTTTTCACTGACCATCCTTGGAGACCCTAACTTGAAACTTCTCAAACTCTTCAATCATGAGGAGTTGGTCTAGGAATCCTCTTTATATCATCTCTATGTATCATTCCATGATCTCATGGCCCTTGGATTGGGTCTCAACCTTCCCCCAAATCTTCAGTTATCTTAGGGTTGACCCAGTCAAAACCCTAATTCTATCATTCATGGTTGAATCTTCTGAAATCTTGCATAATGACTTCTCTGGGCTTCATGATGGCTACCAAGACATCTCATAGGCTTTCTCAAAACATCAAGTTCATTCTCCAAGTCTCAGAATCATCTGAGGGGCACCCACAACTCTCAGGCTATGAAGCACACAACCCTGGTTTCAATCCACTTCCTCTGAGGATCTCTTGAACTTTCTGATGAAGGTATCCATTTCCAAACACTCAATGAATAAATAATTGTTGGTCAAATTTTGGGGTGCAACACCATCCACGGTGGATAACAACAAGGCTCCTCCGGAGAAGACCTTTCGAACGACATATGCACCTTTATAGTTGGGAGTCCATTTGCCCCTGTGATCTGATTATGGTGGGAGAATCTTTTTCAGCACAAGATCGCCCGTCTGAAAGCTTCGAGGATGCACCTTCTTGTCGAATGCTTTCTTCATCCGACTCTGATACAACCGACCGTATGCAATAGACGCTAGCCTCTTCTCATCCATCAGGCTAAGCTGATTCAATCTGTTCTTTATCCATTCTGCCTCATCGAGCTTGACGTCACCCAACACTCTTAAAAAAGGAATCTCGACCTCCAATGGTAGGACAACTTCCATACCATATACCAGCGAGAAAGGAGTTGCCCCGGTTGATGTGCGTACCATCGTACGATGACCGTGAAGAGCAAAAGGCAACATCTCATGCCAATCCTTGTAAGTAACAACCATCTTTTGCACTATCTTCTTAATATTCTTGTTGGCCGCTTCAACAGCGCCATTCATCTTCAGACGATATGGAGATGAGTTGTGATGCTCGATTTTGAAATTCTGGCACAATTCCTTCATCAGCTTGTTATTTAAATTAAAACCATTGCCAGTAATGATTCGTTCGGGGTACTCCATATCTGCAGATGATGTCCTTTTTTATGAACCGAGCTACGACTTGCTTTGTGACATTGGCGTACGAGGCTGCTTCAACCCATTTGGTGAAGTAATCAATGGCGATCAAGATGAAACGATGACCATTGGATGCGGTTGGCTCAATCTTGCCAATCATGTCAATGCCCCACATGGAGAAAGGCCACGGGGACGCCATAACATTCAATGGGCACGACGGTACATGAATTTTATCTGCATAAATCTGGAAATTCTGGAATTTCTTCACAAATTTGAAACAATCTGACTCCATGGTTAGCCAATAATACCCTGCTCGTAACAATTTCTGAGACATGGCATGCCCGCCGGTGTGTGTACCAAAAGTACCCTCATGAACCTCTTCCATAAGCAACGTTGCTTCCTTTTCATCCACGCATCTCAATAACACCAAATCATGGTTCCTTCTGTAAAGCACACCATCTGGGTTCAGATAAAAGTTACCAGACAACCTCCTCAGAGTCTTCTTATCCTAAGCCGAAGCCCCTGGTGGATACTTTTGCTTCTTGTGGAAGTTCTATATATCGTAAAACCATGGCTTTCCATCCGCAACTTCCTCAATGGCGAATACGAAAGCGGGCCTATCAAGGTGAGAGATGACTATTCTTGGAGCATCACTCCAATAGTTCACTTTATACATCGAAGATAGCGTTGCCAAAGCGTCTACCATCTGATTCTCTGCTTGCGGCACATGGTGGAACTCTACCCTGTCAAAGAAGGGTAACAACCTCCTTGCATAATCTTTGTAAGGAATTAGATTTGGCTGACGAGTTTCCCACTCTCCCATGATCTGATTAACCACTAGCGCTGAATCGCCATATACATCCAAATTCTTGATTCTCAAATCAATAGCCTCTTCCAGACCCATGATGCACGCTTCGTACTCGGCTTCATTATTAGTGCAAGGGAACGTCAACCTGGCAGTGAACGAGATATGGGTGCCATGGGGAGTTGTAATTATTGCCCCAATTCCACTACCATAAGAGTTGACAGCACCGTCGAATATCATCTGCCACTGAGAACCTTTCTCTGGACCTTCGTCCGGCAATGGCTCTTCACCGTCCATCATCTTGAAGAACATGATGTCTTCGTCAGGAAACTCAAACTTCATAGGTTGATAGTCTTCGATTGGCTGTTCGGCAAGGTACTCTGACAGAACACTTCCTTTGATGGCTTTCTGGGAAACATATTGTATATCGTACTCTGTCAGTACCATCTACCACCTGGCAATTCTTCCTGAGAGCACTTGCTTTTCGAAGAAATACTTGATCGGATCCATCTTCTAAATCAAGATGGTTGTATAATTAAGCATATATTGTCTCAAACGTTTGGCAGCCCAAGCAAGGGCGCAACACGTTTTCTCGAGCATTGAGTAACGGGACTCACAGTCTGTGAACTTTTTACTCAGATAATAGATCGCATGCTCTTTCCTTCCAGGCTCGTCGTGTTGACCAAGAACAAAACCCATACTGTTCTCAAGAACCGTTAAGTACATGATTAAAGGCCTTCCACCTATTGGGGGTATCAGTATCGGAGGCTCCTGCAAGTATTCTTTTATCCTATCAAATGCTTTTTGACAATTTTCATTCCAGACGACCGCCTGATCTTTTTTTTAGCAATTTAAACATTGGTTCACACGTGGCTGTGAGATGATATATGAACCGAGCAATGTAGTTCAATCTCCCCAAGAAACCATGGACCTCCTTTTCTGTTTTCGGCGCTGGCATATCTTGCATAGCTCTTATTTTTGTAGGATCGACCTCGATTCCTTTTTCACTGACAATGAACCCCAATAACTTTCCGGACCGAACTCCAAAAGTGCACTTATTTGGATTCAACCTCAATCTGAACTTCCTGAGCCTCTCAAACAGCTTCAACATATTGACCAGATGCTCTTCCTCCGTTTGCGACTTTGCTATCATGTCATCAACATAAACTTTAATCTCATGATGAATCATATCATGAAACAAAGTGACCATAGCCAACTGGTAGGTTGCCCCTGCGGTTTTCAACCCAAAAGGCATTACCTGGTAACAGAATGTCCCCCACGGTGTAATGAACTTCATTTTATCCATATCTTTCGGTGCCATCATGATCTGATTATATCCAGAAAATCCATCCATGAAGGAAAATACGGAGTATTGAGCAGTATTGTCAACCAATACGTCAATGTGAGGGAGCGGGAAGTCGTCCTTTGGGCTCGCCTTATTCAAATCTCTGTAATCTACACACATCCGTACCTTACTGTCCTTCTTAGGTACAGGCACGATGTTGGTGACCCACAGAGGGTAAGTTGTTACGGCTAAGAGTCCTGCGTCTAACTGTTTCTGAACTTCTTCTTTGATTTTCACAGCCATATTTGGTCTTGTCCTTCTAAGCTTCTGCTTGACCGGAGGATATTCCTTGCACAACGGTAAGCGATGAACCACTATATCAGTGTCAAGCCCGGGCATATCTTCTTATGACCAAGAAAAGATGTCACTATACTCTCGAAGCATCTCAATCAGTCTTTGCTTGATGTCACTCTATAGCGCGGCCCCTATCCGAACATTTCTGACAACTTCTTCAGAACCCATATTGATAACCTCGATTTCCTCCTGATGAGACAGAATAATCTTCTCTTCTTGTTTCAAGAGTCTAGCTAGCTCTTCTGGCAAGTCTTCATCTTCATCAATCTCTTTTTTAGCTTGATATATCAGTTGATCGAAGTCGAAGCGAGTCATAGGAGGTTCTGAATCGATGTCATCTGCAATAGGAATCCTGCAATAAAAATGGTTAAATGTTTCAAACGATATGCAAACGAGTACAAACCACATTGCCATTTTATTGTGAGAAATAAAAATAAGAAAGACAAGGATCAAAAAATTTGAATGAGAAAAACGCCCTTTGATTAATTGATAAAGCAATGTTCAAACATAAACAATAAGGCCCTGAAACAAAATACCGTTATGCTCCAGGTAGAACATAGGGTAGTACAATAATTGGAAAAACAAAGCATTACTGTTCTGTTGTCACTTGAACGAATTCTTCAATAGACCTGTTGTGTAGGCTTTGTCTTGGAGTGCAAGGCTTAATCCAAGCATCCATATCACAATCACTATCTCCCTCTTCATCTGACACAGCGTTGATCCTTTCGAAGATAACTCCTCCCTTAGTGAATTGCACAGGTCCTTTATAGCGCGACACACTCTGCGAGGATGAAGGAGAAGAAAATGACGGGCGGTACCCCAAACCAAACTTGTCTTGCTTATGGGGAATCTCCAATACCTGGCCCTAACCCCGCGCTGCCCCAGCCTACACTGCTGCTTGGGCCTCTTAAAAAGAAGACATGGCCACTTTCGGCGCTTTACTCACAACGGGAAATTTATCTTTAATCTTGACTGTTTCAAAAGCCTGACAAAGGGTTTCGTGTATTTCTCCGTCCACCTCAACGTACTTGAAGGATGATAAGTGAATGATCATTATATCCTCTTCCCCGCACACTGTAACAACACTACCGCCAACCATATACTTTAGCTTCTGATGCAGCGTAGAGGTTACAACTTCTGCTAAATGAATCCATGGACGGCCTAATAGACAACTGTAGGCAGGCTGGATGTCCATAATGTAGAACACTGCATCAAATACCTCCGGTCCCACCTGAATGGGCAATGCCACTTCTCCGAACACAGATCTCCAGGTACCATCAAAAGCGCGCACCACCAAATCACTTGGTGTGCAAATCAATCCCTGCATGTCCAACTTCATTAGGGCTTTCTTTGGAAGTATGTTCAAGGATGATCCTGTATCCACGAGTACATGAGACATAACAGCCCCTCGGCATTCTAATGATATGTGCAACGCACAGTTATGTTTCCCGCCCCTTTGCGTTAGATCCAAGTCTGTAAACCCCAAGCCGTTTCCTGCATTTATGTGTGCAACAACCCCTTCGAGTTGATTAACCGAAATTTCTTGCGGCACGTAAGCAGTATTCAGTATTCTCAATAGTGCATTCCTATGCGCTTCAAAACATAGTAACAAATACGGGATATATATCTTAGAAGGAGTTTGCTGTAGATGATCGACTATCTTGTAGTCACTCTTTCATATCAGCCTCATAAACTCTTCTGCATCCTTTAACAAAGATTCCTTCTCTCCAACCTGAGAGGTTTCCTCTACCACTAGTCTCTTCCCTTTGTCAACCTTGTCAATAACCACTTCAGGTGACGAAAAGACCCGGCCACTACGGGTAATTCCTCCTGATCCCACAAGATTATCTACTGAATCCACAGGGGGACCATTCAAATCTAGTTTCTGTCCGTTGCAATACACTTCAGCTCCGTAGTTCCACGAAATAGCTTTGGTGCTTTTAAACGGTACGGGACCTGCTTTAGTTATGGTTATTGTTGGTGGTTTTGGCGCATGAATGGTAACGGTTTTGTACGGATTGGGAATTGTTGCAATCTCATCCCTTTTCTCAGCCACCAACTCTTCAGGCTTTCTTTCAACAGACCGGTCAAACTGCAAGACTTCGCTATCCATCATATCTTGAATATAGCCCTTCAACTGCTTACATCCCTCGGGATTACTCAGACACTCAGCACAATCTTCAGCGCAACCTGGGAAAACACCCCCTTCAACAATCTAGCTTTCACAAAGCTCAAAGGTGTCTTCAGCCCATTAACATCTGTTACCAAATCTAAAACATCCTCCTCAATAATTGCATTGACCCCGGCTTGCCCATGATTCGGCATGGGATTTTGTATGACATTAGGAACATCATTGGAGAAGTTAATTGCTTTACTATCAATCATGTCCAGCACTTTATGGTTAAAGGCCTTACAATTATCGATGTTATGCCCCGGGACACATGAATGAAACTCACAGCGAGCGTTTGCGTCATACCCGGGTGGAGGAGGCCCAGTCAGGGGAGCCATAGTTCTCTTTTGAATCAACTACAGTTGCAACAAGGCTTGCAATAGCTGAGAATACGGCATGGGAGGAGTGTCAAAATGTCTATTCACTGCCGCCTGGCCTCGGTCCTGATATCTTCTATAACCCTGTTTTGGTTGTTGTTGTGGTTGTTGAACTGCGGGAATTGTAATACTAGCAACCTGCTGTTGCTGACGATTCTGACCTCTACCTCTCCCACGAGAACTGGACACGAAATTGGTATCACCTTCTCGTTTCTTGTTAGCGAACACCTTCTTACCTCCTCCAGCTGAGGGTATTTCACCAGCACTTATCTTTCCTAACTTGATACCTTTTTCCACCCTCTCTCCAGTGATGATTAAGTCAGAGAAACTACCCGACATGCTACTAATGAGCTTCTCGTAATAGACGCTTGGCAAAGTGGCGACAAACATGTCAATGAGCTCACGTTCCACCATAGGCGGCTGCACCCTGGCTGCTAACTCCCGCCACCTTTGGGCATATTCCTTGAAACACTCATTGTTCCTTTGTGAAAGATTCTGAAGCTGGACCCTGTTAGTGTGACGCCCATTTTAATTATTTTTAGTTCAGTGTTATTTTTATTCGCGGGTGTGGTTGTGTGGGATTATTTGAGGATCAAAAGAAATCATAATATTAATATATAGTGATAAAATGTGATAATTAGTAGTAATGTTAATATTGCTATTAATTATTATTATTATTATTACTAATATTAATATATATGAGTAAAATATAATTATTGGATTTTTGGAATTAAAAGAAAATGAGAATTAATTATTTATTTGGAATATAAGTGATTTTTGGGGTATTAAGGGTAGAATTGGCATTTTGTGGAAATAGAATGTGAAGGAGAAGGAAGAACACGCACGGTTGGGAGAGAAGAAGAGAAGAGCACGATTGAGCGATCAAGAACAGAAACTTGAGCAAGAAGGATTTTCGTGTGGAATGCGAAGCTTCATCATCATTAGAGTGAAATCGAGGTAAAGGGGGGGGGGGATATATCGGTTGAATGGGTATTTACATGAATAATTGGTAGGAAGGGGAATCCCTAACCCCATGAATGAAGATGTTTGCATGTTGATGATGAATTGCATGATGAGTTGATGTTATTGTATGTATTAATTCTGTTTTACATCGTTGATGTTTGTGTTGAACTGTTGCATGCTGAATTTGATGGTTCATTGATGAATTGGGGGTTTCAGAGTTGAATGTGGTTCTGAGTCGAGAGTGAATTGATCGTCTAGAGTCAATGTTTCATCGGGTGAATTGGACACTAATTGGGTAACACAATTGTAGAATAATGTGTTAGTGAGGCAGGTGTGATTTTTGGAGAGGGTTGGTGTGGACGGGGTTGCTGCTAATTCTGAACAGCAGAGTTTATTTTTCTGAATACGCAGGTATTCGCTGGGCGAATGAGGGGGCGAGCCTTCGCTAGGCGAACTGGGCAGCGAATTCTGCCAATAGCCTCTGTTTGGTTTCACCAGAAGTTTCTCCGGGCGAGTTCCAGTGAGTGTTCGCTGCGGGGCTTCGCCAGGCGAATGGTCAGCGAGTGTTTGCTGCGGGGCTTCGCCAGGCGAATGCTCCAGCGAGCCCGACAGCAGTTTGGGTCCTTATTGCTGTTCTGTATTAATTTCCTTGTGAATTAGAATCTTGTAGATCATGTTTTGGTGATGAGCTTATTGGGTGAGCTGTGGTGAGTGTATGTAGGGTGTCGGAACGTGATTCCGTGATATCCGTGTGACTATGATATTGCATCGGTGTATGTTATGATGTATGTCTGTGGGGATGGGTGAGGCATGTTCGATATGTGATAAATTTTGATCAGTAGGATCGTCGCGCATCGAGTGCGTTATGGTGATGTGTTGTGATGAGTGGATCCGTAGGATTGATACACTTGATATGCGTTGTGTTTGTATGCTGTGTGGTGATTGGATCAGTAGGATCAATATGCCTTATGTGCATGGTGTGTGATATGATGTGTGGTTATTGGATCAGTAGGATCGATGCATTTTGTGTGCTTGTGTGTATATGTATTATATGATGCGATGGATCAGTAGGATCGTGTGCACTGTGTGTACTGTGTGGTTATGCATAGTATCTTGCATGGCATGTGGACGTGGTGAATCATTGCTCGGTGGAGTGTATGTGATTCACTCACGTGCTCCAAGTGGGGAGCGTGGACGTGAGGTATGATTTACTCACGTGCTCCAAGTGGGGAGCGTGGACGTGAGGTATGATTTACTCACGTGCTCCAAGTGGGGAGCGTGGACGTGAGGTATGATTTACTCACGTGCTCCAAGTGGGGAGCGTGGACGTAAGATATGATTTACTCACGTGCTCCAAGTGGGGAGCGTGGACGTGGTGTGTGATACACTCACGTGCTCCAAGTGGGGAGCATGGACGGGATTTGGATCGTTGCTCGGATGGAGTGTATGCGACCACCCGTGTTCCAAGTGGGGAACATTGGTAGGGATAGATCGTTGCTCGGATGGAGTGTATGCGATCTATCCTGCAATTTGATTATATGGGCTCAGGAGGAGCGTGGTAGGGATAGATCGTTGCTCGGATGGAGTGTATGCGATCTATCCCGAGTTGAACCGGTACCGCATATTGTCGAGTCGAGTGCATATGTTGCATTGTTGTTTGTGTATGTGGTGATTGTTGATGATCGGACAGTAGGTCCGGATATGTTGTATGTGACATATGATTTATTGTTTTCTGCCTTTTACTTCATGTACATTTATACCATTAATATTTGATAGTGAATTCTCACCCCTTTGTTGTTGTTGTGGTCTGTGCTTCTTCGGAAGTACAGACAATCCAGGTATTTAGCTAGCTTAGATTGTGGCGTCATCGTAGGATTTCTCTGATACGTAACACCGGAGCTTTTTGGGAGTTTTATTGTTTCTTGTTGATTTTGTGTGCCCCCGTGGCGTATCTGATTGTTGTGGGATATGTGATGACATTATGTATATTTTGGGCAGATGGCCGATTGTTGTATATGATGATGCTGATGATATGGATGATGTACATATGATATGTGTTATGACAGACCAGTTCTTTTTCCGCTGCAATTTTGCTGAATATTATTTTGAAAAATGATTTGTGGAACTTTGTCGAAAATTGTGACATCCCGTTGTAGGGAAAACTCTGATATGTGCTTATTTTAATTGTTTATTCTGTTTTGGGGAAACGGGGTGTTACAAGTTGGTATCAAAGCAGGTCGGTTCGTCCGCCCAGTGTTGTAGTTGAGTCTGTCTGTAAGATAGAGTTGGTTGTTTTTGGTTAACCTGTTGTTGTGGTTGTTGAGAAGTATGGCGGGGAGGAACGATGTTGCGTTGGCTGCAGCTATGCAAGCAATGGCACAGGTGGTGGCCAATCAGAATCTGGCTGTGGGTGCTCAGTTTAGAGACTTGACGCAGTTCCAGAGCAACAAGCCACCAAAGTTTGAAGGTGGGATTTTGGATCCGGTAGCTGCACAGAAATGGTTGAAGGCAATAGAGAAGATCTTCAGGACCATGGGGTGCAGTGACGAGCAGAAAGTGAGGTTTGGCACTCATATGTTAGAGGGCGAAGCCGAGGCTTGGTGGGACAATTGCCGTCAGAGGATGGAGGCTTCAGGGACTCCCATTACTTGGGAGGTGGTTCGATCTGGATTTATGGAGAAGTATTTTCCAGAAGATATCAGGAGTACTAAAGAGGTTGAATTCCTGGAATTGAAGCAGGGCAGTATGTCGGTGGCCGAGTATGCGGCTAAGTTTGAGGAATTGGCTCAGTATTGTCCCCATTACAATACTGAGGAGGCTATGACTTCTAAGTGCTTGAAATTTGAGAATGGGCTGAGGCCGGAGATCAAGATAGGGATCGCGTGTCAGAAGATCAGGAGTTATCCTGAGTTGGTGAGTAGAAGCCGGATTTATGACAACGATAATCGTGCGAGGATCGCACACTATAAGGCGGAGAATGATCGCAAGGGTAAACAAAGGTTTGGTGGTACACCTTACAGTGTGACGGCTGTAACAGCCCAAATTTCATTAAATAATTAATTGTAGCAATTAATTGATTTAGTGGGGTTTTTATTAATGTTGGAATTAATTTTTATTAATTGGTATGGATAGAAAATTAAGAAGGAATTGGAGAGGAAGGAAAATGAAGGAAATATATAAGAGAGAAAGAAAAGAAAAGAAAGATAGAAAACATTTGGAAAGAAAGAGGAAAGAAGAAGAAAGGAGAGAAAGAGAAGAGAAGAAGAGGAAAAGTGGAAATCATCAAGAACCAACATCAAAGCTCCGATTAATCGAGGTAAGGGTGAGAAATGTTTCTATTTGATCATTGCATGATGTTATGTATGTTGGGTTGGGGTTTTGGTAGAGTTTTCATCACTTTCCAATTAGGGCAAATGTTGGATTAATCGGTAGATTGATGATTTAATCGGTTGAAACTGAGCAATAATGCCGTAGAATAGTCGGGTAACATGTATTGATGTTATTTGTACTGATTTGGATGTTTGAGGTTTGGTTGATGATGGATTGATGAAGGAGAGGCAGAATAGGGTTCTGTTCTGCGCAGGTTCGCTGGCTCTCGCCAGGCGAGCGAAGGCGAAGCTTCGCCAGGCGAAGCCTAGCGAATGCTGGCGAGTAATTATGATTAAGTCCCAGTGGACTTCGCTGGCGAGTTCGCCAAGCGAAGTTGGATAGCGAAGGTTCGCCCAGCGAAGGTACTGGCGAATGGTGGCGAATGAAGTCAGTAGCTACTGACTTGGGCTCGCTGGGAAGTCTCGTCAGGCGAAGCCTAGCGAGTGTTCGCTGAGAGAGTTCGCCAGGCGAAGGCCAGGCGAAGGTTCGCTGCGAGGGTTCGCCAGGCGAATGAAGGCGAATGTGACAACATTTTTCTTTTGCTGTGTTGCTCATGTGGTGATTGTTTGATTGATTCACATAGGTTAATACCTCTATGATATGATATAGATATGATCTATTGTGATAATGTGTGTTGTGGGTAGCCTACGGGCGTGAATCCTAGTTGATGTGCGATGCGTATTAATTGTGATAAATAGAAATACATGTGAATACAATGATGAATGTATGTGTATTGTCTAATGAACTTGCGAATGCTTGATGTGTATACAATTATGTGATGAGTATGCATGAGAACATGGTGGATATGTGTGCATAACTTATAATTGTATGATTGGTATTGTGATGTGTATACCTTGTATGAGATGGCATGAGATAAAGAATAAACATACTATGAAAAATGTGTTGGGGATGCATATTGTTTATATGCGATTGTATGTTAAAATACATGAAGAATGCATGAGAGCATAATGATGGATATGCGTGCATTGCTTGCTAAATATGGTGTTGTATTGAATTGTGAATATATATATGGATAATGCATGAGAACATATCGCGGATATGTGTGCATTGTGTTACTGTGGTGATATTATTGAATTGCGAATACATTGGTGATTATTGTGATATGTTGTATGTGCAATCATTGTGTAATTCTTGAAGAGATGAATTATGTAAATGCATGAGATTAAGATGTCGGTCTTAAGTGCATTTGTTGTGGTTGATTGTACATGCATCATTTAGTCAAGAGGCAATGTCTGTTAGTTTCGTGGAAACTAGTGGCTTGTCCCAAACCTAGAAGAGTGGGTTTGAAGGCTTAGAGGACGGGCCTTTGTGGTTATCGGTCTAGAAGAGTGGACCCGGTTTAATGTAAAAACCGAAAAAAAGATAACGGGTTATCGGTCTAGAAGAGTGGACCCGGTTTAATGTAAAAACCGAAAAAAAGATAACGAGAGTCGGTACCGCATTGCATGAGTTGCATTGAGTTGTTGAGTCACATTGATATATGACATATGCATGAAGAGATGCTTATGTGTGAATGATGAGATTGTGGAAATTGTAAGTGTATGCATAATGTGGGAATGCTTTGTGAATATCCATGTTTGTCTATATATGTGTGGTAAATATATATGACTAAGAGAATGAAGTGTGGTGAGAAATGTGAATATGTGTTATATGACTACCTATATATATATATATATAATCTTATGCTTTGATTATTATGGTTATATTTCTCACCCTTCTGCTGTTTTATAATGCTCTATAAGGCATTGCAGATTAGGATGCTGGAGTCCTTTGTGAAGTTAGTCTTCATTCTTTTGAGTCGGCTGCTCTGATATGTAACACCGGGTAGTTAGACTAGTATAGTCATTCTTTTGTGATACATTGCGATGTATCAGCTCATGTGGTTTTGTAATCTAACGGATGTGATGTATTAATCTGGATGACTTATGTGCAGTTGAATTAATATTTTGGAACTGATTAAATGATGTTATCTTCCGCTTAAATTAAATGTTGAAATGTGATTTCTAAAACTGCGAAAATGTTACATATTTTATGGAGCAAAATGTTAAAGAGTTTTGTTGGTGAAACTGTGACATTCTTCCTTTATACCTTATCCTAAAATTTTTACTCTGATGAATTTGTATGTGCTTAATTGTTTTATATGCATTTATTTGGGGTATAGAAGGGGGTGTTACAATAGTGGTATCAGAGCAGGTCGGTCCGTCCGGCCAAGTTATTAGAGTGTTTTTCCCTGTGTGTTATTGATATGCGTGTGATGCATTATCAATATTGGTTGTTCTTACGTGGTTCTGTTGTTGGAATTAGTAAGATGGTTGCAGGAAGGAACGACGAAGCGATTGCGGAGGCATTGACGAGATTGGCGGGGGCAATTGGGCAGAATCCTCCGGCCAATGTGAATGTGAGGAATCATGCTGATGATGGATTTCGTGCTTTGGGGAAATTCCAAAAGAATAACCCTCCGGTCTTCAAGGGAACTCATGAACCGGACAAGGCACAAATTTGGTTGAAAGCTGTGGAAAAGATTTTTCGAGTTATGAATTGCTCGGATGCACAGAAGGTGCAGTTTGGGACTCATATGCTCGAAGAAGAAGCTGAAGATTGGTGGGGTAATACTCGCCAAAGATTTGAGGAAGATGATATTGTGATTACGTGGGATTTGTTTAGAGAAACCTTTCTGGAGAAGTATTTTCCAGAGGATGTGCGGGGGAAGAAGGAGATCGAATTTCTTGAGTTGAAGCAAGGTAATTCGACGGTTGCTGAGTATGCGGCGAAATTTGAGGAGTTGATCAAATTTTGTCCTCACTATAATACTGGTAATGCTGAGAGGTCTAAGTGCCTCAAGTTTGTGAACGGTTTGAGACCCGAGATTAGACAAGCTATTGGATATCAGGAAATCAGGCGGTTTTCTGAGTTGGTTAACAAGAGCAGAATTTATGACGAAGACAATAGGGCTAGGTCTAGCCACTACAAGAGCCTAAGTGATAAGAAAGGAAAAGGTCAATTCAGAGGAAAACCTTATATGACTCCTGCAGACAAAGGGAAGCAGAGAATGGGTTATGGCAAGAGGCCAAGTGGGGGAGTTTCTACTCCGGTTAGATGTTATAACTGTGGTGAAGCGGGACATCGTGCTCCCGAATGCAAAAGTGTTGAACATAAGTGTTTCAAGTGTGGCAAGCCAGGCCACAAGGCTCTTGAGTGTAGAAGCGGTGCGGGTGTTACTTGCTATAACTGTGGTGAGCGAGGGCACATCAGTACCAAGTGCGATAAGCCGAAGAAGAATCAAGGGAGCGGGAAAGTGTTCGCTCTATCTGGATCTGAGACTGCTAGCGACGATCGATTGATCCGAGGTATGTGCTTCATTAATGGTACACCTTTAATCGCTATAATTGATACCGGAGCTACGCATTCTTTTATTTCTTTGGATTGTGCTAGAAGCTTGAATCTTGAGTTGTCTGTGATTGGTGGCGGTATGGTTATTGATACTCCTGCTATGGGTTCGGTAACTACACCGTATGTTTGCTTAAATTGCCCGTTGAGTATTTTCGGTAGAGATTTTGGGATTGATTTAGTGTGTCTTTATTTAGATCAACTGGATGTCATTCTTGGAATGAATTGGTAAAAATTCAATCGTGTTTATATTAACTGTTTTGACAAAACGGTTATTTTTCCCGATTCGGATGTTGAAAGGGATTTGTTTATGACGAGGAAACAAGTGAAGGAATCGGTGAAGATGGAGCTAAGGTATTTATGCTTATGGCAACTTTGAGGACTAGTGAAAGTGAAGAGATTGATGTTGTGCCCATTGTTAGAGATTTTCCGAAAGTATTCCCTGAAGAGATAAAGGATTTACCGTCGGAGCGAGAAGTGGAGTTTTTGATAGATTTGATTCCTGGAACTAGTCTGATATCGATGGCTCCATATCGTATGTCGGCCTCGGAGTTAAAAGAGTTGAAGAGTCAACTTGAGGATTTGCTTGAAAAGAGGTTTATTCGTCCGAGCGTGTCACCGTGGGGTGCACCGGTGTTGTTGGTTAAGAAGAAAGAGGGTTCTATGAGGCTCTGTGTGGATTACAGACAGTTGAACAAGGTGACTATTAAGAATAAGTATCCACTTCCAAGGATTGATGATCTGATGGATCAGTTGGTTGGTGCAAGCGTGTTCAGCAAGATTGATTTGAGATCTGGGTATCATCAGATCCGTGTGAAAGCTGAGGATATTCAGAAGACGGCCTTTCGGACGAGGTATGGACACTATGAGTATTCCGTGATGCCATTTGGTGTGACTAATGCACCAGGTGTATTTATGGAGTACATGAATAGGATTTTCCATCCGTATTTGGATAAGTTTATGGTGGTGTTTATTGACGACATCTTGGTTTATTCGAAGAGCGAAGGAGAGCATGCCGAGCATCTGAAGATTGTGTTATCTGTGCTGAGAGAGAAGCAGTTGTTTGCGAAGCTTTCTAAGTGTGAATTTTGGTTGAAGGAAGTTAGTTTCCTTGGTCATGTGATTTCTAGTAGTGGTATTGCAGTCGATCCGTCGAAGGTTGAAGCGGTGTCGCAATGGGAGACTCCGAAGTCAGTTTTTGAGATCAGAATTTTCTTGGTTTAGCCGGTTATTATCGGAAGTTTATTGAAGGATTTGCTAAGTTATCGTTGCCGTTGACACAGTTGACTAGGAAAGGTCAAGCCTTTGTTTGGGACGCCAAGTGTGAAGCGAGTTTTCAAGAACTTAAGCGAAGGTTGACGACAGCTCCTGTTTTGATTCTGCCAAATCCAGAAGAACCATTCCTTGTGTATTGTGATGCTTCTTTGATGGGTTTAGGAGGTGTGTTGATGCAGAATAATCAAGTTGTAGCTTATGCTTCGAGGCAACTCAAAGTGCATGAGAAGAATTATCCTACGCATGACTTAGAGTTGGCCGCCGTTGTGTTCGTGTTGAAACTTTGGAGGCATTATTTATTTGGCGCAAGATTTGAAGTGTTTAGTGACCACAAGAGTTTGAGATATCTTTTTGATCAAAAGGAATTGAATGCGAGACAAAGAAGATGGCTTGAACTTTTGAAGGATTTCGATTTTGGCTTGAATTACCATCCGGGTAAAGCGAATGTAGTAGCAGATGCATTGAGTCGGAAATCATTGCATATGTCGGCGTTGATGGTGAAAGAGTTAGAATTGGTCGAGCAATTTCGAGATTTGAGTTTGGTATGTGAGAGAACTTCTTTTGGATTTAAGTTGGGTATGTTAAAGCTTACAAGTGGTATTTTGGACGAAATTCGAGAAGGACAGAAATCAGATTTGAGCTTAGTTGATCGGTTGACCTTAATCAACCAAGGCCAAGGTGGTGATTTTCGGATTGATGAGAATGGTATTATGAGATGTCGGGATCGAGCTTGTGTTCCAAATGTTGTTGAGCTGAAAAAGAGTATCCTTGAGGAAGGACATCGTAGCGGATTGAGTATTCATCCGGGTGCTACTAAGATGTATCAGGATTTGAGGAAAGTATTTTGGTGGCCTAGTATGAAGAAGGATATCGCGGAATTTGTATATTCTTTTTTGACTTGCCAGAAGTCAAAGATTGAGCATCAGAAGCCATCGGGTTTGATGAAGCCGTTGTTTATTCCTGAGTGGAAATGGGATAGTATCTCCATGGATTTTGTATCGGGTTTGCCGAGGACGCCGAGTAATTTTGAGGCTATTTGGGTTATCGTGGATAGGTTGACTAAATCTGCTCACTTTATCCCTATGCGTATGGATTACCCTTTGGAGAAGTTGGCTAAGTTGTATATTGAGAGGATTGTGTGTTTGCATGGTATTCCGTCGAGTATTGTTTCGGATAGAGATCCGCGGTTTACTTCGAGATTTTGGGAGAGCCTGCAGAGTGTTTTGGGTACTAAGTTGCGTTTGAGTTCAGCATATCATCCTCAGACAGATGGTCAGACGGAGAGGACGATTCAGTCGCTTGAAGATCTTTTGAGAGCTTGTGTATTGGAAAAAGGAGGAGCTTGGGATAGCTACTTGCCTTTGATTGAGTTTACCTACAACAACAGTTTCCATTCGAGTATTGGTATGGCACCATTTGAGGCGTTGTATGGTAGGCGGTGTAGGACACCATTGTGTTGGTTCGAGTCCGGAGAGAGTTCTGTTGTTGGACCCGAGTTAGTTCAACAGACTACTGATAAGATCAAGATGATTCAAGAGAAGATGAGAATTACTCAGAGTCGTCAGAAGAGTTATTATGACAAGAGGAGGAAGGCACTTGAATTTCAAGAGGGATATCATGTGTTTCTTCGAGTCACTCCGATGACAGGTGTTGGTAGGGCACTGAAGTCGCGCAAGTTGTCGCCGCATTTCATTGGTCCTTGTCAGATTTTGCAAAGGGTAGGAGAAGTGGCCTATCGTGTGGCTTTACCACCGTCGCTTGCTAATCTTCACGACGTATTCCATGTATCTCAGTTGAGGAAATACATTGCGGATCCGTCTCATGTAGTCCAAATAGATGATGTGCAGGTGAGAGATAACCTGACTGTTGAGACATCACCTATGTGGATAGAGGATCGGAAATTGAAGCAGCTTCGAGGTAAAGAGATTGCTTTAGTGAAGGTCGCTTGGGGAGGACCGGCTGGTGGAAATGTTACGTGGGAGCTTGAGAGCCGGATGAAGGAGTCTTATCCAGAACTGTTTGAATCAGGTAACATTTTCGAGGACGAAAATTCCTAAGTGGGGGAGGGTTGTAACAGCCCAAATTTCATTAAATAATTAATTGTAGCAATTAATTGATTTAGTGGGGTTTTTATTAATGTTGGAATTAATTTTTATTAATTGGTATGGATAGAAAATTAAGAAGGAATTGGAGAGGAAGGAAAATGAAGGAAATATATAAGAGAGAAAGAAAAGAAAAGAAAGATAGAAAACATTTGGAAAGAAAGAGGAAAGAAGAAGAAAGGAGAGAAAGAGAAGAGAAGAAGAGGAAAAGTGGAAATCATCAAGAACCAACATCAAAGCTCCGATTAATCGAGGTAAGGGTGAGAAATGTTTCTATTTGATCATTGCATGATGTTATGTATGTTGGGTTGGGGTTTTGGTAGAGTTTTCATCACTTTCCAATTAGGGCAAATGTTGGATTAATCGGTAGATTGATGATTTAATCGGTTGAAACTGAGCAATAATGCCGTAGAATAGTCGGGTAACATGTATTGATGTTATTTGTACTGATTTGGATGTTTGAGGTTTGGTTGATGATGGATTGATGAAGGAGAGGCAGAATAGGATTCTGTTCTGCGCAGGTTCGCTGGCTCTCGCCAGGCGAGCGAAGGCGAAGCTTCGCCAGGCGAAGCCTAGCGAATACTGGCGAGTAATTATGATTAAGTCCCAGTGGACTTTGCTGGCGAGTTCGCCAAGCGAAGTTGGATAGCGAAGGTTCGCCCAGCGAAGGTACTGGCGAATGGTGGCGAATGAAGTCAGTAGCTACTGACTTGGGCTCGCTGGGAAGTCTCGCCAGGCGAAGCCTAGCGAGTGTTCGCTGAGAGAGTTCGCCAGGCGAAGGCCAGGCGAAGGTTCGCTGCGAGGGTTCGCCAGGCGAATGAAGGCGAATGTGACAACATTTTTCTTTTGCTGTGTTGCTCATGTGGTGATTGTTTGATTGATTCACATAGGTTAATACCTCTATGATATGATATAGATATGATCTATTGTGATAATGTATGTTGTGGGTAGCCTACGGGCGTGAATCCTAGTTGATGTGTGATGCGTATTAATTGTGATAAATAGAAATACATGTGAATACAATGATGAATGTATGTGTATTGTCTAATGAACTTGCGAATGCTTGATGTGTATACAATTATGTGATGAGTATGCATGAGAACATGGTGGATATGTGTGCATAACTTATAATTGTATGATTGGTATTGTGATGTGTATACCTTGTATGAGATGGCATGAGATAAAGAATAAACATACTATGAAAAATGCGTTGGGGATGCATATTGTTTATATGCGATTGTATGTTAAAATACATGAAGAATGCATGAGAGCATAATGATGGATATGCGTGCATTGCTTGCTAAATATGGTGTTGTATTGAATTGTGAATATATATATGGATAATGCATGAGAACATATCGCGGATATGTGTGCATTGTGTTACTGTGGTGATATTATTGAATTGCGAATACATTGGTGATTATTGTGATATGTTGTATGTGCAATCATTGTGTAATTCTTGAAGAGATGAATTATGTAAATGCATGAGATTAAGATGTCGGTCTTAAGTGCATTTGTTGTGGTTAATTGTACATGCATCATTTAGTCAAGAGGCAATGTCTGTTAGTTTCGTGGAAACTAGTGGCTTGTCCCAAACCTAGAAGAGTGGGTTTGAAGGCTTAGAGGACGGGCCTTTGTGGTTATCGGTCTAGAAGAGTGGACCCGGTTTAATGTAAAAACCGAAAAAAGATAACGGGTTATCGGTCTAGAAGAGTGGACCCGGTTTAATGTAAAAACCGAAAAAAAGATAACGAGAGTCGGTACCGCATTGCATGAGTTGCATTGAGTTGTTGAGTCACATTGATATATGACATATGCATGAAGAGATGCTTATGTGTGAATGATGAGATTGTGGAAATTGTAAGTGTATGCATAATGTGGGAATGCTTTGTGAATATCCATATTTGTCTATATATGTGTGGTAAATATATATGACTAAGAGAATGAAGTGTGGTGAGAAATGTGAATATGTGTTATATGACTACCTATATATATATATATATATATATATATATATATATATATATATATATATATATATATATATATATATATATATATATATATATATATATATATATATATATATATATATATATATATATATATATATATATATATATATATATATATATATATATATATATATATATATATATATATATATATATATATATATATATATATATATATATATATATATATATATATATATATATATATATATATATATATATATATATATATATATATATATATATATATATATATATATATATATATATATATATATATATATATATATATATATATATATATATATATATATATATATATATATATATATATATATATATATATATATATATATATATATATATATATATATATATATATATATATATATATATATATATATATATATATATATATATATATATATATATATATATATATATATATATATATATATATATATATATATATATATATATATATATATATATATATATATATATATATATATATATATATATATATATATATATATATATATATATATATATATATATATATATATATATATATATATATATATATATATATATATATATATATATATATATATATATATATATATATATATATATATATATATATATATATATATATATATATATATATATATATATATATATATATATATATATATATATATATATATATATATATATATATATATATATATATATATATATATATATATATATATATATATATATATATATATATATATATATATATATATATATATATATATATATATATATATATATATATATATATATATATATATATATATATATATATATATATATATATATATATAATCTTATGCTTTGATTATTATGGTTATATTTCTCACCCTTCTGCTGTTTTATAATGCTCTATGAGGCATTGCAGATTAGGATATTGGAGTCCTTTGTGAAGTTAGTCTTCATTCTTTTGAGTCGGCTGCTCTGATATGTAACACCGGGTAGTTAGACTAGTATAGGCATTCTTTTGTGATACATTGCGATGTATCAGCTGATGTGGTTTTGTAATCTAACGGATGTGATGTATTAATCTGGATGACTTATGTGCAGTTGAATTAATATTTTGGAACTGATTAAATGATGTTATCTTCCGCTTAAATTAAATGTTGAAATGTGATTTCTAAAACTGCGAAAATGTTACATATTTTATGGAGCAAAATGTTAAAGAGTTTTGCTAGTGAAACTGTGACATTCTTCCTTTATACCTTATCCTAAAATTTTTACTCTGATGAATTTGTATGTGCTTAATTGTTTTATATGCATTTATTTGGGGTATAGAATGGGGTGTTACAACGGCCAATAAGGGAAAGCAGAAGGCTATGACTGATAAGAGGTTTCGAGAGAGGAAGGCATTGGCGGACTTAGAATGTTATCAGTGCGGTGTCGCGGGGCATCGTGCTAGTGATTATCCTCAGGAAGCGAAGAAGTGCTTCAAGTGTGGGAAGCCGGGCCATGTGATGGCGGATTGTAGGACTAGTATGCCTACTTGCTATAACTACGGCGATAAAGGCCATATTAGCACTCATTGTGACAAGCCAAGGAGGTCTCAGGCGCCTCAGGTTGCTGGTAAAGTGTTTGCGGTAGTGGGAACTCAAGCGGCGGACGAGGAGCATTCGATCAAAGGTACTTGTTTTATCAATAACATTCCTTTGACTGCTATGATTGATACGGGTGCAACCCACTCGTTTATCTCTGTTGATTGTGTGAAGAGGTTAGGTTTGGTGCCGACTACTCTTGAGCGGCGGATGACTATTGAAACTCCCTCGATTGGTTCAGTGACTACTTTGTTAGTGTGTTTGAAGTGTCCACTGACTATTTTTGGCCGAGACTTCGGTGTGGATTTGATTTGTTTACCACTTGGTAGTTTGGATGTTATACTTGGTATGAACTGGTTGGAGTTCAACCGAGTGTACCTCGATTGTTTTTGAAAAGTGTTATTGTTTTTTACCCCAGAAGAGGAAGCGTTGGCGGATTCCTTGTCTGGTAAGGAATTGAGGACTTTGTTGGAAGATGAAGCTCAGGTGTTTGCTTTATTTGCATAGTTGTCGGTTGACAACAAGGCATTGTTGGATGAGTTAGCTGTGGTGAATGAGTTTCCGGAGGTGTTCCCGGATGATATTACAGAGTTGCCTCTAAAGAGAGAAGTTGAGTTTAGCATTGATCTTATTCCTAGTACGAGGCCTATTTCTATGGCGCCGTACAGGATGTCGGCAGTAGAGTTGGCCGATTTGAAATCTCAGATTGGAGAGTTGCTGGATAGAAAGTTTATTAGACCAAGCGTGTCGCCGTGGGGAGCTCCAGTGTTGTTAGTGAAGGAGAAAGATGGTAGCATGCGGTTGTGCATTGATTACCGTCAATTGAATAAAGTGACCATCAAGAACAAGTATCCTCTTCCAACGATTGATGATTTAATGGATCAGTTAGTGGGAGCTCGTGTGTTTAGTAAGATTGACTTGAGGTCGGGTTATCACCAGATAAGAGTTAAGGAAGGTGATATTCAGAAGACGGCGTTTAGGACTCGATATGGACATTATGAGTATGCAGTAATGCCTTTCGGAGTGTCTAATGCGCCAGGAGTGTTTATGGAGTATATGAACTGTATCTTCCATTCTTATTTGGATCAATTTATTGTCGTGTTCATTGATGATATACTGATTTATTCTAAGTCTGAGGAAGAGCATGCGGAACATTTGAGGATTGCTTTGCAAGTGTTGAAGGACAACAAGTTGTTTGCGAAGTTATCGAAGTGTGAGTTCTGGTTGAAGACGGTGAGTTTTCTGGGGCATGTGTATTTCTGGTGATGGTGTTTCAGTAGACCCTTTGAAAGTTAGTGCGGTGTTACAGTGGGAACCACCAAAGACGGTAACAGAGGTTAGAAGCTTCTTGGGTTTAGCTGGTTATTACCGAAGATTTATTGAAGGCTTTTCCAGGTTGGCGTTGCCATTGACTCAGTTGACGAGGAAAGACCAAGTATTTGTGTGGGATGCTGCTTATGAAGAAAGTTTTGAGGAGCTGAAAAAGAGATTGGCTTCAGCGCCGGTGTTGGTGTTACCGAATCCGTGTGAGCCTTTTATGGTATATTGTGATGCGTCCAAGATGGGATTGGGCAGAGTTCTTATGCAGAATGGGAAAGTAGTAGCTTATTCTTCACGACAATTGAGGGGGCATGAGCGGAATTATCCTACTCATGACCTTGAATTGGCTACGGTGGTTTTTGTGTTGAAGGTCTAGAGACACTATTTGTATGGTTCGAGATTTGAGGTGTTCAGCGATCACAAGAGTTTGAAGTATCTATTTGATTAGAAGGAGTTGAATATGAGTTAGAGGAGGTGGTTGGAATTCTTGAAAGATTATGATTTCAGTTTGAGTTATCACCCGGGGAAAGCGAATGTAGTTGCGGATGCTTTGAGCAGGAAGACAATTCATATGTCAGCTTTGATGGTGAAAGAGATGGAGCTTATTGAGCAGTTCCGAGATTTAAGCATGGTTTGCGAGTTTACTACAGATGGTGTGATGTTGGGTAAATTGCAAGTGAAGAATGATTTCTTGGATATGGTAAAGGAACATTAAAAGTTGGATGTGAAACTTGTGGATTTGATGCGAGGAGCCAGAAGTGACTCCGGTAGTGATTTCAAGTTGGATGATGTGGGTGTGTTGAGGTTCCGGGGCAGAATTTGTGTGTCGGATAATGATGAGCTGAAGAGGTCAATTTTGGACGAAGGACATCATAGTAGCCTGAGTGTTCATCCAGGAGCTACGAAGATGTATCAAGATTTGAAAAAGTTGTTTTGGTGGTCGGGCATGAAGAGGGATATTACTCGTTATGTTTATGCTTGTTTGGTATGTCAGAAATCAAAGGTGGAGCATCAGAGACCTTCTGGGATGATGCAACCGTTAGAGATTCCGGTTTGGAAATGGGATTGTATCGCCATGGATTTTGTTACAGGTTTGTCGAATACGGCGAGAGGATTTGATGCGATTCGGGTGATTGTGAAGCCGCATGGTGTGCCGTTGAGTATTGTGTCAGATAGAGATCTGAGGTTCACTTCTGTATTTTGGAAGAGTTTGCAAGAGGCTTTGGGTACCGAGTTGAAGCTGAGTTCAGCCTATCATCCGCAGACGGATGGACAGTTAGAGAGGACTATTCAGACTTTAGAGGATTTGTTGTGGGCTTGTGTATTGGAAAAAGGTGGTACGTGGGATATGTCACTTCCGCGAAAATAAGGTGTCGGCACAACAGAAGAGTCGCCACCTTTCGTTATTTATCCCTCAGAGCGGGAAAGGAAACGATCGGAAAAACCTGACGAAAAGGGGTAAGACAAGGTCGTCGCAACCATTGTCTGGGTTCGGGAGTCGGTTACGCAAGGGGAAGGTATTAGCACCCCTCACGTCCGTCGTACTCGACGGGATCCACGCTTGTTGTGATTACTGGACGGGTTGGTTTTATCTATCTACCTATCAAGGCTGGCTTAAACAGAAAAGAAAAATGACTCGGCAAAGCGTCGCACTTTATGCCTACGTATTCTCATCAGAGAACGAGAAATCAGAGTCAACGTAGTTCGACCTACGACGGATTATGGGGGAAGGTAGCTCGCCAATACATCAGTACTGTGCCTACGTACTCTCAACAGGTATGAGAGATCAGAGCTTACGTAGTTCGGGACACTACGGTTTATTTCCTGTCTTTTACGAAAGAAGTGTTTTTTATTGTGTTTGCAATTTCAATCACACTAGAGACTATGACCTGAGAGTGAAGGCGTCGCATGTCACCCAAGGGGTACCATACTAAACATCCAGACCGTGGAAAAGAAACTCTCCCACAATCCTTTCTCAGATAGCTTAAGGCTCGTAACGTACGAAAGAAATCATTCATGATTACTGAACCTTAAACTGTTTTGAGATGAGAAGATAACAGGCCCAACTAAAAGGGAGATTATCAAGTCCTACTGTTGTCATGCCAAGGATTCATCCTATGGTTGAGGTTTGAACAGGGAACTCCTAGAAGTTGTCATGCATAGGTTTCAACCTAAAGTTCTATCATCAATTCCTTATCAAAGGAAATGATAGTCCTAAGGGATCATGTCAATGATACACCAAAACAGACAAAGCATCAGCTTTAAACAGTCAAATGCATGCAATGCAAGTGAGGGAGGAAATGTGTATGGGGCTTCAGCCTCCACAAGCTCATCTCAACCTCAAGCCAGAATGGATAACAGTAATCATACTGAAATATAAACAACATGCTATCAAGCAAAAACAGTAAACAACAGTCATACAGAAGAAAATGAAATAAAATGCCATCAGGCAAACAAAAACACATGGGCAAGGGAGCTGGGCTCTACCGAATACCCGCAAGCAAAGCCACACAGTAACAATACAAGCAGAGGGAGCAACTCAACCTCTAGTGCAATCATGCTCCTAGATTCTACCTATTCTAGATATGAACTTATTCTGATGCATCAAGCAAGTCAAATAAAACACATCAATACAGAAGAAAAAGAAAAGAAAGCAGATCAACTCCTCTCTCAACCTCAAGCTTCAGCCCTTCCAACAGCAACTCAGTCTTCAGACTTCCATCACTCTTGACACATATCAATTTGCTTTTCCAGCTTTCAACCCTTCAACACAAGTTTCAACTTGTTCTCTCTTCTTTAAGCTTCAGCTCCTTAATCAGCTCCACCTTCAGGCTTCACTGCTAACCACAATTATCAACTTGATTCCTTCAGGATCTCCAAGTATCAAAGTAAGTATCAACTTCATTTGTTCTTCAAGCTTCAGCTCTACACAGTCTCAACTTGGTCTTCTCCTTGCAAGCTTCAGCTGCTTAGAGTAATCTTCAATCACTTAGAAGTATCAACTTCATCCTTCAGTCTTTACCGGATCTTCATGGGTCTTCAAGTATCAACTTGCTCATGTTGCTCTTCAAACTTCAGCTGGAATGGCAATGCTTAAGGATTCATCCTCTTCAATGAAGTCTTCATCTTCAAACTCAAGCTTAACATCTCTCAAGATATTCAAACCAGAGGAAATCACTTACTGGATAAGCTGGGACATTGAACTGCTTATTGACCACCAAAGGTGACCTATAAGGGTTCAACATCAAAGGAATGGTTCCCTCAAAAGTTCTACTTCCTAGGTACCATCACTTATCCCTCCAAAGGATAGAGGTGTATACCATTGAAGGACTTTGAATCATAGGGAGGAATGGAGGTGAAAGATACCATCCATGTTTAAGAAAGAAGTTAACTAGGTCTAAACTCTTCCTACTCCCTAACCCTAAAACAATCAACAAAACAAACAAGATCAAGCTCCCAAGCTCCTCAATCAATCTTCAATGCTCCTACTATGCTCCTCAATGCTCCTCAAAGCAATACCAAGCTCTTCAAGCCCACAAAGCAAAGCAAACAAAGATACAAGCCCACAAGGGCAACACAAACAATCATCAACTACAAAAATCATCTAAAATAGTATACTACTATATTAAAACCTAATATAATTTCTAAGGGATCCTATATACCTACCCTTAATACCCTTATATGCCCCAATGTCTATCTTGACCTAGAAACCCAAAATTCTTGTGTTATTGTGGACCTATGTTAAGGATTAACCTAATTCTACACAACCTAAAATCATCTAAGCAAAACTACTCTAAAATTCATCACAAAATTATGGAATAAATCCAGGGCGCAACTCAAGTCCTAATCTAACTATCCTAAAAAGAATGGCCTAAAAATATGAAGGGAACTAGCTAAACAAAATTCTACAAATTCATGTATCAACATAAAAGAATTAAAAAGCTATTAAAATGGAAAATACTCAAAAAATATTAAAAATGCATGAAATGCAAATATTTTTATTTGATAATTTTCTAGACATTATCATGAAGTGGGAGAAAAAATTCCCATGCAAAAATCATTAATTTCCTATTTATTATGATTTTTCAAAGATTAACAAAAAATGGAGAAAAAGAAATTAAAATATGAAATGATGTGGTGCAGATAGCAAGCATGTCCAGTTCAAATCATCAATGGGCTCAAAATGGGGGGTGCAGTTAGTCGTGCGTACTAGGCCCAAAACTAATCAGAAAAACAATTAATAAAGTGAAAAGAAAAAGAAAAAGAAGTGGTGTAAAAAGCAATGAAATATAGTACATTTTCACAATGGGCCAGGATTAGGGGTGTAGGTAGTTGTTTCTTTACTAAAGCCCAAGAACTTCTTTTAATGAAACGCTACGTTTCATCATGTCTTCAGAATTCCCTTTCAAAACGTGAGGTTATGTCGTGGCCCTTGGATCTGGGTGAGGTCAATGAGTCAAGCACGATCTGACGGATGAGGGGTCGTCTTCAACCTTCAGCTAGGGTTTGGAGGGAAAACCACCATGAACAGAGTTTCAAACTTCAGATTTCCCTCCCATTGTATGCCCTCAAATCATCATCAAATTTAACAATTCAAAACACTAGCATGCTCCATTTTTCATGCTGAATACAACCACAACCCTAGAATTCCTTGAAACCTCCTCCAACATGAAACACGATTCAAGATTGAAATTATGGTTAATCCTCAACTCCAATAATTCTTGGACTTCTTGGTACTAAAATGATCACCACACTCCACTGGTTAAAATAAGCTATCACACATGCATTATATCTGACGATACCACGAGTTCTTGATCATCAAAGAAATGGTGTCCATAACTCAATCTTCATCAATTACTCTCTAACTCTCCAGAAATCATCACCTATGTGTCTCTAACCTTTCTACACTAATAAACTAACCTAGCAATGCATAAATTAGGGTGTAGAGTGAATTTTGCAAACCTGGTGTTTCTTGATCAACAAATGGTGAAAACCTTCACTTCAAGCCTTGTAATTCTTCAGAAAGATTCCTTGGATGATGATCTTGCTACTGTTTGCAAAAGATTTGAGGAAGAGTGCTTGAATCTCAGAATTCGATTCTGACTTGCAACCTTGAAAATCCAAATGCTATCTCTTCAAATCACCATGGTTTTGCTCTCAAATTGATCTGCACAGCTTCACTATCATCAATGGAGTGTGTTAAGATGGAAAGAATGAATGGAAATGGTTCAGAATATGGAATTCACTTTCAACTTGCAATGGAAGCAAGTGAAATGGCCAACTCTCTCTTCTCTCAAATCTTACACCAACCTTGCATCTGAGCAAGTCCTATAGGTTATATAGAGTGGTTTAGAATCATCTAGAACCATCTAGAACCTTCCAATGAGAAATTGGAATTCTCATGTCATGACATTATGAATTCATCTCATATCATGTATCATATCATGCCATAGTCCTTGTAACCACCAATTCTGACTTGAAATTATCCTCATATGAGATATATGATGTGTTGAGATACATAACTAACTTGTTCATTGAGTTTTCTTAAGTTTTGCCTTTGTGCCTTAAGATGCAAGCAAGCCATTTCCAAAGCAGCCCTATGATCTAGGCCTCAAATCAAAATTGTGGCTGAACCATTGTTTTTAGAATGTCTTTAAGAGTCAAAATGACCTATTATATGACATGGTTTTGATGTGTAACTTGGGATTTCCAATTTTCAATTTCAACTTATTTAACTTATGCCTCCATTTTAGGCCATTTTTATCACTTTTTGATACAAGCCTTTTCAACATCTCATGACCTCCCTACTAGACTTAAAACATCATTCTAAGCATGTTTAATGTTGAAGATTTTTCCATTTGAAGCTTGGAAATAGAGATATGGCCTTATGCTTGAAATGACCTATAACCTCCAAATGACCAAAATGCCCTTGACTTGTCAAAGCCATAAGTTGAGTTCTACAAATCCTATCAAGGACTTCTAGTACTCTCTAGAAAGCTAAGAAGATGCTTTACAACATTCATGTTTACCAAGAGTTCATAGGAATCATCCTACTAGGGCAAACGTTGGATGCAAGTTGGGTGACTCTCAAGGACCCAAATTCACATACCTCAGATGACCTGTAACTTGTCAAAGTCATAACATGAGCTCTACAAATCCTATCAAGGACTTCTAGTACTCAAATTAAAGCTAAGAACAATCTCTACAACATTCATGTTGTGGGGAAGATGAGATGACAATCACATCTTGAGCTACACTGCCTTGAAGATAGGGATCAAACTAGGGGATTTTACACTGTCAAGCCTTAGAAACCCTAGCTTGAAACTTCTCAAACTCCTCAATCATGATGAGTTGGTCTAGGAATCATCCTTATAGTATCTAAATGCATCAATCCATGATCACATGGTTCTTGGATTAGGTCTCAACCCTCTCCAAATCATCAGTTGACCTAGGGTTGACCCAGTCAAACCCTAATTCCACCACTCATGGCTGAATCTTCTGAATTCTTGTACAATGACCTCTCTAGGCCTCATTATGGCTTTCAAGACACCTCATAAGCTTTCTCAAAGCTTCAAGTCCATCCTCATAGTCTCAGAATCATCTGAGGGTCTCCCACAACTCTCAAGTTATGAGACACACAACCTTGGTTTCAACCAATCTCTCTGAGGATCTCTGGAGTTATCTGACAAAGATATCAACCTTTGAACACTTGAACAACCTTATTGGATAGCTTCATAGTCTTGATTGGTGCTCATACCTCTTGACCTACTGCACACATCTCAATGAGAAGCAGATGATCATGCTAGTGAACACAAGCTTGGTAAATAAATGTTGGTCAAATTTTGGGGTGCAACAGCTGCCCCTATTCAAACGGCTTGAACCTGACTGGGTGAGGAGCGAACGGCTCTCAGCCAATCAAGGTGCGAGACGGTTGAATACCGATAAACCCGGAAATTTTCCAACTGCACAAGTACACGGTACACTGACGGGAACAAATCTTCGAAAACTGAAATAATAGCTGCACGACAACTAGCTGGATAATTGGTCACACGGTAACCGGTAATACATAGTCGATCATGCCATCAGGCATTCAAAGAACACTGTCGGGCATCAGCCGGACTTCAACCATCAGGTTGATCATGCCATCAGGCATTCAAAGAAACTGTCGGGCATCAGCTGGACTTCAACCATCAGGTTGATCATGCCATCAGGCATTCCAAAGACATCTGTCGGGCATCAGCCGGACTTCAACCATCAGGTTGATCATGCCATCAGGCATTCAAAGAACTGACGGGCATCAGCCGGACTTCAACGATCAGGTTGATCATGCCAACAGGCATTCAGAGAACTGTCGGGCATCAGCCGGACTTCAACCATCAGGTTGATCATGCCATCAGGCATTCAAAGAACTTGTCGGGCATCAGTCGGACTTCAACCATCAGGTTGATCATGCCATCAGGCACTCCGCATTACTGTCGGGCATCAGCCGGACTTCGTCAGCAAGTCGGGAATAGAATTCTTGGTCAATCATGAGCCAACTGGGAATATCTAAACCTCTTCCATCAGGCACTCCGCATCAGCTGAGAGAACTGCTTCATTAACACGGTCAGACTTCAATCATGGAGTCTTCAAGGGAGGTTTCAACTTCGCCGTTCAAAACCTGCTGGGGATGTCGCATCTCCGCTGGGGATTCTGGAGAACTATCAAGTAACTCCACTTCGGGGGTCCAGAAATCATTCTGGATGAATCAACTCTGCTGAGGACTTCAAGAATCATCTTGGACAAATAACTCCGCCGGGGACCTTCAAGAATCATCTTGCACCGGTAACCATTCTGGAGATTTCAGGAATCATCCTGAGCGAACACTCTGTTGGGGATTTCAGGAACCGTCCTGGGCAACCTTTACTGGGGACTCTAAGTATCAACTTGAGCAACCAACTCTGGTGACTGTACTGGGGTCTTAAGAATCATCTTAAGCAAACGGCCCTGCTGGGGAATTCAAGAATCATCTTGAACCAAAGACTTCGCTGGAGACTTCAAGAATCATTTTGAGCAAGCGACTTCGTTGGGGAGAACGTCAGGAATCATCCTGAGCAATCAATTCTGCGGCGGAACACCTGCAAAACAAGAACGGTAACAACCTAGATCATGTTTATTATGCATATGCTTCGGCAATGGCGCAATGCTCCACACGGTGGAAATGCTATGCGTTTATGATAAATGCTATGCAGTCATGGACAATGATGCGATCTTGTCAGCAAAATAAATGCCGAGGGGGAATCCTCCTGTCAAGGAGAAAGAACTACTCAGGTAGAGGAATCATCCTGCTGAGGAGAACATGGTCACGCCAATCTCAATTGGACTTCGCAGGGGACACAACTTCAGTTGACTGCTGCGAGGGAATGAAGCTCTACGAGAACTTGGACCTGCTGAGGGAAAGCGATGTCAATCGCGGGAATAACCTGCGTGGCCTTCATGGCTACTTCTCTGGAGATAACGACTCTGTGGGGAAACAACATCAGCTGTTCAACCTTCCACTGGGGAAAAACCAATCATGGCTTGAGCAGCTTCCAAGGATTCGGCTCTCTTGGGTGTCTGCAAACTCGGCTGAGGAAAGAGAAATCATTCTGCTTCGCTGGAGAGAGTACGACTCTACGGGGGAATCTCAATTCCGCTGGGGAAGAAGGAATCATCCGACTTCGGGGGCGAGTACGACTCTGGTGGGGAATTTCAATTCCGCTGGAGACTTCAGTCTGGACTATCAGTTGCTGCACACTTCAGTGAACGAATAGTTTCCTACGAAACCTGCACTTGTGACCCGGTGCTGGGGGATGAACACGCGCTTCGGCGCCTGACTCAGCTGAGGAGATGACGTTCCTTCAGGATGCCTCTGATTGGGGGAGAGAATCCTCTCTGCCTGGGGAGACATATCAATGCACACTATCTCGCGTTCAGACTCTGCGGGGAGAGGCTACTGAACTCTGCTGGAGAAGGAGGAATCATCCTGCTTCGGGATGCGCACGACGCACTGTCTGGAACATGCTACACCCGTAACGACACAAACAAACAGACAGGATACCCTTCTCAAAGGGAGCTATCAGGGTTATTATCTCGTGACAATATTCAAGTAATTCATTGTTTCAACAATCAGTGGCCTAGGCCAGTAAGTTTATGTATGCGCATTTTATCAAAAACATCGGCGTTCTTTTTCGCAAACAAAACAGATAAATGCTAAATAGACACACAGAATTGCTGAAAGTATGCATTTTATTGATAACGAACCCCTGAATAGGTGAAAATGTTTTACAACAGAGGCAAGCTCCTAGAATGAGGAAGCCGCACAAAAATAAAACATAAATATACATCAGTATATACAAATGTCGGCAACGAGGCGTAGACGAACACCATGAGTTGATCCCTCTATGGCCCACTCGACTTCGATACTTCTCCGACGCTTCAGCTTCAGAAGAGATTGATTCAGATAAGCGGCCCTCAGGTCTTCCAAACCACTAAACAATGAAAGTCCACACGTGGAACGCAGTCATTTGCTTTTTCAAATCCCAAACTTTTGCGTGAACCGCCCTTTGCGGGTTTTCGGTTCACCGGAATACCCTTTTTTGCCGAAGCCGCCCAGTGTAGGTTTTCGACTTCGCGGGTGTACATTTTTTACTTTATATCCCTTATTTTTGCCCGAACCTTTTATTCTGTTTTTGGTTTGCCGGGATGCCCCATTTTTGCCTGGACTCTTTTTTTGTTTTGTCCAGCAGGTCACTTTCAAGCAAAGTATTTTTTAACTGCGTCCGCGTTCATCGGGGATGCAAAATCTTCACCATCCATCGTGGATAGCAACAAAGCTCCTCCCGAGAAGACCTTGGTGACAACATATGGACCTTCGTAATTCGGAGTCCACTTACACCGGTGATCGGAGTGTGGAGGAAGAATCTTCTTCAGGACGAGATCGTCCGTCTGAAAGCTTCTAGGACGCACCTTCTTATCATAAGCTTTCTTCATTCGGCTTTGGTACAGACGACACAATGCAATCGATGCTAACCTCTTCTCGTCCATCAGGCTGAGTTGGTTCAGTCGGTTCGTAATCCATTCTGCCTCGTCGAGTTTCACATCAACCAAAACTCGCAAAGAAGGGATCTCCACTTCTAACGGTAGGACAGCTTCCATACCGTACACCAAGGAGAAAGGAGTTGCCCCGGTTGACGTACGTACCGTCGTACGATAATCGTGCAATGCAAACGGCAGCATCTCGTGCCAATATTTGTAGGTCACAACCATCTTCTGAACAATCTTCTTTATGTTCTTGTTGGCTGCTTCAACGACGCCATTCATCTTCGGCCGGTAAGGAGATGAGTTGTGATGTTCAATCTTGAAACTCTGGCACAACTCCTTCATCATCTTGTTATTCAGATTCGAACCATTATCAGTAATGATCCGCTCGGGAATTCCGTAACGACAGATGATGTCCCTCTTTATGAATTTGGCCACCACCTGCTTGGTCACATTAGCATACGAGGCTGCCTCCACCCACTTGGTGAAGTAGTCGATAGCTACCAGAATGAAGCGATGACCGTTAGATGCAGTGGGTTCGATCTTGCCTATCATGTCGATGCCCCACATGGAGAACGGCCACGGGGAGGACATGACATTCAACGGGCATGGCGACACATGAACTTTATCAGCATAAATCTGGCATTTATGACATCTCTTCCCGAATTTAAAGCAATCTGATTCCATCGTCAGCCAGTAGTATCCTGCTCTCAGGATCTTCCTCGTCATAGCATGTCCGCCGGCGTGCGTACCAAATGTGCCTTCATGGACTTCTTCCATGAGCATACTCGCCTCTTTCTCATCTACACATCTGAGTAGCACGAGATCGTGGTTTCTTTTATACAACACTCCATCAGGATTGAGATAAAAATTTCCAGACAGCCTCCTCAGAGTCTTCTTATCCTGGGTTGACGCACCCGCAGGATACTCCTTAGTCATAAGGAAAGTCTGGATGTCATGGAACCATGGCTTGCCGTCGGCGGCTTCCTCGATCGCAAAGACGAATGCAGGTCTATCAAAACGAGATAGTACAATTCTTGGAGCCTCATTCCAAAAATTGACTTTATACATTGAAGCCAACGTGGCTAAGGCATCAGCCATCTGATTTTCTGCCCTGGGCACATGATGGAGTTCCACTCGATCAAAGAACGGCAGTAGCCTTCTGGCATAGTTCATGTACGACACCAAATTCGATTGACGAGTCTCCCACTCCCCTTTAATCTGGTTGATCACAAGCGCCGAGTCACCATATACATCTAGATTCTTGATTCTCAAATCAATTGCATCCTCTAGACCCATGATGCATGCTTCGTACTCCGCCTCATTGTTGGTGACTGGAAACGTCAGTCTCGCAGTAAACGGGATATGGGATCCGTGGGAAGTCGTGATGATAGCCCCGATGCCACTTCCATAGGAATTAACCGCCCCATCGAATATCAATTTCCACTGGGATTTCCTATCTGGCCCCTCGTCGGGCAAGGACTCATCGCAATCCTTCGCTTTGAGAAACATGATATCCTCATCAGGGAATTCAAATTTCATCGGCTGGTAATCCTCGATCGGCTGTTCGGCAAGGTAATCAGACAATACACTTCCCTTGATGGCCTTCTGGGAAACGTACTGAATATCGTATTCCATTAACACCATTTGCCATCTGGCAATCCTGCCCGAAAGTTCCTGCTTCTCGAAGACGTACTTGATCAGATCCATCTTCTAAATTAGCATAGTGGTGTGATTGAGCATGTACTGTCGTAAACTTTTGGCAGCCCAGGCTAGTGTACAACACGTCTTCTCCAGCATCGAGTAGCGAGATTCACAGTCCGTGAACTTTTTACTCAAGTAATAAATGGCATGCTCTTTTCTGCCCGTCTCGTCGTGCTGACCGAGAACACACCCCATACTATTCTCAAGAACAGTCAAGTACATGATTAGAGGCCGTCCAGCCACTGGGGGTATCAAGATTGGAGGTTCCTGAAGATACTGCTTTATCTTGTCGAATGCCTTCTGGAAATCCTCATTCCAGATAATTGCCTGATCATTCTTTAAAAGCTTGAACATCGGTTCACATGTGGCCATGAGCTGAGAGATAAACCTTGCAATGTAGTTTATTCGGCCCAAGAAACCACGAACTTCTTTTTCTGTTTTCGGCACTGGCATTTCTTGTATCGCTTTTATCTTCGCAGGATCAACCTCGATGCCTCGTTCACTCACGATAAACCCCAGTAACTTTCTGGACCGTACTCCGAAAGTACATTTGTTAGGATTCAGCCTCAACCTGAACTTCCTAAGCCTCTCAAAAAGCTTCAATAAGTTAACCAGATGCTCTTCCTCTGTTTGGGACTTCGCAATCATGTCATCAACATAGACTTCAATCTCCTGATGAATCATGTCATGAAACAAAGTTACCATTGCTCGTTGGTAAGTGGCCCCTGCGTTCTTCAGACCGAAGGGCATTACCTTATAGCAAAATGTTCCCCAGGGGGTGATAAACGTCATTTTCTCCATGTCCTCCGGCGCCATCTTGATCTGGTTGTAACCGGAGAAGCCATCCATGAACGAAAACACGGAGAACTGGGTTGTGTTGTCGACCAACACATCGATATGAGGCAGCGGGAAATCATCTTTAGGGCTCGGCCTATTCAAATCCCGATAATCGACGCACATGCGTACCTTACCGTCCTTCTTCGGTACAGGCACTATGTTGGCGACCCACGGAGGGTAAGTGGTGACCGCTAAGAAGCCAGCATCAAGCTGCTTTTGTACTTCTTCCTTGATCTTAACGGCCATATTGTTGCACCCCAAAATTTGACCAACAATTATTTATTCATTGAGTGTTTGAAAGTTGATACCTTCATCAGAAAGTTCAAGAGATCCCCAGAGGAGTGGGTTGAAACCAGGGTTGTGTGCTTCATAGCTTGAGAATTGTGGGAGCTCCTCAGATGATTCTGAGACTTTGAGAATGAACTTGATGTTTTGAGAAAGCCTATGAGATGTCTTGAAAGCCATCATGAAGTCCAGAGAAGTCATTATGCAAGAGTTCAGAAGATTCAACCATGAATGGTAGAATTAGGGTTTTGACTGAGTCAACCCTAGGGTAACTGAAAACTTGGAGAAGGTTGAGACCTAATCCAAGGGCCATGAGATCATGGAATGATGCATAGAGATGTTATAAAGATGATTCCTAGACCAACTCATCATGATTGAGGAGTTTGAGAAGTTTCAAATCAGGGTTTCCAAGGATTGTCAGTGAAAAAACCCTAATTTGATCCCTATTTTCCAGGCAGTTTTAGCTCAATATGTGATTGATATCTCATCTTCCCCACAACATGAATGTTGTATAGCTTGTTCTTAGCTTTAATTTGAGTGGTGGAAGTCCTTGATAGGAGTTGCAGAGCTCAAGTTATGGTTTTGACAAAGTACAGGTCAGCTGAGGTGTGTGAATCTGGGTCCTTGAAAGTCACCCAACTTGCAGACAACTTTTGCCCTAGTAGGATGATTCTTATGATCTCTTGGTCAACATGAATGTTGAAGGGCATCTTCTTAGCTTTAATTTGAGTGGTAGAAGTCCTTGATAGGATTTGTGGAACTCAACTTATGGTTTGAACAAGACAGGGGTATTTTGGTCATTTGTCAGTTATAGGTCATTTTAAGCAAAGGCCATATCTCCTAGTTCCAAGCCTCAAATGAAAAAACTCAAAACATGAAAGTTGTTCAAAATGGGATTTTAAGTCTAGAAAGAAGGTCATGAATTGTTGGAAAAGCTCATAGAATGGATTTGCATGATTGGTTAAAAATGAACTAAAAATGGCTTATAAGTTTAAAAAGTTGAAAATGAAAATTGGTTTGGAAGATCTAGGAATCCAAAATAGGTCATCCAATATATCATTTTGATTGGAAACATCATTTTGAGAACATTGGTTTAAATAGAATTTTCATTTGAGGCTTTAAAATGGGACATGCTTTGGAAAATTGAAACTTGCATTATAAGGCACCCTTGCAAAACTCAACATAAGCCAAAGGTGAGCTTGTTTTTCACACATATCTTCTCAATATCTCATGTAAAGGAGAATTTGACACAAAGTTACAAGGCATAAGGCATGATACATGGGATTTTCAACTTATCATCACATGAGAAAATCAAGACTTTTCTAGCTCATTCTAGAAGGATCTAGGAGCATCCATCAATCATTATAAGAAGAGTGATCCACAAGGTATTGAGGGTTGGTCAAGGTTGAAGAATTCAGAGGAGAAAGAGAGAGATAAATTGCCATTGAAGAGCTTCCTTCAAGATCAAGCAACTGGAGATTTCTTCCATCACAAGACCTCTCCTTCAAAACCAGTGCAAACAGAAGGTTGTTCATCTTCAAAGGATCACATTGAAGCCCTTGCAAGCTCTGAATCAAGCCCTAGCTACACACACCATTGAACCTTGACAGGTTTCTTTCTTTCCACGAATCTCTTTAATTATGTAGTTTCTATTAGTTCTTTAGGTGTAGGATTAGTGTACTAGGTTAGTTGATCTTTTCCCATGAGTTTGAGAGCTCTGTGTGAGGTTTCATGGCAGGTGCAAGATTCTTTAATTTCCAAGAACAAGCTTTGTAGTGAGTTTTAGTTATCATAGATTAGATTAGAATGGTTAGGGTAGTATAAAGAGCATGATCATGTCATTAATTTTGAGTTTTAGAAGAATTGATCTCAGGAAAATATGGTGGTACCCGAGCTTTGAAATTTTCTGTTTGAATGATTCAAGGAGAATTAGAGAAAACTACTCGTATAGCCTTGTTCCTCTTAGTGAGTAGTCCATTTTCCCTTTTGGAATTTTTGAAAATCATCAAGTGTGGAGGGAGAACGAGGAAGAAGAAGTATGTTGCATGGAGGCACGATTTCTGAAAACCCTAGAATGGTTTGGGGACGATGATGCACGGCCGTTGGATCTTGCTGAAAGTCTTGACCTATTACTCTGATCCAACGGTCCAGATTAATTGAGAAAGCGGAGGGAAAATTCAAAAGGCAAAACGCTGCCGTTTCAATTAGTGGAAGCGTCTGGGCTTAGCAGACCTTTGCTTTTAGCACCCCCCATGATCCAGCCCATGTAATATTGAACTGAGGCGCCTTACTATTTTCACCCCCCATCCCCTTTAATTCTTTTTTTTATTTTCTTTTATTGTTTGTCTTTTATAAAATTCATAAAAAATAGAAAATTAAATATTTTTTAATTCTTGTTTTTTCTATAGGTTAATAAATTTGTCTAGAAAAATATAAATAAATAAAATTTCCATTTTATTTTCTTTTCATATTTTTAATAGATTTTTCTTTTTAATAGCTTTTAAAATAGGATTAATTTTGTACATGATTTTGTAGAATTTCTTTTAGGGCTTTCCCTTAGGATTTTTAATTCATTCTTTTTTGTGTAATTAGATATTGAATCATAGTTCCCCATAGGATTTAATTCTTGATTTTTAGATTAAAATTTGATTAGTTTAATTAGGGTAGCATTAGGGTATCCTAATTAGGGTTTAGGTTGTGCATAGGTAAGGAAATTCATTTTCTTTAGAGAGTTTTGTCTTGATTCTTGGGTAGGGGCATATGTGGATGTTATGGGTAGATGTTGGAGACCCTTGTGAATAATTGTTAGATTTTTTGCCCCTTGGTTTGGTATTTTTAGGTATTTTCTGAAGTTGGCTATTGATTTTGTCTGCTCTGTGGTTATCTGTTCATCTCTGGGGTTTATTTTGGGGGATTTGTTGTGGGGCTTATGTTGTCTTGAAGAGCTTGTTGAAGAGCGTGATGGGAGAGAAGATTGTAGATCAAGACTCAGAGACCCAGAGCTTGGATTATTCCCTGTTGGTGAGGTTTGAGATCCTGAAGTTTGAAGGAAGTTCATGGTACTTTCCTGAGGAAGGCACTATGAATGACTTTCATTCTTTCTTCTCACCTATTTCTTAAGTATCCAATGATGTTGGAGCCAACTTGTGAGTTTAATTTCTCCTGAGGAGGAATGTAAACTGATCACCTGTTGTTGAGCCACATGGGATACAATTCCTAAGTGGAAGCCTCATAGTACTTTCCTGAGGAAGGTCCTATGGGTCTATTCACTTAGTTCCATTAGTTTATCTAGGATTTCTTAAGTATCCAATGATGTTAGAGCCAACTTGTGAGTTTAATTTCTCCTGAGGAGGAATGTAAACTGATCACAGTTGTTGAGCCACATAGGATACGATTCCTAAGTGGAAGCCTCCTAGTACTTTCCTGAGGAAGGTCCTATGAGTCTGTTCATTTAGTTCCACTAGTTCAGATAGGATTTTCTAAATATCCAGTGATGCTGGAGCCTGCTTGTGAGTTTAGTTTCTCCTGAGGAGGAATGTAAACTGATCACAGTGGTTGAGCCGCATAGGATATGATTCCTGAGTATACACCTCCTAGTGCTTTCCTGAGGAAGACACTATGGGCCTGCTTACTTAGCTCCCTTTCTTTGGTAAGCTTGTTCTGAAGCTTGAAGACTGGGATTGATTTCTTTTGGTTAGGTTTTGCTTTAGGGCTTTGCTTAGATTTGATTTAGATTCTGTGTTAGGGTTAAGATTAGAGAGTAGATGATTCTTTCTCAAGCATGTGGTTTGTTTGCCTGATGGCAGCTTCATTTCTTTACTGTTCATTGCTTGATAGCATGTTGTTTATCTTCAGTATGATTACTGTTATTTCATGATTGGCTTGAGGTCGAGACGAGCTTGTGGAGGCTGAAGCCCCACACACATTTCCTCCCTCACTTGCATTGCATGCATTTTACTGTTAAAGCTGATGCTTTTGTCTGTTTTGGTGTATCATTGACATGATCCCTTAGGACTCTCATTTCTTCTGATGAGGATTTGATGATAGACTTTTAGGTTGAAACCTATGCATGACAATATCTAGGAGTTCCCTGTTTAAACATCAACCATAGGATGAATCCATGGCATGACAATAGTAGGACTTGATAGTCTCCCTCCTAGTTGGGCCTGTTCTCTTCTCCTCTCAAAGCAGTTTAAAATACGGTAATCATGAATGATTTCTTTCGTACGTTACGAGCCTTAAGCTATCTGAGATTGGATGTTTAGTATGGTACCCTTTGGGTGACATGCAACGCATTCACTCTCAGGACATAGTCTCTAGTGCGGTTGAGATCGCAAACGCAATAAAAAAACACTTCTTTTAGGAGATAACCCGTAGTTAGCCGAACTACGTTTGCTCTGATCTTTCATACCAGATGAAAGTACGTAGGCATAGGACGCGACGTCCTAGCGAGCAACCTCTCCCCATCTTCACCCGTAGTTAGCCGAACTACGTTGACTCTGATTTCTCGTTCCAGACGGGAATACGTAGGCATAAAGTGCGACGCTTTGCCGAGTCATTTTTCTTTTCTTTTTCAGCCAGCCTTGATAGGTAGATAGATTATAACCAACCCGTCCAAGTAAACAAACAAGCGAGGATCCCGTCGAGTACGACGGACGTGAGGGGTGCTAATACCTTCCCCTTGCATAACCGACTCCCGAACCCAGACAATGGTTGCGATGACCTTGTCTTACCCTTATTCGTCAGGTTTTTCCGATCGTTTCCTTTCCCGCTCTGAGGGATAAATAACGAAAGGTGGCGACTCTTCTGTCATGCCGGCACCTTATTTTCGCGAAAGCGACACATATCTGGTCTCATCCTCCTAAGCTTCTGCTTAACGGGAGGGCAATCTTCTCGCAGCGGTAAGTGGTGGACCACGATATCCGTGTCAAGTCCGGGCATATCTTCGTATGACCAAGCAAAGACGTCACTATACTCTCTTAGCATCTCGACCAATCTCTGCTTGACATCACTCTGTAATGCAACCCCTATCCTGACATTTCTGACGAGCTCTTCAGAACCCAGGTTCACGATTTCGATCTCCTCCTCATGAGGCAGAATAACTTTCTCCTCTTGTTTCAACAAGCGGGCCAACTCTTCAGGAAGGTCTTCATCTTCATCAATCTCTTCTTCGGATTGATAGATCGGGCAATCGAAGTCGAAGTGAGCCGTAGAAGGTCCAGAGTCGATGTCATCTGATATGTGGATCCTGCAATAACAAGGGTTAAGTTTTAAAACAAGGAAGTGCAGGTTAGCACAAACCTCATTGCCATTTTACTGTTTTTCAAAATAAATATAAAACAGGAATAACAGAGATCACAATATTTGAATACGAAGAAAACGCCTTTGATTTATTAACAAAATGCATGTACATAATCCAACAAGGCCCTGACAATAAAACCGCTATGCCCCGGGTAGGACATAGGGTTGTACAATGATTGGAAAAAGTAAATCATTACTCTCCACTTGTCATCTGGATGATATCCTTGATGGTCCAATTGTTGAGGCCCTCGCCTGGCTTGCTTGGCTGAATCCAAGAGTTGAGGTCACAGTCGCTATCTCCGCTGTCTTCAGACGCCGCGTTGATGCTTTCGAAAATCACTCTGCCACTGGTAAATTGGACCGGCCCTTTACCTCGAGACGCACTGCTAGATGAAGAAGAAGAAGCTTCAGCTCCAGGAGAGTATCCCAATCCAAACTTATCTTGCTTGTTGGGTATCTCCAAAACTCGCCCCCAACCTGGGGTAGGTCCGGCTTGGACAACGGCCCGAGCCTCCTTGAATGAGGAGAGAGTCATCTCTGGCTTTTCGGTGACCACAGGAGCTACGTCCTTCACCTTGACAGCTTCGAACGCTTGGCAGAGAGTTTCATGGATTTCTCCATCCATTTCCACATATTTAAAGGATGACAAATGGCTCACCATTATGTCTTCCTCGCTACACACGGTTACGATGCTTCCTCCGGCAGCATATTTGAGCTTTTGGTGCAACGTGGAGGTCACGGCTCCAGCAGCATGGATCCATGGCCGACCCAAGAGACAACTGTAGGCGGGCATGATGTCCATAATATAAAAGACCGCGTCGAATGTTTCCGGCCCGACTTGGATCGGCAGGGTCACCTCCCCGAAAACGTGGTGTTTAGTCCCGTCGAACGCCTTCACAACCAGATCACTGGGTGTGCAAATCACTCCACGAGTATCCAACTTCATTAACGCCTTCTTTGGAAGAACATTAAGTGACGAACCCGTGTCCACCAGCACGTGCGACATGATTGTGCCCCTACACTCTATCGAGATGTGCAGGGCGCTATTGTAATTTCTCCCTTTTGGCGTCAGCTCTAAGTCTGTGAACCCTAGCCCATTCCCAGCATTTACGTGGGCTACAACCTCCTCTAGCTGATTCACCGATATTTCTTGCGGTACGTATGCGGCGTTCAACACCTTCAGCAGCGCATTGCGGTGTGCTTCAGAACACAGCAACAAGTTGAGAATGGAAATCTTCGAGGGCGTTTGATGGAGATGATCTACAATCTTGTAGTCGCTCTTTTTAATCAACCGCATGAACTCCTCGGCATCCTTAACAAGCAAGTCTTTCTCTACCCCACACGGGACCTCTTCGACGACTTTGCTTTTCCCTTTATCGGCCGCATCAGCTTTGACCGCTTTATCCGTCACGACCTCTGGCGGTGCAAATACTCTTCCGCTGCGAGTAATACCACTGATTCCCACAAGATTCTCCATACGGTTCTAGCTCCAACCTCTGTCCGTTGCAATAGACTTCAGCCCCATAATGCCACGGAACGGCGTTAGTGCTCTCGAAAGGTATTGGCCCAGCTTTGGTAATAGTAATTGTAGGCGGTCTGGGCGCAGAAATGGTTATTGGCCGGCGAGGGATGGTGATGGTGACGACTTCATCGGCCTGCTTCAACACTACCTCTCCTGATCCACTTTCAGCCTTCCGGCTAAACTGCAGAATCCCCTCAGTCATCAGACTTTGAATTCCTTCTACCAGCTGCTCACATCCATCAGAATGTGTGGCAAAGTCCATGCATAGTTCTCCGCACCTTGGAAAGAACCCTCTTTTCAGCAACTTAGCTTTAACGAAGCTAAGCGGCGTCTTTAGGTCTCTGACATCAGTCAACAGATATGCACTCTCTTCTTCGATAATGGCGTTCACTCTGCCTCCCCTATGATTCGACATAGGATTCTTCGTGACATTGGGCACATTATCGGAGAAGTTGATGATCTTGGCATCTACCAGGTCCTGCACCTTGTGCTTGAAGGCTTTGCAGTTCTCGATTGTGTGGCCTAGTGCCCCTGAGTGGAAGTCGCAAGTGGCGTTTGCGTCGTACCCCGGTGGAGGTGCCCCTGTCAAGGGAGCCATCGTCCTCTTCTGGACCAACTGTAGCTGAAGCAAAGTCTGTAACAATTGCGTGTATGACATGGGCGGTGCCTCGAAGTGACGGTTTGCCAAAGATGCCCGATTCTGGTACTTTCTATATCCCTGTTGACTCGGTTGTTGCTGCTGCTGTGGAGCCGCTGGGATATTTATACTGGCTACCTGCTGCTGAGGGCCTTTGCCCTTCCTTCAAGCGTTGGTTACAGCGCTCGCTTCTCCTTCTCGCCTTTTGCCAGCATAAGGTTTCTTTCCGCCTCCTCCAGCTGAGGATGACTCACCTTGAATTTTCCCGATCTTGATCCCATTCTCGACGTGCTCGCCCATGATGATGAGAGCTGAGAACGTCCCAGACATACCGCTGACTAACTTCTCATAGTAAACCCCTGGGAGGGTGGCTACAAACATCTGCACGAGCTCTCGTTCAACCATCGGCGGCTGAACCCTGGCTGCCAACTCACGCCACCGCTGGGCGTACTCCTTAAATCCTTCATTATTCCTCTGCGACAGATTCTGCAGCTGGACTCGGTTCGGGGCCAAGTCGCTATTGTATTGGTAGTGGTGCACAAATGCTTCAGCAAGATCTTTCCATGTGCGCACACTAGTGGGCTCCAGACCCATGTACCACTCGAGGGATGGCCCGGAAAGACTGTCTTGGAAGAAGTGCATCAGCAACTTCTCGTCTTCGGAATGAGCAGACATCTTCCTGTAATACGATCTCAGGTGGACGCGAGGGCAAGTGGTGCCCTTATATTTTTCAAATTCAGGTACCCTGAACTTAGGGGGTACCTTGAAATCAGCAATTAATCCCAGCTTGGACATATCAACGCCCAAAGTATTCTGATTCTCGATATCTCTCATTTTATCTTCAAGTGCTTTGAATCTAAGCCGCGTTTCAGCATTCAGCTCTCCTTCAGCACCTTTCTGAGAGAACACATCATCCTGACGATCCTCTAGCCATGGCTGAGGCACAAACAGATTCCCGATGCCTGCATTGCCGTTGCCCGGCCCGATATTGACATTAGCTCCCAGACTCCCATTACCGACGCCTGCCTTATTGAGTCCGATGTTGGCCATCACATTGCCATTAGCACTGTCGTTGCCCCCGGCCACGGGGACACCATTCTGCGGAGTTTGAACTGGTGGAGGAGTAGGCACGGTCCCACCGTGGAGCACGCCGTTGCTATCAACCCTGGAGATCAAAGGCTGAACCAAAGTTCTGAGCTGATCCTGGCCATTGGCGACCACTTGCATGAGCTCCATGAAGCGATCCATCCTTTCGCGGAGCTCCTGAACATCAGTTTGCATTTGATCCATGATCCTGGTCTGATTAGCTCTAGTCGGATAACGGTGAATCGGTCTCTGATCAATCCTGGAACCACCGGAAACAACCTGGGACAACCTGTAAACCTGAAAAACCTGTTAAACACAGAAGGGTTAGGAAAAACAACAAAATGCTCATCATGCAAATGCTTCATGCAGGATGCATGCGTGTGTCTGTGTGTTAGGGAGATCTCCCCCGATCCTAGTGCATGAGTGCCAGTGCTGATAATAATAAGAAGAAGAAGTCTGGGTCCCATCATGGAAACAACAATCTCATATATAAAGAAGGCCCATCAAGGCAGTACATAGCATCAGCGAGTACAAGATGAATCAACAGCGTGACCTCAGCCAACAAGCCTGGTGATGGTCAGCATACAACAATGATCAAAACAAAAGGAATACAAATAGCCAAGTACGGCCACGGGCGCGATACTCTTCTAACAACTCCTTCGTCTCTGGATGATCTGGCAGAGTGAGCAACCCTTCGACGAGTAACTCCCTCTGCACAATGGTATACTGAAGTCCTTCGACCGAACCTTCCCATGCTCCTTCGTCGAAGCAATCTTCTAACTTCCGTTTCTTGGACTCAAACGTCAGCTTGTGCTCCTTCAGGTTAGCGAGAGCTTTGTTGAGCTGGCCTTCGGCAGCGTATCTGCGGGCGGTTTCCTCATCAAACCTCTTTTCACTATCCTTCACCTGGGCTTCCAGCTTGGAGATCTGTAGCATCAGCTTATCCTCCCGCTCTTTCCTGGTGGCCAGGGAAGCCTTCCAGTGCTGGTTGAACTTGGATATCCTCTGATATGCTTCGTCCAAGTGCTGCTTCTTCGTAGCCAGTACGTCGTTGACAGCTTTGAAGTCTCGACCCATGCGTTCCCGCTCGGCTATCTGCTTAGTCAAGTCTGTACCTAGCTGGTTCACCAACTCTGTCTGCCTTTTGAAAGAATGAACGACTTCGTTCCTCTCGCTTCGGAGCTGAGCTAATTCCTTCTCCAGTTCTTCGTTCGCTCGCTTCAATTCATCCTGCTCAACTAACACCTGATTATGCTGCTGGATGGGCACAGTAGTAGGCTTTTCAATCATTGGAGGGCTTTCTGGCTTGGCATGAGGAAACGGCATCCCTATAGCATCTACTCTGGCTCTGATCCAAGTCAAATACGGAGGGTAGGCTTGATTGTTGCTTTTTCCCAGCAATGGCTTTCCTCGCTTACTGATACCATTCCACGCGCGCTAAAGCTTGGACAACAGATCCCCCTCTAGAAGACCAGTGAGGTACAAAGATTCTTGTACCTCTTCATCCTTCGGCGGAGTTCTCAAAGCATACGCGAACTGTCGGACCAGCAACGACGGATTGTAGTTTATACAGCCTTTCCTGCCTATCAAAGGCACATTTGGAAACCCGCTGCAACTGAAGATCACCTCAGTACCCAACCTATCTCTATCGAACCAATCGATATCCTCTGCAGATAAACTCATCAGACGCTCGGACCATTCAGCTGTGGCTGCAGACAAGACAAAAGGACCCCTCTAGGGCAGATGACTATCAAGCCATTTGTAAAGCAAGGGTACACAGCACGAGACATTCTTCCCCCTCCTGTTCTCGTTTTTGTAGTGGATAGAATGGTAGACATCTCCTATCAAGGTAAGGACTGGATTCCCTGAAGCAAAGATATGAAATGCATCAAAGTCTACAAAATCAGGCATATTGGGGAACAAAATAATGCCATATATGCACAGAGAGAGGATGGCATTGAACGCGACCCAACATCCGTCTATGGCACAGTGTTGAGCCTTTCCCACTTGAAACTGCAAGGAGAACCCAGGAACCTTATTCCAACTAGTCACTACTAACTCTGAGGCGTCCAGGTGAAGTGAAGGAGCTAAACCAGCCAGATCAGGCTCAGCATCCATATGAACAAAAGGCATCTGCCTCTTGATAGGTACCCCTAGCAAATCAGTATACTCTTCCAGCGTGGGTGCGAGAACAAAATCCTGGAAAGTGAAACATCTCAGCGGAGGGTCGTAGAACTGCAGTAGAGCATGCAACCCGTTCAATTCGAACACAGAAGGTTTATGAACCAAACTGAGCAACCCGCCGTAAGATTTTCTGAACTCATCCCTTACAGAATCATCTGCTAAAGCTATCAAACCAGTCAGCTTAACCACATCAGGGGCAGGGAACTTGTAAGCCACGGTCTTCCTCAGAGAGCCCATAACAATACAATAGGAGGCAAGAAATCCTGGATCGGGGAAAACGGTACCTGCAACACAGACACACGTTAATGAAATGCAAATGAGTATGCAAACTAATGCAAAATGCAATTATGCAATGAGAGGTCAGGGCAACTGGTGTTGTGGAGATTCTCTATCAACAAAACCATAATCTTGCTCTATCAAGGACAACCACTGATAAGAAGAAAACCCCGGTGTAGGACCACAAATCTGATCTGCCAAGAACCACCATCTGATAGGGCCATATACATAGGATCATAATTCTGCTCTGTCAAGAACAAATGTCTGATAATAAGGACCTCTGATGTAGGTCCAAGAAATCCGCTCTGTCAAGAACAAACATACATCTGCTGATGAGATCTTCAGACCCCAAATCTGCCCTATCAAGAACAAACAACATCTGCCGATGAGATCTTCAGACCCCAAATCTGCTCTATCAAGAACAAACAACATCTGCTGATGAGATCTTCAGACCCCAAATCTGCTCTATCAAGAACAAACAACATCTGCTGATGAGATCTTCAGACCCCAAATCTGCTCTATTAAGAACAAACAACATCTGCTGATGAGATCTTCAGACCCCAAATCTGCTCTATCAAGAACAAACAACTGATGACAAAAACTCTGCTCTATCAAGAACAAATACACATCTGATGATAAGATCCTCTGATCAAAACCTGCTCTATCAAGAACAGACAAATCTGCAACTGAGAAACCCCGGTACCAACAAAATTGATTCACTGTCAAGAAAACCAGGTAGTCTGAAGGTCAAGGTTTCCTGCAATAAACCCAACCCTGCTCACAGGTATGGCCCTAAACTGACTCAAGTTCGGCATCCTATGCGTTCATCAGCGTCACAGACATTCAAGAGGGGTGATACAATACCCAAAAGGTGTGGCATCACTGGCTCATGAAGCGGCCTCACTCGGCTGAATCACAAATGATCGGTCCCCAGAGTCGACAATCCACCAAACCAGCAACCGTCTCAACCCAAAGGGTTGAAAGAGAAGCCAACTGGGAGAACCTCGTCTGAGCGTGGATTTCATGAGACACTAGTGCCTGCAAAGCAAGCACGCGCCCACTAATTTCCACTCTAAGTCTATGGTGCACTCAAGCCTGGGTCTGGCCTTTCACTCATCAGAATGCCCCTCCCACAACAGCACAGGTAATCATATTATACTGAAAATGAAATGCGGGAAATAAAGTGCGAGAAGTAAAATGCGATACATAAACGCAACCCAACAAGTAATCATACAAAACCCCAGACGGGAAAACAAGCGCTAGGATTGACTCGCATAGGGAACCGCTGGAGTCCCCAGCAGAGTCGCCAGCTGTCGCTTCCGCGAAAATAAGGTGCCGGCACAACAGAAGAGTCGCCACCTTTCGTTATTTATCCCTCAGAGCGGGAAAGGAAACGATCGGAAAAACCTGACGAAAAGGGGTAAGACAAGGTCGTCGCAACCGTTGTCTGGGTTCGGGAGTCGGTTACGCAAGGGGAAGGTATTAGCACCCCTCACGTCCGTCGTACTCGACGGAATCCACGCTTGTTGTGATTACTGGACGGGTTGGTTTTATCTATCTACCTATCAAGGCTGGCTTAAACAGAAAAGAAACATGACTCGGCAAAGCGTCGCACTTTATGCCTACGTATTCTCATCAGAGAACGAGAAATCAGAGTCAACGTAGTTCGACCTACGACGGATTATGGGGGAAGGTAGCTCGCCAATACATCAGTACTGTGCCTACATACTCTCAACAGGTATGAGAGATCAGAGCTTACGTAGTTCGGGACACTACGGTTTATTTCCTGTCTTTTACGAAAGAAGTGTTTTTTATTGTGTTTGCAATTTCAATCACACTAGAGACTATGACCTGAGAGTGAAGGCGTCGCATGTCACCCAAGGGGTACAATACTAAACATCCAGACCGTGGAAAAGAAACTCTCCCACAATCCTTTCTCAGATAGCTTAAGGCTCGTAACGTACGAAAGAAATCATTCATGATTACTGAACCTTAAACTGTTTTGAGATGAGAAGAGAACAGGCCCAACTAAAAGGGAGATTATCAAGTCCTACTGTTGTCATGCCAAGGATTCATCCTATGGTTGAGGTTTGAACAGGGAACTCCTAGAAGTTGTCATGCATAGGTTTCAACCTAAAGTTCTATCATCAATTCCTTATCAAAGGAAATGATAGTCCTAAGGGATCATGTCAATGATACACCAAAACAGACAAAGCATCAGCTTTAAACAGTCAAATGCATGCAATGCAAGTGAGGGAGGAAATGTGTATGGGGCTTCAGCCTCCACAAGCTCATCTCAACCTCAAGCCAGAATGGATAACAGTAATCATACTGAAATATAAACAACATGCTATCAAGCAAAAACAGTAAACAGCAGTCATACAGAAGAAAATGAAATAAAATGCCATCAGGCAAACAAAAACACATGGGCAAGGGAGCTGGGCTCTACCGAATACCCGCAAGCAAAGCCACACAGTAACAATACAAGCAGAGGGAGCAACTCAACCTCTAGTGCAATCATGCTCCTAGATTCTACCTATTCTAGATATGAACTTATTCTGATGCATCAAGCAAGTCAAACAAAACACATCAATACAGAAGAAAAAGAAAAGAAAGCAGATCAACTCCTCTCTCAACCTCAAGCTTCAGCCCTTCCAACAGCAACTCAGTCTTCAGACTTCCATCACTCTTGACACATATCAATTTGCTTTTCCAGGTTTCAACCCTTCAACACAAGTTTCAACTTGTTCTCTCTTCTCTAAGCTTCAGCTCCTTAATCAACTCCACCTTCAGGCTTCACTGCTAACCACAATTATCAACTTGATTCCTTCAGGATCTCCAAGTATCAAAGTAAGTATCAACTTCCTTTATTCTTCAAGCTTCAGCTCTACACAGTCTCAACTTGGTCTTCTCCTTGCAAGCTTCAGCTGCTTAGAGTAATCTTCAATCACTTAGAAGTATCAACTTCATCCTTCAGTCTTTACTGGATCTTCATGGGTCTTCAAGTATCAACTTGCTCATGTTGCTCTTCAAGCTTCAGCTGGAATGGCAATGCTTAAGGATTCATCCTCTTCAATGAAGTCTTCATCTTCAAACTCAAGCTTAACATCTCTCAAGATATTCAAACCAGAGGAAATCACTTACTGGATAAGCTGGGACATTGAACTGCTTATTGACCACCAAAGGTGACCTATAAGGGTTCAACATCAAAGGAATGGTTCCCTAAAAAGTTCTACTTCCTAGGTACCATCACTTATCCCTCCAAAGGAGAGAGGTATATACCATGGAAGGACTTTGAATCATAGGGAGGAATGGAGGTGAAAGATACCATCCATGTTTAAGAAAGAAGTTAACTAGGTCTAAACTCTTCCTACTCCCTAACCCTAAAACAATCAACAAAACAAACAAGATCAAGCTCCCAAGCTCCTCAATCAATCTTCAATGCTCCTACTATGCTCTTAAATGCTCCTCAAAGCAATACCAAGCTCTTCAAGCCCACAAAGCAAAGCAAACAAAGATACAAGCCCACAAGGGCAACACAAACAATCATCAACTACAAAAATCATCTAAAATAGTATACTACTATATTAAAACCTAATATAATTTCTAAGGGATCCTATATACCTTCCCTTAATACCCTTATATGCCCCAATGTCTATCTTGACCTAGAAACCCAAAATTCTAGTGTTATTGTGGACCTATGTTAAGGATTAACCTAATTCTACACAACCTAAAATCATCTAAGCAAAACTACTCTAAAATTCATCACAAAATTATGGAATAAATCCAGGGGGCAGCGAAAGTCCTAACCTAACTATCCTAAAAAGAATGGCCTTAAAATATGAAGGGAACTAGCTAAAAAAAATTCTACAAATTCATGTATCAACATAAAAGAATTAAAAAGCTATTAAAATGGAAAATACTCAAAAAATATTAAAAATGCATGAAACGCAAATATTTTTATTTGATAATTTTCTAGACATTATCATGAAGTGGGAGAAAAAATTCCCATGCAAAAATCATTAATTTCCTATTTATTATGATTTTTCAAAGATTAACAAAAAATGGAGAAAAAGAAATTAAAATATGAAATGATGTGGTGCAGATAGCAAGCATGTCCAGTTCAAATCATCAATGGGCTCAAAATGGGGGGTGCAGTTAGTCATGCGTACTAGGCCCAAAACTAATCAGAAAAACAATTAATAAAGTGAAAAGAAAAAGAAAAAGAAGCGGTGTAAAAAGCAATGAAATATAGTACATTTTCATAATGGGCCAGGATTGGGGGTGTGGGTAGTTGTTTCTTTACTAAAGCCCAAGAACTTCTTTTAATGAAACGCTGCGTTTCATCATGTCTTCAGAATTCCCTTTCAAAATGTGAGGTTATGTCGTGGCCCTTGGATCTGGGTGAGGTCAATGAGTCAAGCACGATCTGACGGATGAGGGGTCGTCTTCAACCTTCAGCTAGGGTTTGGAGGGAAAACCACCATGAACAGAGTTTCAAACTTCAGATTTCCCTCCCATTGTATGCCCTCAAATCATCATCAAACTTAACAATTCAAAACACTAACATGCTCCATTTTTCATGCTGAATACAACCATAACCCTAGAATTCCTTGAAACCTCCTCCAACATGAAACACGATTCAAGATTGAAATTATGGTCAATCCTCAACTCCAACAATTCTTGGACTTCTTGGTACTAAAATGATCACCACACTCCACTGGTTAAAATAAGCTATCACACATGCATTATATCTCATTATACCACGAGTTCTTGATCATCAAAGAAATGGTGTACATAACTCAATCTTCATCAATTACTCTCTAACTCTCCAGAAATCATCACATATGTGTCTCTAACCTTTCTACACTAATAAACTAACCTAGCAATGCATAAATTAGGGTGTAGAGTGAATTTTGCAAACCTGGTGTTTCTTGATCAAGAGATGGTGAAAACCTTCACTTCAAGCCTTGTAATTCTTCAGAAAGCTTCGTTGGATGATGATCTTGCTACTGTTTGCAAAAGATTTAAGGGAGAGTGCTTGAATCTCAGAATTCGATTCTGACTTGCAACCTTGAAAATCAAAATGCTATCTCTTCAAATCACCATGGTTTTTCTCTCAAATTGATTTGCACAGCTTCACTGTCATCAATGGAGTGTGTTAAGATGGAAAGAATGAATGGAAATGGTTCAGAATATGGAATTCACTTTCAACTTGCAATGGAAGCAAGTGAAATGGCCAACTCTCTCTTCTCTCAAATCTTACACCAACCTTGCATCTGAGCAAGTCCTATAGGTTATATAGAGTGGTTTAGAATCATCTAGAACCATCTAGAACCTTCCAATGAGAAATTGGAATTCTCATGTCATGACATTATGAATTCATCTCATATCATGTATCATATCATGCCATAGTCCTTGTAACCACCAATTCTGACTTGAAATTATCCTCATATGAGATATATGATGTGTTGAGATGCATAACTAACTTGTTCATTGAGTTTTCTTAAGTTTTGCCTTTGTGCCTTAAGATGCAAGCAAGCCATTTCCAAAGCAGCCCTATGATCTAGGCCTCAAATCAAAATTGTGGATGAACCATTGTTTTTAGAATGTCTTTTAGAGTCAACATGACCTATTATATGACATGGTTTGGATGTGTAACTTGGGATTTCCAATTTCCAATTTCAACTTATTTAACTTATGCCTCCATTTTAGGCCATTTTTATCACTTTTTGATACAAGCCTTTTCAACATCTCATGACCTTCCTAATAGCCTTAAAACATCATTCTAAGCAAGTTTGATGTTGAAGATTTTTCCATTTGAAGCTTGGAAATAGGAGATATGGCCTTATGCTTGAAATGACCTATAACCTCCAAATGACCAAAATGCCCTTGACTTGTCAAATCCATAAGTTGAGTTCTACAAATCCTATCAAGGACTTCTAGTACTCTCTAGAAAGCTAAGAAGATTCTTTACAACATTCATGTTGACCAAGAGTTCATAGGAATCATCCTACTAGGGCAAACGTTGGATGCAAGTTGGGTGACTCTCAAGGACCCAGATTCACATACCTCAGATGACCTGTAACTTGTCAAAGTCATAACTTGAGCTCTACAAATCCTATCAAGGACTTCTAGTACTCAAATTAAAGCTAAGAACAAGCTATACAACATTTATGTTGTATGGAAGATGAGATGACAATCACATCTTGAGCTACACTGCCTTGAAGATAGGGATCAAACTAGGGGATTTTACACTGTCAATCCTTAGAAACCCTAGCTTGAAACTTCTCAAACTCCTCAATCATGATGATTTGGTCTAGAAATCATCCTTATAGTATCTCAATGCATCAATACATGATCACATGGCTCTTGGATTAGGTCTCAACCCTCTCCAAATCATCAGTTGACCTAGGGTTGACCCAGTCAAACCCTAATTCCACCACTCATGGCTGAATCTTCTGAATTCTTGTACAATGACCTCTCTAGGCCTCATGATGGCTTTCAAGACACCTCATAAGCTTTCTCAAAGCTTCAATTCCATCCTCATAGTCTCAGAATCATCTGAGGGGCTCCCACAACTCTCAAGTTATGAGACACACAACCTTGGTTTCAACCAATCTCTTTGAGGATCTCTAGAGTTATCTGACAAAGATATCAACCTTTGAACACTTGAACAACCTTCTTGACTAGCTTCATAGTCTTGATTGGTGCTCATACCTCTTGACCTACTACACACATCTCAATGAGAAGCAAATGATCATGCTAGTGAACACAAGCTTGGTAAATAAATGTTGGTCAAATTTTGGGGTGCAACAGGATACTCATTTGCCATTGGTAGAGTTCACGTACAACAACAGTTACCGTTCCAGTATCGGGATGGCACCGTTTGAGGCTCTTTATGGTAGGAGGTGTAGAAATCCTCTGTGTTGGTATGAGTCAGGTGAGAATGTTGTGTTGGGACCAGAGTTGGTGCAGCAAACTACTGAGACAGTTCAGATGATCCGTGAGAAGATGAGAGCATCTCAGGATCGGCAGAAGAGTTATTATGATAACCGAAGGAAAGAGTTGGAATTCAGTGAGGGTGACCATGTATTTTTTAGGGTTAACCCAGTGACTGGTGTTGGACGTGCATTGAAGTCCAAGAAGTTGGATCCGAAGTTTATCGGACCGTATTAGATTTTGCAGAGGATTGGTGTTGTGGCGTATAAGGTGGCGTTGCCGCCGGAGCTTTCGAATTTGCATGACGTGTTCCATGTGTCGCAACTTCGGAAGTATGTACCCGATCCGTCTCATGTGATTCAGAGGTATGAAGTCCAAGTTAGAGAGAATCTAACTGCGGAGACGTTGCCATTAAGGATCGAGGATCGCAAGATGAAGCGACTCAGAGAGAAAGAGATACCTTTGGTGAGAGTGGCGTGGAGAGGTGCTGCAGGAGGCAGTGTGACCTGAGAATTGGAAAGCAAGATGCGGGAAGCGTATCCGGAGCTGTTTCCATCAGGTATTTTCGAGGACAAAAATAATTAAAGTGGGGGAGAGTTGTGATGCCCATTTTAATTATTTTTAGTTCAGTGTTATTTTTATTCGCGGGTGTGGTTGTGTGGGATTATATGAGGATCAAAAGAAATCATAATATTAATATATAGTGATAAAATGTGATAATTAGTAGTAATGTTAATATTGCTATTAACTATTATTATTATTACTAATATTAATATCTATGAGTAAAATATAATTTTTGGATTTTTGGAATTAAAAGAAAATGAGAATAATTATTTATTTGGAATATAAGTGATTTTTGGGGTATTAAGGGTAGAATTGGCATTTTGTGGAAATAGAATGTGAAGGAGAAGGAAGAACACGCACGGTTGGGAGAGAAGAAGAGAAGAGCACGGTTGAGCGATCAAGAACAGAAGCTTGAGCAAGAAGGATTTTCGTGTGGAATGCGAAGCTTCATCATCATCAGAGTGAATTCAAGGTAAGGGGGGGGGGGGAGTATATCGGTTGAATGGGTATTTACATGAATAATTGGTAGGAAGGGGAATCCCTAACCCCATGAATGAAGATGTTTGCATTTTGATGATGAATTGCATGATGAGTTGGTGTTATTGTATGTATTAATTCTGTTTTACATCGTTGATGTTTGTGTTGAACGGTTGCATGCTGAATTTGATGGTTAATTGATGAATTAGGGGTTTCAGAGTTGAATGTGGTTCTGAGTCAAGAGTGAATTGATCGGCTAGAGTCAATGTTTCATCGGGGGAATTGGACACTAATTGGGTAACACAATTGTAGAATAATGTGTTAGTGAGGCTGGTGTGATTTTTGGAGAGGATTAGTGTGGAGGGGGCTATTGCTGTTTCTGAATAGCAGAGTTTATTTTTCTGAATACACAGGTATTCGCTGGGCGAATGAGGGGGCGAGCCTTCGCCAGGCGAACTGGGCAGCGAATGCTGCCAGTAGCCTCTGTTTGGTTTCACCAGAAGTTTCGTCGGGCGAGTTCCAGCGAGTGTTCGCTGCGGGGCTTCGCCAGGCGAATGGTCAGCGAGTGTTTGCTGCGGGGCTTCGCCAGGCGAATGCGCCAGCGAGCCCGATAGTAGTTTGGGTCCTTGCTGCTGTTCTGTATTAATTTCCTTGCGGATTAGAATCTTGTTGATCATGTTTTGGTGATGAGCTTATTGGTTGAGCTGTGGTGAGTGTATGTAGGGTGTCGGAACGTGATTCCATGATATCCGCGTGACTATGATATTGCATCGGTGTATGTTATGATGTATGTCTGTGGGGATGGGTGAGGCATGTTCGATATGTGATAAGTTTTGATCAGTAGGATCGTCGCGCATCAAGTGCGTTGTGGTGATGTGTTGTGATGAGTGGATCCGTAGGATCGATACACTTGATATGCGTTGTGTTTGTATGCTGTGTGGTGATTGGATCAATAGGATCGATATGCCTTATGTGCATGGTGTGTGATATGTTGTGTGGTGATTGGATCAGTAGGATCGATGCATTTTGGGTGCTTGTGTGTATATGTATTATATGTTGCGATGGATCAGTACGATCGTGTGCACTGTGTGTACTGTGTGGTTATGAAAAGTGTCTTGCATGACATGTGGACGTGGTGAATCATTGCTCTGTGGAGTGTATGTGATTCACTCACGGGCTCCAAGTGAGGAGCGTGGACGTGAGGTATGATTTACTCACGTGCTCCAAGTGGGGAGCGTGGACTTGAGGTATGATTTACTCACGTGCTCCAAGTGGGGAGCGTGGACGTGGTGTGTGATACACTCACGTGCTCCAAGTGGGGAGCGTGGACGGGATTTGGATCGTTGCTCGGATGGAGTGTATGCGACCACCCGTGTTCCAAGTGGGGAACGTTGGTAGGGATAGATCATTGCTCGGATGTAGTGTATACGATCTATCCTGCAATTTGATTATATGGGCTCAGGAGGAGAGTGGTAGGGATAGATCGTTTCTCGGATAGAGTGTATGCAATCTATCCCGAGTTGAGTCAGTACCACATATTGTCGAGTCGAGTGCATGTGTTGCATTGTTGTTTGTGTGTGTGGTGATTGTTGATGATGGGACAGTAGGTCCGAATATGTTGTATGTGAGATATGATTTATTGTTTTCTGCCTTTTACTTCATGTACATTTATACCATTAATATTTGATCGTGAATTCTCACCCCTTTGTTGTTGTTGTGGTCTGTGCTTCTTCGGAAGTACAGACAATCCAGGTGTTTAGCTAGCTTGGATTGTGGCGTCATCGTACGATTGCTCTGATATGTAACACCGGGGCTTTTTGGGAGTTTTATTGTTTCTTGTTGATTTTGTATGCCCCCGTGGCGTATCTGATTGTTGTGGGATATGTGATGACATTATGTATATTTTGGGCAGATGGTCGATTGTTGTATATGATGATGCTGATGATATGGATGATGTACATATGATATGTGTTATGACAGACTAGTTCTTTTTCCGCTGCAATTTTGCTGAATATTATTTTGAAAAATGATTTGTGGAATTTTGTCGAAAATTGTGACATCCCGTTGTAGGGAAAACTCTGATATGTGCTTATTTTAATTGTTTATTCTGTTTTAGGGAAACGGGGTGTTACAGTTAGGAGCAAGGTCGTTGTTCTATTGATAATGTTTCACAAAGGCCTCAGCCAAGTCCCTCCAACTGCGGACATTCACGGGTTCCAGACTCATGTACCATTCTAACGGAGGACTAGACAAGCTGTCCTGAAAGAAATGCATGAGCAATTTCTCATCGCCTGAGTAGGCAGACATCTTACGATAGTAGGATCTCAGATGAACTCTCGGGCAGGTGGTACCCTTATATTTGTCAAAGTATGGGACTTTGAACTTCAGCGGCACACTCAAGTCTGGGATCAATCCCAAATTAGCCATGTCAAGGCCCATGGAGTTTTGACTTTCAAGGGACTTCATTTTATCTTCAATCATCTTGACCCTCTTATCAGCTTCAGAGGGTAACTCAGCAGCCACAACCCTCGGCGAGAACACATCATCTTGCCTGTATTCATTCCAAAGGTGATCCATATTACCATGTATAGCACACGTGGTGTCAGGACCATAACCATTCCCATTAACATTACCACCATTACCAAAACCAGTGTTATTGAAACCTGCAGCATTACCGGCACCAGTTGCATTACCACTCCCTCCAGCAGTAGGGATAACCAAAGTAGGCATGGAGTTATCAACTCTAGGAGTCTCAACATGTGGAGGATTAGCAGCGTTCCCACCATGCAATACACCGTTGCCATCAACACATGCAATCAAGGGTTGCACTAAAGTACGGAGTTGTTCTTGTCCATTAGCCACTCCCTGCATTACTTCCATGAACTAGGCCATCCGGTCCCTCATTTCTTACATCTCTGCTTGCATATGCTCTATTACTCTCTTCTGATTTCCCCTAGTTGCGTACTGGTGAACTGCTTGATCGGCAATCCTAAAACACACTACGAACCACAGGAAATAAGATTAACAGTTTCGATGCACCTGCAATGCGAAAATGCAAAAATGCAGACATGTATGTATGCAACAGGGAAATTTCCCCCTCGATTCTAGTTTCTGGGAGAAACATACAACAATGGAGAACCCTACAGACAAGTATATAACAGAACCTCCTCGTATATAATCACAGGCCAACAGGCAATGTACAAGCAACAACTGAGTACACACAGAAATGACCTCAACCAACAATCCTGGTGATGGTCAGTACAACAAGCAATATGCATCAAACTACAAAAAGATAAACAAGATAGTCAAGCTGGATGACGAGACCGGAAGTCCTCTAGCAACTCCACCATCTCAGGATGATCTGGTCTAGCAAGTAGTCCCTGAATAAGTAACTCTCGCTGGCTAACAGTGTGCTGCAGACTCTCAACATGGTCTTCCCAAGCTCCTTCTCCAAAACACGCCTCGAGCTTGCATCTCTTGGAATCAGCTCTCAACCTGCAATTCTTCAAGTTTGCAATAGCTTCGTTCAGTCTGTACTCATTATTCCGTCTGAGCGACGCCTCTGTTGCAATCTTCTCGTCTTCGGCACTGAGCTGCGTCTTCAACTTGCTGATCTGTAGCTTCAACTTGTCTTCACGCTCTTTGTTGTTGGTGAGTGTAGCATTCCATTGGTTGTTAAATTTAGAAATCTCTAAGTAAGATATATCCAAATCTTCCTTCTTGGAGGCAAGAACACTATTAACATCCTTGAAATCCAAACCCAAACGCTCCCGAGAATTGGTCTCCTTGGTCAGATCCCAATTTGTTACAAGCTCAGTTTATTTCTTGAAGGAATGAACAACCTCAATCTTCTTACTTCAAAGATGAATGATTTCTTTCTCTACCTCCTCATTGGATTTTCTCAACTCTTCCTTCTCCAACAATAACTGATTATACTTCTGAATGTCCCCGGTGGTGGGTTCCTCAATCATGAGAGGATACAAAGGTGAAACTGAAGGGAACAACATCATAAACTTCACAGCTCTCTCACGAATCCAAGCCAGGTAAGGGTCATATGCTCGATTATCACTCTTCCCCAATAAGGCTTTCCCTTTCCTGTGAATGTTGTTCCAAGCATGCTCAAGTCTGCCTAAAGTCTCACCCTCTAACAATCCAGTGAGATACAGAGATTCCTGTATCTCCTCTTCCTTAGGAGGATCCCTCAGCGCGTATCCAAACTGCCTAACCAACAGAGACGGGTTATAGTTGATACACCCTTTCCTTTCGACCAAAGGGACGTTAGGAAATCCACCACAACTATAAAAAATCTTTGTACCAAGCATATTCTTATCGAACCAGGTGATGTTCTCAGCTGATAAACCCATCAGACGTTCAGACCATTCTGACGTACCTGCAGAAATGACAAACGGACCGGTCTTAGGAATATGACTGGCAAGCCACGTGTATAGCAAAGGAACACAACATGACACATTCTTTCCTCGTCGGTTCTCATTCTTGTAGTGCACAAAATGTTAAACATCTCTGATAAGTGTGGGTACCGGATTCCCTGAAGCTAGCAAGTAGAAAGCACCCACATCTACAAAGTCTGGAAGATTAGGAAACAATACAATGCCGTATATACAGAGAGCTAGAATGGCGCCAAACACAATCCAACACCCATCCTTGGTGAACTGCTGAGCTTTATCCACCAGAAAAGGCAAAAGAAAACCATATGTTCCACTCCTCTTAACCAGCTTCCCCTTCAAGTCTGAGGCATCCAAGTGCAATATAGCAGTGAGCTTAGCTAGATCAGGCTCAACATCAACATGGACAAACGACATCTGATCAATAATAGGTACCCCTAACAGCTCAGAATACTCCTCTAGGGTAGGAGCCAGGACATAGTCAGGAAAAACGAAATATCTCAAATGGGCATCATAGAACTGCAGCAGAGTATAGACACCACTGATCTCATATGCAGAAGGTTTACAGGCACATCTCAACAACCTCCCATAAGACTTCCTGAAATCTTCCATTACTACCTTATCAGCCATGGCGACCAAACTCAACAAATGACTGATATCTGGAGCTGGAAACTTGTAGGGCAATGTCCTCTTCAGGGATTCCATGTCAGGAATAATGCACAAGATCACTAGAATCAGGGGGAAATATGCACCTGCAACATAAATACACGTTAATGAAATGCAGTATGGTAATGCAAATGCAGATGCAAAGATGCAAACAGAGGATCAAGAACGTTGTGCTGTATCTGGAAAAGAACCAACACTTTGCTTTGACAAGAACACTAGCATAGCTCTGACAATAGGACCCATTGATATCAATAACTCAGATTCACACTGCAAAGAAAACCGGGTAGTCTGAAAGCCAAGGTTTCCTGCATAACCCAATCCTTCTCACAGGTATGGACCTATCCACTGATAAGGTTCGGCATCCTATGCGTTCATCAGTGTCACAGACTTTCAAGAAATGATGATACGTTCACCATTTCTGGTTTGGCATCATCATCTTCTGAAGAGGCCTCACTTAACTGAATCATAAATGATTGGTCCCCAGAGTCGACAACTCTCAAATCCAAAATCCCTTCAGATCCTCAGGACCGGAAAGGAAATCATCAAAGAGAGTCTCGTCTGAGCGCAAATTTCATGGGGAACTGTGTCTGTTCAGCAAACAGGCCCCCCACTAGTCTCCACTAATAATACTAGGTTTGTACTCAAGCATGGGTCTGGCTTATCACTCATCAGAACTTCCCTCCCCTTAGCACAACCATAATGATATATGATGCTGAAAATAAATGCGGGAAAATAAAGATAAAACACATATATAAAATACCCAAAGATAAACAAACAAGCGCTAGGATTGACTCGCATAGGGAACTAGAGTCGCCAGCTGTCGCAATTGCGAAAAACACCCGGCGGAAAACAGAAGAGTCGCCATCTTTCGTTATTTATCCCAAAGAGAGGGAAAGGAAACAATCAGAAAAACCTAACGAAAAAGGGAAAGACAAGGTCATCGCAACCAAGTCCTGGATTCGGGAGTCGATTATGCAAGGAAAAGGTATGAGCACCCCTCACGTCCGTTGTACTCGACGGGATCCATGCTTTGTTGTCTAACTAAAAGGGTGAGTCGAAACTATCTACACTAAAGGTCAAGAGACAAAAGAAAAAGAAAGGACTCGAAAGAGCATCGCCGCTCTGTGCCTACGTATTCCCTCGTGCAATGGGAAAGTCAGAGTCAACGTAGTTCGGCTAACTACGGGTGAAAGGGGGAAGGTTGCTCGTCAAGACATCGCATCTTGTGCCTACGTATTTTCATCTGGTATGAAAGATCATAGCAAAAGTAGTTCGGGCTAAAAAGACCACGGGTTGGTTCAAAAGTTTTTAGGCCCGAGTAGGGTTAACAAGCAGTTCTAGGAGTTGGTGTATGCAGCTCGACCATTGGAGACTTAGGCGTTACCGTTTGCCGTAGAACTACAAGTTAACAACACTCTTTTATCTGAAAAGATTTTCCTCGATTAAGAGTCCCAAAGGACAAAAGAAGATTTGATGCTTTTTTTGTGTTTTTTAGAGAAGAAGTGTTTTGATTATTGAGTGTTTATAATGTATGTTGTACTAAAGTCTAAAACCTAGGAGCGAATGCGTCGCATATTGTCCTAAGGACGTATACTAAACAATCTAGGCAATTGAGAGGTAGCCACTCAATCACCATTTCCCAAGTACAAGGCTCATGGCACAACATCCATTATATTTATTAAGTATGTTAGAATTGTATGAATATGAGGAAGAGAGAAAGGAATCTAAAGGGGACTAACTCAAAACCCTAAAGTTATCATGCAAAGTGGACTTAGAGTTGGGATGCAAAAGCAGACTACCTAATGTTAGCATGCATAGTTCGAATCCTAATGTCTATAACCATCCTTAAATAAGGAAGGTTAGGTCCTAAGGGGAACATGGCAAGGCAAGACCAAAAGGAGGAAACATAATAAAATGAAACATACAAATACATAAATGCACACTTAGAATGGTGGGAAGGAGGAAGAAGTGTGTGGGGCAGCAGCTGCCACAAGCTCGTCTCGACCTCAACAGCGATGCAAGAATGATGCAAACATGGAATGGAAAGCCATAGATGGAAACAAACAAACATGCAAAGAATCATCACTTTGGACCATATACATAAGTATGCATCCAAGTGGAAAGTGAACACAAGTATCGACAAAATCATGATAAACTAAACACAAACACTGGCAAACACCAAAAACATTTCATTCCTAGTGTATCATATCAATTTATGAAGATTTGAAGTGAAACGATATGCGAACAATCAAACAAATTAGCAAAATATGCCTGCCAGCACAATGTTAATTGGTTAACCCCTAGGGTTAATTGGTTAACACAATGTTAACGTTTAAAAAATTGAAAATTTGAATTGGTTAATCGGTTAACTATATGCGTTAACCGATTAACATTGTAAAAACTTTGAAAAATCTGAAAATTTGAACTGGTTAATCGGTTAACCATTTGCGTTAACCGATTAACACTGTGCTGACAGCAGAAAACAACAATGCAGAATCACTTTTCAACAGCTTATCACTTCTCCAAACATGCCAATGATCACATAATAAGCCATGCACAAAATTAAATCAGCAAACCATGATTCCAACAACATGTATACAGATCCAAACAACATCAACACAGATCATATGAATCAAAATGCAGCAAATCAATCAAAAATGAAAATCATCATGATGAACATGCAATTAAGCTAAAAACAGAATCGAATCAAGAATTTCCAACCTACAAAGCGGAGATTTGCTTCGGTTAATATTGATTTGCTGGAAATGAGTAGATTGACACAAGAAACCCGAAATACTTCAAGATCCAAGCTAATCCTTGTAGTGGAGATGGAGATCTTTCAAGATTAAGGTAAATTGCTTCAAATAATCACTTCTAGCTTTACTCCAAATTTCAGATCTGAATTTGCACGAAAATTGAATGGAGAAATTGATCCAATGGATATGATAGATGAAGGTTTAAGCTCAAGAATTAATGGATTCCAATGAAGAATCAATTAATTCAATGGATGAAGAGCTTTGGTGAGGGTTTTGGAAGTGATGAAATTGAGAGAGAATTGAGAGTAATTCTGAATTTGAAAATGGGAATTATGAGAGTTAGATGAGTGTGGTTTGGAGTGAATCACTTAAGTACTCCTTTTGCTTGGATCCAAAGCAAGGTTTGGAGAGTGGATTGGAAAATTTGGAATGGAATTAGGAGTGGGATTTTGGAGGGAATTGAATTGATTTGAAAACTAATCCAAATTTCAAAATGGTTTTAGATCCTTCCCAAGTGTAAAAATGAATTTTCAAATGACCAAAATGGGACCCCAAATGGCTCTGCATTGAAAAATCACGTACAGAGGCAAAAATCACATTAGTTAATCGGTTAACCATATAGGTTAATCGATTAACCCCTTTAAATTTTTGAATCTGGGCTGATTTTCATTGGTTAATCGGTTAACCATATGCGTTAATCGATTAACACCTTCGAAATTTGAATTCTGGCGCCTTTTGGAAGGAAACCTGCCCGTTTGTCTGTTTCTTGCTGTTTCGAACCCTGTTAAGCTTCTGGAATGTGTTCTTGAATGGTGTAACCATGAGATTGCTCACGATATCCTGCACACTTCTTTCTTGGCTGAAAATAACCTGTAGAATAAAATAAAATCGGTCGCCCGACTGCTGGGAAAAATAAATGCCGAAGCCCGCTGCTTTGATTGCTTGCACTGAAAGTGAATTTTGAGCCACAGGAAAACCTTGATCTCCTGTCTCAAGAACAAATGCTATGCAATGCAGAAATGCTAGAAGAAAAATGAAATGAAACAAAAGCCAAGTCAAGAAAAGGTGTGGCAAATTTTGGGGTGCAACAGGGAGGATTGGCAGGTGGTAGATGGTCCTTAAAGAATATGACATTCAGTACGTCTCCCAAAAAGCCATCAAGGGGAGTGTTCTGTTGGAATATCTTGCTGAACAGCCAATTGACGATTACCAACCGATGAAGTTTGAATTTCCCGATGAAGACATCATGTTCCTAAAGATGAAGGATTGTGATGAGCCATTACCCGATGAAGGTCCGGAGAAGGGTTCCTAATGGCAAATGATATTTGACGATGCAGTTAACTCCTACGGTAGTGGAATTGGGGCAATTATCACGACTCCCCATGGTTTTCATATCTCATTCACCGCCAGGTTAACATTTCCTTGCACCAATAATGAAGCCGAATACGAAGCGTGCATTATGGGGTTGGAAGAAGCTATTGATATGAGGATCAAGAATCTAGATGTGTATGGTGATTCAGCGCTAGTTGTCAATCAGATCAAGGGGGAATGGGAGGCCCGACAGCCTAATCTAATTCTTTACATGAACTATGCAAGGAGGCTGTTACCTTTCTTTGATCGAGTAGAATTTCACCATGTGCCGAGAGCGGAGAACCAGATGGAAGACGCTCTGGCAATGTTGTCCTCAATGTACAAGGTGAACTATTGGAATGATGCTCCAAGAATAGTCATCTCTCGCCTTGATAGGCCGACATTCATATTCGCCATTGAGGAAGCGTCTGATGGCAAGCCATGGTTTTATGACATCCAGAATCTTCTCAAGAACCAAGAGTATCCGCCAGGGGCATCGACCTGGGATAAGAAAAACTTGAGGAGATTGGCTGGAAATTTTTATCTGAACCAAGAGAGTGTATTCTACAGGAGGAATTATGACTTGGTGCTATTAAGATGCGTGGATGAAAAAGATGATAGCCTGCTTATGGAAGAGGTCTATGAAGGTGCCTTTGGTACACACGCCGGCGGGCACGCCATGTCTCGAAAGTTGTTAAGAGCAGGGTATTATTGGTTGACTATGGAATCAGATTGCTTCAAGTATGCGAAGAAATGCCATAAATGCCAGATTTATGCTGACAAGATTCATGTGCCGCCAAGTCCATTGAATGTCATGGCGTCTCCTTGGCCCTTTTCCATGTGGGGCATTGACATGATTGGCAAGATTGAGCCCACCGCATCTAATGTACATCGCTTCATCCTGGTAGCCATTGATTACTTCACCAAGTGGGTGGAAGCAACTTCCTATGCTAATGTCACTAAGGAAGTGGTAGTCCGGTTTATCAAGAAGGACATCATCTATCGTTATGGAGTGCCTGAACGAATCATTACTGACAATGGTTCAAACTTTAATAACAAGATTATGAAGGAATTGTGCCAGAATTTCAAAATTAAGCATCACAACTCATCTCCCTATCGTCCGAAGATGAACGACGTTGTTGAAGTGGCTAACAAGAATATCAAGAAGAGAGTGCAGAAGATGGTTGTAACCTATAAGGATTGGCATGAGATGTTTCCCTTTGCTTTGCATGGATATCGTACTACGGTGCGTACTTCAACTAGGTCAACCCCTTTCTCGCTGGTGTATGGTATGGAAGTTGTCTTACAATTAGAAGTAAAGATTCCTTCTTTGAGAGTTCTGGTTGATGTCAAGCTTGATGAGGCAAAATGGGTGAGAAACAGATTAAATCAGCTCAGCCTGATGGATGAGAAGAGGTTAGTGTCCATTGCGTATGGTCATTTATATCAAAGCAGGATGAAGAAATCTTTTGACAAGAAGGTGCGCCCTCGAAGTTTTCAGACGGGCGACTTAGTGTTGAAGAAGATTCTCCCTCCACAGATAGATCACAGGGGAAAATGGAGTCCCAACTATGAAGGTCCATATGTCGTGTGAAAGGTTTTCTCCGGAGGAGCCTTGTTGTTATCAACCATAGATGGTGAAGATTTCACGTCCCCTGTGAATGCAGACGTAGTTAAAAAATGTTTTGCTTAAATGGACCCGCTGGAAAGAAAAAAGAATATCCAGGAAAAAATGGGGCATCCCGGCGAACCATAAAAAGAATAGGTTCGGGAAAAAATTAGGGATAAAAGGAAAAAGATGTAAACCCGAAAAGTTGAAAACCTGGAAAGGCGAATTTGGAAAAAATGGGTATCCCAGTGAATCGAAAATCCGCAAGGGCGATTCAGGAAAAAGTTAGGGATTTAAAAAGCAAATGATTGTGGCCTGCATAGTGATCTTCAGAGTATAGTGGATTGAGGGAAGACCTGAGGGCCGCTTATCCGAATCAATCTCTTTAGAGGACAAAGCGTCGGGAAATCATTGAAGCCAGGCGAGTCATAGATGGATCAACTCATGGTGTTTGTCTGTGCCACATTACTGACATTTTGTATAGTTCTGTGCATATCTGTAATTATTTTTAAGCAGCTTCCTCTTTTCAGGGGTTGCATCTGTTGTAAAATCTGCCTATTTGCAAGCCTTTTGTCAATAAAACATATATTATTCAGTAATTTGTTTGTCTTGCTTTAACCTTTACTGTTTTGTTTGCGAAAAACGCCCGATGTTTTGATAAAACTGCGCATATATAAACTTGCAGGCTTCGACCGATAATCATTAAAACTTTGATTTATTTGAACAATGTCGCGGATGATGACCGAGATAGTTCCCTTTGTGCAGAATATCTTGTTGTTTGTTCATTTACAGGGTCGTTACCCTTGGGGCAAATTTCCATAGGTGTATCCCCAGTAGGATCACCATTCCCACAGAAAAGAGGCGTGTAGCAGAGGCTTGTTTCTACCAGAAAAGGATGTGCAGGAAGAGGGTGTACACTTCTCCCTAGCAGATTGTTTGTATACACTCATTCCTCGGCAGTTCAAGACTGAATTCTCTAGCAGGGTAGAATCATCCCCAGAGGGTCGAGATTGATAGCCCTCGTGCAGGTTAGGTATGTGCCTGTATCCCCAGCAGAGTGTAGGTACTTACTCCTCAGCGAGTCGAGATTAGATTTCTCTCCACCAGGCAGGTTTGGAACTGTTTCCTAGAAGCAGAGCAAGTTCAGGATTTTGTTTCCCCGCAGAGTCTAGGCATGTGACTTGGTATCCCCTCAGGGTTTAAAGTGGTGATTCATTCCCTAAGAAGAGGTTGATTCCCCAATGGCGTCAAAGCGAGTTTTGGAATATTTTTCCATTGACTCCAAATCCCCAAAGAAGTAATAAGAGTGGTTATTCTCCCCCACAGATCAGGTTTGATTCGGAAATTTCTACTCTCTATCCTCCACAGAAAGAGTTCGGGATCGGTTTCCCGGTAAATCCTATTCGGTTATCCCCAGCTGAGTAATCCCCTGTAAGTCGGATTTTTGATCTTCGGCAGAGCAGGGTTGTTCCCAGAGGTGTATTTTGTACCCGAGAAGGAGTTCGGTGTTCTAGGAGGCCGTTCAGAGCTATTTTTTCCGGTAAAGCAAAGTGAATATCAGTGGTTGATTGTTATCCCCGGCAGAGTCGTTGATTTCCCTAGTAGGTTAGACTTGTTTCCAACATTGGTTGTCTTTCCCCAGTCGGGTTGTTTGTTCCCCAGAAGAGTTGTATTCTGGAAGGTTGTTCAGGGTGTTTTTCCTCAGCAGGTGTTGATCTTGATCCCTAGTGGAGTGCATTCTCGTTCTTGTCAGAACGACGTTACACAGGAAAGTTCTTTTCCAGGAGGCCATCCAGGGTTTGTCTTCCTAGCTTAAGTCCAATCATAATTGGCAAGTTCCATTTCTCCCCCTAGCGGAGTTGGCTTTGTCTTTTTAGCATTTATTTGCTAATTCGGTTCTGGTGCATTTGCATTGTGCATATCATTCTCAGAAATGCGTAGCATTTCCATTTCGTATGGAGCATTACGTCATATTCAAACATATGCATGTGAAACATAAGCCAGGTTGTTACCTCTTTGTTTTCAGGCGTGTCTCCAACAGATGGTTGATTTGCTTTTGCCCGTGTGGTGTTTAAACCATGGCATTTTGTGTTGATTTACTCTGCCCGTGCGGTATCCAGTCCCTGACAAATGTTGACGTACTTTGCCTGGATGGTATCCAGACCTTGGCAGCTCGTAATGTGATTTACTTTGCCCGTATGGTATCCAGACTATGGCGAAATCTTTGATGGATGTGTTTCATCTTATCAGGTGCTTCCCAAAAGAGTTGCTTGCTTAAGTTTCTCTTTCCCCAACGGAGTTCTCTTATGAATTTTCGTTAAATCCACTTATCAACAACGTGTTGATCTGGCCTTTGGGTTCGATGCTCGCTTTTATTTAGCGAATACCTGCTGGTTAGCAGATGTTATCAACTGCATGTTGATCCGGCCTTCGAGTTCGATTCTCGCTTTTATTTAGCGAAAATGCTTGCTGGTTAGCATATGTTATCAACTGCGTGTTGATCCGACCTTCGGGTTCGATGCTCGCTTTTATTTAGTGAATGCCTACTGGTTAGTAGAACCTTATCAACTGCGTGTTGATTCGGCCTTCGGGTTCGATGCTCACTTTTATTTAGGGAATGCCTGCTGGTTAGTAGAACCTTATCAATTGCGTGTTGATCCGGCCTTCGGGTTCGATGCTCGCTTTTATTTAGCGAATGCCTACTGGTTAGCAGAGGTTTATCAACTGCGTATTGATCCGGCCTTCGGGTTCGATGCTCGCTTTTATTTAGCGAATGCATGCTGTTTAGTAGAGGTTTATCAACTGCATGTTGATCCGGCACTCGGGTTTGATGCCTGTTTTTAATTAACAGATGTCTGGCTGCATTGTCAGATGTTCTTCTCAGCTGCGTGTTGATCCGGCCTTCGGGTTTGATGCCTGTGTTTGTTATACAGATGTATGATGGTGAAATCAGATAATCTTTCGGACTTAGTATCGTTGCCTGCGCATTAGCAGATGTTTCTTCCAACTGTGTGTCAGTGCTTTCTGATTGGTAATCAGTTAATTTGTTGCTGTTGCAACTATCAGCTTCAAGCAATTCCGGAGACTTTTGTTTCAATAACGGTGTGCAGTTCTATTTCTGCGGTTGGCAAATTTCCGGGTTCTTTGGTATTCAACCGTCTTTTACCTTGATTATTTGAAAGTCGTTTGCTTTTCACCCAGTCATGTCTAAGTCGTTTGAATAGGGGCAGCTGTTGTACCCCAAAATTTGCCCAACCTTTTTCTTTACTTGGCTTATGTTTCATTTCATTCTTTAGCATTTGCATTTGCATAGCATTATCTTTTGCAGGGGATCAAGGGAGGTCTGCCATTCAAAAGAAGAGTATCAAGGGTTTCAAGCTCAACCAAGAGTGCTTATTCAAGTTATTTAATGCTTACAATCATCAAGAAGTGGTCAAAGCTCTCTGAGGAAGAAGGTTGACAAGTGTTGATTACCTCCTATCTTGGAGGGAAATTGAGGATCATCAGGGGTCCAGAAGTTCATGGTTATGAATAAGAGGTGTTTGAGAAGCTCATTGAGTGCTTTTGAAGTCATTGTGGAGTTTGTCTAGGCACTCATTTCACTTGCAAGAGGGAACAATCAAAAGGTGTGCACCTAGGGTTTCATCTGCTTAGTTCAGGGTCAATTGCGGACTTGAAGGAGTTTGAGATTTGGTTCTAGGTCATTGTAGTCATGGGAAGTTATGTTGAGACATCTAGGATGTCATTTCAAGTTCAAATTAAGGAGAATTAAGAGTCTAAGAAGTTACTAAATTAGGGTTTCAGTGTAAAATCCATTTCTTTAGTGCTCAACTTCAAGGACAATTTACCTCAAGATACAAGTTCAATCTCATTTTGATGTAAACATGAGATTTGTAGGGCATGTTCTAAGCTTTCTTCTGAGTACTAGAACTCATACATTGGGTTTGTAGAGCTCAAGTTATGATGCCATCAAGTTATAGGTCTCAGATGAACATATTTTTCAGTCAACAAAAGTCAACTCACTTCCAAGACACGTTTGACCTAGAATCAAGTTTCTCCTCAACTTTTAATGAACATGAAAGTTATTCCTCATGATCTTAGCTTTCCAAAAAGTCCTAGAAGTCCTTGATATCATTTGTGGAACTCAAGTTATGGATCTTGCAAGGCAAGGGTATTTTGGGAAACTTTGATTATAGGCGATTTTGATTATGGGTCATTTACATGCACTTAAGTACTTCAAATGAAACTTCAACCAACATGAAAGTTGTTCCAAGTGACCTCATTTACACTCTAGAACTCAAGTTTGGTGTGAATTATGCTTGTTTATGGACATTGGGTGAGAAATTTCAAGTGAAAATGGACTTTTAAAGATGATTTCAATTGAATTCGTTATAGGCCATTTACATGTTTTGTTTTGACTCAATTTTGTTCACAATGCTTCAACAAGTAAAATGCACAAATTCACTTTGGTCCATGCTAGCAAAAATACGTGGAATTGCAACTTACTTCACAAGGAATTTTCTCATTCAAACTTCCAAATTGGACTAGATACAAAGCCCAATCCAATCACATTGCAAAATTCAACTCTCCAGCTGCATATTCAAGCAATTTTCATGAGTGCAAGTGGCTATTTTCACGTGTGCATGAAAGAATTGCATTTTTGGGAATTTTGAAAATTCAGCCAAATGAGGCTTCATGGGCCTCCATTTCCATTCCAAATCCAACATATATAAGTTCACATTTCATTTTGAGAGCTCAGAAGTGCGTTTTGGAGCCAGAAGAAGCAATTTCCATTTTTAAGCTCTCAAGAAAAATCTCAAATCGTGAATCAAATTTCAGAGCATTTCCAAGTCAATTGAAGTGAGATTCTTCTTCCTTGAGCTAATTGGAGTGAATCTGCACGTTTTCAAGCAAGGAATCAGGCTGTTGAAGCACCAACGAAGTGTCTCTGTTAAGTAAGTTTCCATTCAACTTCTCTCTCATTCTAGAGCATGATTTAGGTCATTACTAGTTGCATCTGAAGCCCTACCTCGTGTAGGCCATGTTTGAGTGCTTAATTTCCATGTTTGATGATGATCTCAAATGTGCATTCCAAACTTGATCTGTTCGAATCTCTTTATTTACGCATGTTTAAAACCAACAGACCATGGATTTGGAATGTACATCACTTCAGCTTTCATTTGGTATATGATTTGCTAAGTTTGGTTGAGTTTGGATCGCCTGAGCTCCGGCCTGCTCGTCAGAGAAGACGACTGGAGCTAGGGCTCCAGCCTCTGATCTTTTGACCTCAGATCTGACGTGTTCACGTTGGACTCTTTGACCTTGTGAGATGGATGACTATGATTGCTTTGAATGTCACGCGTGTACAATTGACTTCCACGTCAATCATTTAAATGGTGCATTTTGTTTTGCTGGCTATTGATTGGGCCATTAATGCTATACGCACCCCCTCCTTCGATCAGCCCAATCGTTTCCAACGTGTTTCCCTTGCTGTTTGCACCCCTTTGCCTTTTAATTGTTTTTATTTTCTTTATTTTATTTCTGTTTACATTTTTAATTGTTCAAAATACCTCCATTGTTCATAAAACTCAAATAAAAATATTTTCAGATACCTTGAAATGTTAACTAATTTTTTATAATTTTTATTTTGAATTTCCATTTATTTTTCATTTTCATTTGAATTTAATGAGTGGAGGTGCTTTTAACATGGTTCTCTTTTGTTCTTGCTCATTTCTTATACCATTTGAAACCACCAATGAGTGAGGCTTCTTCCTCATTTTGATGATGAGTTGAGGTGCCTTTGAGGCTGGTTTTTGTCAAGGTTTGACTTATTTTTGTTTGACTTTGGTTTATTTTTATTTTGACCCTCGATGAATCTCTTTCAAAGTGGAGCACCCTAGTGGATCAATTCCTTTGGTGAGGCTTTGATGGGATTTTGGCTTTGATTCTTTAGTCTCTGGTTTCCAACTTGTTTGTGAGCTTTGTGTATTTTATTTGGGATTTATTGAACCATTTTCCTATTTTTGGTGAACCTTTCAAGTCAAGCCACCCTAATGGAGGTTCATACAAACTAGTTGACCTAGTTCTCTTGGGAAATGACCCTTGTGGATCCCATATGCTTCCAAAACCTCTTGATTCACATTCTTAACATGTTGAAGTTGCTGGTTGCAATTTTATAGGTCTTACATTTGTTTGGTTTGTGCTACAAGTTGCTCTTAATTATGGCTTTCCATTTTTCTTAAATCTTGAAAGTGATTTGAACTTAGGTTCTTTCCCATGCCCTATCTTGCAACTTGTCTTGTTTCTTCTTTTTCTTTCATTTGTGCATCTTCTTCCCTTGTTCTCACTTCTGTCCATGGGACTTTGGAACTCATTCAAGTTAATTTGGTGCTCTTGGTTTGCACTTTGAGTTTGACTTGGATGAGATGCCACTTTGAGAACCTTTTGTTGTTTTCCTTTTGCATGATCATTGTGATGCTTATGGTTGAGATTTCATTTGATGTTTCTTGCTTCCCAATCCTATTCTCCCATACTCATCTTGATCATGACTTCTTCTCTTTCTTATTTGTTTTCCTTTTGGTTTCGTGATTGATGCTTGAATGGTTGTAGGAGTTGTGACTTCTCCCATTGCATCTCACTTTTGCTTGGACCTGTTCAAGTCTTCTTGCTTGCTTTTCTTCTTTTGTTTTGCATCTTTTGTTTGCATTTAAGAGGTTGAGATGTGCTTGTAGTAGTTGCTGCCCCACAATTTTTTCCTCCCTCTTTTCTTTGTGTTGCATTTCATGTTTGCATTTCTTTCTTTCATCTCATTTGTGATTGATTTATCTTGTGTTTACTTGGTTTTCTTTGCCATGATCCCTTAGGATTCCTAGTCCCATTTGTTTAAGATGGGAGTAGGAGAGACATTAGGTGTTCAATCCAAGCATGATAACATTAGGATAGTCTTCTTCCCCTCTTAATCTCAATCTTAGGAGCACATTGCATGATATCATTAGGGTTGAGTTAGTTTCCCCTTAGTTGTGTCTTCTCTCTTCTCATCTTCAAACTTCTTTAAGACATGTAATAAAGGATAATGAGTGTTGTACGCTACGAGCCTTAAGCATTTGGGAAATGATGATTGGGGGGACTCCTCTCAATTGTCTAGAGTGTTTAGCATATGCCCTTTGGGCGATATGCGACGCATTCGCTCCTAAGTCATAGTCTTTAGTGCAACATGAATTACAAACACAATTCAATTCACTTCTTCTTCACTAAAAAACACAAACAAAACCTCAAACTTTTTATCTTTCGGGATTAATTGAAAACCATTTTCAGAAAAGAGTGTTGTTAACTCTTGGTTCTACCGCAAACAGGCATCGTCCCTAACTACTAGAACGGAGGTTTATCCATACTCGATTAAAACACTTGAACCAACCTGTGGTCATGTTAGCCGAACTACGTTTACGCTAATTTCTCGTACCAGACGAGGATACGTAGGCACAAGACGGCGATGTCTTGGCGAGCAACCTTCCCCCCTTTCACCTGTAGTCTTTCGAACTACGTGGACTTTGACTTTCCTATTGCACGAGGGAGTACGTAGGTATAGAGCGGCGACGCTCCATCGAGTCTCTTTCCTTTTCTTTTGTCCCTGTAACATGTAGCGTAGATAATTTAACACCCTTTAGATAGATAACAAGCGTGGATCCTGTCGAGTACGACATATGTGAGGGGTTATGCAGGAAACTTTGACCTTCAACCTACCTAGTTTTCTTGTCAGTATGAACCTATGTTCTTGATACAGTGGGTCCTTGTGACAGTGTTATGTTCTTGCCAAAGCGAAGCGCTGGTTCTTCTCAGTCAACAACACAACAATCTCGATCCCCTATTGCATTTGCGTTTTCATTTGCATATTAACATTGACATGTATTTATGTTGCAGGTGTATATTTTCCCTTCGATTCTAGTGATTTTATTCCATTTCTGACATGGAGCCTAGCTTGAAGAAGACTGTTGTGTATAAGTTCCCTACTCCTGACAATTGATCTCTGCTCAGTTTGATTTCTGTTGTTGATCGTACTGTAATAAGGGATTTCAAGAAGTCATATGGAAAGCTTCTGGGATGTGTTTGCAAAGCCTCAGTGTATGAGTTGGGAGGTCTCCACACTTTGCTTCAATTCTATGATCCACATTTACGGTGTTTCACTTTTCCGGGTGTCACAACTGCGAAAACACCCGGCGGAAAACAGAAGAGTCGCCACCATTCGTTATTTATCCCAAACATATGGAAAGGAAACGATCAGAGAAAACCTGAAGAAAAGGGAAAAGACAAGGTCATCGCAACCAAATCTTGGGTTCGGGAGTCGGTTACGCAAGGGGAAGGTGTGAGCACCCCTCACTTCCGTCGTACTTGACGGGACCCACGCTTGTTGTCTATCTAAAAGGTGTTAAACTATCTAAGCTACACGCCACTGGGACAAAAGAAAAGAAAAGAGACTCGATAGAGCATCGCCGCTCTATGCCTGCATACTCCCTCATGCAATGGGAAAGTCAGAGTCAACGTAGTTCAGAAAAATACGGGTGAAGGTGGGGAAGGTTGCTCGCCAAGACATCGCCGTCTTGTGCCTACGTATCCTCGTCTGGTACGAGAAATCATAGCTAACGTAGTTTGGGCTAACACTACCGTAGGTGGGATCAAGTGTTTTAACTGAGTAGGGTTAAACCTTCGTTCTAGCAGTTAGGTGCATTGTTGCTCGACCATTGGAGACTTAGGCGTTACCTGTTTGCGGTAGAACCAAGAGTTAACACACTCTTTCTGAAAATGGTTTTCAATTAATCCCTAGGGATAAAAAGATTTGATGTTTATTTTTGAGTCTTTTAAGAAGAAGAAGTGAATTGAATTGTGTTTGTAATTCATGTTGCACTCACATCTGTCGTACTCGACGGGATCCACGCTTGTTATCTATCTAAAGGGTGTTAAACTATCTACGCTATAGGTTACAGGGACAAAAGAAAAGGAAAGAGACTCGATGGAGCGTCGCCGCTTTATGCCTACGTACTCCCTCGTGCAATGGGAAAGTCAAAGTCCACGTAGTTCGGAAGACTACGGGTGAAAGGGGGGAAGGTTGCTCGCCAAGACATCGCCGTCTTGTGCCTACGTATCCTCGTCTGGTACGAGAAATCAGCGCAAACGTAGTTCGGCTAACATGACCACAGGTTGGTTCAAGTGTTTTAATCGAGTATGGATAAACCTCTATTCTAGCAGTTAGGGACGATGCCTGTTTGCGGTAGAACCAAGAGTTAACAACACTCTTTTCTGAAAATGGTTTTCAATTAATCCCGAAAGATAAAAAGTTTGAGGTTTTGTTTGTGTTTTTTAGTGAAGAAGAAGTGAATTTGAATTGTGTTTGTAATTCATGTTGCACTAAAGACTATGACTTAGGAGCGAATGCGTCACATATCGTCCAAAGGACATACGCTAACACTCTAGACAATTGAGAGGAGGCCCCCCAATCATCATTTTCCAAATGCTTAAGGCTCGTAGCGTACAACACTTATTATCCTTTATTAGATGTTTTGAAGAAGTTTTGAGATGAGAAGAGAGAAGACACAACTAACGGTGACTAAACTCAACCTAATGTTATCATGCAATGTACACCTATGATTGGGATTAAGAGGGGAAAATCTACCCAAAATTTGACCAACATTTCTTTACCTAGCTTATGTTTCATTTCAGGCACATTAACATTATCATTTGCATTTCATTGACATGTATGCAAGAGGTCAAGAGGTATGATCACCAATCAAGAGCTATACAAGAGTATGAAGCTAGCTAGAGGAGCTTATTCAGGTGCTCAAGGGTTGATATCCTTGTCAGAGAAGTTAAAAGATTCTCAGAGAGAGTGATTGAAGCCAAGAGTGTGTGTCTCCTAACTTGAGAGTTGTGGGAAGCCATCAGATGATTTTGAGGTCATGAAGTTAGACTTGAGGTCTTGAGAGAGCTCATGAGAAATGTTGAAGATCACTTTGAGGCCTAGACAGGTCATTGTGCAAGAATAAGAAGCCTCAGCCATGATTGGTGCAGCTAGGGTTTGACTGGGTCAACCCTAAGTCAACTGAGGATTTGAAGGAGGTTGAGACCTAATTCAAGAGCCATGTGATCATGGATTGATACATTGAGATGTTATAAGGATGATTCCAAGGTTAACTCATCATGATTGAAGAGTTTGAGAAGTTTCAGGCTAGGGTTTCTAAGACTTGACAGTGTAAAATCCCCTAGTTTGACCCCTGTCTTCAAGGCAATTTAACTCAAGATAGGATCTACATCTCACCTTGACGCCAACATGATTGTTTTAGATCATGATATTAGATTTAATTTGAGTACTAGAAGTCCTTGATAGGGTTTGTAGAACTCAAGTTATGAGCCAGACAAGTTACAAGTCATCTGAGGTATGTGAATTTGGAGCTTGAAAGTTACCCAACTTGCATGAAACTTTTGCCCTCGAAGGATGATTCCTATGAACTTTTGGTCAACATGAATGTTGTTCCTTATTCTCTTATATTTCCATAGAGTACTAGAAGTCCTTGATAGGATTTGTAGAACTCAAGTTATGGCTTTGACAAGTCAGGGGTATTTTGGGAAGTTATGGTTATAGGTCATTTTTGATTATAAGTCATTTTCACCAATTTAGACACCTCAAATGAAGTTTTGTCCAACTTGAAAGTTGCTCCAAATGAGGTTTTAACCTTGACCATGTATCAAGGAGACATTGGAATGGCTCAAGGAAGGACTTGGTTCAAGGAGTTGTGAAAAAGGAAGGATTAAAGGCATTTAATGACCAAAAATTGAAATAAATTGATTTGTGTCCAAACAAGGCAATGTTATAGGTCAAATTGATTGGGAAAATCATTTTAGAAACAATGGAAATATTAAATTTTTGGTTTGAGGTCAAATTCATTCCATTTCATTTTGTTGCTTCATGATGAAGCAACATATCAAATTCACACCATTGGATTGCAAACAAGGAAATGATCATAACCAATCAATTCATTATCTCATGAGATGAAGATTCCTAGTGTTTTCATGCCCAAACAGAGCTAGATTCATGATTGTGCACATGAGATTTTGAAAGAGAAATTGAAATTGCAAAATCTCATTTGGAAGCTTACAGAACTTTCTGGATGATTCCATTGAGTTCTATATAAGATTTGGAGTGTGTTCAGCCAGTTTTTTGGAGAAGATTGATGTTGATAACAGAAGGAGCAATTGAAAACTCAGAGCTGCAACTCAAGACCGTGTTCTTGGATTGAGGAAGATTCAGAGCTAATCAAGGTGTGCAAAAGCTTTAGGAGTGAATTTGGAGTGATTCTGGATAAGCTTGGAGGAAGAATCGAGCAGAAATTGTACCTGTTCTTCATCTGAAACCAGGTTTGTACCAATCAAAATTTTGCTTAATCTATAGGGAGATACATAGAAACTTGCTTGTGGTTAGGTTCTTAGTAGGACATAGATGGATTTTGGTACAAGCAATTGAGGAATAGAGACACTTTAGGTCATGGATCATTTTCTGTTGAGACGGATTTCTTGTGATTCTTGGTGATATAATCATGTTTGGATAATGGATTTTAACCTCTGAAGAGTGTAGATTACATTAGGACCATTATTGTTGAGAATTGTGATGATCAAGAATTGGGGCATTTCTGAAAATCCTATCGTGTTTTAAGTTAGAGCAAGAGTTAGGCAATTTGGATGATGGATTTGGATTCAGGAGAGAAAATTGAGTGAGATTGGGTATTGGTTTGTTATTTTTGATCACCTGTGATGAGCACTTCACCGGAGAAGACGGTGGCGCTGCAACTCAGGCCACCGTCTGGGAAATTCCCTCCATCTGATTTGAATTTGGCGAAGACAAGCCATGGCCGTTGGATGACCTATTGACCTTTGACTCAGGCAAGCAATGGAAGGCCACGATTCGCTTACAAACTCTGAAGAGTGAGTTGAGAATGAATGCAACGTTTCATTTAATTGTTGTTTTGGGCTTAAGGATCCAGTTGCTATCCACACCCCCGTTTTAGCCCAGTCTGTGAAATGAACTAAGAACACTTGCTATTCATCACACGCGCTTCATTATTTTCTTCTTATTTTCTTTTATTTTGCACATTGCATATAGTTTGAAATTAATTCATGATAAATAGAAAAATTAGTCAATTTGATCCAGGTTTTTTCCCCCTGACTCATGAATGAGTCTAGAAATTTAAGCAATTAAAAGATTAGGAATTCATGCATTTTTTATTTTAATTGCATTTTTTGTACTTTTATTTGATAATAATTCATAACGGTTGATACCTCTGTTTGATGATTTTAGTGTGAGCACTTGGTGATGATTTTTGGCTTGATTTTTTGTTTGTGATTAGCTTAGACATGTATGCTCCCATAGTATTTTTCTCACATTTTTGTGATGAAATTAGGTGTTGGTTTTAGGTTGAAACCTTAGGTGCTCCCTTTTAGGGTTTAAGTTTAGTACCTTGTAGTGTAGAATTTATTTCTAGGTCTTATTTGAGGATTTGATCTCTGGAATTAACATGATAGAGTCATGATTGACTTAGGTTCCCATAGTTATTTTTGTAGGATTTTACAATTGGTTTTAGTATTTTAGTTGGAATTAACTTTAGTACTAGGTTTTAAGTGATCCTAACTTGCTAACTCAACTAGAATGATTTCTTTAGTTCCCTTAGATTAGGGTGTGGCATCTCTTGCTCTTGGATGATGATGAAGACATGTGTGGGCTGCTGTGGAATACATGATGGAGCTTGGACTTGAAGATTTCTCTCCCTTTGGTGTAGTTTGTTTAGGGTTAAGGATTAGGGTTTTTAGGGATATCTCTTAGAATAGATTTTCTTCCTTCATGAAACATGGAAGGTGTTGATCACTTCCATTCACCCCTATGATGTAAGGTCCCATTGTGAAGGCCTAATCCCTCCTTTGGTAGGAGGGTTGGCTCCTCACAAAGTGGTAGAACCTTTGAGGGTTCCTTTCCTTAATGGTGGAGTGCTTAGAGGTGACCTTTGGTCTTCACTTTGCTCACCACTATCCACACCTTACTCTTGTTAGATGAATCTTTCTCCCTTGCTAGAGGATGGAGTTCCTTGCTAGAAGATTGAATACTGCCCTTGAAGCCGAGGCTTGAAGATCAAGAAGAACAAGTTGATACTTGTGTGAAGAAAATCAAATTGAGATTGAAGAAAGAGCTTAAACTTGAAGTTGGAGAACAAGTTGATACTTGTGTTAGATGCATTGAAAGCCTGAAGAAGCAAGTTGATACTTGCTATTGAAGATTGAAGCTTGAAGATGGAGTACCTTTCATTCCCCTGAAGAGGATAGACTTGAAGAACAGTTACAGACTGAGGACTGAGTTGCTGTCAGAGGATGGCTTTGCTGTGAAGCTGTGGAAGCTGTTGATTTGCTTTCTTGCCTGTCTGTTTGCTTGCTGTGCAACTGTATTGATGTGACTTGTTTGATTTGCTTGATGAATTATAATAAGTTCATGTTTAGATTTTGTTAAGATAGGAGCATGATTTCACTAGAGGTTAAGTTGCTCCCTCTGCTTGTATTTTTACTGTATGGCTTTGCTTGGAGGTATTCGGTAGAGCCTTGCTCCCTTTCCTATGTGGTTTGTGATTTGTTTAATTGCATTTTATTTTCTTCTATTATTTTTGCAATTATTCAGGCTTGGCTTGAGGTTGAGATGAGCTTGTGGATGCTCTTGCCCCACACACATTTCCTCCCTCACTTGCATTGCATGCATTTTACAGTTGTTTACTGTTTACTGTTTAAGCTGATGCTTTACTCGTTTCTGTTTATCATTGACATGATCCCCTAGGAATCTCACTTCCTTTGATAAGGAAGTGATGATTAGAACTTTAGGTTTAAACCTTTGCATGATAACTTCTAGGAGATCCCTGTTTCAAACCTCAACTATAGGATGAATCCTTGGCATGACAACAGTAGGACTTGATAGTCTCCCCGTAGTTGTCCCTCCCTCTTCTCATCTTGAAACAACAGTAAAAAACGTAATAAAGGCAAGTTAGTATAAGCGCGATACGAGCCTTAAGCTACTTGGGTAATGATAATTGAGCGGCCTCCTCTCAATCGTCTAGAATTTTTAGTATACGTCCTTTGGACGATATGCGACGCATTCGTTCCCAGGTCATAGTCTCTAGTGCTGTACGAACTACAGACAACCATAAAAAACAGTTCTTTCGTAAAAGACAGAAAACGAACTTCAAACCTTTTTGCCCCGTGGGCCCATAATTCAAAGGAAGCTTTTCTGAAGAAAAGAGTGTCGTTAACTCCCAGTTCTACCGCAAACGGTAACGCCTAAGTCTCCAGAGGTCGAGCTGCGTACATCCAACTGCTGGAACTGTTTGTTAACCCTACTAAAAAAAAAAGATGAATCTGAATCCCCGTAATTCGTATTATCCCGAACTACGTAAGCTCTGATCTCTCATACCTGTTGAGAGTATGTAGGCACAATACTGACGTATTGGCGAGCCACCTTCCCCGTAACCCGTAGTTAGCCGAACTACGTTGACTCTGATTTCTCATTCTCTGATGAGAATACGTAGGCATAAAGTGCGACGCTTTGCCGAGTCATTTTCTTTTCTTTTTAGACCAGCCTTGATAGGTAGATAGATAAAACAAACCCATCAGATAAACACAACAAGCATGGATCCCATCGAGTACGATGGACGTGAGGGGTGCTAATACCTTCCCCTTGCGTAACCGACTCCCGAACCCAGACAATGGTTACGATGACGTTGTCTTATACCTTTTGCGTCAGGTTTTTCCGATTGTTTCCTTTCCCGTTCTGAGGGATAAATAACGAAAGGTGGCGACTCTTCTATTTTGCCGGCACCTTATTTTCGCGGTAGCGACAGCTCAATCACTCTCTCTGAGGATCTTTTAACTTCTCTGACAAGGATATCAACCCTTGAGCACCTGAATAACCTCCTCTAGCTAGCTTCATAGTCTTGTATAACTCTTGATTGGTGATCATACCTCTTGACGTCCTGCATACATGTCAATGAAATGCAAATGATAATGTTAATGTGCCTGAAATGAAACATAAGCTAGGTAAAGAAATGTTGGTCAAATGTTGGGGTGCAACAGCTGCCCCTATTCAAACGGCTTGGACCTGACTGGGTGAGAAGCGAACGGCTCTCAAATAATCAAGGTAAAAGACGGTTGAATACCAACAAACCCGGAAATTTGCCAACTGCACAAGTACACGGTACTCTGATGGGGACAAATCTTCAGAAACTGAAACAATAGCTGCACGGCTACTGGCTGGAGAAATGTTGATCTGAACCTCCGTCAGGATGATTCTCTGATTTATCTAACATCATTGCGTCCTCAAATCATCAAGGGATCACCGGTTACACGGTAACTGATGATTTGTAAACGGTACTCCGCTTGGTAGGAACATCTTCAAAAACTGAGCATGATAGTTGCACGGCAACTATTGGGGAATTGGTCACATGGTAATTGGTGAAGGGTCTAATCTCAAATCTCCGTCAGGATGATCATCTGATTTTGCTGTAGATCTTCGTCCTCAAGTCATCAAGGGATCACCGATTACACGGTAACTGGCAATGGATGGTTGATCATGCCGTCAGGAATTCTGCGTCATAGCAGAAGAATTCCTTATCGTCGCCTATGGACTTATCATGTCGCTAGGAACGTCGACAACATATTTGTCGGACTTCATCAGTAAGTCAATAAGGGATCACCGGTTGCTCGGTAACTGGTGAATGGCTACTCTCAAATCTCTGTCCGTATGATTATCAGATTTCGCGGCAGCTTCTTCCTCAAGTCATCAAGGGATCACTGGTCACTCGGTAACCGACGATACCTAGTTGATATTGCTGTCAGGCATTCTGCAGCGCGGCAGCAGAAGGATTCCTCGGGACTCATCAGGTCATTAGGAACTTTTAACAATCAACTTAATTATGCCATCGGGAATTCAAAGAAATTTTCGGGCGTCATCCAGACTTCGTCAGTGAGTCTAAAATAGAATCCTCGGTCAATCATGAACCCAATAGGGATATCCAAACTTCCGCCATCAGGCAATCCGCATCAGCTGAGAAAACTGCGTCGACATCACAGTTGGACTTCGTCAGTAAGTCTTAAAATGGGATCCTTAATCCATCATGGACCAATAGAGATATCTATTCTTCTGCTGTCGGGCACCCCGCGTCAGCTAGGAGAACTACTTCGACCTCGTAGTTGGACTTCATCGGTAAGTCAGGAAATGGGATCCTTAGTCATTCACGGATCAACTAAGGATATACAATCTTTTGCCGTCAGGCACCCTGCGTCAGCTAGGCAAACTGCTTCGAAATCGCAGCTGGACTTCATCAATAAGTCTCCAAGGAAAATTTCAACTTCTCTGTTTAAAACCTGCTGGGGATGACACATCTCCGCTGGGGATTCTGGAGAACTATCAAGTAACTCTGCTTCGGGGATCCAGAAATCATTTTGGGTGAATCAACTCTGCTAAGGACTTCAAGAATCATCTTTGGACAAATAACTCCGTCGGGGACTTCAAGAATCATCCTGAACCAATAACTCTGTAGGAGATTTCAGGAATCATCCTGAGCAAACACTCTGCTGGAGATTCTAAGCATCAACTTGAGCAACCAACTCCGGCGACTTCACCGGGGATTTTAAGAATCATCTTAAACAATCAACTTCGCTGGGGAATTCAAGAGTCATCTTGAGCAAACCATTCTGTGTAGGAACACCTGCAAAACAAGAACGGTAACGACCTAGCTCATGTTTCGTATGCATACGCTTTGACAATGGCGTAATGCTCCACACGGTGGAAATGCTACACGTTTTTAAGGTAAATGCTATGCAATCATGCAAAATGCTACGACCCCATCAGTAAAATAAATGCTGAAGGGAAAAGCCTCCTGTCAAGGAGAAAGAACCACTCTGGTAGGGAGGAGGAATCATCCTGCCGAGGAGAATAAGTCACACCAATCTCGATTAGATTCCGCCTGGGGAAACAAACTTCAGTCGACTGCTGCAGGGGAGTAAGGTTCTTTGAGAACCTATACTCGCTCAACCAGGTATTCAAACCACAAACGGTTGAGGAAACGATATCAATCGCAGAGATAAACTGCACGGCCTTCGCGGCTAAAACCTTCCTGGAGATAACGACTCCGATGGGGGAAAACAGCATCAGCTAATCAACACGCTACTGGGGAAAACCAATCATGGCCCAAACGGCTTCCAAGGACTCGGCTCTCTTGGGGATTTTCCAGATCGGCTGTGGTAGAAGGAATCATCCTGCTTACTGGGGGAGAGTACAACTCTGTGGGGAATCTCAATTCCGCTGGAGACTTCAGTCTTGAACTATCGAGTGCTGCATACTTGCGGATAGTCTTATACTAAAACTGCACTTTGACCTAGTGCTGGGGAATGAACACACACTTCTGTGTATGACTCAGCTGGGGGGATGACGTTCCTTCAGGATACATCTGATTGGGGGGAGAATCTTCCCTGCTTGGGGGATACATATCAATGCTCTTGGTTCTATGTTCAGACTCCGTGGGGAGATGCCGGTGAACTTTCTGGGGTAGAAGGAATCATCCTGCTTAGGGACGCATACGGCGTACTACCTGGAATAGGCTATACCTGCAACAACACAAACAAACAGACAAGATACCCTTCTCAAAGGGACCTATCAAGGTTATCATCTTGTGATAATGTTCAAGTAATTCATTGTTTCAACAATTAGTGGCCCAGGCCAGTAAGTTTATGTATGCGCATTTTATCAAAAACATCGGCGTTCTTTTTCGCAAACAAAACAGGTAGATGCTAAACAAACAAACAAAATTGCTGAATAGTATATTTCTTATTGATGACGAACCCCTGAATGGGAAAAAATGTTTTACAACAGATGCAAGCTCCTGGAATGAGGAAGCTGCGCAGATATAAAAACATAAATATACATCAGTATATACACAAATGTCGGCAATGCGGCGTAGACGAACACCATGAGTTGATCCCTCTATGACCCACTCGACTTCGATACTTCTCTGACGCTTCAGCTTCAGAAGAGATTGATTTAGATAAACGACCCTCAGGTCTTCCAAACCACTAAACAATGAAAGTCCATATGCGGAACGCAGTCATTTGCTTTTCAAATCCCTAACTTTTGCCTGAATCGCCCTTTCGGGTTTTCGATTCACCGGGATACCCTTTTTTGCCAAAGTCGCCCTTCCGGGTTTTCGAATTTGCGGGTGTACATTCTTTTCTTTTATATCCCTAATTTTTTCCCGAACCCTTTTCCTTTTTTATGGTTCGCCGGGATGCCCCATTTTTGCCTGGATATTCTTTTTCTTTCCAGCGGGTCATTCTTAAGCAAAGTATTTTTTAACTGCGTCCGCGTTCACCGGGGATGCAAAATCTTCGCCATCCATCGTGGATAACAACAAGGCTCCTCCCAAGAAGACCTTGCTGACGACGTACGGACCTTCGTAATTGGGAGTCCACTTGCCCCGGTGATCGGAGTGTGGAGGAAGAATCTTCTTCAGGACGAGATCACCCGTCTGAAAGCTCCTAGGACGCACCTTCTTGTCATAGGCTTTCTTCATTCGACTTTGGTACAGACGACCATATGCAATCGATACTAACCTCTTCTCGTCCATCAGGCTGAGTTGGTTTAGTCGGTTCTTAATCCATTCTGCCTCATCGAGGTTCACGTCAACCAAAACTCGTAAAGAAGGGATCTCAACTTCTAACGGTAGGACAGCTTCCATACCGTACACCAGTGAGAAAGGAGTTGCCCCGGCTAATGTACGTACCGTTGTACGATAACCGTGCAGTGCGAATGGCAGCATCTCGTGCCAATCCTTATAGGTCACAACCATCTTCTGTACAATCTTATTGATGTTCTTATTGGCCGCTTCAACGGCGCTATTCATCTTCGACCGGTAAGGAGATGAGTTGTGGTGATCAATCTTGAAACTCTGGCACAACTCCTTCATCATCTTGTTATTCAGATTCGAACCATTATCAGTAATGATCCGCTCGGGAATTCCGTATCGACAAATGATGTCCCTCTTTATGAATTTAGCCACCACCTGCTTGGTCACGTTAGCATACGAGGCTGCCTCCACCCACTTGGTGAAGTAGTCGATGGCTACTAAAATGAAGCGATGATCGTTAGAAGCAGTGGGCTCGATCTTGCCTATCATGTTGATGCCCCACATGGAGAACGGCCACGGGGAGGACATTACATTCAACGGGCACGGCGGCACATGAATCTTATCAGCATAAATCTGGCATTTATGACATCTCTTTGCGAATTTAAAGCAATCTGACTCCATTGTCAGCCAGTAATATCCTGCTCTCAGGATCTTTCTTGTCATAGCATGCCCGCCGGCGTGCGTACCAAATGTGCCTTCATGGACTTCTTCCATGAGCATACTCGCCTCTTTCTCATCTACACATCTGAGTAGCACGAGATCGTGGTTTCTTTTATACAAAACTCCATCAGGATTGAGATAAAAGTTTCCAGACAGCCTCCTCAGAGTCTTCTTATCCTGGGTTGACGCTCCCGCCGGATACTCCGTAGTCATAAGGAAGGTCTGGATATCATGGAACCATGGCTTGCCGTTGGAGGCTTCCTCGATCGCAAAGATGAATGCAGTTCTATCAAGATGAGAAAGGATGATTCTTGGAGCCTCATTCCAAAAATTGACTTTATACATCGAAGCCAACGTGGCCAGGGCATCAGCCATCTGATTCTCAGCTCCGGGCACATGATGGAGTTCCACTCGATCAAAGAACGGAAGCAGCCTTCTGGCATAGTTCATGTACGACACCAAATTCGATTGACGAGTCTCCCACTCCCCTTTAATCTGGTTAACCACAAGTGCTGAGTCACCATATACATCTAGGTTCTTGATTCTCAAATCAACCGCTTCTTCTAGACCCACGATGCATGCTTCGTACTCCATTTCATTATTGGTGACCGGAAATGTCAGTCTAGCGGTGAACGGGATGTGGGATCCATGGGGAGTCGTGATGATTGCCCCTATGCCACTTCCGTAAGAATTAACTGCCCCGTCAAATATCAATTTCCATTGGGATTTCCTATCTGGACCCTCGTCGGGCAACGGTTCATCACAATCTTTCACCTTGAGAAACATGATATCCTCATCAGGGAATTCAAATTTCATCGGCTGATAATCCTCGATCGGCTGTTCGGCAAGGTATTCAGACAATACGCTTCCCTTGATGGCCTTCTGGGAAATGTACTGAATATCATATTCCGTCAACACCATTTGCCATTTGGAAATCCTGCCCGAAAGCACTTGTTTCTTGAAGATGTAGTTGATCGGATCCATCTTCGAAATTAGCATGGTTGTGTGGTTGAGCATGTACTGTCGTAAACGTTTGGCAGCCCAGGCTAGTGCACAACACGTCTTCTCCAGCATCGAGTAACGAGATTCACAATCTGTGAACTTTTTACTCAAATAGTAAATGGCATGCTCCTTTCTGCTCGTCTCGTTGTGCTGACCGAGAACACACCCCATACTATTCTCAAGAACTGTCAAGTACATGATTAAGGGTCGTCCGGCCATTGGGGGTATCAAGATTGGAGGTTCCTGTAGATACTGTTTTATCTTATCAAATGCCCTCTGGCAATCCTCGTTCCAGATAATCGCCTGATCTTTTTTCAGTAGTTTGAACATCGGTTCACACGTGGCCGTGAGTTGAGAAATAAGCATTGCAATGTAGTTTATTCTGCCCAGGAAACCATGAACTTCTTTTTCTGTTTTTGGCGCTGGCATTTCTTGTATTGCTTTTATCTTCGCAGGATCAACCTCGATGCCTCTTTCACTCACGATAAACCCCAGTAGTTTTCCAGACCGTACTCCGAAAGTACACTTGTTAGGATTCATCCTCAACCTGAACTTCCTAAGCCTCTCAAAAAGCTTTAGCAAATTGACCAGATGTCCCTCCTCCGTTTGGGACTTTTCAATCATGTCATCAACATAGACTTCAATCTCATGATGAATCATGTCATGAAACAAAGTAACCATTGCTCGTTGGTAAGTGGCCCCTGCGTTCTTCAGACCGAAAGGCATTACCTTGTAGCAAAATGTTCCCCAAGGTGTAATAAACGTAGTTTTCTCCATGTCCTCCGGCGCCATCTTGATCTGATTGTAGCCGGAGAAGCCATCCATGAATGAAAATACGGAGAACTGAGTTGTATTGTCGACCAACACATCAATATGAGGGAGCGGGAAATCATCTTTAGGGCTCGCCCTATTCAAATCCCGATAATCGACACACATTCGTACCTTACCGTCCTTCTTCGGTACAGGTACTATGTTGGCGACCCACGGAGGGTAGGTGGTGACCGCTAAGAAGCCGGCATCAAGCTGCTTTTGCACTTCTTCTTTGATCTTAACGGGCATATCTGGTCGCGTCCTCCTAAGTTTCTACTTAACGGGAAGACAATCTTCTCGCAGCGGCAAGTGATGGACCACGATGTCAGTGTCAAGTCCGGGCATATCTTCGTAAGACCAAGCAAAGATGTCACTATACTCTCTCAGCATCTCGACTAATCTCTGCTTGACATCACACTGCAACGCAGCCCCTATCCTGACGTTCCTGACCAGTTCTTCAGAACCCAAATTCACAATTTCAATCTCTTCCTCGTGAGGCAGAATAACTTTCTCTTCTTGTTTCAACAAGCGGGACAACTCTTCGGGAAGGTCTTCGTCTTCATCAATCTCTTCTTCGGCTTGATAGATCAGGCAATCGAAGTCGAAGTGAGTCGTAGAAGGTCCAGAGTTGATGTCATCTGCTATGTGGATCCTGCAAAATCAAGGGTTAAGCTTAAAACAAGGATATGCAGGTTAACACAAACCCTATTTCCATTTTATTGTTTTTCAAAACAAATATAAAACAGGAATAACAGAGATCTAAATATTTGAATGCGAAGAAAAACGCCTTTTGATTTATTGGTAAAATACATGTACATAATCAAACAAGGCCCTGACAATAAAACCACTATGCCCCGGGTAGGACATAGGGTTGTACAATAATTGGAGAAAGTAAATCATTACTCTTTGCCTGTCACTTGGATGGTATCCCTGATGGACCAGTTGTTGAGGCTCTGGCCTGGTTTGCTTGGCTGGATCCAAGAGTCTAGGTCGCAATCGCTGTTTTCGCCGTCTTCAGACACTACGTTGACACTTTCGAATATCACCCCACCACTGGTAAACTGGATTGGCCCTTTACCTCGCGACACACTGTGAGAAGAGGAGGCTTCAGCCGTAGGAGAGTATCCTAACCCAAACTTGTCTTGTTTGTTAGGTATTTCTAGAACCTGCCCCCATCCTGGGGTAGATCCGGCTTGAACAACGGCCCGGGCTTCCTTGAAGGAAGAGAGAGTCATCTCTGGTTTCTCAATCATTACAGGAGTCACGTCCTTGAGCTTAACAGCTTCGAATGCCTGACATAGGGTTTCGTGGATTTCCCCATCCATCTCAACGTACTTGAAGGACGATAAATGGCTTACCATTATATCTTCCTCGCCACAAACAGTTACAATGCTGCCCCCTACAGCATACTTGAGTTTTTGGTGCAACGTGGAGGTCACGGCACCAGCAGAGTGGATCCCTGGCCGGCCTAAGAGACAGCTGTAGGCAGGCATGATGTCCATGATGTAGAAGACTGCGTCGAAAGTTTCTGGCCCAACTTGGATTGGCAGAGTTACCTCTCCAAAGACATGACGTTTGGTTCCATCGAAAGCCTTCACAACTAGATCACTGGGTGTGCAAATCAATCCTCAAGTGTCTAACTTCATCAATTCTTTCTTCGGAAGAACATTGAGCGATGACACGGTGTCCACCAACACATGAGCCATAACTGTTCCCCTACACTCTATCGAGATGTGCAGGGCGTTGTTGTGATTTCTTCCCTTCGGCGTCAGCTCCAGGTCAGTGAACCCTAACCCGTTTCCAGGACTTACGTGGGCTACTACCCCTTCCAACTGGTTGACCGAGATTTCTTGCGGTACATACGTGGCATTCAAAACCTTTAACAGCGCGTTGCGATGTGACTCCGAACACAGCAACAAATTCAGGATTGAAATTTTCAAGGGTGTTTGATGGAGGTGATCCACGATCTTGTAATCACTCTTCTTGAAGAGGATAGACTTGAAGAACAGTTACAGACTGAGGACTGAGTTGCTGTCAGAGGATGGCTTTGCTGTGAAGCTGTGGAAGCTGTTGATTTGCTTTCTTGCCTGTCTGTTTGCTTCCTGTGCAACTTTATTGATGTGACTTGTTTGATTTGCTTGTTGCATTAGAATAAGTTCATGTTTAGATTGTGTTAAGCTAGGAGCATGATTGCACTAGAGGTTGAGTTGCTCCCTCTGCTTGTAGTTTTACTGTATGGCTTTGCTTGCTGGTATTCGGTAGATCCTTGCTCCCTTGCCTATGTGGTTTGTGATTTGTTTAATTGCATTTTATTTTCTTCTATTATTTTTGCAATTATTCATACTTGGCTTGAGGTTGAGATGAGCTTGTGGATGCTCCTTCCCCACACACATTTCCTCCCTCACTTGCATTGCATGCATTTTACAGTTGTTTATTGTTTACTGTTTAAGCTGATGCTTTACTCGTTTCTGTTTATCATTGACATGATCCCCTAGGAATCTCACTTTCTTTGATAAGGAAGTGATGATTAGAACTTTAGGTTGAAACCTTTGCATGATAACTTCTAGGAGATCCCTGTTTCAAACCTCAACTATAGGATGAATCCTTGGCATGACAACAGTAGGACTTGATAGTCTCCCCGTAGTTGTCCCTCCCTCTTCTCATCTTGAAACAACAGTAAAAAAACGTAATAAAGGCAAGTTAGTATAAGCGCGGTACGAGCCTTAAGCTACTTGGGTAATGATAATTGAGCGGCCTCCTCTCAATCGTCTAAAATGTTTAGTATACGTCCTTTGGACGATATACGACGCATTCGTTCCCAGGTCATAGTCTCTAGTGCTGTACGAACTACAGACAACCATAAAAAACAGTTCTTCCATAAAAGACAGAAAACGAACTTCCAACCTTTTTGCCCCGTGGGCCCATAATTCAAAGGAAGCTTTTCTGAAGAAAAGAGTGTCGTTAACTCCCAGTTCTACCGCAAACGGTAACGCCTAAGTCTCCAGAGGTCGAGCTACGTACATCCAACTGTTGAAACTGTTTGTTAACCCTACTCGAAAAACAGATGAATCTGAATCCCTGTAATTCGTATTATCCCGAACTACGTAAGCTCTGATCTCTCATACCTGTTGAGAGTACGTAGGCACAATACTGACGTATTAGCGAGCCACCTTACCCGTAACCCGTAGTTAGCCGAACTACGTTGACTCTGATTTCTCATTCTCTGATGAGAATACGTAGGCATAAAGTGCAACGCTTTGCCGAGTCATTTTCTTTTCTTTTTAGACCAGCCTTGATAGGTAGATAGATAAAACAAACCCGTCAGATAAACACAACAAGCATGGATCCCATCGAGTACGATGAACGTGAGGGGTGCTAATACCTTCCCCTTGCGTAACCAACTCCCGAACCCAGACAATGGTTGCGATGACCTTGTCTTATACCTTTTGCGTCAGGTTTTTCCGATCGTTTCCTTTCCCGTTCTGAGGGATAAATAATGAAAGGTGGCGACTCTTCTGTTTTGCCGACACCTTATTTTCGCGGTAGCGACAGCTGGCGACTCTGCTGGGGATTTTAATTATTTCCTAGGGATCCAACATCCCTTATGCGAGTCAATTTGGGGATCCAACGTCCCCCGCGAGAGTCAGTCCTAGCGCTTGTATGATTACTTGTTGGGTTGTGTTTATTTATCGCACTTTATTTCCCGCACTTTATTTTCAGTATGATATGATTATCTGTGCTGTTGTGGGAGGGGCATTCTGATGAGTGAGAAGTCAAACCCAGGCTTGAGGGCTACGTAGTATTAGAGTGGGTTAGTGGAGGACGTGCTTGCTTTGCTTACAGTTGTTCCCATGTAATCCACACTCAGACGAGGTTCTCTTTGATGGCTTCCTATCGGTCCTTCGGACTCGAGGGGTTGTTGGATCTGAGGATGTCGACTTTGGGAACCGATCATTTTGAATTCAGCTAAGTGAGGCCGCTTCAAGAGATGATGATGCCACACCTTCTGGGTATCGTATCATCGTTTCTTGAAAGTTTGTGACGCTGATGACCATATAGGATGCTGAACCTTTTCCGTGATTAGGTCCATACCTGTGAGCAGGGTCGGGTTATTGCAGGAAACCTTAACCTTCAGACTACCTGGTTTTCTTGACAGTGAATCAGTTTTGTTGGTGTCAGGGTTTTTCATCATCAGATATGGTTGTTCTTGACAGAGCAGATTTATGGTCTGAAATCAGAGGTTCTCATCATCAGATATGGTTGTTCTTGACAGAGCAGATTATTGGTCTGGTATCAGGGGTTTCTTCTCATCATCAGATATGTGTGTTCTTGACAGAGCAAATTTATGGTCTGGTATCAGGGGTTTCTTCTCCTCAGAAATATGGTTGTTCTTGATAGAGCAGTATTGTGGTTTTGTTGATACAGAGCCTTCGTCTCTACAACAGCACAGTCGTCCTGATCTCCTGCTGCAAGATTGCATTGCTTGCATCCTCATTTGCATGTCATTAACGTGTGTCTGTGTTGCAGGTGCATATTTCTCCCCTGGTTCTAGTGATCTTGATCCTTATGGCAGATATGGCATCCCTGAAGAAGACAGTGGCTTACAAGCTACCAACACCTGACATCCGAGAGTTGCAGACTTTGATTTCTTTGGCTGATAAGACAGTGATGGAGAGTTTCAGACAGAGTTATGGGAGATTGCTGAGTATTGTGTATAAGCTTCCTACGTACGAGTTGAATGGCCTCTACGCCCTGTTGTAGTTTTACGACCCACAACTCAGATGCTTCGTGTTTCCAGACTATGTCCTCGCCCCGACCTTGGAGGAGTACTCTGACCTGTTGGGGGTGCCTTTGACGAATCAAATGCCTTACTACCGTATTGAGGGTGAACCCAAATTGAGTAAGTTGACTGACGCTCTGCATGTAGATGAGTCTGAGTTGGAAGGGATGATATCCAGAAAGATCGGAGTTCATGGTTTCCCTTTGCCTTTCCTGATGGAAAAATCCCGAAAGTTTGCTGAGAAGGATCGCTGGGATGTGTTCAATGCCTTCTTAGCTCTTTGTGTCTATGGGATCATGCTATGCCCAAGTCATCCGAACTTCATAAGTATGGATGCTTGCCATATATTTGCCTCCGGGAATCCAGTACCCACTCTCCTCGGAGACGTCTACCATTCAGTTCATAGCAAGAGTGAGAATAGAAAGGGGAAAAACGTGGCATGTTGTGCTCCTTTACTGTATAAGTGGTTTGTTAGCCATCTTCCTAAGTCAGGGCCGTTCATTGACTCTGCTGAGGCTTCGCCCTGGTCTGCACGTTTGATGGGTTTGACTGCTGACAATATTATCTGGTTTGATAAAGATCTGCTGGGAAAAGATATTATACATAGCTACTGTGGCTTTCCTAATGTCCCCCTGGTCGGAAGGAATGGATGTATCAACTACAATCCCTCTCTGCTAGTACGATAATTTGGGTATGCACTACGCGGTCCTCTTGAAGAGGAAGAGATACAGGAATCTCTGTATCTCACAGGGTTGCTTGAAGGTGACACTTCGATCAAGGTACATAATGCTTGGAGAAAAATTCACCGGAAGGGGAAAGTCTTGCTAGGAAAGAGCAACAACAAGGCCTTTGATCCGTATGTGACTTGGATTCGGGAAAGGGCCGCCAAGTTTCTAATGTCGTTTCCTGCCGTGGAACCATTATATCCTCTTGTACACAAAGAGCCTACTACAGTTGATATTCAGAAATTCAACCAGGTACTCCAAGAGAAGGAAGAGCTACAAAAGGCCAACGAAGAGTTGGAGAAAGAGATCGCTCAACTTTGGAAAGAGAAAAATGAAGCCGTTTATACCTGCAAGAAGAAGACTGAGATGATCAACCATCTAGGCTCCAACCTAACCAAAGAAATTGATGCTAGGGAACGTCTGGGGTTGGATCTAAAGTCAGTACATGACGTGTTGACAACCAAGAAATAGGATCTAGACAGAGTGTACCGGAAGTTTACTCAATACGAGAGGGTTTGGAGCAGCACCATAGCCAAGTACAAAGAACAGGAAGAAAAGCTGAGGCAGCGAGTAGCCGAGCTGGAAGCTCAGATTATGGTGAAAGACGAGAGTACAGAGGCTGAAGCCTCCCTACAACATGACGTCCAGTATAGATTGGCTGAGGCCGAGGCGGATTTGCAAGATTCTCAACTCCGAGTTGATGCTAAAAGGAGAAGAGTCGAGTACCATTCTGAAGAAGGTATTTCTAGGAGCGTTGCCGAGAACCTCCCAAAGTCCATCAGGCCGAGGGACCTGCTGACCCAGGGTTTGCTTACTCAGTCAGGTCACTCAACTACAAAGAAGTTGATAGAAGATTTTCGTGCCCGTGGATGCACCTGATCTTTTTGTATTCTCTTTGTACATTTTATGCATTGATATGCTGATCACCGCCAGGTCTGTTGGTTAGGGTCATGCCTTGTTGCTTCAGTTGTATGTGATTACAGTTGTACGCTACCCAAGCGGGCTTTTCAGATGAATATATGAGGATTTCTTTTCCATGATTGGATGATAGACTTTATTTGTCTCGGAAAATAGGATCGGAGGGATCTCCCCAAGGCACAGACACACGTTTGCATTTGCATGAAGCATTTGCATAACGAGCACCTTGTCGTTTTTTCTTCTAACCCTTTGTGTATGCAGGTTGTTCCAGGATTGATCGAAGGCCGATCCACCGCTATCCGACCAGAGCGAATCAAGCTAGAGCAATAGAACAAGTGCAAACTGACGTTCAGGAACTCCGAGAGAGGATGGACCGCTTCATGGAGCTCATGCAAGTGATTGCCAATGGCCAAGACCAGCATAAAACATTGGTCCAACCTCTGATCTTAATGGTTGACAGCAACGGTGTACTCCATGGTGGGAGTATTCCAACCCCTCCTCCTGTTGAAACTCCTTAGAGTGGCATTCCCGTGACCGGGGGGAATGGAAGTGGTAACGGTAATGTGATCACTAACATCGGGCTCAATGGTAATACGACTGGCGTCGGCAATGGAAATTTTGAACCTAATGGCAATACTGGACTGGGCAACGGCAATACAGGCGTTGGAAATCTGTATGGGCCTGAGCCATGGCTAGAAGATCGTCAAGAAGATTTGTTCTCACAGAGGAGTGCTGAAGGGGAACTAACTGCTGAAGCACGTCTGAGGTTTAAGGCACTCGAGGAAAAAATGAGGAATTTCGAGAACCTGAACACTATGGGTGTCGACATGTTTAAATTGGGACTGATTTCTGATTTCAAGGTGCCTCCCAAATTCAAGGTACCCGACTTTGAGAAGTACAAGGGCACTACTTGCCCTCGTGTCCACTTAAGGTCATATTACCGAAAGATGTCCGCTCACTCTGAAGACGAGAAGCTGCTGATGCACTTCTTTCAGGATAGCTTGTCCGGGCCATCCTTGGAATGGTACATGAGTTTGGAACCCACCAGTGTGCTCACGTGGAAAGAGCTTGCTGAGGCCTTTGTGCACCATTATCAGTATAACAGTGACTTGGCTCCGAACCGGGTTCAACTGCAGAACTTGTCACGGAGGAACAACGAAGGGTTCAAAGAATACGCCCATCGACGGCGTGAATTAGCAGCTAGAGTTCAGCCGCCGATAGTTGAACGAGAGCTTGTTGAGATGTTTGTAGCCACTCTCCCGGGGGTCTATTACGAGAAACTAGTCAGCGGTATGTCAGGGAGTTTCTCATATCTCATTATTACTGACGAGCACGTTGAAAATGGGATCAAATTGGGGAAAATTCAAGGATTTGATCTATCCTCAGCTGGAGGAGGAAAGAAACCATATGATAACAAAAGGCGTGAAGGAGAGACGAGCGCCGTGTCCAACGCTCAAAGGAAAGGTAAGGGCCAGCGCCAGCAGGTGGCTAGCATAACCATCCCTGCTGTCCAACAACCCCAGCCATAGCAGCAGCCGCAACAGCAGCAGCCAAATCAGCAAGGGTACAGAAAGTATCAGAACAAGGCGCCTCTGTCGAGCCGTCAGCTTGAGACACCGCCTATGTCTTATGCTCAGTTGTTACAAACTCTGCTTCAGTTACAGCTAGTCCAGAAGAGAACCCTGGCTCTCTTGACAGGGGCACCTCCGCAGGGTTATGATGCGAATGCAACGTGTGAGTTTCACTCAGGGGCACTCGACCACACGATAGAAAACTGCAAAGCCTTCAAGCACAAGGTGCAAGATATGGTGGATGCTAAGATCATCAATTTCTCAGATAATGTGCTGAATGTCACGAAGAACCCTATGCCGAACCATAGGGGAGGTGGGGTGAATGCCATTATTGAAGAAGAGGACTTAGATTTGTTGACTGATGTCAAGGATCTGAAGACACCGCTTAGCTTCGTTAAAGCCAAGCTGATGAAGAAAGGTTTCTTTCCGGGCTGTGGAGAATTGTGTATGGGTTGTGCGACTCGTCCTGATGGATGTGAACAGTTGATAGAGGGGATTCAGAGTCTGATGACCGAAGGAATCTTGCAGTTTAACCGAAGGGCCAAATGTGGATCTGGAGAGGTAATGCTGAAGCAAGATGATGAGGTTGCCACCATCACCATCCCTCGCCAGACGATAACCATTTCTGCACTCAGGCCGCCCACAATTACCATCACAAAGGCTGGGCCGATACCTTTTGAAAGCACCAACACTTTCCCATGGCATTATGGGGCAGACGTCTACTGTAACAGACAGAAACTGGAACTAGAACCGTCTGGGCAGTCTGTGGATAACCTAGTAGGGATTGGCGGAATCACGCGCAGCGGAAGAGTATTTGCTCCACCTAAGGTTGTGGCGGACAAAGCGGACAAAGCTGATGAAACTGATAAGGGAAAGAGTAAAGTCATAGAGGAAACCCCTCGTGGGGTAGAGAAGGACCTACTTGCAAAGGACGCTGAAGAGTTCATGAGGTTGATCAAGAAGAGTGATTACAAGATCGTGGATCACCTCCATCAAACACCCTCGAAAATTTCAATCCTGAATTTGTTGCTGTGTTCGGAGTCACATCGCAACGCGATGTTAAAGGTTTTGAATGCCACATATGTACCGCAAGAAATCTCAGTCGACCAATTGGAAGGGGTAGTAGCCCACGTAAGTGCTGGAAACGGGTTAGGGTTCACTGACCTGGAGCTGACGCCGAAGGGAAGAAATCACAACAGCGCCCTGCACATCTCGATAGAGTGTAGGGGAACAGTTATGGCTCATGTGTTGGTGGACACCGGGTCATCGCTCAATGTTCTTCCAAAGAAAACATTGATGAAGTTAGACACTCGAGGATTGATTTGCACACCCAGTGATCTGGTTGTGAAGGCTTTCGGTGGAACCAAACATCATGTCTTTGGAGAGGTAACTCTGCCAATCCAAGTTGGGCCGGAAACTTTCGACGCAGTCTTCTACATCATGGACATCATGCCTGCCTACAACTGTCTCTTAGGCCGGCCAGGGATCCACTCTGCTGGTGCCGTGACCTCCACGTTGCACCAAAAACTCAAGTATGCTATAGGGGGCAGCATTGTAACTGTTTGTGGCGAGGAAGATATAATGGTGAGCCATTTGTCATCCTTCAAGTACGTTGAGATGGATGGGGAAATCCACGAAACCCTATGTCAGGCATTCGAAGCTGTTAAGGTTAAGAACGTGACTCCTGTAATGATTGAGAAACCAGAGATGACTCTCTCTTCCTTCAAGGAAGCCCGGGCCGTTGTTCAAGCCGGATCTACCCCAGGCTGGGGGCAGGTTCTAGAAATACCTAACAAACAAGACAAGTTTGGGTTAGGATACTCTCCTACGGCTGAAGCCTCCTCTTCTCACAGTGCGTCGCGAGGTAAAGGGTTGATCCAGTTTACCAGTGGCGGGGTGATATTCGAAAGTGTCAATGCAGTGTCTGAAGACGGCGAAGATAGCGATTGCGACCTAGACTCTTGGATCCAGACAAGCAAACCAGGCCAGTGCCTCAACAACTGGTCCATCAGGGATACCATCCAAGTGACAGGCAAAGAGTAATGATTTACTTTCTCCAATTATTGTACAACCCTATGTCCTACCCGGGGCATAGTGGTTTTATTGTCAGGTCCTTGTTTGATTATGTACATGCATTTTACCAATAAATCAAAAGGCGTTTTTCTTTGCATTCAAATATTGAGATCTCTGTTATTCCTGTTTTATATTTGTTTTGAAAAACAATAAAATGGCAATAGGGTTTGTGCTAACCTGCATATCCTTGTTTTAAGCTTAACCCTTGATTTTGCAGGATCCACATAGCAGATGACATCGACTCTGGACCTTCTACGACTCACTTCGACTTCGATTGCCTGATCTATCAAGCCGAAGAAGAGATTGATGAAGACGAAGACCTTCCCGAAGAGTTGGCCCGCTTGTTGAAACAAGAAGAGAAAGTTATTCTGCCTCACGAGGAAGAGATTGAGATTGTGAATTTGGGTTCTGAAGAACTGGTCAGGAACGTCAGGATAGGGGCTGCGTTGCAGTGTGATGTCAAGCAGAGATTAGTCGAGATGCTGAGAGAGTATAGTGACATATTTGCTTGGTCTTACAAAGATATGCCCGGACTTGACACTGACATCATGGTCCATCACTTGCCGCTGCGAGAAGATTGTCCTCCCGTTAAGCAAAAGCTTAGGAGGACGCGACCAGATATGGCCGTTAAGATCAAAGAAGAAGTGCAAAAGCAGCTTGATGCCGGCTTCTTAGCGGTCACCACCTACCCTCCGTGGGTCGCCAACATAGTACCTGTACCGAAGAAGGACAGTAAGGTACGAATGTGCGTCGATTATGGGATTTGAATAGGGCGAGTCCTAAAGATGATTTCCCGCTCCCTAATATTGATGTGTTGGTCGACAATACAGCTCAGTTCTCCGTATTTTCGTTCATGGATGGCTTCTCCGGCTACAATCAGATCAAGATGGCGCCGGAGGACATGGAGAAAACTACGTTTATTACACCTTGGGGAACATTTTGCTACAAGGTAATGCCTTTCGGTCTGAAGAACGCAGGGGCCACTTACCAACGAGCAATGGTTACTTTGTTTCATGACATGATTCATCATGAGATTGAAGTCTATGTTGATGACATGATTGCGAAGTCCCAAACGGAGGAGGGACATCTGGTCAATTTGCTGAAGCTTTTTGAGAGGCTTAGGAAGTTCAGGTTGAGGCTGAATCCTAACAAGTGTACTTTCGGAGTACGGTCTGGAAAACTACTGGGGTTTATCGTGAGTGAAAGAGGCATCGAGGTTGATCCTGCGAAGATAAAAGCAATACAAGAAATGCCAGCGCCAAAAATAGAAAGAGAAGTTTGTGGTTTCCTGGGCAGAATAAACTGCATTGCAATGTTTATTTCTCAACTCACGGCCACGTGTGAACCGATGTTCAAACTACTGAAAAAAGATCAGGCGATTATCTGGAACGAGGATTGCCAGAGGGCATTTGATAAGATAAAATAGTATATACAGGAACCTCCAATCTTGATACCCCCAATAGCCGGACGACCCTTAATCATGTACTTGATAGTTCTTGAGAATAGTATGGGGTGTGTTCTCGGTCAGCACGACGAGACGGGCAGAAAGGAGCATGCCATTTACTATTTGAGTAAAAAGTTCACAGATTGTGAATCTCGTTACTCGATGCTGGAGAAGACGTGTTGTGCACTAGCCTGGGCTGCCAAACGTTTACGACAGTACATGCTCAACCACACAACCATGCTAATTTTGAAGATGGATCCGATCAAGTACATCTTCGAGAAACAAGCGCTTTTGGGCAGGATTGCCAGATGGCAAATGGTGTTGACAGAATATGATATTCAGTACGTTTCCTAGAAGGCCATCAAGGGAAGCGTATTGTCTGAACACCTTGCCGAATATCCGATCGAGGATTATCAGCCGATGAAATTTGAATTCCCTGATGAGGATATCATGTTTCTCAAGGTGAAAGATTGCGATGAACCGTTTCCCGACGAGGGTCCAGATAGGAAATCCCAATGGAAATTGATATTTGACGGGGCAGTTAATTCTTACGGAAGTGGCATAGGGGCAATCATCACGACTCCCCATGGATCCCACATCCCGTTCACCGCTAGACTGACATTTCCGGTCACCAATAATGAAACGGAGTACGAAGCATGCATCATGGGTCTAGAAGAAGCGATTGATTTGAGAATCAAGAACCTAGATGTATATGGTGACTCGGCACTTGTGGTTAACCAGATTAAAGGGGAGTGGGAGACTCATCAATCGAATTTGGTGCCATACATGAACTATGCCAGAAGGCTGCTTCCGTTCTTTGATCGAGGGGAACTCCATCATGTGCCCGGAGCTGAGAATCAGATGGCTGATGCCCTGGCCACGTTGGCTTCGATGTATAAAGTCAATTTTTAGAATGAAGCTCCAAGAATCGTCCTTTCTTGTCTGGATAGACCTGCATTCTTCTTTGCGATCGAGGAAGCCTCCGACGGCAAGCCATGGTTCCTTGACATCCAGACCTTCCTTATGACTAAGGAGTATCCGGCGGGAGCGTCAACCCAGGATAAGAAGACTCTGAGGAGGCTGTCTAGAAACTTTTATCTCAATCCTAATGGAGTTTTGTATAAATGAAACCATGATCTCGTGCTACTCAGATGTGTAGATGAGAAAGAGGCGAGTATGCTCATGGAAGAAGTCCATGAAGGCACATTTGGTACGCACGCCGGCGGGCATGCTATGACAAGAAAGATCCTGAGAGTAGGATATTGCTGGCTGACAATGGAGTCGGATTGCTTTAAATACGAGAAGAGATGTCATAAATGCCAGATTTATGCTGATAAGATTCATGTGCCGCCGTGCCTGTTGAATGTAATGTCCTCCCCGTGGCCGTTCTCCATGTGGGGCATCGACATGATGGGCAAGATCGAGCCCACTACTTCTAACGATCATCGCTTCATTTTAGTAGCCATCGACTACTTCACCAAGTGGGTGGAGGCAACCTCGTATGCTAACGTGACCAAGCAGGTGGTGGCTAAATTCATAAAGAGGGACATCATTTGTCGATATGGAATTCCCGAGCGGATCATTACTGATAATGGTTCGAATCTGAATAACAAGATGATGAAGGAGTTGTGCCAGAGTTTCAAGATTGGACACCACAACTCATCTCCTTACCGGCCGAAGACGAATGGCGCTGTTGAAGCGGCCAATAAGAACATCAAGAAGATTGTACAGAAGATGGTTGTGACCTATAAGGATTGGCACGAGATGCTGCCATTCGCACTGCACGGTTATCGTACAACGGTACGTACATCAACCGGGGCAACTCCTTTCTCACTGGTGTACGGTATGGAAGCTGTCCTACCGTTAGAAGTTGAGATCCCTTCTTTACGAGTTTTGGTTGACGTGAACCTCGATGAGGCAGAATGGATTAAGAACCAACTAAACCAACTCAGCCTGATGGACGAGAAGAGGTTAGCATCGATTGCATATGGTCGTCTGTACCAAAGCCGAATGAAGAAAGCCTATGACAAGAAGGTGCGTCCTAGGAGCTTTCAGACGGGTGATCTCGTCCTGAAGAAGATTCTTCCTCCACACTCCGATCATCGGGGCAAGTGGACTCCCAATTACGAAGGTCCGTACGTCGTCAGCAAGGTCTTCTCGGGAGGAGCCTTGTTATTATCCACGATGGATGGCGAAGATTTTGCATCCCCGGTGAACGCGGACGCAGTTAAAAAATACTTTGCTTAAGAATGACCCGCTGGAAAGAAAAAGAATATCCAGGCAAAAATGGGGCATCCCGGCGAACCATAAAAAAGGAAAAGGGTTCGGGAAAAAATTAGGGATATAAAAGAAAAGAATGTACACCCACAAAGTCGAAAACCCGGAAGGGCGACTTTGGCAAAAAAGGGTATCCCGGTGAATCGAAAACCCGAAAGGGCGATTCAGGCAAAATTTAGGGATTTGAAAAGCAAATGACTGCGTTCTGCATATGGACTTTCATTGTTTAGTGGTTTGGAAGACCTGAGGGACGTTTATCTGAATCAATCTCTTCTGAAGCTGAAGCGTCGGAGAAGTATCGAAGTCGAGTGGGTCATAGAGGGATCAACTCATGGTGTTCGTCTACGCCGCATTGCCGACATTTGTGTATATACTGATGTATATTTATGTTTTTATATCTGTGCAGCTTCCTCATTCCAGGAGCTTGCATCTGTTGTAAAACATTTTTTCCCATTCAGGGGTTCATCATCCATAAGAAATATACTATTCAGCAATTCTGTTTGTTTGTTTAGCATCTACCTGTTTTGTTTGCGAAAAAGAACGCCGATGTTTTTGATAAAATGCGCATACATAAACTTACTGGCCTGGGCCACTAATTGTTGAAACAATGAATTACTTGAACATTATCACAAGATGATAACCTTGATAGGTCCCTTTGAGAAGGGTATTTTGTCTGTTTGTTTGTGTTGTTGCATGTATAGCCTATTCCAAGCAGTACGCCGTATGCGTCCCCAAGCAGGATGATTCCTTCTACCCCGGCAAGTTCAGCGGCATCTCCCCACGTAGTCTGAACATAGAACCAAGAGCATTGATATGTATCCCCCAAGCAGATAAGATTCTCCCCCCAATCAGATGTATCCTGAAGGAACGTCATCCCCCAACTGAGTCATACACAGAAGTGTGTGTTCATTCCCCAGCACTAGGTCAAAGTGCAGTTTTAGTAGAAGACTATCCGCAAGTATGCAGCACTCGATAGTTCAAGACTGAAGTCTCCAGCGGAATTGAGATTCCCCACAGAGTTGTACTCTTCCCCAGTAAGCAGGATGATTCCTTCTACCACAGCCGATCTGGAAAATTCCCAAGAGAGTCGAGTCCTTGGAAGCCGTTCGGGCCATGATTGGTTTTCCCCAGTAGCGTGTTGATTAGCTGATGTTGTTTTCCCCCATCTGAGTCGTTATCTCCAGGAAGGTTTTAGCCGTGAAGGCCGTGCAGTTTATCTCTGCGATTGATATCGTTTCCTCGACAGTTTGTGGTTTGAATACCTGGTTGAGCGAGTATAGGTTCTCGAAGAACCTTACTCCCCTGCAGCAGTCGACTAAAGTTTGTTTCCCCAGGCGGAATCTAATCGAGATTGGTGTGACTTATTCTCCTCGGCAGGATGATTCCTCCTCCCTACCAGAGTGGTTCTTTCTCCTTGACAGGAGGCTTTTCCCTTCATCATTTATTTTGCTGATGGTGTCGTAGCATTTTGCATGATTGCATAGCGTTTACCTTAAAAACGTGTAGCATTTCCACCGTGTGGAGCATTACGCCATTGTCAAAGCGTATGCATACGAAACATGAGCTAGGTCGTTACCGTTCTTGTTTTGCAGGTGTTCCTACGCATAATGGTTTGCTCAAGATGACTCTTGAATTCCCCAGCGAAGTTGATTGTTTAAGATGATTCTTAAAATCCCCAGTGAAGTCGCCGGAGTTGGTTGCTCAAGTTGATGCTTAGAATCTCCAACAGAGTGTTTGCTCAGGATGATTCCTGAAATCTCCAACAGAGTTATTGGTTCATGATGATTCTTGAAGTCCCCGATGGAGTTATTTGTCCAAAGATGATTCTTGAAGTCCTTAGCAGAGTTGATTCACCCAGAATGATTTCTGGATCCCCGAAGCAGAGTTACTTGATAGTTCTCCAGGATACCCAGCGGAGATGTGTCATCCCCAGCAGGTTTTAAACAGAGAAGTTGAAATTTCCCTTGGAGACTTACTGATGAAGTCCAGCTGTGATGTCGAAGCAGTTTGCCTAGCTGACGCAGGGTGCCTGACGGCAAAAGATTGTATATCCTTAGTTGATCCGTGAATAACTAAGGATCCCATTTCCTGACTTACCGATGAAGTCCAACTACGAGGTCGAAGTAGTTCTCCTAGCTGATGCGGGGTGCCCGACAGTAGAAGAATAGATATCTCTATTGGTCCATGATGGATTAAGGATCCCATTTTAAGACTTACTGACGAAGCCCAACTGTGATGTCGACGTAGTTTTCTCAGCTGATGCGGATTGCCTGATGGCGGAAGTTTGGATATCCCTATTGGGTTCATGATTGACCGAGGATTCTATTTTAGACTCACTGACGAAGTCTGGCTGACGCCCGAAAATTTCTTTGAATGCCCGATGGCATAATTAACTTGATTGTTAAAAGTTCCTAATGACCTGAGGAGTCCCGAGGAATCCTTCTGCTGCCGCGCCGCAGAATGCCTGACAGCAATATCAGCTAGGTATCGCCGGTTACCGAGTGACCAGTGATCCCTTGATGACTTGAGGAAGAAGCTATCGCGAAATTTGATAATCATCCGGACGGAGATTTGAGAGTAGCCATTCACCAGTTACCGAGCAACCGGTGATCCCTCATTGACTTACTGATGAAGTCCGACAAAGATGTTGTCGACGTTCCTAGCGACATGATAAGTCCATAAGCGACGATAAGGAATTCTTCTGCTATGACGCAGAATGCCTGACGACATGATCAACCATCCATTGCCAGTTACCGTGTAATCGGTGATCCCTTGATGACTTGAGGACGAAGATCTACAGCAAAATCAGATGATCATCCTGACGGAGATTTGAGATTAGACCCTTCACCAATTACCATGTGACCAATTCCCCAGCAGTTGTCGTGCAACTATCATGCTCAGTTTTTGAAGATGTTCCTACCAAGCGGAGTACCGTTTACAAATCATCAGTTACCGTGTAACCGGTGATCCCTTGATAATTTGAGGATGCAATGATGTTAGATAAATCAGAGAATCATCCTGACGGAGGTTCAGATCAACATTTCTCCAGCTAGTTGTCGTGCAGCTATTGTTTCAGTTTCCGAAGATTTGTCCCCATCAGAGTACCGTGTACTTGTGCAGTTGGAAAATTTCCGGGTTTGTTGGTATTCAACCGTCTTTTACCTTGATTATTTGAGAGTCGTTCGCTTCTCACCCAGTCAGGTCCAAGCCGTTTGAATAGGGGCAGCTATTGCACCCCAAAATTTGACCAACATTTCTTTACCTAGCTTATGTTTCATTTCAGGCACATTAACATTATCATTTGCATTTCATTGACTTGTATGCAGGAGGTCAAGAGGTATGATCACCAATCAAGAGCTATACAAGACTATGAAGCTAGCTAGAGGTTATTCAGGTGCTCAAGGGTTGATATCCTTGTCAGAGAAGTTAAAAGATCCTCAGAGAGAGTGATTGAGCTGTCGCTACCACGAAAATAAGGTGCCGGCAAAACAGAAGAGTCGCCACCTTTCGTTATTTATCCCTCAGAACGGGAAAGGAAATGATCGGAAAAACCTGACGCAAAAGGTATAAGACAAGGTCATCGCAACCGTTGTCTGGGTTCGGGAGTCGGTTACGCAAGGGGAAGGTATTAGCACCCCTCACGTCCATCGTACTCGATGGGATCCACGCTTGTTGTGTTTATCTGAAGGGTTTGTTTTATCTATCTACCTATCAAGGATGGTCTAAAAAGAAAAGAAAATGACTCGGCAAAGCGTCGCACTTTATCCCTATGTATTCTCATCAGAGAATGAGAAATCAGAGTCAACGTAGTTCGTCTAACTACGGGTTACGGGGAAGGTGGCTCGCCAATACGTCAGTATTGTGCCTACGTACTCTCAACAGATATGAGAGATCAGAGCTTACGTAGTTCGGGATAATACGGATTACGGGGATTCAGATTCATCTTCTTTTTGAGTAGGGTTAACAAACAGTTCCAGCAGTTGGATGTACGCAGCTCGACCTCTGGAGACTTAGGCATTACCGTTTGCGGTAGAACTGGGAGTTAACAACACTCTTTTCTTCAGAAAAGCTTCCTTTGAATTATGGGCCCACGGGCAAAAAGGTTTGAAGTTCGTTTTCTGTCTTTTACGGAAGAACTGTTTTTTATGGTTGTCTGTAGTTCGTACATCACTAGAGACTATGACCTGGGAACGAATGCGTCGCATATCGTCCAAAGGACATATATTAAAAATTCTAGACGATTGAGAGGAGGCCGCTCAATTATCATTACCCAAGTAGCTTAAGGCTCGTATCGCGCTTATACTAACTTACCTTTGTTACGTTTTTTACTGTTGTTTCAAGATGAGAAGAGGGAGGGACAACTACGGGGAGACTATCAAGTCCTACTGTTGTCATGCCAAGGATTCATCCTATAGTTGAGGTTTGAAACAGGGATCTCCTAGAAGTTATCATGCAAAGGTTTCAACCTAAAGTTCTAATCATCACTTCCTTATCAAAGGAAGTGAGATTCCTAGGGTATCATGTCAATGATAAACAGAAATGAGTAAAGCATCAGCTTAAACAGTAAACAGTAAACAACTGTAAAATGCATGCAATGCAAGTCAGGGAGGAAATGTGTGTGGGGCAGGAGCATCCACAAGCTCATCTCAACCTCAAGCCAAGTATGAATAATTGCAAAAATAATAGAAGAAAATAAAATGCAATTAAACAAATCACAAACCACATAGGCAAGGGAGCAAGGCTCTACCGAATACCAGCAAGCAAAGCCATACAGTAAAAATACAAGCAGAGGGAGCAACTCAACCTCTAGTTCAATCATGCTCCTAGCTTAACACAATCTAAACATGAACTTATTCTAATGCATCAAGAAAATCAAACAAGTCACATCAATACAGTTGCACAGCAAGCAAACAGACAGGCAAGAAAGCAAATCAACAGCTTCCACAGCTTCACAGCAAAGCCATCCTCTGACAGCAACTCAGTCATCAGTCTGTAACTGTTCTTCAAGTCTATCCTCTTCAAGAAGAATGAAAGGTACTCCATCTTCAAGCTTCAATCTTCAATAGCAAGTATCAACTTGCTTCTTCAGGCTTTCAATGCATCTAACACAAGTATCAACTTGTTCTCCAACTTCAAGTTTCAGCTCTTTCTTCAATCTCAATTTGATTTTCTTCACACAAGTATCAACTTGTTCTTCTTGATCTTCAAGCCTCAGCTTCAAGGGCAGTCTTCAATCTTCTAGCAAGGAACTCCATCCTCTAGCAAGGGAGAAAGATTCAACTAACAAGAGTAAGGTGTGGATAGTGGTGAGCAAAGTGAAGACCAAAGGTCACCTATAAGCATTCCACCATTAAGGAAAGGAACCCTCAAAGGTTCTACCACTTTGTGAGGAGCCAACCATACTACCAAAGGAGGGATGAGGCCTTCACAATGGGACCTTACATCATAGGGGGGAATGGAAGTGATCAACACCTTCCATGTTTCATGAAGGAAGAAAATCTATTCTAAGAGATCTCCCTAAAAACCCTAATCCTTAACCCTAAACAAACTACACCAAAGGGAGAGAAATATTCAAGTCCAAGCCCTATCATGCATTCCACAGCAGCCCACACATGTCTTCATCATCATCCAAGAGCAAGAGATGCCACACCCTAATCTAAGGGAACTAAAGAAATCATTCTAGTTGAGTTAGCAAGTTTGGATCACTTAAAACCTAGTACTAAAGTTAATTCCAACTAAAATACTAAAACCAATTGTAAAATCCTACAAAAATAAATATGGGAACCTAAGTCAATCATGACTCTATCATATTAATTCCAGAGATCAAATCCTCAAATAAGACCTAGAAATAAATTCTACACTACAAGGTACTAAACTTAAACCCTAAAAGGGAGCACCTAAGGTTTCAACCTAAAAACAACACCTAATTTCATCACAAAAATGTGAGAAAAATACTACAGGAGCATACATGTCTAAGCTAATAACAAACAAAAAATCAAGCCAAAAATCATCACCAAGTGCTCACACTAAAATCATCAAACAGAGGTATCAACCATTATGAATTATTATCAAATAAAAGTACAAAAAATGCAATTAAAATAAAAAATGCATGAATTCCTAATCTTTTAATTGCTTAAATTTCTAGACTCACTCGTGAGTCAGGGGAAAAAACCTGGATCAAATTGACTAATTTTTCTATTTATTATGAATTAATTTCAAACTATATGCAATGTGCAAAATAAAAGAAAATAAGAAGAAAATAATGAAGCGCGTGTGATGAATAGCAAGTGTTCTCAGTTCATTTCACAGACTGGACCAAAACGGGGGTGTGGATAGCAACTGGATCCTTAAGCCCAAAACAATAATTAAATGAAACGTTGCGTTTCATTCTCAACTCACTCTTCAGAGTTTGTAAGCGAATCGCGGCCTTCCATTGCTTGCCTGAGTCAAAGGTCAATAGGTCATCCAACGGCCATGGCTTGTCTTCCCCAAATTCAAATCAGATGGAGGGAATTTCCCAGACGGCGGCCTGAGTTGCAGCGCCACCGTCTTCTCCGCTGAAGTGCTCATCACAGGTCATCAAAAATAACAAACCAATACCTAATCTCACTCAATTTTCTCTCTTGAATCCAAATCCATCATCCAAATTGCCTAACTCTTGCTCTAACTTAAAACACGATAGGATTTTCAGAAATGCCCCAATTCTTGATCATCATAATTCTCAACAATAATGGTCCTAATCTAATCGACACTCTTCGGAGGTTAAAATACATTATCCAAACATGATTATATCACCAAGAATCACAAGAAATTTGTCTCAACAGAAAATGATCCATGACCTAAAGTGTCTCTATTCCTTAATTTCTTGTACCAAAATCCATCTATGTCCTACCAAGAACCTAACCACATGCAAGTTTCTATGTATCTCCCTATAGATTAAGCAAAATTTTGATTGGTATAAACCTGGTTTCAGATGAAGAACAGGTACAATTTCTGCTCGATTCTTCCTCCAAGCTTATCCAGAATCACTCCAAATTTACTCCTAAAGCTTTTGCACACCTTGATTAGCTCTGAATCTTCCTCAATCCAAGAACACGATCTTGAGTTGCAGCTCTGAGTTTTCAATTGCTCCTTCTGTTATCAGCATCAATCTTCTCCAAAAAACTGGCTGAACACACTCCAAATCTTATATAGAACTCAATGAATCATCCAGAAAGTTTTGTAAGCTTCCAAATGAGATTTTGCAATTTCAATTTCTATTTCAAAATCTCATGTGCACAGTCATGAATCTAGCTCTATTTGGGCATGAAAACACTGGGAATCTTCATCTCATGAGATAATGAATTGATTGGTTATGATCATTTCCTTGTTTGCAATCCAATGGTGTGAATTTGATATGTTGCTTCATCATGAAGCAACAAAATGAAATGGCATGAATTTGACCTCAAACCAAAAATGTAATATTGCCATTGTTTCTAAAATGATTTTCCCAATCAATTTGACCTATAACATTGCTTTGTTTGGACACAAATCAATTTATTTCAATTTTTGGTCATTAAATGCCTTTAATCCTTCCTTTTTCACAACTCCTTGAACCAAGTCCTTCCTTGAGCCATTTCAATGTCTCCTTGATACATGTTCAAGGTTAAAACCTCATTTGGAGAAACTTTCAAGTTGGACAAAACTTCATTTGAGGTGTCTAAGTTGGTGAAAATGAATTATAATCAAAAATGACCTATAACCATAACTTCCCAAAATACCCCTGACTTGTCAAAGCCATAACTTGAGTTCTACAAATCCTATCAAGGACTTCTAGTACTCTATAGAAATATAAGAGAATAAGGAACAACATTCATGTTGACCAAAAGTTCATAGGAATCATCCTTCTAGGGAAACCGTTTCATGCAAGTTAGGTAACATTCAAGCTCCAAATTCACATACCTCATATGACTTGTAACTTGTCTGGCTCATAACTTGAGTTCTACAAACTCTATCAAGGACTTCTAGTACTTAAATTAAATCTAAGATCATGCTCTACAACAATCATGTTGGGGTCAAGATGAGATGGAGATCCTATCTTGAGTTAAATTGCCTTGAAGACAGGGGTCAAACTAGGGGATTTTACATTGTCAAGTCTTAGAAACCCTAGCCTGAAACTTCTCAAACTCTTCAATCATAATGAGTTAACCCTGGAATCATCCTTATAACATCTCAATGTATCAATCCATGATCACATGGCTCTTGAATTAGGTCTCAACCTCCTTCAAATCCTCAGTTGACTTAGGGTTGACCCAGTCAAACCCTAGTTGCACCAATCATGGCTGAGGCTTCTTATTCTTGCACAATGACCTGTCTAGGCCTCAAAGTGATCTTCAACATTTCTCATGAGCTCTCTCAAGACCTCAAGTATAACTTCATGACCTCAAAATCATCTGATGGCTTCCCACAACTCTCAAGTTAGGAGACACACACTCTTGGCTTCAATCACTCTCTTTGAGGATCTTTTAACTTCTCTGACAAGGATATCAACCCTTGAGCACCTGAATAACCTCCTCTAGCTAGCTTCATAGTCTTGTATAGCTCTTGATTGGTGATCATACCTCTTGACCTCCTGCATACATGTCATTGAAATGCAAATGATAATGTTAATGTGCCTGAAATGAAACATAAGCTAGGTAAAGAAATGTTGGTCAAATTTTGGGGTGCAACAGAGGCCCCCCAATCATCATTTCCCAAATGCTTAAGGCTCGTAGCGTACAACACTTATTATCCTTTATTAGATGTTTTGAAGAAGTTTTGAGATGAGAAGAGAGAAGACACAACTAACGGAGACTAAACTCAACCTAATGTTATCATGCAATGTACACCTATGATTGGGATTAAGAGGGGAAAATCTACCCTAATGTTAGCATGCTTGGATTGAACACTTAATGTCTCTCCTACTCCCAAAAGGTACTAGGAATCCTAAGGATCATGGCAAAGGAACCAAGAAAACACAAGATAAACCAATCACAAATGAAAAGGAAGAAAGGGATGCAAACATGGAATGCAACACAAAGAAAAGAGGGAGGAAAAAAGTGTGGGGCAGCAACCACCACAAGCACATCTCAACCTCTTTAAAACAACCAAATAGATGCACAAAAAAAAGAAATGAAAGCAAAGGAACTTGAACAAGTCCAAGCAAAAGTGAGATGAAATGGGAGAAGCGAGCTCCTACGACCATCGATCATCAATCATCGAAGAAAAGTGGGAGGAAAAAGAGTGGGACAGCAGCCACCACAAGCATATCTCAACCTCTTATTCTTCATACTCAAGCAAAACCAAAGATGAACATCACTTTGAACAACATATACAAGAGTATGCATTCAAGTGGAAATTGAACATGTGTGTCGACGAAATCATGATTAAACGATCAAGAACAACGACACAACATCCAAAACATCTCACTCCTAATGCATCATACTGATCCATTAGAATTTGAAGTGAAATGATACCAAAACAACCTTGAAAAAAAGCAAAACAGGCCTGCTGGCACAGTGTTAATCAATTAACACCAGGGGTTAATCGATTAACCATTGAAAAATGTTTGAAAATTTGAATATTCGCACTGGTTAATCGATTAACCAGTTTGCATTGTATCTGGTTAACCGATTAACACTGTACCAGAAGCAGAAAACGATCAGAGAAAACCTAGGAATGGGAAATTGGAGGGAACTTTAATTAATTTGAAAATTAACCAAAATTCAAAGTGGTTCTAGATCCTTTCTCTGATCATTTCCTTTCCCTCTTTTGGGATAAATAACGAACGGTGGCGACTCTTCTGTCCTTGCCGACCCCTCTTCGCTGCGATGCGACAGGAAGACCTTGTTACTTGTTAATATTATTTAAATCAGATAAGTACACATACTTTTGGTGCATTATCCTAGTGGTTGATGCTTTGTTTCAAAGATCTTTCCATTTTTGGCATAAAGGCATGACTTCCATTTTGATAAAGCATGGATTTCCCCTAAAACCAACATTGAGCCATTCCCCTTGCTCCTCTTTGCAATCCATAATACAAGAGATATTCATAGGCATGCCCTAATCACATATACTCTTGTACATGGCACTTTAAACAAGGAAAAGTGATGATCACAAGCAAGTTGGTTTCCAAGTAACTTAGTTAGCAAGAACTTAGATTCTAACCACACTTCACCACCTACAATCTCTCTATAAATAAGACCTCAATCCTCACTCAAGAATAAGGATAAAAACACTACAAACCAGCCTCAAACCACCTTATATTCTCAGAATCAAACGCTCTTGCAAAACACCTCCAAACTTACAACAACACTTCAAATACACATTCCACTCGTGCCAGACAAAAATAAAGATCATAAACCTTCTCTAAACACTCCATAGACCTTGTTCCAACCATCAAATAAGTTCTAAAATACCTCAAACTTTAATCACCATCTTCAACTCTAGATTGCAAGATGGCACGGGTTTTATTCTTGAAGTCGTTTCCAATCCATTTGAACATTCAAGTCATATCTCTAAGGACTAATAAAGCCAAGGAGGTTGTCATTTCCTTTTTTTAAGAACATTTGAAGAAACCTTGGACTATCTCCAAGAGGTAAGCTTCTTTCTCTTTGAACCATTTGATTCATGCATCATTAGTGATTCATTTGTGAAGAAAACATGTAGATATCATCATGTGCTAGATGTTTCAACCACTATTTATATTGTACGAGTTGCAGATGTAATGTTTTGACATGTGATATTCTTGATATGTTGCACTGCTGTTGGATAGTTTGTGAATTACTCAATTGTTTTTAGGATAAAATATTGTTATATTCTTGATCCTTGTAAAAAATGTTATAACTTTGATTTTTATGTCATTGAAAATGGTCGAGATATGAAGGAGTTAGAGGAAGAAGAAAATCTGGCCATGGATGATGTTGCTAGGGCACGAAGAAGAGAGAAAATGACAGAGCGTGTGAAGGAGATGAAGTATGTGGAAAATCCAGTCAGCATGATCTAGCGCTGACTGGGTGCTGATTTGGCCGTTTGGAAGTATTTTTTAAATCAAAAAAATTAGAAGCATATTATAACTAGATGTAACAGCCACCCCAATGGTAAACCTTACCTTGTCGTTTCCTTAGTTACCTTGTATGCCTGGGTTCGATCCTGCTAATCAACCCTTTTGCTATTTTTCTCATTTTCAAGGCTTGTTTTACATATATTGACCTGCTTCCACCTATGATTCACAATGTGCATATGGTTTAGATGCTAAGGTTTTGAGCCAAGAACCTTGAGGGCGTGGGTTCAAACCCCATTGAGTGCATCCCCTTATTTTTAATGCCATATTTTCATGCTTTCCTTTACAAATTGATTTAATCATAACTCCTTTGATTTTTATCATTTTGATACCACTCTTTTTTGCTAAATGCTCATAAGAATGTCTATTTTTTGTCTATGCCAAGAAAGTTACAAAAAGATTATTTATTTTGTACTTGTGTATGTTCAAAGATTGTGATCTTGTTAGGGTTTCTTAGGTTTTCTTTTGATACTTTTGATTGATTCCTTTGATTTTCCTTACACATCTTGCTTGTATACATCCAACATTGCTTGTATGAACCTCACTTGATGTCTGAATTTGAATGCCTTTGTTGTTACATGATGGTTATTTCTTTTTCAAGTTCATGTTCATATGTGAATGCATGATTGAATATCATAAAACTTGGTTGTTACCTTTCCCTTAACATATGATTCTTTTCCATGATCAAATGATTTGAATGTGCATATGCTTCATGTCTTTCATACCTTGAGTATTCTTAAACACTTGTCGTTATGCTTGCATGATCTACCTTTGAGATGTTTCTCATCTTCCATGATTGAATTCCCTTTACATGTTGGTTGTTACCTTCTTGTTTAACATGATTCACCACAATCCACATGTTGTTATCACACCTGTCACACTCTTGTTCAAGATGTCTGGTTGTTACCTCTACTTGATTTGTATCCATGCTTAAATATCTTTATGATTTATGCATGTTAATCTTGAGCTTTGAACTTTTCTATAAGTAATGTTTTGACTTATACACGATTCTCTTGATTATTATCTATTACGGTGAAATTTTGATATCAAGCTATTGATTAACTTGAATCTTAATTCATTTACAATCGGTCTTTGATTTATCTGAAGCAAAGGTTAAAGAAAGGGGAAAACCTATTTTGCATTGTAAACACAACGCGGGGAGAGATCTAAAGTTCGGAGGTTGGTTAAGTTTAGGGAAGGTATTAGCATCCTAAACTTGTGTAGTACTCTACAGGAACCTCTTGTTTTAAATGCTATTGTTATAGTTATCTGCTTAAGGGTTATTACTAAAGGGTTAAGAGAAAGACCTAAAGGGGTTAGTCCTAAGTATACTCGCCAAGACTCGCATCTTGTGCCTACGTATCCTGGATAGGGGATGGAATCCGAGTATTCGTAGTTCCCCTTATAGACGGAGATGGGGAACTTCTTTACTGTGGTCAAGGTTCCAGGGGGAAATAAACGTTCATAGGGAAGCGCTTATTCTGGAGTATGGCAACTCATATTTCTACGTTTAAAGCTCGATTTGAAAAGCTAAGGAATAAGTATTCCACGGCGGGGTACTTATATGGAGTGCGGCGACTCCTAATCCTAAGGCTAGGATGAAGGGTTGGATGTCCACGGCAGGACGCATGAGCATGAGTACGGCGACTCGGGTTTTAAAGGTTTGGGAATAGGTAAAGGTGTGATGAGATATGGATGGATTGTCTTGATTTTAGTTGACTTATGAATTGAGGTTGATCATTTTGAGAATTTTATGGCTAAATTGAACCTATGCTTAGAACATAAGTTAGTTTGCGAATTAGCAGATTTATTTTCTTAAGATTTTTATAATGGATTAAGTCCAAGTTAAGTGGGAGATAGCTAGTTTATTTTATTTGTGAAATTAACTTGAGTAAAAGAACAAATGTTGGAGGTTAATCGTTTTTATTCATCTTTGAGAAATTTTATGTCTAAGTCAGTATGTTAAAATTTAACTAAATGAATATGGGAAAAATAAAGTTAATCTTAAGTTGAAAGTTATATATATATATATATATATATATATATATATATATATATATATATATATATATATATATATATATATATATATATATATATATATATATATATATATATATATATATATATATATATATATATATATATATATATATATATATATATATATATATATATATATATATATATATATATATATATATATATATATATATATATATATATATATATATATATATATATATATATATATATATATATATATATATATATATATATATATATATATATATATATAGAAAAAGCGGCTTAATTATAAATTAAAAGGATAAACTTGTTTTTGGATAAAATTTTTGTTTGGGTTATTTCTACCTATTATTTTATTTTATTATTTTTTTTATTAAAATTAAAATTTAAAATTTAAATCAAAAGAAAAAATATTTATCATTTTAAAAAGCTAAATTAATTTAGTATTTCTTTTATTAAACCCTTTTTTATAAGTCAGTTTTTTTATATATTAAATATGTGTTTTTTTTTTCAAATTTTTAATAAATTTGTTAGTAGTTAGTTGGGTTAGTGTTAGTATTTTCCATTAATAATAATTAAAATTACAAAACAAATACAGAAAATGAATAAACCAAATAAAAAACTAAAAAACTTAAATAAAACAAAACGGAGTGGGTTGGGCCGGTGGTGATGAACCCACCGGACCCGGATCGGTTCAGCCTTCAATCAAGAAAGGGGGAGTCTGAAACCCTAAATCCGAGAAGGGAGAATTTGCGGCGCCCTGTCTCTTCCGCCTCCTTCTTCCATTGACAAGCCTGAAAGTAAAACAAACAAAACTCAAATAAATCCGAAAACCAGCGCTCAGAAGTTACCTAAATGGGGTTTTCGGCGACGGAGATGATGGCTTCCGACGCGGTCGCAGGGTTTTCTAGCGGTGGATGATGCTTGCGGAGGCTCCTTCGCGTCTGAGTCACGCGGTTGGCGTCTTCGCGGTGACTTTATGGGCGGATTCGCAACGAAGTAAGCTCTTGTTTTCCTCTTTACAAACTTTCGGGTTTGATTTTGGATTTCTTTCTCTTGTTTGAAAGTTTTTGAACGTTTTTGCCTGTGAATTGTGTGAGTATTGTTCGTGTTTTCTTTCTCTTGATTTTGGATTTCTTTCTCTTGTTTGAACGTTTTTGAACTTTTATGTTTTCTTTCTGAAATTCGCCCCCTCCCCTTGTAAACATTGTGATGTTTGCTTTTATAATCCTTTTGCAATTAATCTCTTGTTGAATGTAGTCCAATACTGTCTTGGAAAGAAAAAATAAAGTTTCTGGTTTTGAGTTATCATGTATGAGATTATGTGGAGATTTGATTGAGCCAAGATATCTCTATTGACTATAAAACTTAAAGACTTTCCATGTTGGGATAAACCTGTTTAGACATGTTTTTGAACTGTCTGATTTTCATTTAAACGGAATTGATGATGTTCTGTTGTCCCTTATTTTCCCTTTTTGATATACACCGCAAGCATTTAGTGTGAATCATGACATTTGAAATATCTGTTATGTTTGTTGTTTTGGATAGGTTGTCAATACACGTGTTCTTTGAGGTCTGAGGCTGGTAGGAGATTTGGTTTCCATTTGAATTTAGATATGTCCAAAACCTCTTCACTTATTGCATTTGACTTTGTTCTTAATTTCTTATCTTAATTCCTCTGTTTTTGTTGCAGTACTGCAGCTAAGGATGCTGTCTATTTAAGACATGCTTTCAATCTCTTCGAACTGCATAATCTAAACTTCGAACTTGCAGACGTTCTCGATGCTCTTACATTGTTGTTATACTTCATAAAACCAAGTTGATTAATTTTATGCAGGAGCTGTAGTGGGATTAAATGACTGAAGCACAGACAAAGTGCTTCAAGACCGGGGGCTGATTCTGTCAATAGCAGAGGTTCAAACACGTTGTCGCCTTCTAGTCTACGAGGTTGCGTGTTGGCGTTGTGAGCCTCTTCTGGCAGTGGTAAGGTTACCAAATAAATTGTACACCCTCTACATTTCTATCGGTTTCAAATCTATGTCATTGTGATAGCTTGATTCTTCCTCAATGGTTTCCACTTGAGGGTGTGTGAATGTTCCTGTCTTGGTTTTGAAGAAGTTTGTTCGAACGGAAACCTCATCCAGGTCGAGAGTTTATTGGCTGCAGCTGGACTTAAAAGTCCAAGTAGGTGTTATCACTAGAAAGCCCTGCACTAAAAGATTTGAGGTTCTCTACCTTCTTTAGGCCACAGACTTGAGATTTTGTTACACAGTCACTTAAAAACTGCACCGTTCATATATGTCGCCTCACGTTTTAACCCGTAGAAATTCAAACTCCTGTAGGTCTGTCTTTTCACATCAGCTCTTGCGTAGTAGATATGTAGAATTGCTCTTTGCATTTTCATAATGGTGAGCTGTAAGATAAGAGGTTTGGCTTCCTTAAGTTTCAACAAATGTTTTAAATGCTAAAACTTGGCTTAAACATGAGTATGTTGACTTGTATATATTTCTCTTGCATCAGGTAGCTCATAGTGACATGTAAGCATGGATGGGACGAGACGGACGGTATTTGGACCAACAACGATTCTACGCAAGAATTGAATGAAAAGGTGAAACACTACCTTGGTTTGGATATTAACTTTGAATAAAATGTGTTGTCTGCTAACTTTCATTTCAAACTGGTATAACAGGTAGGTTATCTTTATTTATGGACTAGCAACTTCTATTTTGTTCCCTTTTTTTTTGCAGGAAGTTCTGAGGAGCATCAATGGATGGACTTGAACCCATTTTTGTGATCTTTTGGAGATGTGCAAAGCTGAACTTCAACATATTGCAAACAACGGCACGAGCTGGCATGTCAAGTGAATCCCTTTTTTTTTATCCTCTTGTAAGTAGCAACAGTGGTGTTTTTAGTTGAATCATGTTTCACACGATGCACTAGCTTGAGTGAGATGTTTAGTTTTGCAACTCACAGGTTGGTGGATACAAGAGAAAAGTGATTCTAAGCCTAACTTCTTACGGTTTGAGGCTTCTGTTAGCAACTTCTGCGTCCGGGTTTAGTGGTGGTAAAGCTCTTTTCGTTTCATTTTGACATGTCGCGTCTGTCTTGGGAATGAAGTATTGTGGCTATCTCTATTCTTGAACATGACTTTAGTTCAGTAGAGCTTGATTCTGATATGCCTGATAAACATCATTGCCGTTTTTATTTTCAATAGGTTCTTGGGTTACTTCGGGAGGGAGCACGGGTTGTATCAATCTGCAGGTTTTCACAGGTGCAGACAATGGTGTAATCAACTAAAAGCCAGTGACTCCAACATAGTTTCTCTTCATGCGTCTTGCAGCAGGAGCATAGCACGTGAGTTTTAAAGAGTCACCTTTTTTTTGGTTGATGCCATAATTTCTTTGTCTAAAGCTTGATTACTGTAAATGTAGGTTCGGGCATTGGTGACGCTTCAACTTATATTGTTGGTGTTTTGGATAGATTTCACTACGCGTCCTCTTTAAAATTTACTGTTGTGAGGTTTGGTTGAAGAATTGTTTGTTGATGTTTTAGTTGAATGAGGTTGGCTTGCGGAAAATCCTACTTTGAAGGTTGTTGCTGTTATACGATGTGGACGTATTTCGTACAAGTTTAAATGTGCTGCTGCTGTATCATGTATGATGAGAAACCAACGCGTATTCTATTTTTTAATGGAAACACCACAGCAGGTTCCTTAGTTTTACGGACGTCTGTCTCTTTTGCAGGTAAAACGGTGTTGGGTGCATATTATAATAAATCATGGCCATTGCTCATTAGTTTATGCTGAACGTGATTGTGTTCTCGTTTACAGCCCTTTTAGCTCGGATTTTGGCCGTTACGGTTTACGCGGTTGGCATTTGTGGGGCACACTCATACTGCGTGAGGCGTAAGTGGTATTTGTCATCTCCTATAGGTTTTGAACGCAACAGCTGGAAACTGACCTGCTGTACTATTTTTATATGGCTCTGCATAATTTGTGTTACTACATGATACAGTGGGACCAAATTAGAAGCTGGTTGTGAATGAATAATAAGAACTAGTGCCATGTGAATGGTTGGTCAATAGGCCACTCGGTTTTGCAACTCATGTATATTGTTCCCATAAATTTGTGATTCAAAACTAGACCTCCTTCTCTATTGTGAGGTAAATGGCACGAGTGGGGCTGTTAATATATAACTTGCAAATTGGGGCCTCCACTTCAACTTGTGTTTTAATTGTTCTAATGAAATTATTGTGTAGCAATTTCGGAATTTGTTCTTGATATTAGAGTATTGTTTATAAATTTGGGCTTATTGACAACTTTGGAAACTCTTGATTTCTATTTTTCCCTTGTGCCAAATACAACTTGGAGTGAAATTTCAATAGCTTGGGTCAAACCCTTTGGAATACGGGAAGTTAGAGTCTTGGTAACAAATCATGAAGTTCATGAATCCTTATTGTGAAACGTTGAATGTATTGAAACTTTGGGATTGAACTCACGTATTGAGCATTTTAGATCAAACCAACATAATGGTCTTTGAACCTCCATAATCCATGACTGAAAATTTACTTAAATTCTAAAGTTGCTAAAAGAGAACTCTTTCTAAATCCTTGATGATTTATGGTTTGAAAGGTTATTTGAAATCAACTTGACGTAAGCTTCGAAAGAAAGACTTGCCATAGTTTTGAAGCAAAATCTTAACTTCACCATTTAGTCTCGAATGAATTTATAACTTGAAAATGGCCTATAATGATCTTGAACAAACTTTCATTACTTGAATCTCAAGATAACTATGCGGAATAACCCTTCGGCCAAAATTAACATTATTTCAAAAGTCCTTATATATAAAAGCTTGTTATCTCCCATATGTCACTCGTAAAACTCTTAATAGGTTCATGAACATATCTTGATTAGATGGACTCCTAACCACATCCCTTAGACAATCTCATTTGTAGGTCAAACTTGTCGTGAAATTCCATTTGGTTTTCCGAAGATAGGCCTTACTACCAAAGGGGTGGGAAACCTCTGAGAATTCTTGAGGAAAATTTGCTTTGTACTGATTAAGGTGCCATAATGATGACAGTATGGGATTCCACGATGCTTCAACACAACTTGTAGGAGCTAGGGAATACGCAAAGCCTTTATAACTTCCTGGACTTAAAGAAACAAACCTAGCTTCTCAAAATAAAACAAACAAAATGGTTTAAATGGTTAGATTATGCCTAGATGATTGAGCTACATGATATGTGAAATAAACAAATCTAAGGGTAAAATTTGGGGTACGATAGTTGCTCCTATTTAAATAACTTCACCGGATGATTTGAGTGACGGCGACTCGAGAAATCATGGTGGAGGGATTTAAATATAGATAAACGAAAATTTTGCCCTTAGATGCAGTGATATGCAATGCTATGGATAAAGCGACAATGCTGACGATGCTATGAATCTAAAATGATGCGTATGATGGAAATGATGTAGAATGTAGACGAAACTACGACACAGGGGAAGACGATGCACTGGGGAAACAGTACCGAACTGGAGAAATCTAAAGTGGTTTACCAACAAGTTCAAGCATTACCAGTTGTCACTTTAGGAGGAAATCAAGAAGATATCCTCAATGGAGATGGCACCGACGAGACGGCATCCACTGGGGAAAATATCCAAGAGTAGCTCAACAGGTTCAGGCATGACCAACTGATACTCTAAGCTAAAGGGTAAGCTTCCATGATCAAAATATGATTTAGCTTCTTCTTTAACTAAATGATTCATTTAGAAAGGGTTAATAAACTTCTTCAGGTTTCAAGGTCTGCTGCTCCATGAAACGATCCAGTTTCTTCTTTTACTAAAGGGTAAAATAAACCTCCCCCATACTTCAAGGTCTGTATTACATGAACGGGTCTCAGCTTCTTCTTTTACTTGAAAAGGGTAAAAATTGTCCACAGCGGGACGCCCAAGAATGAGTACAGCGACTCAACATCTTAAGGTTCAGGAAATGATGTGCCCACGGCGGGACGCTCAAGAATGAGTACGGTGACTCAACGTCTTAAGGTTTAAGAAATGATAAAATGTCCACGGCGGGATGCCCAAGGATGAGTACGGCGACTCAACGTCTTATGGTTCAGGAGAATGACATGTCCACAGCGGGACGCCTAAGAATGAGTACGGCGACTCAACGTCTTAAGGTTTAGGAAAAGATACGCCCACGGCGGGACGCCCAAGAATGAGTACGGCGACTCAACATCTTAAGATTTAAGGTAATAAAATGTCCACGGCGGGACGCCCAAGAATGAGTACGGCGACTCAACGTCTTAAGGCGGCGGTCACTTGTTGCTAGTCATAATAAAGATATGGATAAACTTCTCAGGTGAGAACTGTTGCATGGTTGATGTAGTGATATGTAGGGGTAAGCTTCTTAGGCGAGCACTGCCGCATATATGTGAAGGTTGTAAAAGGCTCTTCTTGATATATAGTGCAAAATAACTGCACGTCCAGGTAGGTTCGGCGACTGAAAGAGACCGAAGTTCAATCTAGGATCGAGCTAGAAAAAAACTGTCGAACAAGACTCCATTGAGGGATTTAACTCAAATGGGAACTATCTATTCCTGGCGCGGAAAAGATAACTAAAATAACCATCATCCACGAGGGTTGAACTCCGTGGGGAGACTGAAAATGGTAGGTATTTTATGCTTAAGGTTGACGACTCTGTTTTGAGAGAACGGACAAACCCAGTTACTTGGTGATAACCACAGCTAGAGTAACGACAAAAGACAGCAAGGATAGCAAACATGCAGATGCTAAAGCGTATGTCAATGTGTATGAAAATGCAAGAATGCAATGAGTATGCGAAATGCTTATGCTTATGCTCATGCACATGCTAACAAAACAGACGAACGGAGGAGGAAACAGGAGATGAAATAAACATCTCGACAAGATATCCCATAACCTCTGCAAAATTACGTCTATCAAGGGATATGAAAGTTGATGGCGGAACTAAATCTTGCTTCAAAGCTCCAAATTCTCTGGGGAGAACAAAATTCCACTTGGGGACAAGATAACATGACTTCACTGGAGGGTTGCCATCATGGATCTAAATTTCTGATCAAAGAAGACTTGTTCACTGGGAGAGTCATCTTAGGAGTAAAGGCTTCCGGGGATAAAATAAATATTTGCTTCGTCGGGGAAGTGTGGGGCTAGGAAGCTTCATGGAGAAAGTAACAGCTTCCTGGAGAAGTGCATCAGCTTCCCTGGGGAATGTATCTCAACTTCTTGGGGACTGCTCCGAGCCAATGGTTTAAAAGTGCTTCTGCAACAACGAGACTTACCGGGGAAAGGAAGATATCCTTCAGATATTTCCGCAAGTCAAAGCAACTTTATCTGTTCCAAAGCGTTTTCAAAAACAGTTTTAAGTTTAGAAAACTCTTCACTTTCAGAATTATTATCAACAAATAGCGATTTGCATAACAAAAAAATGAGACAGGGATAGTATAATGGACAAAAATTGAATTGTAAAAGGTTTTAATTTATTAAACAATGATATCTTGCTAAGGGTAAAGCTCCATGGAAAATTACAATTGAAACTGGCAAGTAGGGAAAGGCTACATTGAATCCAACGACCTCTACTGACCCTAATAACTGAGACTACCCAAAATCCTGCTTCTGACAAGAGCGATTGGATTGGAATTTATATTCTGTAAAATGTTCTTTGATGCTTGGCGTCATCTAATGCAGTGAAATGCCTTTGTCCCTAACTTTTGCCTGGACCGCCCTTTCGGGTTTTAAATCCACCGGGACGCTCATTTTTGCCTAAGCCGCCCTTTCAGGTTTTCAGCTTAGCGAGCTATGTAATTTTTGTACTTTTATCCCTTATTTTTGCCTGGGTCTCCTTCCTAGGTTATGTTCCACCGGGATACCCATTGTTGCCTAAGTCGCCTTTTCAGGTTTTAGACTTAGCGGGTTATTTTAGGCATAATATTTTCTAGCTGCATCAGAGTTCACGGGATGTGCGAGCTCTTCACCATCCATGGTTGTAAGAATTAATGATCCTCCGGAGAAGATTGTCTTCACAACAAATGGGCCTTCGTAGTTGGGCATCCGCTTCCCACGCACGTCTTTGTGAACTGGCAATATTTTCTTGAGTACGAGCTCTCCCTGACGAAATTCACGGATTCGGACTTTCTTGTCAAAGGCTCTCTTCATCTGTTTCTGATATAACTGACCATGGCACATAGCTGTCATGCGTTTCTCGTCGATGAGATTCAGCTGGTCAAATCTGTCTTGAATCCATTCGGCTTCATCAAGCTTGGTTTCCCTCAATACCCGTAAGGAAGGTAACTCAACTTCGATGGGGAGGACGGCGTCCATTCCATACACCAATGAGAAAGGGGTTGCCCCTGTTGAAGTTCTCACTGAAGTTCTGTATCCATGCAGAGCAAATGGTAACATTTCATGCCAATCTTTGTAAGTCTTGACCATTTTTTGCAGGATTTTCTTGATGTTCTTGTTCGCAGCGTCAACAGCTCCATTCATCTTAGGACGGTAAGGAGAATAATTGTGATGTGCCATCTTGAAGCCTTCGCACAATTCCTTCATGATTTTATTGTTAAAATTGGTACCGTTGTCTGTTATGATCCGACATGGAATTCCATAACGGCAGATAATCTCTTTTCTGATGAAGCGGGCAACCACTTGCTTGGTCACGTTGGTGTAGCAAGCAGCCTCTACCCATTTGGTGAAGTAGTCGATAGCGACTAGAATGAATCGGTGACCGTTGGAAGCTTTCAGCTCAATTTCCCCGATCATGTCAATGCCCCGCATGGAGAAAGGCCACGGTGAAGATAAAACATTCAACGGTGTTGGAGGTACGTGGACCTTATCGGCATAGATTTGGCACTTATGGCATTTCCTGGCATATTGGATGCAATCGGATTCCATGGTTAACCAGTAATATCCAGCTCTCAGAATCTTCTTAGACATAGCATAACCGTTGGCATGGGTTCCAAAAGTTCCTTCATGAATCTCTTGAAGTAACATGTCTGCCTCACGTTTGTCAACACATCTAAGCAAGACCATGTCGTAGTTTCTCTTATATAGTACATCATTGCTGATGAAGAACTTGGATGCTAGCCTTCTCAAAGTCTTCTTCTCGAGGTTTGTAGCATCGACTGGATATTCTTGCTTAAGCAGGTAGTTCTTTATGTCGTAAAACCATGACTTATCATCAGTTTCCTCTTCAACCATCTGACAGTAGGCAGGCTCAGTCTTGCGTTCAATTTGAATGAGAGTGGTGTCATTCACGAATCTGACTTTCCACATTGAGGCTAACATCGCTAGAGCATCGGCAATATGGTTTTCAGATCTCGGAACATGTTTGAAAGTGATCTCATCAAAGTACTCAATCATTTCAACAATGTAGGCTCTGTATGGGATTAACTTCTCACGTCTGGTTTCCCATTCACCTGTAACTTGATAAATAACCAAAGCTGAATCTCCACTCACTTCGAGAAGTTTGATTCTGAGGTCAATAGCTGCTTCAAGGCCAAGAATGCATGCTTCATATTTGGCGATATTGTTCGTACATTCAAAGTCTAACCTTGCTGTAAATGGGGTATAACCACCTTCTGGATTCATCAGAACGACGCCTATGCCATGCCCACTATAATTAGAGGAACCATCAAACATCATCTTCCACCAGAGACCTGGCTCGGGACCTTCATCAGGACCTGGCTCTTTATAATCCTTTACCAACATAATGTCTTCGTCAGGAAAGTCAAACTTGAGAGGCTCATAGTCTTCAACCGGTTGATCTGCAAGATAATCTGACAAGATACTACCTTTGATAGCTTTTTGAGTCACGTACTGGATGTCATGTTCCGATAACAACATGTGCCAGCGGGCAAGTCTTCCAGACTGAGCAGGCTTTTCAAAAATGTACTTTATTGGATCCATTTTCGAGATCAACAAAGTGGTGTGACAAATCATGTATTGCCTGAGACGCCTAGCAGCCCATGTTAATGCACAACACGTCTTCTCCAAAAGTGAGTATCTGCTCTCACAATCAGTAAACTTCTTGCTCAAGTAGTAAATGGCATGTTCTTTTCTTCCAGTTTCATCGTGTTGACCCAATACGCAACCCATAGACTTCTCAAGAACAGTAAGGTACATGAACATTGGTCTTCCAGGAACAGGAGGAATCAAGATAGGAGGTTCTTGCAGATAACCCTTGATCTTCTCAAATGCTTGCTGACAATCAGAATTCCAATCAACAACCTGACCCTTGCAGAGTAATTTAAAGATCGACTCACAGGTAGCGGTCATATTAGAAATGAATCTGGAGATATAGTTTAGTCGTCCAAGAAAGCATCTCACTTGTGTTTCAGTCTGCGGAGTAGGCATGTCCTGAATGGCTCGGACTTTATCGGGATCTACTTCAATTCCTCGTTGGCTGACGATAAAACCGAGTAGTTTTCCAGATCTAACACCAAAGATACACTTAGCAGGATTTAATTTCAACTGGTACTTCTTCAGTCGTTCAAACAGTTTCAGCAAATGATCCAAATGGTCCTCTTCATTTTGGGATTTGGCAATCATATCATCAACATAAACTTCGATCTCTTTATGCATCATGTCATGAAAGAGAGCGACCATAGCTCTTTGATATGTTGCCCATGCGTTCTTCAAGCCGAAGGGTATAACTTTGTAGCAGTAGGTTCCCCAAGGAGTAATGAAAATGGTCTTTTCTCTGTCGGCGGGATCCATCTTGATCTGATTGTAACCGGAGAAACCATCCATGAAAGAGAAAACTGCAAAATTGGTTGCATTATCAACAAGTGTATCAATATGTGGTAGAGGGAAATCGTCTTTTGGGCTTGCCTTGTTCAAATCCCTGTAGTCTACACACACTCTGACTCTACCGTCCTTTTTTAGTACTGGAACAATGTTGGCCACTCAATCAGGATACTTTGCAACTGTAAGGAAACATGCATCAATTTTTTTCTTAACCTCATCTCGAATTTTCAAAGCCATGTCAGGTCTTGTTCTTCGAAGCTTCTGCTTGATAGGTGGACATTCTGGCTTAAGTGGCAGCTTGTGAACTACAATATCAGTGTCTAAACCAGTCATATCTTGATATGACCATGCAAACACATCAGAATATTCTTCTAGAAGCTTGACCAATCTCTGCTTGACCTCGGCCCCAAGTGTTGTACCAATCTTGACCTCTTTCTTGTCTTCATCAGTGCCAAGATTAATCAAATCTACCTGCTCTTTGAATGGTTGAAGCTCAGTGTACTCATACTCAACCAATTTTTCCAGTTCAGCGGGTACTTCAAAATCTTCATCACCCTTATCTTCAACTTGATAAATGGGTGAATCCCAGTCAGGAGCGAAAGCAGGATCGTCGGATTCAACACGGTTTTGGGTATCACTACAATGTTTGGGCTTATTTTATTAAATGCACAAGGAAAATGCACGAGGAGGAAAAATGCTTTTAAATTTATTTTTTGTAGTTTTTGAAAAGGTTTGCCAATTTCATTTTAAAAGTGAAAGCAAAAAAAGTAAGTGAAACAAATGGAATTTTAACAAAATGCATTTATTAATATCATTTTAGAAAGTGAAAAGGCGGCTCTACAAATTATCCAATAGCTTCGGGCGTAGCTATGGAATTTTTGAAAACAGCAGATGAAAATGTTAAATTACTTTGAAATGGGAAAAATCACGGGGATCTCTATAGCTTCCCAGTTGCTCAAAGCTGCATCACTCTTGAATACTAGGTTGCTCAGGCTTTCATCATCATCATCGTTGATAGCATTGACTTGGAAACCTCCGCTGACAAACACTTCTTGGACAGTCTTCGGACGCCCTTTGACAGTTGTAGAAGCTTTATCATGAGTTGGTTTGTAACCCAACCCGTGGCGATTAGTCTTGGTCTTGATGTCCATCACTTCTCCCCAACCTTCAGGAATGCCCCTGTCAATTGTTGATCTGGTGCTCTTGAAAGATGCAAAGGATGGATTACTCTGGCCCACTGTTTCCTCAACTTCCAATAGGACAACATTGGCGATCTCAAGTGCCTGGAAAGAAGTTTCCAAAGCGTCTTCATCAGCCTCAATGTAACGGAAAGAAGATAGGTTGTTGACCATCAGATCCTCTTCACCATGTATGATAACCAGCTTTTGATCTACCACAAACTTCATCTTCTGATGCAGAGTTGAAGTCACTGCCCCAGCAGCATGGATCCAAGGTCTTCCAAGCAGACAACTTTAGTTGGGGTTGATGTCCATTACCTGGAAAGTGATATTGAATACATGTGGTCCAATTAAGATTGGAAGCTCCACTTCTCCGATCACATATCTACGAGAACCATCAAAGGCTTTGACGATCAAGGAAGTAGGCTTCATCACAGTCTTTTTATAAGCCAACTTAGCAAGAAATCTCTTGGGTAGGACATTCAGAGATGAACCGGTATCCACAAGCACCGTTGATAAGTTATCCTCCAAACACTTCACTGATATATGTAAGGCACGGTTGTGATTTTGGCCTTCTCTTGGTAACTCTTCGTTGCTGAAGCTAAGAGTGTTACAGGCAGTAATGTTGGCAATCACACTATCAAATTGTCTTGTGGTGATGTCCTGAGCGACATGAGCTTGAGCCAATAGCTTCTGCAAAGCAGTTCTGTGAGTAGGTGAATTCATCAGTAGAGATAAGATTGAGATCTTGGAAGGAGTCTAGTGAAGCTGATCGATAACTTTGTAGTCGCTCTTTTTGATGATCCTTAGAAACTGAGCATCTTCCTCATTAGTAACTGCTTCCTTATCCTTGTCTTTGGTAGGCACGACAGCAATGGTTTCTTTTGGCGGAGCCTCGTTGAATTGGGGAGTATAGATACGACCACTGCGTGTCATCCTGCTTGCTCCAGCTATATTTGTCACATTTTCAGTATCAGTCTTCAATTCTTCCCTCGGAATAACTTTCCCAGATTCTTTGTCAATCATGGTCACATCGTATTTCCAGGGTACAACTTTAGGATCACTGAAATGAAATGGACTTGGTTTCTGAATAATTATCGGCTTCGACTTATTCACTGTAGGAATAACTGGCTTATTGAACACGGGCTTTGCAGCACTCGACCTTGGCAAATTAAACACCGACACTTTAGTATTTGGCTCTGGCAAGTTGAAGATGGGCTCAATCACAACAACTTCATCCTTCTTCACCTTATTAACCACTTGTAAGAAACCATCGTTGATCAATTTTTGAATATCATTCTGAACCCACAAACAACCCTTGATACTGACATCACAACTTGTACAAACAGTATGAGAAGTAGATACTAAACCGGCTTCGAACAACTTAGAATGGAAAACCCGAAGAAGAGTCTTGATTTGAGCAACATCAAGGATAAAAATTTCATCAGATGAACCATCAATAGCATTAACAGCCCCATGGTTTGTCAGAGGGTTCTTCTTGACATTCGGTTGAGGATCATCAAAAGACAGGATCTTCTTTTCCATTAACTCTCTGACAAGGTGTTTGAGAGCATAACAACCTTCTAGATCGTGACCAGGCGCACCCTCATGAAATAAACAATGAGCGGCGGCGTTGTAATTAGCTAGTAGCGGATTAGGAGGTGGACCCAAAGCTCTGGTAGTAATCAAACCTTGTTGTACTAGTGAGGGGTACAAATCAGTATAAGTCATCGGAATCAGAGGACACTGCTTGTATTGTCTCTTGTTGGGACCATTCTGACGAGGAGCCTGATTCTTTGGTTATTGATAGGCAGAAGCGTTGGGCGCTCGTTGATAGTTGGAAGGAGCTTGTGCAGGCTGATAACCAGGAGGTTGTTGATATACCGGAGGCGGATAAATAGGAGCCGGTTGCATAGGCTGATACGCAGGCATCTGCTGGTTGAATGCGGGAGTAACAACGACCACATAAGGCTATTGAGCATACTGCACAGGATAACCTTGTTGTTGAACATAATAAGGCTGATTTCTTTGCATGCCTGCAGATACAACGTTAGTTTCACCCTCTTTCTTCTTCTGAGAACTGAACGAAGGTTTCTTGGCTTGATCTTTGGAGCTACCAATAGCACTTGACATCTTACCACTTTTCAGACCCAATTCCATTTTTACACCAACAACAACAATGTTAGAAAAATTAGAAGTTACACTACCGACCATTCTCTCATAGAAATCTGGACGCACTGTGTCAACAAACCAATCGGCTAATTCCTTCTCGGTCAGAGGAGGTTCCACTTGTGAAGCAATCTCTCTCCACCTCTGAGCATACTGTTTGAATGATTCTGAATTCTTCTGGGACATACTAAGCAGTTGTCTTTGATCAGGAGCCAGATCCATGTTATACTTGTAGTGTTTAATGAAATCATCAGACAGATCTTGAAAGCATTTGATACGGGACTGATCCAAAGTTAGGTACCATTTTGAGGAAGCACCTTTCAGACTATCCTGGAAACAATGTATCATTAACTTGTCGTTCTCAACGTGAGCTGCCATTTTACGGTAGTACATTATCAAGTGACTTTTTGGACAAGTAGCACCTTCATATAGGTCAAAGCTCGGAGTTTTGAACTTTTGGGGAATAACCAATCCAGATACCAAGCATATATCTCTGGCAGCAGCACCAAATATTTGGTCACCTTCCATCATTCTCAGCCTTTTGTCAATGATTTCGACATTCTCACGCAACTTCTCATGTCACTCATCTTCGTCATCCTTCATGTCAGGGATATCATAAACCGGCTCATTAAAGTAAGGTTGCATACGAGTATGAACAACAGCTGGTGTAAAGGTTGGAATCACTTGAGGAGCTTCAGAAACCAGAGGAATAACTTGAGGAACCGATTGAGTGATAGAAACCACAGGAGGAGGAGGCACAAAACCAAATGTAAGACCATAGGGAGGTACACTCACAGTAGGAACAGGAGGTTGAGGATCCACAACAGTATTAGTGATCTCGAACACAACAGTGGGCTTAGTATCCATCCTTGCGTTAATGACTTGAAGCATTTCCATTATCTGCCCAACACTTCCACGAAGGTCTTCGAGTTCGTTGCTAACACGGTCAAGTTCTTGATTCTATTCCGCCATCTTTTTCCGAGCTCGAGCTCTGGTGTTGTATTGATGCAGAGGACTCAGGGTGACAGAACTGGAAGCGAGAGAACCAAGGATGAGAAACCAGAGGGAAAAATGCAAATGCAAAAACATGATGCAATGCAATGCATTGGTTTCAAGGACTTCAACGGTCGATTGCAAATATTCCGAGGAAATCTTGAAAAAGTTTTAGACTTTGAAATGTAGGAATTTTTTTTTATAATTTGCATAAGGACAGTTGAACTCCTTGAAACCAGGAATGTTATGATGCCGGATGCAATGCACAAACACACAACGCATACAAAGGTCCTAGGTTAGAGGAACATGAGTGGAGTCAAGGTCTACCCATCCCGAATGGTAAGTACTAATGGGCTAATTGTACCTGCAGAACAAGGTTCTAAAGAGGTCCCCAAAGTCATTATCCCATACTTCGGATATTATCAACTTCCCAACTAACTCGGGGATTAATAATATTCTCAAGAGAACTTATTTTGAGTCTAGTATCGCATAGCACTATTTCGGGACTACTCCCTCATAGTCTCGCACTACGTCCTAATAAAGGCCAAAGTGGGGTTAAAGGTAACTACGGTCCTCAATATCATGGACTTCAATCAAAAATAGTAAAAGTTTTCACGACTATACTCGTTCAACCGAACCATTTTTTGAAAGGGTCTCAACTGACCGGTGATTCTCGAGTCAACTTGGCCGGGACTCACTCCCTATAAGCCTCGTTGAATATATCACCTTCCTATAATAATTGCACTCAAGTCTGGCTGTAGGACTTTGTCTCACCACTCAAAGATCATCCTAAAAAGCAATAAAATAAACAGATAAGCAAACAAATATAATAAACAAGTTAGGGAAACCCACAAGATTTTCCCCAGTGAAGTCGCCATTTGCTGTTGCGGTGAAATATTGATATCAAGCTATTGATTAACTTGAATCTTAATTCATTTATAACCGGTATTTGATTTATCCGAAGGAAAGGTTAAAGAAAGGGGAAAACCTATTTTGCATTGTAAACACAACGAGGGGAGAGATCTAAAGTTCGGGGGTTGGTTATGTTTAGGGAAGGTATTAGCATCCTAAACTTCTGTAGTACTCTACAGGAACCTCTTGTTTTAAATGCTATTGTTATAGTTATCTGCTTAAGGGTTATTGCTAAAGGGTTAAGAGAAAGACCTAAAGGGGTTAGTCCTAAGTATACTCGCAAAGACTCGAATCTTGTGCCTACGTATCCTGGGTAGGGGATGGAATCAGAGTATTCATAGTTCCCCTCATAGAGGGAGATGGGGAACTTCTTGATTGTGGTCAAGGTTCCAGGGGGAAATAAACGTTCATAGGGAAGCGCTTATTCTGGAGTATGGCAACTCCTATTTCTACGTTTAAAGCTCGATTTGAAAAGGTAAGGAATAAGTATTCCACGGCGGGGTACTTATATGGAGTGCGGCGACTCCTAATCCTAAGGCTAGGATGAAGGGTTAGATGTCCACGGCAGGACGCATGAGCATGAGTACGGCGACTCGGGTTTTAAAGGTTTGGGAATAGGTAAAGGTGTGATGAGATATGGATGGATTGTTTTGATTTTAGTTGACTTATGAATTGAAGTTAATCATTTTGAGAATTTTATGGCTAAATTGAACCTATGCTTAGAACATAAGTTAGTTTGCGAATTAGCAGATTTATTTTCTTAAGATTTTTATAATGGATTAAGTCCAAGTTAAGTGGGAGATAGCTAGTTTATTTTATTTGTGAAATTAACTTGAGTAAAAGAACAAATGTTGGAGGTTAATCGTTTTTATTCATCTTTGAGAAATTTTATGTCTAAGTCAGTATGTTAAAATTTAACTAAATGAATATGGGAAAAATTAAGTTAATCTTAAGTTGAAAGTTACTTATATATTTTTTTTATAGAAAAAGCGGGTTAATTATAAATTAAATGGATAAACTTGTTTTTGGATAAAATGTTTGTTTGGGTTATTTTTACCTATTATTTTATTTTTTTATTTTTTTATTAAAATTTAAATTTAAATCTAAAAGAAAAAATATTTATCATTTTAAAAAGCTAAATTAATTTATTATTTCTTTTATTAAACCCTTTTTTATAAGTCAGTTTTTTTTTATATTAAATATGTGTTTTTTCCCGATTTTTAATAAATTAGTTAGTAGTTAGTTGGGTTAGTCTTAGTATTTTCCATTAATAATAATTAAAATTACAAAACATATACTGAAAATGAATAAACCAAATAAAAAACTAAAAAAATTAAATAAAACAAAACAGAGTGGGTTGGGCCGGTGGTGATGAACCCACCGGACCCGGATCGGTTCACCCTTCAATCAAGAAAGGGGGAGTTTGAAACCCTAAATCCGAGAAGGGAGAATTCGCGGCACCCTGTCTCTTCCGCCTCCTTCTTCCATTGACAAGCCTGAAAGTAAAACAAACAAAACTCAAATAAATCCGAAAACCAGCGCTCAGAAGTTACCTAAATCGGGTTTTCGGCGACGGAGATGATGGCTTCCGGCGCGGTCGCAGGGTTTCCGACGGTGGATGATGCTTGCGGAGGCTCCTTCGCGTCTGAGTCACGCGGTTGGCGTCTTCGCGGTGACTTTCTGGGCGGATTCGCAACGAAGTAAGCTCTTGTTTTCCTCTTTACAAACTTTCGGGTTTGATTTGGGATTTCTTTCTCTTGTTTGAAAGTTTGTGAACGTTTTTTCCTGTGAATTTTGTGAGTGTTGTTCGTGTTTTTGAACTTTTATGTTTTCTTTCTGAAATTCGCCCCCCTCCCCTTGTAAACACTGTGATGTCTGCTTTTATAATCCTTTTGCAATTAATCTCTTGTTGAATGTAGTCCAATATTGTCTTGGAAAGAAAAAATAAAGTTTCTGTTTTTGAGTTATCATGTCTGAGATTATGTGGAGATTTGATTGAGCCAAGATATTTGTATTGACTGTAAAACTTAAAGACTTTCCATGTTGGGATAAACCTGTTCAGACATGTTTTTGAACTGTCTGATTTTCATTTAAACGGAATTGATGATGTTCTGTTGTCCCTTATCTTCCCTTTTTGATACACACCGCAAGCATTTAGTGTGAATCATGACATTTGAAATATCTGTTCTGTTTGTTGTTTTGGATAGGTTGTCAATACACGTGTTCTTTGAGGTCTGAGTCTGGGAGGAGATTTGGTTTCCATTTGAATTTAGATATGTCCAAAACCTCTTCACTTATTGCATTTGACTTTGTTCTTGATTTCTTATCTTAATTCCTCTGTTTTTGTTGCAGTACTGTAGCTAAGGATGTTGTCTATTGAAGACATGCTTTCAATCTCTTCGAACTGCATAATTTGAACTTCGAACTTGCAGACATTCTCGATGCTGTTACATTGTTGTTATACTTCACAAAACCAAGTTGATTAATTTTATGCAGGAGCTGTAGTGGGATTAAATGGCTGAAGCACAGACAAAGTGCGTCAAGACCGGGGGCTGATTCTGTCAGTAACAGAGGTTCAAACACGTTGTCGCCTTCTAGTCTATGAGGTTGGGCGTTGGTGTTGTGAGCCTCTTATGGCAGTGGTAAGGTTACCAAATAAATTGTACACCCTCTACATTTCTATCAGTTTTAAATCTATGTCATTGTGATAGCTTGATTCTTCCTCAATGGTTTCCACTTGCAGGTGTGTGAATGTTCCTGTCTTGGTTTTGGAGAAGTTTGTTTGAACTGAAACCTCATCCAGGTCGAGAGTTTATTGACTGCAGCTGGACTTAAAAGTCCAAGTAGGTGTTATCACTAGAAAGCCCTGCACTAAAAGATTTGAGGTTCTCTACCTTCTTTAGGCCACAGACTTGAGATTTTGTTACACAGTCACTTAAAAACTGCACCGTCCATATATGTCGCCTCAAGTTTTAACCTGTAGAAATTCAAACTCCTGCAGGTCTGTCTTTCCACATCAGCTCTTGCGTAGTAGATTTGTAGAATTGCTCTTTGCATTTTAATAATGGTGAGCTGTAAGATAAGAGGTTTGGCTTCCTTATGTTTCAACAAATGTTTTAAATGCTAAAACTTGGCTTAAACATGAGTATGTCGACTTGTATATATTTCTCTTGCATCAGGTAGCTCATAGTGACATGCAAGCATGGATGGGACGAGACAGACGGTATTTGGACCAACAACGATTCTACTCAAGAATTGAATAAAGAGGTGAAACACTACCTTGGTTTGGATATTAACTTTGAATAAAATGTGTTGTTTGCTAACTTTCATTTCAAGCTGGTATAGCAAGGGGTTATCTTTAATTATGGACTAGCAACTTCTATTGTGTTCCCTTTTTTTTTTGCAGGAACTTCTGAGGAGCATCAATGGATGGACTTGAACCCCTTTTTGTGATCTTTTGGAGATGTGCAGAGCTGAACTTCAACATATTGCAAACAACGGCATGAGCTGGCATGTCAAGTGAATCCCTTTTTTTATCCTCTTGTAAGTAGCAACAGTGTGTCTTTAGTTGAATCATGTTTCACACGATGCACTAGCTTGAGTGAGATGTTTACTTTTGCAACTCGCAGGTTGGTGGATACAAGAGAAAAGTGATTCTAAGCCTAACTTCTTACGGTTTGAGGCTTCTGTTAGCAACTTCTGCGTCCAGGTTTAGTGGTGGTAAAGCTCTTTTTGTTTCGTTTTGACATGTCGCGTCTGTCTTGGGAATGAAGTATTGTGGCTATCTCTATTCTTGAACATGACTTTAGTTCAGTAGAGCTTGATTTTGATATGCCTGATAAACATCATTGCCGTTTTGATTTTCAATAGGTTCTTGGGTTACTTCGTGAGGGAGCACAGGTTGTATCAATCTGCAGGTTTTCACAGGTGCAGACAATGGTGTATTCAACTAAAAGCCAGTGACTCCAACATAGTTTCTCTTCATGCGTCTCGCAGCAAGAGCATAGCACGCGAGTTTCAAAGAGTCACCTTTTTTTTGGTTGATTCCATAATTTCTTTGTCTAAAGCTTGATTACTGTAAATGTAGGTTCGGGCATTGGTGACGCTTCAACTCATTTGTTGGTGTTTTGGAAAGATTTCACTACGCTTCCTCTTCAAACTTTACTATTGTGAGGTTTGGTTGAAGAATTGTTTGTTGATGTTTTAGTTGAATAAGGTTGGCTTGCGGAAAATCCTACTTTGAAGGTTGTTGCTGTTATACGATGTGGATGTATTTCGTACAAGTTTAAATATGCTGCTATTGTATCATGTATGCTGAGAAACCAACACGTATTATATTTTTTAATGGAAACACCACAACAGGTTCCTTAGTTTTACGGACGTCTGTCTCTTTTGCAGGTAAAACGGTGTTGGGTGCATATTATAATAAATCATGGCCATTGCTCATTATTTTATGCAGAACGTGATTGTGTTCTCTTTTGCAGCCCTTTTAGCTCGGATTTTGGCCGTTACGGTTTACGCGGTTGGCATTTGTGGGGCACACTCATACTGCGTGAGGCGTAAGTGGTATTTGTCATCTCCTATAGGTTTTGAACGCAGCAGCTGGAAACTGACCTACTGTACTATTTTTATATGGCTCTGCATAATTTGCGTTACTACATGATACGGTGGGACCAAATTAGAAGCTGGTTGTGAATGAATAATAAGAACTAGTGCCATGTGAATGGTTGGTCAATAGGCCACTCGGTTTTGCAACTCATGTATATTGTTCCCGTAAATTTGTGATTCAAAACTCGACATCCTTCTCTATTGTGAGGTAAATGGCACGAGTGGGGCTGTTAATATATAACTTGCAAATTTGGGCCTCCACTTCAACTTGTGTTTTAATTGTTCTAATGAAATTATTGTGTAGTAATTTAGGAATTTGTTCTTGAAATTAGAGTATTGTTTATAAATTTGGGCTTGTGGACAACTTTGGAAACTCTTGATTTCTATTTTTCCCTTGTGCCAAATACAACTTGGAGTGAAATTTCAATAGCTTGGGTCAAACCCTTTGGAATACTGGAAGTTAGAGACTTGGTAACAAATCATGAAGTTCATGGATCCATATTGTGAAACGTTGAATGTATTGAAACTTTGGGATTGAACTCACGTATTGAACATTTTAGATCAAACCAACATAATGGTCTTTGAACCTCCATAGTCCATGACTGAAAATTTACTTAATTTTAAAGTTGCTAAAAGAGAACTCTTTCTAAATCCTTGATGATTTATGGTTTGAAAGGTTATTTGAAATCAACTTGACATAAGCTTCGAAAGAAAGACTTGCCATAGTTTTGAAGCAAAATCTTAACTTCACCATTTAGTCTCGAATAAATTTGTAACTTGAAAATGGCCTATAATGATCTTGAACAAACTTTCATTACTTGAATCTCAAGATAACTATGCGCAATAACCCTTCGGCCAAAATTAACATTATTTCAAAAGTCCTTATATATAAAAGCTTGTTATCTCCCATATGTCACTCGTAAAACTCTTAATAGGTTCATGAACATATCTTGATTAGATGAACTCCTAACCACATCCCTTAGACAATCTCATTTGTAGGTCAAACTTGTCGTGAAATTCCATTTGGTTTTCCGAAGATAGGCCTTACTACCAAAGGGGTGGGAAACCTCTGAGAATTCTTGAGGAAAATTTGCTTTGTACTGATTAAGGTGCCATAATGATGACAGTATGGGATTCCACGATGCTTCAGCACAACTTGTAGGAGCTAGGGAATACACAAAGCCTTTATAACTTCCTGGACTTAAAGAAACAAACCTAGCTTCTCAAAATAAAACAAACAAAATGGTTAAAATGGTTAGATTATGCCTGGATGATTGAGCTACATGATATGCGAAATAAACAAATCTAAAGGTAAAATTTGGGGTACGACATTTTCCATGTCTTAAATATTGTTATGATTTATGCATGTTAATCTTTGAACTTTGCCCTGATAAGTAATGTTTTGAATTATGCATGATCCATTTGCGCTTCATATGTGATGTTTGGTCTTGTAAGAACCTTATTTCATAGCCTTTAGATGTTGTAACAACTAATGTTTACCTTTGGTTGTAACCATTTGGTTTAATTATAAACTTTTATGGATGAATACTTGGTTGTAACCTTGTTATTTGTTTTGCTTGATGTTGTCACATGCTTGCTTTACTTTCTTGGTTGTTACCATGATTTTATATCTTCATCATATTTGAATGAATGTATATGTGTGCTTAAGCTTTTCTAAATTCCCCCAAGTGACGTAGCTTGTTAGCTCTCATCCTCAAGAGTTGCCTTGTGTTCCTAAATCTAAAGAAAAGCCTCTCTATTAACTCAATGTCATAGATAGCTCATTTTATTCCCATCTCCATTTGACCTTGTTAGAGTCATTAGGTCTTTTAGCTTAGCCTTAAGTTAGAACCCACTACCTTTTGACTTTGTCAAGTCAAGCCCTTTAGCATACCTTGTTAGGAATCCTATAACTTATAGCTTAGGTCTAGAGTTTTTTTTAACTCTATGTGTGTACCATAGTTATGGGTACTCACTTTTCCCCTTTTGACTTTTGTTAAAGTCAAACCCCCAGTTAGTCTTTCAACTTAGACTTAGAGAGTTTGTTAACTCTATATAAGTATCATTATTATGGATGCTTATTCCCCTTGAACCTTGGCCATAGTCAAGAGTTCTCTCCCTAGTTAGGAGAACTACGGTTACTCTGATTCCATCCTTGTTAGGATACCTAGGCACGAGATGCGACGTCTTGGCGAGCATACTTAGTGTATATACCCATAGGTATTTACCTTAGCACATAACCATTAGCAGACAAACATTAACATAAACACAACCATTGAACAAGAGGCTCTAGTAGAATACTACCTATACTTAGGGTGCTAATACCTTCCCTTAGTATAACCAACCCCAAACCCCCTGATCTCTTAGCTTCGTTGTTACGTAGCACACTTAGGGTTTTCTTCGATCTTTACGCTTTCCTTTGGATAAAATCAAAGCTCGGTGGTGAATATTTAAAGATTTGTGGTTTAAGTTAATTAATAGATTGATATCCGATTCTCACCGCAACATAAATGGCGACTTCACTAGGGACCCTTTAGAGGGTTAAGCCCACCTTGTTTGCAGTTGTGTTTTGTTCATATTTGTTCGCTTTATACATGTATGTTTGTGAATATTTGTATATTATACATGTTATAATGCATATGTGCACTGGGTTGCTACCATGATATGTGAGATAAGTCATAGCCCGGACTTTAGTGTATACCTATGATAGGATTGTGGTATGATTAATAGTTGACGATTGAAAGTAGTTCTAACATGTTTGACATATGACGTAACCATGCTCAGTTGAGGTCCCTTTGGGATTAATGATGGCGTATGAGTAGCCGTACGTTCATTACTTTTTCTGACCTAGGAGTTCGTTAAACTAAGGACCTTTAAGCTACCCACTTGTCCCACTTGGCCTTTTTAGGATGTAGTGCGATGACTGTGAAGGAGTAGTCCCGAATGGTTGATACGCGATACTACACTCAGACGAGTTTATCTTGAGAATATTTTTGACTCACATGAGTAGTCATGTAGGTTGATAATATCCGAAAGATTTATCGATGACTCTGGGAACTTTTTAGAACCCGTTGTGCAGGTATAAACAACCCTTAGTACATGTCAGTTGGGAAGGGTATACCTTGGCTTCATTCTTCTAACCCAAACCTAGGACTTTTGTTTCTATTCATATGCATTATATATATGACTATGTGAATACTTGTGTATGTGTTGCTTGTGCATCATCTCATCATCCCATCATAAGCATTCATGCAATTGGTTTTGAGAAACTCAATCATTTTCCTTATCGCAAAAACCTTAGGTCATGGATTTTGGAAAAAGAAACACTAGAAAGTAAAACTTTAAGAAACCAAATTTAACTGAGTTAGGTGGCCTTAGTGTCTTGCCTTGAAGACTTCAGAAAGAGATATGGAAGATTATTAGGACTTTTCAAGATCAAGATGCAAGAAGGAGTTCTCAACACTCTTGTGCAATTCTATGACCCCCTATATCACTGTTTCACTTTTCCCGATTATCAACTCGTCCCAACCTTGGAGGAATACTCGTATCTTATTGGTCTGCCAGTATTGGATAAAAAACCGTTCAGTGGTTTGGAGAAGTTCCCTTCACCAAAAGACATTGCAGATGTCATTCACCTAGAAGCTTCCGAAGTTAAAGCCAATCTCACCACTAAGTATGGACTTAGAGGTTTACTTGCTGAATATTTGATAGGGAAAGCTGTATTCTTTACCAAAGAAAATAGCCTAGATACTTTTGAAGTGGTCCTTGCATTACTCATCTATGGTTTGGTTCTCTTCCCCAAAGAAGAAAATTTCATTGACATCAATGTTATCCAGATCTTCATCATTGGTAATCTTGTACCTACTTTACTTGGAGATGCATACCATTCTATTCACTATAGGACTCTAAAAGAAGATGGGACTATCCTATGTTGTGCTCCTTTGTTGTATAGATGGCTTGTTGCACATTTTCTAAGAACAAATCTTTTCAAAGAAAATCCAAATGGACTAAGGTGGTCTCAAAGGCTCATGGCTTTGACTCAAACTGATGTACATTGATATGATCCCACTTATGACAAAGGAGCGATCATCGACAGTTATGGTTCATTTCACAACGTACCTCTTCTCAGTGTACGAGGGGGAATCAATTATAATCCTATCCTTGCAAGACGTCAGTTTGGGTTTCCCATGAAGGAAAAGCCTAGCAACATCCTATTGACAGGTTTCTTCTACTCTAACGCAGAAGCTAGTATGGGATTTAGGGATAGCGTTGCAGATGCTTGGAAGACCATCCACAAGAAGACCAAGGCTGATCTAGGGAAAAAGAACTGTATAACACTTGAGCCTTTCACACAATGGGTCCGTTCTAGAGCCCTTGATCTCAAGATGCCTTATCTCCCAGAGAAACCTTTGTAGATGGTTGTCGCTTATTCCTCTATCATTCTTATTGAGCGTATGGAGGAATACCAAGAAATTTTGGCTAGGATGAAACTTGAGCGAGATACTTGGGAAGAAAAGTACCACGTCATTCATTCCGAGTAGATAGATATGAAGAGACAGATGAAAGAGAAGGATGATTTTATTGAGTTGCTCGAAAGGAGGGTTGTCAACAGATATGTTGCACAAGAGAATTAGAGAATGCTTGGAAGGGAATCTTGCCAGCTAGACTTCGTGGAGACCCTAGGGCCCAGTTGTTTCCTCTTATATTTCCAGTCTCTTGTATGGTACTTTAAAGTTGTAACTTTTTCCAATATTAATGAATTAAGGGTTTTGTGCCAAAAATGTTCCTTTTTCAAATCAATCTTCTGAGTTTCTTAAAACTAATTTCATTGCATCTCATTGCTTTGTTAACATTCGAGGAGCCTAATCTCTTTTTTGCAGACATTGTAATGGACTCAAGAAAGAAAATAACTCCAAGATGCACATTCAGAAGCCCAAGGTTGGAAAATCTGAGAATATTAGGAGGCCTAGTGGAAGATCCCTTGTCATTTAGAAACAAGTATGGAAACCTTCTGCCTATATTTGAGCTCCAAGTAGATGAGGAGATGTTAATGGTGCTCGTTCAGTTTTACGACCCCATTTAGCATTGCTTCATGTTTCCAGACTATCAGCTGCTACCAACGTTGGGAGAGTATTCTTCTTTGATGGGATTATGTGTCACTCTTCAACCATTCTTTGGAAGAGAGAGAAGACCAAATATGAGAGTCTTGGCTGAAGCCTTAAACCTAGAGCCATCTGACCTTCAGACTCATTTGGATGTCAAAGATAGATTTTCTGGTTTGCGAGTAAGAACCTTGATGGAAAGAGCTAAAGCTCATGCTGATAAGCAAGACATAGAAATCTTTGAGGCTATCTTGGCTTTATTGATTTATGGGTTCCTTCTATTCCCAAGTGCTGATGAGTTGATAGACCTAAACTCTATCAACTTGTTTCTAATCAGGAACCCTGTTCCCACCCTGCTAGCTGATGCATACTTCTCTATTCATCTGAAGAACTCCCATGGAGGAGACTAGATTACTTGTTGTACTGCTCTCCTTCACAAGTAGTTTATTTTGCACTTGCCAATGACGACCTCTCTATGGAATCTGAAGGACAGTATTGCATGGACAAAACAACTTCTATCGCTTAAACACTACGACATCTGTTGGTACGATCCCATGTATGAGGGGATTACCATGATTCACAGTTGTGGCGACTTCCCTAATATGCCTCTTCTTGGCACAAAAGGATGCATCAGTTACAATCCCATCCTAGCTCGCCATCATCTAGGATATCCTGTAGAAGAAAAACCTGATCCGGTCCTTTTGGAGAGATCTTTTCTTGAAGAAAGGAGAAACCCAGATCTCAAAGTACAGACTGCGTACGCTTGGCGTCACCTCAATACACAAGGTGTGACTACTCTAGGGCATCTAGAATGTACTGTTTCAGAATTGTATATTCTTTGGTCTAAAGAGATAGCTTTAAAGATGTTATACACTCGCTTTGAGTCCACTCTAACGAATCCAAAAAACTTTTATCTGTGGAGAAATTAAAGGATTCTTTAGTCAAAGCTGAAAAGGAGAAGAAGAAATGGGAGGATAAACACTTCATGGTTGTTCAAGAGAATGAAGAACTTTGGAAGTTGCTCCGCCAGAACTAGAAGGAAGAATTTGCAAGGAAGATGAAGCTTCAAGAAGAGGAAGGGTCTTCTAGTCAGAAAGACTAGGCCTCTCAGTTTCAGTTTTCTCTTGTAACTTATGTCCGCACTTTGGCTTTTGATGTGTAATTTCTTTTCCTGTAAAACTTTCATTCATTAATGAAAAAGTTACTCTGCTTCGCTTTTTCTCCATTATTAATGTTTGTAAACATAATTTGGATTTCCTTGAATGTTAGCTTTGCATTTGCATTTGCATTGCATACGCATTTCCTGTCCTGTGGCTTATTTGTGTTGTTTTACCTCCAGTCTGTCACACTGAGTCCTTCGTATCCTTACAACACAAGAGCTCAAGCCCGAAGGAGAATGGATGAGCAAGATCAAGAGTTTGACAGAGTCAACAATGAGTTGGATGACATATGAGGCAACATGGGCCAAATGATGGAGATGTTGCAAGCAATCCGTGCAAAGATAAACACTCAACAGACCGTGGTTTTCGAGATCAATGCCACAATGATAGAGTTGACACTAGTTGTAACTGTTACCACCAATAATCCACCCTTTGGACCACCATTTAACTTTGTACCACCGTCAGTCACTGTGAAGACTACTCAGTAGATTGTTCCTCTGAATAGTGATTTTCCTCATACTATCCCTACTTACACTCCACCTCATATGCAAACACAAGCACATCCATAATTCCACAACCAACATCAGGTTTTCGATATCTCTGACCAGTCAGAAGAATGAGATGAACGCCGTGAGAAAATGAGGGAAATTTCGAAATTATGGCGAGAAAAATCAGGGCTATGGAAGGTAATAGCGTATTTGGGGCTGATGCGAGAGACAGGTGCTTGGTTTCTGGATTAGTGATTCCTCCAAAATTCAAAATCCCGATTTTCGACAAATATGAGGGGCTACTTTCCCCAGGACCCACTTGATCATGTACTATAGGAAGATGACGACCTATGTGGAAAATGATAAGTTAATGATCCATTGTTTTCAAGACGGTCTTAAGGGAGCTTCAGCTAAGTGGTACTTGAGTTTGGACCAATCAAGAATTCATAATTTTTAGGACTTGTCTGATGCTTTCATCAAGCATTACAAATACAACATGGATTTGGCACCGGACTGGAGACAATTGTTAAGCATGGCCTAGAAAAGTTATGAATCCTTCAAAGAGTATGCCCAACGTTGGAGGGAAACTGCCTCCCAAGTGGAGCCCCCTCTGATTGAAAAAGAACTAGCAGATTAGTTTGTGGACAGATTAAGGCCGAAATTCAACGAGAGGATGATTAGCAGTGTGAGCGCTAACTTCTCTGACATTGTGATTGTGGGAGTAAAAGTGGAGTTGGGATTGAAAAATGGATAAATGACAAGTATCGATGGAAGTTCAAGTGGAAGTACCACTAAGAATTCCTTTGGAAATGTCCATAAGAAGAAGGAAGGCAAGACCAATGCCATTTCTGCAGAAAGAAGAAGTCAGGTTAGAAAACCTCAACGTCAGCAACAATTTCGACAACAACCATCATACCCTATGCAATACACTCAACAACCCTATGTAGCAGCCATAACACCCATCTTTCACAATCAAGCTCTAGTTTTTCAGCCAAATCAACTGACACCCGCATATCAGCATGGTTACCAGCAGGCGCCCACCACCTCCGCCTGTCAACAACAACAACCTATGGATCTGATCCCTAGACAAAATGTACAAAATAGATGACCAGGGGGAAGGCCTCCTATCCCACCAATTCCAATGAGCTACACTGAATTATACCAATACATGGTACAACAAGGTCTAATTACCACTACAAAGATGGGACTGCCACCAGATCCTCTCCCACCATTCTATAATCCCAATGCCCGATGTGCGTTTCATGAAGGGGGAGTTGGACATAATCTAGAAGGATGCTTTGCTCTAAAGCATGTTGTTCAAAAACTAATGGAGAAAAAGATTATGTCCTTTGGGGATTGCCGACCTAATGTAAAAAACAACCCATTACTTAACCATGGGAGAGTCAATGCAATAAAAGACGTGCATGAAATAGTAATTTCTGATGTGACAACAATCAAAACTCCACTACAGGCTCTCCGCAGAAGATTAGTCGAAGCCAGTATGATTGATAGTACCCACTCAAAATGCGAAGAATGTGTTGAGAATTCTAAGTGTTGTACTTTAATCAAAGAAGACATCCAGAGGTTGATGAATGAAGGTCTTTTACAAGTCTGTAGTGAAATGAAGAAACAGGAGGTATCAGTGATTGAACCTATTTTCAACATGCCAGAGGGGACTAAAAAGGTGCCCATATTCAATCTTCCGAATATTAGCTCAACAGATTCAACACTCAAACCAGAGTTCAATGTTGAAAAACCCACAAAATCAGCGGCTAGCCAGCCAAAGCCAGTCAACACTCAAAAAACCAGACCGTAATTTTTCAAGAATACCAAGGCAGTACCTTGAAGATATGATGACACGTGGAGGAATCAGAGATCAGGGAAAGAGGTGCGGAATGAAGGGACGAAAAGTAAACACAAAGATGTCTCTAACATTGCCGACACGAGCAAAATGACCCAAAACGGTTGAATCTACCAACCTAAGGTAATTGTGGTCCCTCTCAAAGAAACCATTCCTATGGAACCTGCAAAAAGCAAAGAAGTACCAAATGAAGAAAATGAAGAGTTTTTAAGGATCATCAAAAGAAGTGACTATAAAATCATAGATTAGCTACATCAGACTCCTTCAAAAATTTCGATCATGTCTCTCCTTTTGAGTTCTCCTGCCCACAGGTCTGCATTACAAAACTTTCTAGCACATGCCCATGTAACCAAGGACATAACAGTTGGTCAATTTGATTCAGTGATTTCCAATATTACTGCATGTAATACCTTGATGAATTACCTGCCAAAGGTCGTAAGCACAACCGTGCTTTGCACGTATCAGTAAAGTACCAAGAGGACACTCTAGCAAGGGTCTTGGTGGACACTGGTTCCTCTATGAATATATTACCAAAAAGGACGCTCGCTAAATTGGCATATAAGGGGACTGACATGAGACATACCTCTTGATTGTCAAGACTTTTGACGGATCCAGAAGAATGATAATAGGAGAAGTGGATTTACCTGTTATGGTTAGATCTAATGTATTTGACATTACCTTCCAGGTGATGGATATCAGTCTAGCATACACTCTTCACCAAAAGATGAAATTCGTAGTGGATGAAAAATTGGTGGTCGTCCATGGGGAAGAGGGTCTAATGGTAAGCAATTTATCATCATTCAGGTACATTAAAGCTGATGAAGACGCTTCGGAAACTTCTTTCAAAGCCTTAGAAATAGCTAATGCCGTATTGATCGAAGAAGATGTGGTTGAGAGTAGTCTATCCTTTGCATCTGTTCAAAGCATAAAATCTACATTGAAGAATGGCACTCCTACAGGACGGGGGGAGGTCATTGAAGTGAAATCCAGAGTGAAGACGAATCGCCAAGGGTTGGGTTATAAACCAACTCATGACAAGACTCGAGAGTTTGACAAAAGACGACTGAAGACCATCAATGAGGTGTTTATCAGTGGAGGTATCCAAATCAACACTGTTGAGGAGGATTTTGAGGAAGACTATAATGATCAGTTGGTATATCATGATGAGGTCGCTCTAAACAATTGGGAGGCTGTTGAAATTCCTGTCATCTTTCCTATGACGAAGTAATTTGCTTGTTTTGTTTTGTAGTTTCCTTTAAAAAGTTTTCCATAACCATGCCCGAGGTTATCGAATTATTTTGTATGGGCCACATGCTTATAAATTATCATAATAAATGCAGATGTTTTGTTAAAATCCTCATTTTTTTGTTTACTGTTTTTTGCTTTTAATTTTTTTATAAAGAAAATGACATTTCTTCTTAAAACTAGCAAGAATATGTTCCTTTTGTTCTGTGCATGTATCTTTGTATGTTTTACTAAATCAAGCCATTCCAAACATGCAGAGAAATTCCAAAACCCGTTGAATCTAATGGCTATGTTTTCCCTTCTGACTTCGATTCACCCATATACCAAGCCGAAGATGAGGATGGTGCAGATTTTGAGATTCCGGATGAGTTGGCAAAAATGTCTGAGTACGAGTACATGGACCTTCAACCTCACCAAGAGCAGGTAGATGTCATTAATCTTGGCCCTGATGAAAATAGAAGAGAAGTCAAGATTGGGGCAACACTTGAGGTAGAAATCAAGCAGAGACTCGTGAAGCTTTTAAAAGAGTATGTTGATGTGTTCGCTTGGTCATAACAAGATATATCAGGTTTGGATACGTCCATAGTTTTTCACAAGTTACCTCTTCAACCTGAGTGTCTGCATGCCAAACAGAAGCTCAGAAGGACCCGACCCGACATGGCCCTTAAGATCAAAGATGAGTCAAAAAGCAGATAGATGCGGGCTTCTTAGTAGTATCTAAATATCCAGAATGGGTAGCCAACATTATGCCCATGCCAAAGAAGGATGGGAAAGTCAGAATGTGCGTATACTACAGGGATCTGAACAAAGATAGTCCTAAGGACGACTTCCCTCAGCCACATATCGATACCTTAATGGATAACACTACTAGATTTGTTGTCTTCTCTTAAAGTTGTTATGAAAGGATCAAACAGTTGTTTGGAATGAAGACTGTCAACAAGCCTTCGACAAGATCAAAGCTTATCTCCAAAAGCCTCCCATATTGATTCCTCATGTACTAGGAAAACCTCTCTTCATGTACATGACAGTGTGTTGCACCCCAAAATTTGCCTAACCTTTTTTGTACTTAGCTTGTGTCTCATTGCATTCATTCTAGCATTATCATCTGCATTGCATTGACATGTGTGTAGGAGATCAATAGGTATGACTACCAATCAAGGGCTACACAAGGCTATGAAGCTAGCTAAGAGTTTTATTCAAGTATTCAAGGGTTGATATCCTCATTAATGAAATTAAAGATCCTTAGAGAAGTGGTTGAAGCCAAGTGTGTATGTCTCCTAACTTGAAGGTTGTGGGAAGTCATCAAATGATTCTGAATCCATAAAGTTGGACTTGAAGCCTTGAAAGAGCTCATGAGAGGTATTGAAAGTCATTTTGAAGCCTAGACAGGTCATTATGTGAAGGATAAGAAGCAACTACCAAGATTGGTGCAACTAGGGTTTCATCTGGTAAACCCTAGGTCAACAATTGATTTGAAGAAGGTTGAGACCTAAGTACAAGGCCATGTGATCATGGAGTGATGTATTAAGATGCCCAAGGGATTATTTCAAGGTCAATTCATCATGAATCAAGAGTGTGAGGAGTTGCTAGGCTAGGGTTGCTATGCTTGACAGTGTAAAATCCCCTGGTTTGGTGCCTAACTTCAAGACTACATAACTCAAGATGTGATTTTCATATCACCTTGATCCCAACATGATTGTTGTAGAGAATGATCATAGCTTTAATTTGAGTACTAGAAGTCCTTGATAGGGTTTATGGAACTCAAGTTATGAGTCAGACAAGTTACAGGTCATCAGATGAATGTGAATTTGGAGCTTGAAAGTCAACCAACTTGCATGACAAGTTTTCCCTAGAAGGGAGTTGCACATGAACTTTTGGCCAACATGAATGTTGTTCCTTATCTTCTTAGCTTTCTAGAAAGTACTAGAAGTCCATGATTGGATTTGTAGAACTCAAGTTATGAGCTTTACAAGACAAGGGTACTTTGGGAATTTGAGATTATAGGCCATTTTTTATTATGGGTCAATTTCACCAACTTAGACACCTCAAATGGACTTTTGATCAACTTGAAAGTTGTTTAAAATGGTGTTATTTGTCCAACCATGACACAATAATTCATTGCTATGGATTAAATTGAGAAGTGAATGAAGAAATTTTCATGGAGGATAATTAAAAGGCATTAAAAGAGAAAATCCTAAAACAATTCATTTTGGTGCAAAACATTACAAGTTTGTGCATTTTTTGAAGGTAAATAACATTTGGAGCACTTTGGAATTTTCACATTTCCAAGTTAAAGTTGGTTTCATGGCAAAATTCCAAGTTTCTTAAGAATGAAGTAACATGATCAATCCACACCATTGATTGGATTCAAGGAACAAATCCTGACCCTTCATCCTCACCAATACACCAGCAATGAATTTGAGTTAGATTGAACCAGAAACAGAGAGGAAATCATGCTCTATCATGAAGGAATTTTGAAGGAAAATTGGAAAAGTGAAATTGGATTTGCAAGCAAGTTGGGCCCCCATTCTCAGCCCAGAACAGTTCTATATATTCCCATGATTGAGTTCAGAGCAGGTTTTGGTGATGGAATGAGCTTGGAAAGGTAAGAAACAGTTGCAAAAGTTAGTTACAAGTGAAAATCGAATTTCACCATTGAAGGTATTTCTGAAGAAATTGAGAGTTGAGAAAGCTTCTACCATCATCAAGGATTGATTCTGCACGGTTTTGGATAAAGATTAGAGGATGTAGCATCTTGTGTTGAAGCTCAAACCAGGTTTTCTTCTTTTCATAATTATACTCTATTGGTGATGAATTAGTGTAAATATTGCATGTGGTTAGATAGAATTTGAACCATAGATGGATTTAGGTTTGGTTTGGAAGCCATTCGTGTGGTTTCTTGATGATGGATGAAATCTTTAAGGATTCGGTTTAGGCTTAATCTTGATTGATATCACGTTTTAGATAGGGATTCTTGATCAGTGATAAGTGTAGAAGAGATATGTATGCTCTTTATGGAGTTTAGTGCTGATTTGCCAAAGTGCGTATTTTCTGTTCATGTGCGTATCTGGTTATTCCTTGAGAAAATGGAAAAAAGAAATAGATCATGATGATCCTCATGAGGAGACGAGTGGATCTAGATAATTTGATGAAGTTTGGTGTTCTCTGATGATTTGGCGACCATGAACTCGCCGGAGAAGACGACCGGAGTCTTCTCCGGCCGCCCTGAGTTTCCCCCCTTTCCATTTGCAGTTCAAACGAAGAAGATGATGGTTGCACCATTGGATGAGTTTGAACCAGTGGACTTAGTATTAGGATCTAACGCATGTGGTTCAATTATGAGGATTGTTGACCTTGACTGCTGATGTGGCAAGCTGTAAGACATTGGATTGTTATACTTTTGGTATGGACGTTCAAGATTAGGACGTAGGGTGAACCATAGTCAATCATCCGCACATGATTAGTTAATGAAACGAATCGTTTCATTAAAGTGCTTCTGAGCTATGTGGCGCTCGCTTTTCCCTTGGATGCGTGGACTGGTTATTAGATCTGATGGTCACGTTTTATTCTCAACTTTTTTAATTCTTTTATTTCTTTCAATTCATTTTTGATTTTCTTTTAATGCTTTTATCATTTTTAATTCATTAAAAATAGAAATAATTGTCAGAAAAATAAGGAAAACATCATGATTGATCTTTGGCTTGTCCCTGATTTTTGTATGCATTTTGTTTGATTTTTTGATAAAATTTCCATTTATTGTCTATTTTTCCATTTTTATTAGTTGATTAAAAATGTAAAAATCATGGATTTTCTTTCTGATTTTTGTGCTATCTCTTGGATTTGAATTTAGTGCTGATTTTTTGCATGTATTATCTAGATATCTTGATAGTATTGTAGGATTTTTCTTGCATTTTTCAGATGATTCTAAGTATGGGTTTGAGATAGGTTTTATAACTTTCCCCTTGTGGATTCCTTTGAACACACCTTGAAGTATAAAAATTGTTTAGACCCTTTAGATTTAGGTTTTGACCCTGAGTTTTCTACCATGATGCCTTAACACTCTTAGGAAGCCTTAGGATTTTTCTTATGATTTTTAGGATTGATTTTCATATTTTCCCCACATTTTCCAAGTTGATTATGGTTTAGGTGATCCTAACTAGGCTTACTTCATAAATTAGTCTTTAAAATGAACTTTAACTAATTCTAGGCTTCAATTTCCTTCTTGATAGGATAGAACTTAGGTAGATACCTCTTTAGAACATGGATTAGGCCTTGATAGAGCTTTTGAATCCACTTAGTTTAGGTGATCCTTGTAGCTAGTCATTAGGGTTTCTTAGAAGTTTTTGTGATGTCTTCTTTCCCCTATATGGTTTCTTCCTTGGGCTTTGCCCTATCCTCTTTCTTCAAGTCTTGATGAGGAGCCCTCTTGGGAGAGCCTAATCCTTCCTTTGGTTGGATTCTATGCATTCCTCAAGAGGTTGAGCCCTGAATTGACATTTATCAGTATGGTATATTCCTTTGGTTTATACTATCTTTCTCCTTCAAGTCTTGATGAGGATCCCTCTTGGGAGAGCCTAATCCTTCCCTTGGTTGGATTATGTGCATCCCTCAAGAGGTTGAGCCTTGGATTGACATTCCTGGCATGGTATATTCCCTTGGTTTATACTGTCATCTATCTCCAAGTCCCTTTCTCAGGATCCCTCTTGGGAGAGCCTAATCCTTCCCTTGGTTGGATTCTGTGCATTCCTCAACAGGTTGAGCCTGAGATGGACATTTTGTGTTGATACACTTTAACCGGATACCTTAGATTGACATCTAGGACCAACACCTAGTTTATCTGTCCTATTGACATAGGATCCCTCTTGAGAGAGCCTAATCCTTCCCTTGGTTGGATTCGGTGCATTCCTCAAGAGGTTAAGCCCATGATGGACTCTTGTGTTAACACACATCCAACCTGATGTAGCCTGGGATGACTTCCCTTTTGCTCATCTTGGTTACATTTCTCTTCCCTGTTTGTTTGACATTGCTTTATGCATTAGGATAGTCTCATGTTTAGAGTATAGTAGGCTAGAAGCATGACTACACTGAAAGGTTGAGCTGAGCTCCCTTTGCTTGTTTGCTTTAGAGGTTGAGTGTTCTCCCTCTGCTTGAGTGTTATTTTCCATTTTCTAGCTGATGTGTCTGCATTGAAAGGTTGAGGTGGCCCTCCCTTTGCTTGTCTGTTTTGTTTGTTCTCTTTGCTTGTTTTCTTAGATGTTGAGTCTCTCCCTCTGCTTGTATTGCTGCATTGCATTTGCATCTTTACTGTTTGTTTTTCTGCTTTATCCGCTTTAATGATTTTTGCAGTTTTGTTTTCTGTTTCCCATTGACATGATCCCCTAGGACTCTCACTTCCTTTGATAAGGAAGTGATGATAGAACTTTAGGTTGAAACCTTTGCATGATAACATCTAGGAGTTCCCTGTTTCAAACTCAACCATAGGATGAATTCATGGCATGACAACATTAGGGCTTGACAGTTCGCCCGTAGAGTTCGTTCTCTTCTTATCTCTAAAGTATCAGTAAAATACGTAATAAAGTCAAGTTGGTACAGCGCGTTACGAGTCTTAAGCCACTTGGGAAATGATAATTGAGCGGTCTCCTCTCAATCTTCTAGAGTGTTTGGTATACGTCCTTTGGATGATATGCGACACATTCGTTCCCAAGTCATAGTCTCTAGTGCAGTACGAACTACAGACGTCCATAAAAAACACTTCTTCCGTAAAAGACAAAAAAAAAACATCAAACCTCTTTTTGCCCCGTGGGCCCTTAACTCGAGGAAATGTTTTCAGAAAAAGAGTGTCGTTAACTCTAAGTTCTACCGAAAACGGTAACGCACGAGTCTCCGATGAGCAAGCTGCATACACCAAACTGCTGGTACTGTTTGTTAACCCTACTCGGAAAAACAGATGAATCTAAACCCGTGTTCCGTAGTATCCTGAACTACGTAAGCTCTAATCTCTCACACCTGTTGAGAGTACGTAGGCACAATACTGACGTATTGGCGAGCCACCTTCCCCCATCACCCGTAGTTAGTCAAACTATGTTGACTCTGATTTCTCGTTCTCTGACGAGAATACGTAGGCACGAAGCACGATGCTTTGCCGAGTCAATTTTTCTTTTCTTTTCAGACCAGCCTTGATAGGTAGATAGTTAAACCAACCTGTCAGATAAATACAACAAGCATGGATCCCGTTGAGTACAACAGACGTGAGGGGTGCTAATACCTTCCCCTTGCGTAACCGACTCCCGAACCCAGACATGGTTGCGATGACCTTGTCTTATACCTTTTCGTCAGGTTTTTTCGATTGTTTCCTTTCCCTTTCTGTGGGATAAATAACGAAAGGTGGAGACTCTTCTGTTTTGCCGGCACCTTATTTTTGCAGTAGCGACAGCTGGCGACTCTGCTGGGGATTCAATGTCCCGTATGCGAGTCAATCCTAGCGCTTGCGTGTTTATTTGTTGGGTTTTCATTTATTTATCGCACTTTACTTTCCGCATTTTACTTTCAGTATAATATGATTATTTTTTGTGCTGTTTTGGGAGGGAGATTCTGATGAGCGATAAGCCAGACCCAGGCTTGAGAGAAAATATAGCATTAGAGTGGGTTAGTGGTGGACGTGCTTGCTTTGCTTGCATCCGTTCCCATGTAATCTACACTCAGACGAGGTTCTCTTTGATGACTTCCCATCGGTCCTTTGGACTCGAGGGAATTTTGGATCTGAGGATTGTCGACTTTGGGGATCGATCATTTGTGACTCAGCTAAGTGAGGCCTCTTTAGGGAGTGATGATGCCAAACCAGAAATGGTGAACGTATCATCATTTCGTGAAAGTCTGTGACGCTGGGAAACACATAGGATGCCGAACCTTGTCCGTGATTTAGTCCATACCTGTGAGCAGGGTCGGGTTATTGCAGGAAACCTTGGCCTTCAAACAACCTGGTTTTCTTGACAGTGAATCAGTATTGTTGGTATCAGAGGGTTCTTATCATCAGAGATGTGGTTGTTCTTGATAGAGAAGAGTTTTGGTCCTTCTCAACCAACAACACAGTCATATTGATCTCCTGCTGCATGTTTGCATTGTTTCATTTTGCATTCTCATTTGCATATCATTAACGTGTGTCTGTGTTGCAGGTGCATACTTCTCCCCTGGTTCTAGTGATCTTGATCCCCATGACTTACATGGCATCTCTGAAGAAAACAGTGGCTTACAAGCTACCAACACCTGACATCCGAGAGTTACGCAGTTTGATTTCTCTGGCTGATAAAAAAGTGATGGAGGACTTCAGGAAGAGTTATGGGAGACTTCTGAGTATTGTGTGTAAGCTTTCTACGTACGAGTTGAACGGCCTCTACACTCTTCTGCAGTTTTATGACCCACAACTCAGATGCTTCATTTTTCCAGACTATGTCCTAGCTCCGACCTTGGAAGAGTATTCTGACTTGTTGGGGGTACCTTTGTTGAATCAGATGCCTTATTACCGTGTTGATGGTGAACCTAACTTGGGTAAGTTGGCTACTGCTCTTCATTTAGATGACTCAGAGTTGAAAGGGATGTTGTTCAGAAAGATTGGAGTTTATGGTTTCTCTTTGCCTTTCCTGGTGGAGAAGGCCCAAGGGTTTGCCAAGAAGGGTTGCTAGGTTGTATTCAATGCCATCTTAGCCCTTTGCATTTATGGAATCGTGCTATTCCCAAGTCATCCGGACTTCATAGGTATGGATGCCTGCCACATATTTGCTTCCGGGAATCCGGTGCCCACTCTTCTCGGAGACGTTTATCATTCAGTCCACAGCAAGAATGAAAACAGAAAAGGGAAGAATGTGGTGTGTTGTGCCCCTTTGCTGTATAAGTGGTTTGCCAGCCATCTTCCTAAAACGGGTCCGTTTATTGATTTTGCTGAGACTTCACCTTGGTCTGCACGTTTGATGGGTTTGTCTACTGACAATATCACATGGTTTGATAGAGATCTACTAGGCAAAGAGATTGTGCATAGTTGCTGTGGCTTTCCTAACGTCCCCCTGGTCGGGAGGAACGGGGGTATCAATTACAATCCCTCTTTGCTGGTAAGACAATTTGGATATGCACTAAGAGGTCCTCCTGAAGAGGAAGAGATACAGGAATCTTTGTATCTCACAGGGTTGCTTTAAGGTGACACTTTGGTTAAGGTAGAGAAAGCTTGGAGCAAAATTCATAGAAAAGGAAAAGTTTTGCTAGGAAAAATCAATAACAAAGCCTTTGATCCATATGTGGCCTGGATCCGAGAAAGAGCCGCCAAGTTCTTGATGCCATTTCCTGCAGTGGAAACATTATATCCTCCCGTGGTCAAAGAACCCACCATAGTTGATATTCAGAAGTTCAACCAGGTGCTCCGAGAGAAAGAAGAGCTACGAAAAGCCAACGAAGAGCTCGAGAAAGAGATTGCTCAACTCCGAAGCGAGAAGAGCGAAGCCGTATACACCTGCAAGAAGCAGACAGAATTGATAAACCACTTGGGCGCCAATTTGACCAAGGAGACTGACTCTAGAGAACGTCTCGGATTAGACCTGAAGGTTGTGCACAGTGTGTTGACCACCAAGAAGCAAGACCTGGATAGGATGTATCTAAAGTTATCCAAATATGAGACATTATGGAGCAACACCCTAGCCAAGTACAAAGAGCGAGAGGAGAAGCTGAAGCAACAAATAGCCAAGCTAGAGGTCCAGATTGAGATCAAGGACAAGAAGATAGAGGCCGAAGCATCACTTTAACGAGACGTTCAGTACAGATTGGTTGAAACCAATGCAAACCTGCAAGATTGTCAACTCAGAGCTGATGCTAAGAGGTGTAGGGTGGAAGACCGCGCAGGAGAAGGTATTTGTAGGGACGTTGCCAAGGATCTCCAGGATACCATCAGGCAGAGGGATCTGCTAATCCGGGGTCTGCTCACCCAGCCTGAGCATCCCACTACAAAGAAGTTATTGGAAGATTTATGTGCTTGTAGCCACACTTGACTTCCTTGTATTTATTTTATGCATTGATATGCTGACCACCTCCAGGCTTGTTGGTTGGGATCACACTTGTTGCTTCAGTTGTATTCGATTATAGTTGCACGCTGCCCGCGTGGGTTTTTTCAGTTATATATGAGGATTTCTTTCCATGATTGGATGTCAGACTTTACTTGTCTTAGAAACTAGAATCAGGGGGGATCTCTCCCTAGGCACAGACACACGTTTGCATTTGCATAATCATTTTGCATAGCATGGGCCTCTGGCTTATTTACCTAACCCTCTGTGTTGTTACAGGTTGTTTCAGGATTAATCGCAGGTTGACCCGAGAAATGGAACAGTACAAGCGAAACTGAAGGACGTCCAGTGCCCGCTGAGGCAGGTTATGGGGGACATGCAAGCGTTGCGCTGGAATCAAGATGCGCTCAAAGAGGAGAACAACCAACTGAAGATTCAGGTGGGCCTGATGGCAGAAGTGTTAAGGAACATACTCAGAAGAGAATGTGAGCAAATGCCCGAGGCTGCAATCGGCATACTTGCTCCACAGGTGTCTGAAGAACCTGCACCAAGGCATGATAGGCCTAAAAGATCCTCTGCATAGCTTGAAGCTCAGGATTTTCCCCGTCAGCGACCATGCCCGGTTTCTCAGGATAACCATAGAAGGTATGGTAAAAAGATGAAGCTACTTGACAGAATCTTCGATGAAATCCCGATGGATTATGCTCAGTTGGTGCAACTCTTGCTCTAACTTCAAGTGGTTGAACCTCGAACTTTGGCTCCATTGACTGGACAGCCTCCACCAGGCTATGATGCGGGCGCCTATTGTGAGTTCCACTCTGGAGCACCGGGGCATAACATAGCGAACTGTAGAGCTTTTAAGCATCATGTTCAAGACCCTCTAGACTCGAAAGCTATTGAATTTGTGTCGGGCGGCATGAAGGTATCAGGAATTGATATTCCTATTCCCTCACCTGAAGCTGTAAGAGGTCCGAGGTACATCCTGGAATCATTGGAGTCTGAATCCCCTTGTCCGCAACAGTTGCCGGTTCCTGGGCCAAATCTGAGGATGACAATGCCTGAGCATAAGGGATGCCTCGACCAATACCAGCAGTCTCATATTTCTCAACAGCAAGAACATCGCCAGCGCCATAATCAGAATAGGCCTCGCAACAGCAATTTGAAAAGGCGGAATGCTCCCCTTCATCCAGTGCCTATGACGCCCAGTCAGCTGCTACCGCACCTAATTCAGTATGCTTTGGTGGAGCCCAAGATGCTCAAACCGGTGTCAGAGCCGTACCCTCCCGGGTATGACCTCGATGATAGATGTGGATATCATGGGGGATCCATGGGGCATGCAACTGACGATTGCAAGGCTTTTCAAGCCAAGATACAACTGTTGATGGACCGAAGGTGCATATCCTTTCTAGAAGGAAGGCTGATCGTCCATGTCAATCGTTCATCTGATTGAGTCTGAAGACTTCGAAGGGTCGCTCCCCTGAGCAGCAAATCAATGTGAAAGCCCAGTTCCTAGAAGCTGGCAATCTGCATTTTATCATGGCATTTCTTTACATTTGTAGTTTCTTTCCTGTTAGAATGCAAATTTCGTTTGTAAAGCATGTTGTTTTTCAATTGATATTGATAATGAAATAAATATGCATGTTTTGAACTAATCCATTAGTGTTCACTCTATTGCTTTCCTTTATTTCAAACGCTTGTTTAAGTGGAATCCGGGGAGGATGACGAAATCCAACGATGTGTAAGCTTCCGATGCTATGCTTTTGAATAAAAACCTGTTGATGATGTACATGCATTGTTTCAATCCACAAACACCGGAGATATAAGGAAGATAAATCCTTGTTAACCCCTTTGAGCCGAGTAGTAAGAGTTTCTTTCTGAAGATGGAAAACCCTTAATCTTAACCCGGGGCAGGGTAGGTGTCAGTTAATTTGACCAAGCGTTCAAATTACAAAACGCGTGTTCGTTCAAGGATCAATCACACCGCTATAGGTCGTACCTAAAAAACCATGATGGTTAAACATGGCCGATCAAGAGTGAAACAGTCAAAATCTCTTTAACAAGTCAGACGAACCATTGTCATGCGATTTGTTCAAAAAAAAGAGGAAGAAAAAATCGAAAGAAAAAAGCCCGCTAAGTCGAATCTTGCAAACAAGCGACTTAGGCAAAAATTAGGGTACCCCGCTGGACTTCAAAACTGAAGAAACTCTGAAGAGTTAGTCCAGGCAAAAGTTAGGGGAAAGCGAAAAACGAAAAATGAAAAAGCGAAAAACAAAAAACGAAAAGCGAAAAAGGATTACAAAAGCGAAATCCTCAAACAAGAACGAAATTGTGTGGCTCCGGATGCCAAAAAACGAAAAGAGAGTGATTGTCACTCCAAAAAAAACGTGTGGTTTCCTGAACCGCCACCTAACCTTTGAAAGGTGAACGCTAAGGTCGAATTAGCTTGAACGTAGAATTGGAGAACATCACAGAGAATGGGTGGGTTAAAATGAATTTTGGGCCTGTATCCTTTCTTTCATAAACCGTGAACCTGGCCACATTACAACCTTCAAAAGTCCTAATTGAAATAGGTTTGTTTTGAAAGCATACTTTGGTAAAGATCGCATTGGAACTGACTCCTAGAAAAGATTCCCTTCACAACGTTGTATTCATGTTGACATGTTGATGAATGATTTCATACATTTTATGTCACAAAAGTTTTTCCAGTGAACAGGAATAGGTTTTGAAAAACTGCCATATGCATTGCATTTGATATGTCTTTTATGCATAACAACTTGTTTTACCAGCGAGTAAGCGCTTGACAGCGGAAGGCTTCCACGATGGAAAGATTTGATCAGGACAGAATGCAGAACGCCAGAATATTCCAGTGAACCGGGGCAAGCTATATCAAAGGATCACGACATGGGGGTCAGTGATCCAGAAGTCAGTTAATCCAGGGCAATCAGGTCGAGATTTGATGAATTTCTCACAGCCAAGGATCATCTCCCCACATATCTTCCCATGAGGGGCAAAGTCATGACAACGCTAGGGCAGGCCACCCCGAGAGCGCCGAAGTCATCCTTATCCTGAAGGTGACTAACTTGAAGCACCTTTGTGAGGTTCAAAGGGCTAAAGTCGTCTGTATTAAACCGTTAGAGTACAGAGATCTCAGGTTTCCTTTCGAGAGGATGTTACGAAGATCCCACAGGCTGGGGCAAAAGTTGAAAGCGAAGGAATCGTTCCTCTCCGTATCGGCAGAGTTTGTCAGAAGTTGTTAAAATTCTGGGGCAAGTCATTTCGAGTTCGTTCCATTGCAGGTTTTTCCAAGCAGGATGACTCCTTCTTCCCCAACACGTTCAGTTGTGTTTCCCCATAGAGTCTGAACATGGGGCTGTGAGCATTGATGTGTCTCCCCAAATGGGGATAGATTCTCCTCAACCAGATGCATCCTAGGCAGGATCATCATTTCCCCAACTAAGTCATGCGCAGAGGTGTATACTCATTCCCAGCAGTGGGTCAACATGCATTTTCCTCGTAGAAGACCATCCGTAAGTGTTCATCTCTTGATAGTTCAGACTGAAGTCTCCAACAGAATTGAATACCCCACAGAGTTGTGTCTCCCCAGCATATAGGAGTTATTCCAGCGTCTGGTTGCCTATCCTCAGCCGAGTTTGCAGTCCCCCAAGAGAGGCGAGTCCTTGGAATCTGTTCAAGCCATTATTGGTTTTCCCCAGTAGAGAAAGTTGAATAGTTGTTGCTATACTTCCCCATCGGAGTCCGTTTCTCCAAGAAGAGTCTACCTGCGAAGGTCGTGCAGTTTATTTTTGTGATTGACATTGTTTCCTCAGCAGTTTATGGTTCGTGTACCCAGTGAGCAAGTACAGGTTCTCGTAGAACTTTAACCCCTAAAGAAAGTCGCCTGAGGTTTGTTTCCCCAGGTCAAGTCCAGTTGAGATTGATGTGATTTCTTCTCCTTAGTAGGATGATTCCTTCTCCCCATTAGAATGGTTCTTTCTCCTTGACAGGAGGGCTTCCTTCAGCATTTATTTTGCTGATTCGGATCCGTAGCATTTTGCATGATTGCATAGCATCTACACTAAACGCGTAGCATTTCCACCGTGTGGAGCATTACGCTATTGTGAACATATGCATGTGAAACATGAGCTAGGTCGTTATTGTTCTTGTGTGCAGGTGTTCCTCAACAGAGTTGTTGTTCAGGATGATTCTTGAGTTCCTCAACAGAGTTGTTTGTTCAGGATGATTCTTGAGTTCCTCAGCAGTGTTGTTTGTTCAGGATGATTCTTGAGTTCCTCGGCAGAGTTGTTTGTTCAGGATGGTTCTTGAGTTCCTCAGCAGAGTTGTTTGTTCAGGATGATTCTTGAGTTCCTCAGCAGAGTTGTTTGTTCAGGATGATTCTTGAGTTCCTCAACGGAGTTGTTTGTTTAGGATGATTCTTGAATTCCTCAGCAGAGTTTATTCGTCCAGAATGGTTTCTGAATCCCCAAAGCAGAGTTACTTGATAGTTCTCCAGAAGTCCCCAGCGGAGATGTGTCATCCCCAGCAGGTTTCAAACTGAGAAGTTGAAATTTCCCTTGAGAACTTGATGATTGAAGTTCGGAAGTGGTGTCGAGCTCCCCCTGACTTACTGATGAAGTCCGACTGTAACGTCGAGAAGTTCTCCCAGCTAACGCGGAGTGCCTGACGGCAGAAGATTAAATATCCTTATGGGTTCATGATTGATTAAGGATTCTATTTCCTGACTTACTGATGAAGTCCGACTGTAATGACGAAGCAGTTCCTCTAGCTGACGCAGAGTGCCTGACGGCAAAAGATTAGATATCCTTACGTGTTCATGATTGATTAAGGATTATATTTCATGACTTACTAATGAAGTCTGACAATGATGCCGAGAAGTTCTCCTAGCTGACACGGAGCGCCTAACGACAAAAGATAAGATATCCCTATTGGTTCATGATTGACTATGAACTCTATTTCCGACTCACTGACGAAGTCCGGCTGACGCCCGAGAATTTTGTTGAATGCCCAACGGCATAATTGACCTGATTGTCAAACATCCAGTGACCTGACGAGTCCAGAGGAATCCTGCTGCCGTGCCACAGAATGCCCGACGACATAATCAACGGTCCTTCACCAGTTACCGTGTAACCAGTGATCCCTTATTGACTTACTGACGGAATCCGACAATGATGTTGTCGAATATTCCTAGCGACCTAACGAGTCGATAGGCGACGATAATGAAATTTTCTGCTGTGGCGCAGAATGCCCGACGGCAAAATCAGCCATCCTTCACCAGTTACCGTGTAACCAGTGATCCCTTGATGACTTGAGGACGTAGATGATCATCCTGACAAAGATTTGAGATTTATCCTTCACCAGTTACCGTGTAACCAGTGATCCCTTGATGACTTGAGGAAGATGATCATCTTGACAGAGATTTGAGATTTATCCTTCACCGGTTACCGTGTAACCGGTGATCCCTTGATGACTTAAGGACGTAGATGATCATCCTGACGGAGATTTGAGATTAATCCTTCGCCAGTTATCGTGTAACCAGTGATCCCTTGATGACTTGAGGACGAAGTTCTACAGCAGAATCAGACGATCATCCCGACGGAGATTTGAAGTTAATCACTCACCAGCAAGTTGCCGTGCGACTATCATTTCGGTTTCCGAAGAATTTGTCCCCATCAGAGTTTCGCTTACTTATGCGGTTGGCAAATTTCCGAGTTTATTGGTATTCAACCGTCTTTTACCTTGATCGTTTGAGAGTCGTTTGCTTCTCACCCAATCAGGTCCAAGCCGTTTGAATAGGGGCAGCTGTTGCACCCCAAAATTTGCCTAACCTTTTTTGTACTTAGCTTGTGTTTCATTGCATTCATTCTAGCATTATCATCTGCATTGCATTGACATGTGTGCAGGAGATCAATAGGTATGACTACCAATCAAGGGCTACACAAGGCTATGAAACCAGTTAAGAGTTTTATTCAAGTATTCAAGGGTTGATATCCTCATCAATGAAGTTAAAGATCCTAGGAGAAGTGGTTGAAGCCAAGTGTGTATGTCTCCTAACTTGAAGGTTGTGGGAAGTCATCAGATGATTCTGAATCCATAAAGTTGGACTTGAAGCCTTGAAAGAGCTCATGATAGGTATTGAAAGTCATTTTGAAGCCTAGACAAGTCATTATGTGAAGGATAAGAAGCAACTACCAAGATTGGTGCAACTAGGGTTTCATCTGGTCAGCCCTAGGTCAACAGTTGATTTGAAGAAGGTTGAGACCTAAGTTCAAGGACATGTGATCATGGAGTGATGTATCAAGATGCCCAAGGGATGATTTCAAGGTCAACTCATCATGAATCAAGAGTGTGAGGAGTTGCTAGGCTAGGGTTGCTATGCTTGACAGTGTAAAATCCCCTGGTTTGGTGCCTAACTTCAAGACCACATAACTCAAGATGTGATTTTCATATCACCTTGACCCCAACATGATTGTTTTAGAGCATGATCATAGCTTTAATTTGAGCACTAGAAGTCCTTGATAGGGTTTATAGAACTCAAGTTATGAGTCAGACAAGATACAAGTCATCAGATAAATGTGATTTTGGAGCTTGAAAGTCAACCAATTTGCATGACACTTTTTTCCCTAGAAGGGAGTTTCACATGAACTTTTGGCCAACATGAATGTTGTTCCTTATCTTCTTAGATTTATAGAAAGTACTAGAAGTCCATGATTGGATTTGTAGAACTCAAGTTATGAGCTTTACAAGACAAGGGTACTTTGGGAATTTGAGATTATAGGCCATTTTTTATTATGCGTCAATTTCACCAACTTAGACACCTCAAATGGACTTTTGATCAACTTGAAAGTTGTTCAAAATGGTGTTATTTGTCCAACCATGACCCAAGAATTCATTGATATGGATTAAATTGAGAAGTGAATGAAGAAATTTTCATGGAGGATAATTAAAAGGCATTAAAAGAGAAAATCCTAAAATAATTCATTTTGGTGCAAAACATTACAAGTTTGTGCATTTTTTGAAGGTAAATACCATTTGGAGCACTTTGGAATTTTCACATTTCCAAGTTGAAGTTGGTTTCATGGCAAAATTCCAAGTTTCTTAAGAATGAAGTAACATGATCAATCCACACCATTGATTGGATTCAAGGAACAAATCCTGACCCTTCATCCTCACCAATACACCAACAATGAATTTGAGTTAGATTGAATCTGAAGCAGAGAGGAAATCATGCTCTGTCATGAAGGAATTTTGAAGGAAAATTGGAAAAGTGAAATTGGATTTGCAAGCAAGTTGGGCCCCCATTCTCAGCCCAGAACAGTTCTATATATTCCCATGATTGAGTTCAGAGCAGGTTTTGGTGATGGAATGAGCTTGGAAAGGTAAGAAACAGTTGCAAAAGTTAGTTACAAGTGAAAATCGAATTTCACCATTGAAGGGATTTCTGAAGAAATTGAGAGTTGAGAAAGCTTCTACCATCATCAAGGATTGATTCTGCACGGTTTTGGATAAAGATTGGTGGCTGTAGCATCTTCTGTTGAAGCTCAAACCAGGTTTTCTTCTTTTCATAATTATACTCTATTGGTGATGAATTAGTGTAAATATTGCATGTGGTTAGGTAGAATTTGAACCATAGATGGATTTAGGTTTTGTTTGGAAGCCATTCGTGTGGTTTCTTGATGATAGATGAAATCTTTAAGGATTCAGTTTAGGCTTAATCTTGATTGATATCACGATTTAGTTAGGGATTCTTGATCAGTGATGAGTGTAGAAGAGATCTGTATGCTTTTTGTGGAGTTTGGTGATGATTTGCCAAAGTGCGTATTTTCTGTTCATGTGCGTATCTGGTTATTCCTTGAGAAAATGGAAAAAAGAAATATATCATGATAATCCTCATAAGGAGACGAGCGGATCTGGATAATTTGATGAAGTTTGGTGTTATCTGATGATTTGGCCACCGTGAACTCGCCGGAGAAGACGACAAGAGTCTTCTCCGGCCGCCCTGAGTTTCCCCCCTTTCCATTTGCAGTTCAAATGAAGAAGATGATGGCTGCACCATTGGATGAGTTTGAACCAGTGGACTTAGTATTAGGATCTAACGCATGTGGTTCAATTATGAGGATTGTTGACCTTGACTGCTGATGTGGCAAGCTGTAAGACATTGGATTGTTATACTTTTGGTATGGACGTTCCAGATTAGGACGTAGGGTGAACCATAGTCAATAAGCTGCACGTGATTAGTTAATGAAACGAATCGTCTCATTAAAGTGCTTCTGAGCTACGTGGCGCCCACTTTTCCCTTGGATGCGTGGACTGGTCATTAGATCTGATGGTCACGTTTTATTCTCAGCTTTTTTAATTCTTTTATTTCTTTTAATTCATTTTTGATTTTCTTTTAATGCTTTTATCATTTTTAATTCATTAAAAATAGAAATAATTGTCAGAAAAATAAGGAAAAAATCATGATTGATCTTTGGCTTGTCCCTGAATTTTGTATGCAATTTGTTTGAGTTTTTGATAAAATTTCCATTTATTGTCTATTTTTCCATTTTTATTAGTTGATTAAAAATGTAAAAATGATGGATTTTCTTTCTGATTTTTGTGCTATCTCTTGGATTTGAATTTAGTGCTAGTTTTTTGCATGTGTTATTTAGATATCTTGATAGTACTGTAGGATTTTTCTTGCATTTTTCAGATGATTCTAAGTATGGGTTTGAGATAGGTTTTAGAACTTTCCCGTTGTGGATTCCTTTGAACACACCTTGAAGTATAAAAATTGTTTAGACCCTTTAGATTTAGGTTTTGGCCCTGAGTTTTCTAGCATGATGCCTTAACACTCTTAGGAAGCCTTAGGATTTTTCTTAGGATTTTTAGGATTGATTTTCTTATTTTCCCCACATTTTTCAAGTTGATTATGGTTTAGGTGATCCTAACTAGGCTTACTTCATAGATTAGTCTTTAAAATGAACTTTAACTAATTCTAGGCTTCAATTTCCTTCTTGATAGGATAGAACTTAGGTAGATACCTCTTTAGGACATGGATTAGGCCTTGATAGAGCTTTTGAATCCACTTATTTTAGGTGATTCTTGTAGCTAGTCATTAGGGTTTCTTAGAAGTTTTTGTGATGTCTTCTTTCCCTTATGTGGTTTCTTCCTTGGGCTTTGCCCTATCCTCTTTCTTCAAGTCTTGATGAGGAGCCCTCTTGGGAGATCCTAATCCTTCCTTTGGTTGGATTATATGCATTCCTCAGGAGGTTGAGCCTTGGATTGACATTCATCAGTATGGTATATTCCTTTGGTTTATACTATCTTTCTCCTTCAAGTCTTGATGAAGAGCCCTCTTGGGAGAGCCTAATCCTTCCCTTGGTTGGATTCTGTGCATTCCTCAAGAGGTTGAGCCTTGGATTGACATTCCTGGCATGGTATATTCCCTTGGTTTATACTGTCATCTATCTCCAAGTCCCTTTCTCAGGATCCCTCTTGGGAGAGCCTAATCCTTCCCTTGGTTGGATTCTGTGCATTCCTCAACAGGTTGAGCCTGTGATGGACATTCTGTATTGATACACTTTAACCAGATACCTTAGGTTGACATCTAGGACCAACACCCAGTTCCTCTGTCCTATTGACATAGGATCCCTCTTGGGAGAGCCTAATCCTTCCCTTGGTTGGATTATGTGCATTCCTCAAGAGGTTGAGCCCATGATGGACTCTTGTGTTGACATACATCCAACCTGATGTAGTCTGGGATGACTTCCCTGTTGCTCATCTTGGTTACATTTCTTTTCCCTGTTTGTTTGACATTGCTTGATGCATTAGGATAGTCTCATGTTTAGAGTATTGTAGATTAGGAGCATGACTGCACTGAAAGGTTGAGCTGAGCTCCCTTTGCTTGTTTGCTTTAGAGGTTGAGTGTTCTCCCTCTGCTTGAGTGTTATTTTCCCTTTTCTAGCTGATGTGTCTGCATTGAAAGGTTGAGGTAACCCTCCCTTTGCTTGTCTATTTTGTTTGTTCTCTTTGCTTGTTTGCTTAGAGGTTGAGTCTCTCCCTCTGCTTGTATTGCTGCGTTGCATTTGCATCTTTACTGTTTGTTTTTTTGTTTTATCTGCTTTAATGATTTTTGCAGTTTTATTTTCTGTTTCCCATTGACATGATCCCCTAGGACTCTCCCTTTGATAAGGAAGTGAAGATAAAACTTTAGGTTGAAACCTTTGCATGATAACATCTAGGAGTTCTCTGTTTCAAACTCAACCATAGGATGAATCCATGGCATGACAACATTAGGGCTTGACAGTTCCCCCGTAGAGTTTGTTCTCTTCTTATCTCCAAAACATCAGTAAAATATGTAATAAAGGCAAGTTGGTACAGCACGTTACGAGCCTTAAGCCACTTGGGAAATGATAATTGAGCGGTCTCCTCTCAATCGTCTAGAGTGTTTAGTATACGTCCTTTGGATGATATGCGACGCATTCGTTCCCAAGTCATAGTCTCTAGTGCAGTACGAACTACAGACGTCCATAAAAAACACTTCTTCCGTAAAAGACAAAAAAAACATTAAACCTCTTTTTGCCCTGTGGGCCCTTAACTCGAGGAAACGTTTTTAGAAAAAGAGTGTCATTAACTCTCAGTTCTACCGCAAACGGTAACACACGAATCTCCGATGAGCAAGCTGCATACACCAAACTACTGGAACTGTTTGTTAACCCTACTCGGAAAAATAGATGAATCTAAACCCGTGTTCCGTAGTATCCCGAACTACGTAAGCTCTGATCTCTCACACCTGTTGAGAGTATGTAGGCACAATACTGACGTATTGGCGAGCCACCTTCCCCCATCACCCGTAGTTAGCCGAACAACGTTGACTCTGATTTCTCGTTCTTTGACGAGAATACGTAGGCACGAAGCACGATGCTTTGCCGAGTCAATTTTATTTTCTTTTCAGACCAGCCTTGATAGGTAGATAGTTAATCCAACCTGTCAGATAAACACGACAAGTGTGGATCCCGTTGAGTACAACGGACGTGAGGTGTGCTAATACCTTCCCCTTGTGTAACCGACTCCCGAACCCAGACATGGTTGCGATGACCTTGTCTTATACCTTTTCGTCAGGTTTTTCCGATCGTTTCCTTTCCCTTTCTGTGGGATAAATAACGAAAGGTGGCGAGTTTTCTGTTTTGCCGGCACCTTATTTTCGTTGTAGCAACACAGTGCTCGAGGGATCTATGGGCTGTGTGTTGGGTCAACATGACGAGTCCGGACGAAAGGAACACACCATCTATTACCTCAGCAAAAAGTTCATCGATTGTGAAAGTCATTACTCGCTTTTGGAGAAGACTTGTTGTGAGTTGGCTTGGGCTGCCAGACGTCTGAGGCAATACATGATATGTCATACCACTTTGTTGATTTCCAAAATGGATCCAGCAAAGTATATTTTTGAGAAACCTGCTCAGACAGGAAGGCTCGCACGTTGGCATATGCTCTTGTTAGAGTATGATATCTAATACATCACTCAAAAGTCTATCAAAGGTAACATCTTGTCAAATTACCTCGCGGATCAGCCAGTAAAAGATTATGAGCCTCTCAAGTTTGACTTCCTAGATAAAGACATTATGCTAATATAGAAAGACTGCGAAGAGCCAGGCCCATATGAAGGTCCTGAACCCGGTTCCCGATGGAAGATGATGTTTGACGGTGCTTCCAACCAAAAGGGGCATGGTATAGGCGCCATTTTGATGAACCATGTAACACGCTTTTCTACCCCATAAATATAATGGAAAATCAATCATATTTATCAGAGTAAAATATTGAACGCAATAAAATCATCTCAAAAGGGCGCACATTTCTCAATAATTCAAATACAGTTAATGCTCCGTAAATAATGGGGTTTCCCAAAATTACTCATAAATATTACTCAAAAGGCAGCGAAACTCAAAAAGAAAAAATCCAAACTTTTCCTTGCGCAACAACATAATCAAAATAACAATAATCAATAAAACATGGTTTAACTCAAAGACCCCAACCCGATATTACACTATCAGAGAAAGACCCTCTAAGTCAACCACAACGGCCTAAAAACTTCAAAAAAGTCCTCGACAACATCCACGGCTAAACCTGGTCGTCTGCACGTTACCAACGTAGAGGCAACATTCAAACATGCAAGGTGAGTAAAATGATTCATAATAATCAATATATGAATCAATATATAAAATGGCATCATTTTCATATTCAACATCATTATAATAATCAAGGAACATCAAAGGCCACAACATTATAAATTACATCAAAATGTCACGTAAATGCAAATGCAACAAGACTCATGCATGTGGTACCAATCAACAAAATTTGAAAGACACTGGGCCATCAACCCTCCATAGATCCACAATAGTAGAATCGATTCTACACGAGAACCAGAGCACAACACAATACCTCACATCTGCACAATGAGATTGAAGCCACAAAAATCAAAGTCCTAGACCGAAGTCCGGAATGCATATGAATGTGTGATGCACACGTCAATATCATCCTCATAATAAACTCATTAGGTGCATCATCATTCATCAAAATCATCATAATAATCACGTCATCATATAATCATTAAAACTCATGGAATCAACATCATAACTCATCATTATTACTCATAGGAATCATCATACCATCATGTATTAATCTCAGAAGAATCATAGTCATACTAATGGTAATTCATCAAAGAAATTACAACATCAAAACATCAAGACATCACTGCACAATATTAGAACTCGCGAAACTCTGCTATATTCCCTAGCAAGTTCGCTGTGCGAGTCTGGGGAGAATGTTCATCGTGAGAACTCACGATTACAGCAAATCGCTGTTACGCACCAGCACTAAAACCAGTCCAAAAACCTCTACGATTTCCTTCCCCAATGCCCTAAAAACATCCCTAAATCATTCCTAAGGTATTACGGCGATAAAGGCACAAAACCTATGACTTATTAGGCCAATCTCGTATCATATTTACGCCTCCAATTCCCATAATTTCTTACAACTACCCCATAGTCATTAAAGTTCTCACAATCAATTACCCTATACGGTTAAAATCTCATCAACAGATTTTGGCCACGAAGGCTTAATTTCCCTTATTCTCAAATCAACCTCAAACCTATCAGACCATCAGTTCAAATCCCTCAAACTCATTGAACTCACCATTAGAAAGGCAACAACGATTCAATACCCACCCTTAAATCAGCTTTAAACATATTGAATCACATATTAAAAACAATGAAGGTAATACCCTCCATACCTTAATTGCCGACTCTAAGGCTCTCTCCTTGATTCTTGGAAACCTTGCGAAGCTTTTGCCTCAATCCTCTTTCTTAGAGCTTTGGACTCTATTTCTTCCCTTTTCACGGTCTAACAAGAATGAATCCTAATTTCCTCAAAATTCCTTTTTGTTAAACCTAACTTTGGGCCTTAAAATTGGGCTTTCTAACTTCACCCTCACTAACTCCTCCTCAAATGTCCACTTTTCCCTTAATTCACTTATATTTATTTAAATTAATAATAATACCAATATATTCATATTATATACTTATTATTTAAATAAATAACTCAAAATCCATAAGTCCCATTTTTCACACCAAGCACCGAAAATCACCAAAAATGCAAATATTAATATTTAAATAAAATAAATAAATATTCCAAGAATTTGGGGTGTTACACTCTCCCCCACATAAAAGAATTTTCGTCCTCAAAAATCACCTCAAGGAAACAGAGTCGGATACGACTCCCTCATCTGATCCTCACGCTCCCAAGTCATACTTCCTTCAACTGGTCCTCTCCAAACTACCTTTACCAAGGAAATTTCTTTACCTCACAGTTGCTTCACTTCTTGTTCATCAATCCGATCTGACAATGCCTCAACAATCAAATTATCTCCCACTTGTACATCATCCATATGAATCACATGTGACGAATTTGGAATGTACTTCCTCAACCGAGACACATGAAACACATCATACAAATTCCCAAGCGACGACTGTAAAGCAATCCGATATGCTACTTCTCCCACCCTCTACGTAATCTGATACGGACCAACAAAATGCGGTGTGAGCTTTCTGGACTTCAAAGCTCGGCCAACACCAGTTACCGGTGTAACTCTCAAAAACACGTGATCTCCTTCATGGAACTCAAGTGCATTCCTTTTCTTATCATGGTAACTCTTCTGACGACTCTGCGACGCTCTCATCTTTTCTTGGATCATCTTGATCTTTTCTGTCGTCTCTTGCACAATCTTAGGTCTGAGTACGACACTCTCGCCTGATTCATGCCAATATAAAGGAGTCATACACCTCCTACCATATAATGCCTCATACGATGCCATTCCGATACTAGAATGACAACTGTTATTGTAGGTAAACTCAATCAACGGAAAATGACTATCCCATGATCCACCTTAATCCAAAACACAAGCTCTCAGCAAATCCTCTAAAGACTGGATAGTTTTCTCTGTCTGTCCATCTGTTTGCAGATGATAAGCAGAACTCAACCTTAGCTTAGTACCCAAAGCTGTCTGCAAGCTCTCCTAGAACCTCGATGTAAATCTCAGATCTCTATCAGACACAATATACAATTCGGCCAGCTTCTGTAATGAATAATTGATCCTCATCGGTATAAAATGAGCCGATTTGGTCAATCTATCGATAATCACCAAAATTGAATCATATCTCTTCAAAGTCTTTGGTAGACCTGTCACAAAATTCATAGAAATGCTATCCCATTTCCACTTTGGAATATTTAACGGTTGCATCAGACCCAACGGTGTTTGATGTTCAATCTTCGACTTCTGACAAGTCAAACAAGCGTACACAAACTTTGCAACTTCCTTTTTCATCCCTGGCCACCAAAGTAATTTCTTCAAGTCTTGATACATCTTTGTTGCACTTGGATGAATACTTAACCCACTTATGTGACCTTCCTCAAGAATACTCTTCTTAATTTCTGGCACATCTGGAATACACACTCTATCTCTTAACCTCTTAGCACACCATTCTCATCGACCAGAAAATCACCCCTGTTACCTTGGTTGATTAACGTGAGACGATCCACTAAACTCAAATCAGATTTTCGACCTTCTCTGATTTCTTGGAGAATACCACTAGTCAACTTTAGCATACCCAACGTCACACTGTTAGGAGTCTCTTCACACACTAGACTCATATCTCTGATTTTTTCAATCAGTCCTAACTCTCGAACCATAATCATTGACATATGCAAGGGCTTCCTACTTAATGCATCAGCTACAACATTAGCCTTACCAGGGTGGTAACTCAATTCAAAATCATAATCCTTCAGAAGTTCAAGCCATCTCCTCTGCCTCATATTCAACTCTTTCTAATCAAACAAATACTTCAGGCTCTTGTGATCACTGAACACTTCGAATCTGGACCCAAAAAGATAATGTCTCCAAACTTTCAACACAAACACCACCGTGGCCAACTCTAAGTCATGCGTAGGATAATTCCTTTCATGAACCTTTAGTTGTCTAAAAGCATAAGCAACGACCTGACCATTCTGCATCAGTACACCACCAAGACCCATCTTCAATGCATCATAATACAGTACAAAAGACTCACTTGAATTTGGCAAGATCAACACTGGAACACTTGTCAACTTTTTCTTGAGTTCTACAAAACTCTTCTCACATGCAACATCCCACTCATAAGCTTGACCCTTCCGAGTCAACTAAGTCAATGGCAGTGCCAACTTCGAAAAGTCTTCTATAAACCTGCGATAATAACCAACCAACCCAAGGAAACTTTGAATCTCAGTAGCAGACTTCAGAGTGTCCCACTGCAACATATCATCAACTTTTGACGGATCAATCGCAATTCCTCCACTAGAAATCACATGGCCAAGGAAACTCACTTGCTTCAACCAAAACTCACATTGGAGAACTTGGCATAAATCTTCTTGTCCCTCAAAACATGAAATACAACTCTTAGATGTTGCACATGTTCTTCCTCGGACTTCGAATATATCAAGATATCATCGATGAATACTACCACAAATTGATCCAAATAAGGATGAAAAATCATATTCATATACTTTACGAATACACCAGGCGCATTAGATGCACCAAACAGCATCACCGTATATTCATAATGACCATACCTTATCCTAAATGTTGTCTTCAGAATATCATCACGCTTAACACAAATCTGATGATAACCAGACTTCAAATCAATCTTACTAAAAACGCAAGCTCCCACCAATTGATCCATCAGATCATCAATCCTTAGAAGTGGATACTTATTCTTGATCGTCACTTTATTCAACTGTCGATAATCCACACACAATCTCATGCTACTGTCTTTCTTCCTCACCAATAACACAGGAGCACCCCACAGAGAAACACTCGGTCGAATTAACTTCTTCAAGCAGCTCTTCCAACTATTTCTTCAATTCTCCTAACTCAGATGCAGACATCCGATAAGGAGCCATCGATACAGGACTATTGTCCGGTATCACATCAACAGTAAACTCTACCTCACACTCAGGAGGTAAGTCACTCACGTCGCCTTGAAACACTTCTATAAATTCTAGAACAACTGGTAGATCCACGCTCACTACTTCACAATTAACTTTAAGTGATGCAAACAATGCAAACATCTGAGCCTCATCTTCTAAGAGTTCTTCTGCTTTCTTAGCAGATACAAACATCAGCTCTCCACAATCACCAAACTCTAGGAACCTCACAGTCTTACTGTAGCAATCGATATGAACGTAGTTTAACTCCAACTAGTTCATTCTAATAATAACATCAATTTGATGCAAAGGTAGACAGACCAAGTCCATCACAAAATTCGTATCATAAATAGTCAAAGGGCGGCTCAAACAGACTAATGCAGTAGTCACAGAACCATTAGTCGGGGTATCGATAACCATACTCCGAACCATAGAAGATAATTTCAAATTCAATCTCGCAGCATATTCAAGAGAAATAAACGAATGGGTAGCACCAGTATCAATTATAGCAATCATTTCAACATTATTAATAAAGCAAGTACCTCTGATCAAGTTATCCGTCTTGGGTTCTTCCGCACCGCTCAAAGAAAACACTCTGCCGTTCGTCTGAGCAACAATAGTTGTCTTCTTCAGCTACTGGCATTGGGTACTGATATGACCCTTCTCTCCACAGTTGAAGCAAGTCGGAGCTTCATCTTTCCAGTCAGTAATTCTATGATCTCTCTTGCCACAACGATGAAATCTCAGCACCTTATAACTCTTTCCTGGAGCATTAGTCGCTCCCCCACTTGGCTTTTTCCCATATGAAGCCTTCTGCTTCCCTTTATCACTAGAAGTCATATAAGGTTTCCCTCTATACTGTCCTTTCTCTTTCTTCTCACTCAACTGCTTGTAGTGAGTAGATCGAGCTCAGCTATCCTCGTCATAAATTCTACTCTTATCCACCAGTTCCGCAAACCGAAGAATCTGCTGGTACCCAATTCCCTGCTTAATCTCTGGTCTCAATCCATTCTCGAACTTGAGACACTTTGACATATTTGCGTCAACACGATTGTAATGCGGACCAAACTTCACTAAAGCCTCAAACTTTTCCCCATACTCATCCACAGTCATATTCCCTTGCTTCAGCTCAAGGAATTCCACCTCTTTGTTTCCCCAAACATCTTCAGGAAAATACTTCCTCAAAAATTTTTCCTTAAACACAGTCCAAGTTATTGCAATGCCAACACCTCCCAATCTCTGACGACTGTTATCCACCAGTCCTTAGCTTCCTCTGCTAGCATATGTGTACCAAACTGCACCTGTTGCGCATCAACGCACGCCCTAACCTGGAAAATCTTCTCAATCACTCTCAGCCACTTTTGTGCATCATCAAGATCATAAGTACCCACAAAAGTCGGCGAATTATTCCTCTGAAACTTCCCTAAAGCATGAAACTCATCTGGAGGTCCACCATTCTGGGCCATCACTTGGGCAAGTAATTCCAGTGCATCAGCAATAGCACGATCATTTCTTCCAACCATCTGCAACCACCAACAAGGTTAGAAGAAAACAACTCATCCACAGTGTTCTCACACTATTGACTGACAGGGGATTAACAACATGAAAACTTGTCCGAACGGACCGACCTGCTCTGATACCACTAATGTAACACCCTTTTCTACCCCACAAATATAAGGGCAAATCAATCATATTTATCAGTGTAAAATATTGAGCGCAATAAAATCATCTCAAAAGGGCGCACATTTCTCAATAATTCAAATATAGTCAATGCTCCGTAAACAACGAGTTTTCCCAAAATTACTCATAAATATTACTCAAAAGGCAGGGGAACTCAAAATAGAAAAATCCAAAGTTTTCCTTGCGCAATAGTATAATCAAAATAACAATAATCAATAAAATATGGTTTAACTCAAAGACCCTAACCCGATGTTACACTATCAGAGTAAGACCCACTAAGTCAACCACAATGACCCAAAAACTTCAAAAAAGTCCTCGAAGGCATCCACGGCTAAACCTAGTCGTCTGTACGTTACCCACGTAGAGGCAACATTCAATCAGGCAGAGCGAGTAAAATGATTCATAATAATCAATATAGGAATCAATATATAAAATGGCAACATTTTCATATTCAACATCATTATAATCATCAAGGAACATCAAAGGCCACAATATTATAAATTACATTAAAATTTCAAATAAAGGAAAATGTAACAAGACTCATGCATGTGGTCCCAATCAATAAAACTTGATAGACACTGGGCCATCAACACTCCATAGATCCACAATAGTAGGATCAATTCTACACGAGAACCAGAGCACAAAAAATACCTCACATATGAACAATGAGATTGAAGCCACAAGAATCAAGGTCCTAGACCGAAGTCCGGAATGCATATGAATGCATGATGCACACGTTAATATCATCCTCATAATAAACTCATTGGGTGCATCATCATTCATCAAAATCATCATAATAATCATGTCATCATATAATCATTAAAACGCATGGAATCAACACCATAACTCATCATCATTACTCATAGGAATCATCATACCATCGTGTATTAATATCAGAAGAATCATAGTCATATTAATGGTAATTCATCAAAGAAATCACAACATTAAAACATCAAGACATCACTGCACAATATCAAAACTCGCGAAACTTTGCTTCATTCGCTAGCAAGTTCGCTGTGCGAGTCTGGGGCGAATGTTGGCCGTGCGAAGCATTCTTCACTCTGCGAAATCGCGATTACAGCAAATCGCTGTTATGCACCAGCAGTAAAACCAGTCCAAAAACCTCTACAATTTCCTTCCTCAATGCCCTAAAAACATCCCTAAATCATTCCTAAGGTATTACAGCGATAAAGGTATAAAACCTATGACTTATTAGGCCAATCCTGTATCATATTTATGCCTCCAATTCCCATAACTTCTTACAACTACCCCATAGTCATTAAAGTTCTCACAATCAATTACCTTATACGGTTAAAACCTCATCAACAGATTTTGGCCACGAAGGCTTAATTTCCTTTATTCTCAAATCAACCTCAAACCTATTAGACCATCAGTTCAAATCCCTCAAACTCATTGAACTCACCATCAGAAAGGCAACAACAATTCAATACTCAAAAATCCCTAAACCCTTAAATCAACTTTAAACACGTTGAATCACATATTGAAAACAATGAAGGTAATACTCCTCATACCTTAATTGCCGACTCTAAGCCTTTCTCCTTGATTCTTGGAAACCTTGCGAAGCTTTTGCCTCAATCCTCTTCCTTAGAGCTCTGGACTCTATTTCTTCCCTTTTCACGGTCTAACAAGAATGAATCCTAATTTCCTCAAAATTCCTTTTTGTTAAACCTAACTTTGGGCCTTAAAATTGGGCTTTCCAACTTCACCCTCACTAACTCCTCCTCAAATGTCCACTTTTCCCTTAATTCACTTATATTTATTTAAATTAATAATAATACCAATATATTCATATTATATACTTATTATTTAAATAAATAACTTAAAATCCATAAGTCCCATTATTCATACCAACCACCGAAAATCACCAAAAATGCGAATATTCATATTTAAATAAATAAATTAAATATTCTAAGAATTTGGGGTGTTACAAACCCGACTGGTGGGTATACTCCTTTCATAGCAAGATTGTGTTTTGAATGTACTAACAATATTGCTGAATATGAAGCTTGTACTTTTGGGCTAGAAGCAGCCATTGACCTCCGCATCAAAATTCTAGAAGTGAGTGGTGACCTAACTCTGGCTGTCTATCAGGTCAAAGGTGAATGGGAAACCAGAGACAAGAAACTAATCCCATATAGAGCTTATATTGTGGAGATGATTGAGTACTTTGATGAGATAACCTTCAAGGATGTGCTAAGATCCAAAAATCACATCGCTGATGCTTTAGCTATGACGGCTGCTATGTGGCAGGTCCGTTTTCTCAATGAAGCAAAACTCATCCAAATCGAGAGGAAAACTGAGCTTGCTTACTTCCAAATGGTGGAAGAGGAGTCTGATGGGAAACCATGGTTTCATGATATTAGACAGTACTTGTAAAATTAAGAGTATCCAATTAATGTGACTTTGCTCGACAAGAAAAATTTGAGAAGGTTGGCATCCAAGTTCTTTCTCAGCAATGATGTGCTCTACAAAAGAAATTACGACATGCTCCTGCTTAGATGCATCGACAGACGAGAAGCAGACTTGTTGATGCAAGACATCAATGAAGGAACATTTGGCACCCACGCCAATGCTTATGCCATGTCAAAAAAGATTCTAAGAGTTGGAGACTACTGGTTAACAATGGAAACCGATTGCATCGAGTATGTTAGGAAATGTCCTAAATGCCAAATCTATGCGGACAAGATGCACGTGCTTTCGACGTTGTTAAATGTTTTATCATCGCCCTGGCCTTTCTCTATGTGGGGAATTGACATGATTGGGGAAATTGAGCCCAAGGCTTCCAATGGACACCATTTTATCCTCGTCACTATCGACTATTTCACAAAGTGGGTTGAAGCTGCATCCTACGGCAACGTGACCAAACAAGTGGTTGCTCGATTCATCAAGAAGGAGATTACTTGTCGATATGGAATTCCTAGCCGTATCATCACAGATAATAGAACTAATTTGAACAACAAGATGATAAAAGAGCTATGTGATAGCTTCAATATTGAACATCACAACTTTTCTCCTTATCACCCAAAGATAATTGAGCTGTTGAAGTTGCGAACAAGAATATTAGTAAGATCGTGTAGAAAATGGTTGTGACCTACAAAGATTGGCATGAGATGTTACCGTTTTCCTTACATGGATACAAAACATCTGTTCTCACTTCAACAAGGGCAACCCCATTTTCCTTGGTATATGGAATGGACACAGTCCTTCCTATAGAAGTAGAGATACCATCTTCGAGAATTCTTGTGATACCCCAAATTTTACCCTCAGATTCCTTGATCTTCTACATATCATTCTAGGCTAATCATTTGGCATAACTAACCAAATCACCAGCTTTTGATTTTTTGTGTTGTTTCACTTATAAATTAGGGTTTTGCTCCAAAAGACTTCAAAGATTCTAAATCAAGGTTTTGGTTCTCATGAAGTTTTTGTTCATAAGTATGCGCTCAAGGTGAAGTTTGCAGTTTAATTGGATGTGACTTCAGTCTTTGTTAAGAAGTGGGATTTGTTTCATTGAGGTCAGGCTACAGGGCCATCAAAGGTTAAAGCAGGTGAGTTGTGTGCAAGTACTAATTGTGTGTTCTTGTCATTGATCTAAGTTTCGTCAGAGTTATTGTTCAATCAAAATCGTGCTAATTTAAATTTAAGGTAATTATATCATTCAAGGATTGTGGAATTTAAAGTTCATTTTTCAAGGTTCAAGTGTGGACTGTATTCAAGTATTGGTGTTTGAGGACCCAGATCAGGGTCTTGTGCAAGTTCAGGTTATCTGATGAAATCAAGTCGCAACATACCCGAGTTTAGTGTATTTTAGCCTCATGTTCCAGGCTGTTACAAGTCCTCTTCAATTCTCAATTTCAAACCCATAAGCAATTTCATATTCAATTCCTTCAGTTTCCCATTGCCTTTTCAACTTAGTTCAAATTCTTTTTTCTTTCAATATCTTTCAAAATCCCAAGTCATATTACATTGCAAATCCATTCTCATTCAATTCAACTCTTATATTTTAATTTAAAATCTAGAGTTCATATTCACTTCAAGATTTAAAATTTGAATTTCAAGTTGTTTCTAAACTTCATATGCAAGTTTTATTTAATAAATTCCAATTTTCATTCAAAAATAAAAGGTCTATGTTCATAACTCCAATGTCAAAATTCTAAAAAAAAAAAAGACATTTCTTGTTATGCCCATTACCACAAATTCTAAAAAAAAGACATTTCTTTTAAGTCCATTAATTCATTATAATAGTCCATTTGTTTTTTTTTGGTCTTGTTACAAGTCACAAAAGAAAATTCAAAAAACGGAATGTTGACATTCATGGTTTGCACCATGACCCACATCCTATACCACTATGTTCCAAATTCCTACTGCACCTTTACACCAATTTCACTAGCCTCCAAATTCTGCCACAAGCCCTGCATATATTTTCTATCATTGTATAGGATTTACTCGAAGAACCTGTAAAAAATTTGGATAGAACATCAACACTTGCTTCACATTTGAAAGCAACATTAACATTTCAACACAACCTGCTTTATCGTACCACCCTACTACCTCTACACTCCCAAAACCTGCACCACTGCCGCATCAATACTTGAACAAGCCTTCCATAATCTGCTTTAAAAATCATGTGAATCCTGCCTCAACAACCAAGAAAAACCTGCTACACAAATGCGGCTTGACACTCCAACACTTGAAAAAAAGAGTAAGAAAAGATTCCACGAGAAGAGAAAGATTGGAAAAGTCTAATTATAAGAACAGAGAGCAGAAAAAAGAAAGAGGGAACCTGGATACTCCCATTTCCTCCATCGAACCACGCTAATAAGCCTTCTCCTCACTACCAAAAGCGGTACCGACATCTTTTTCTAAAATAGATAAACCACTCTCCCTAATTTATCCTATTTGGTTCGACTCACAAACCACTTTCTAATACCATTAGCCTTCAACCGAACACTCATTATTCACAAAACGAAATCAAAACCTTTATTAACCATCCTCCTTCATCAATTTCTTCAGCAACATATCACCCAAATCGATTACAACCTTACACCAACAACAAGCCATCTCTGAATCAAAAAGAAGAACAGAACCATAACATGTACTTTAGATACGGTCCCCTTCATTTTACTTGAGTGTTCCTCACGAGTTCGCAAATTCTCATCAACGTCTTTTAGAAAATTTGACGAAGAGAGGGAGAGATCAAATCGTGTTTTGAGAGGCGAAGATGATGATGAGCTGAGCTTGGAGGCTGAGGTTTGATTAAAGATACGCAGAGTTGTAAATCTTGCAGCGTCTTGCATCGCGAAATTTACTTGCAGCATTCTAGAATTTTGTCCATCGTGTTTTAGAATTAGGAAACGGTTGAAGTATCAGGGTTCATGTAACTCTCTTTATTTTTTTTGAACTGGGTCGGTCCATGACCCATGGTCAACGCACCTTGCTACTGCATATGGGGTTCGGTTCCTATTCTAGCCCCATCATTTAGCTTGCTCCACCATTGTTTTTCTTCTTTTGTTTATTTTAAGTTTTTGTTTTTATTTTGTTTTAATTTTCCTTATATCTCATTTTTCTTTAAAAAAAAGAATAACACAACTTTTGTTTAGTATTAGTAGTTAATTTAATTTTAATTCATTTTTAGGGTTTTAGTTCACAATAATAGTTTAAAAAAATATATGTCTTAAGTAATACTTGATTTATTTTTCGTAGAGTTTTTATTTTAAATATTTTTTTTATAGATTTATTAGTTTCTTTGATTAATGAAATTTTTTTCAAAATATATTCTTATTTAGTTCATAAAT